>CM058040.1:19050407-20292959 GCA_030169165.1 Centaurea solstitialis
TTCCAAATGCATTAAGTGATTGTACCCTATGCAATGATGGGTTGTACCTTGCTACAATAAGAAGTCGTGAAATGTCAAAAAATAGGTATTTTAAACAAAATTTGAAAAAAGTTTTTTGTTCCTATGTATTTATTCAAAACGATTTTACGGGAGAAAATATGGAGAATTAGTCAATAAGAAATTCTAAAATTAAATGCTTAGAAGATAAATAACGTTTTGTTAAATTTATAAAATATTTTAGTAATATAAAGGAAGATCTTTTAGAAATTTTGAATTTTAATCATTTGTTTTAGATTTTTTTTTTTGAAAATGTGTTGAAGAGACTCTAGTTTCATTTTGCTTCTAATCTTGTGGATTGCAGTTCACTGATATTTTATTCCTCAAAATTGACTCCATAAGTAGGTTTCTATTAAGTATGAGTAACAGAAACAACAATAAATTGTAAACAAAATTGAATTATAAATAACAAAAAGGTAAATAACAATGACTTGTAAACCACAAGAACGAGAATGGCAACAAATTGACCTTGCTCTTAACTTAATCTGCGGTTGTTTACTTATAGCTTAATGGTCCGAGCGTCTTATTCGTTCAACCATATGGGAATATATTCCTTACGCTTTAATCGCTTTGTCATTAAGCCAAAATCGCTATATGGAATAAGCCACGATCCTCACTTGTCTCCGCTAAACCGTATCAAACATATTAATACCATAAATACCCCAAAAATAATTCAACCCTCTTTTTTGCCTCCCTAAAACCCAGGTAAATTTATACATAAAAACAACTTAACTCATACAAAACTTAGGGACATTTTACCAAATTCTTACCGGATAAGTGCATGCCAGAGAAAAATTCAAATTCAACTACCTTTATCCTTTAACATCCTTGGCCTTGAAAATGCAATGCTAGTAAGCGTTTTAAACCTGGTAAACACTTACCGGGTAAAAGTCATTTTCCACACTTACAATGGTAAGAGTCTCGGTCCTTACTATACTCAAACAATAACGTAAACGACCCCTTTGTTGTTTAGCTAATGGTAATGGTTTCAAAGTTAAGACTATCCACATAATAAACTAGAAGAACGAAAATAATATTAAAGGTAGGCACCCCCCTTGGTGGCACCACCACCGCATCATAGGAGATGTAAATCAGCGTATGCATCATGCTAACGATTTTCAGCGAACCACGTGAACAATTACATAGTTTACTCTAAAAGTAGCAATCCATTTTGAAATTTCAACGACCTGAGAAGTTTATATAAACAAAAACCCGACAACTCGAACCAAAAGTACTAAATATAAATATAAGTAACGAATAAAAAAGAATCTAAAATCAGAAAAAGACCCAAAGAGTAGAGAGATTGTTTCCGTAAAACATCCACATTTACGACAATCTACCACTGGTGGTTTCGATCAGCTCCATGGAACCGTGGCTGAATCCAAACAGCCCGTCGCAGCCGAGTGCCATCGGATGACGTATCTATGAATTCGTTTAGATACAGCAAAAGGGAATGGCCCGGATGATTCTCATACGTAAATCCGCAAACGGCAATATCTTCACCGTCTTCAACCTCCAACAACCCCTTCAAATGATCCACGTTATCTAGAAACTTGCCACCGGAATAATGATACGGCACCGGATCCAAATCCCTACTGGAATCACCATCCACAATTCGCCACGGCTTCCATTTCTTATCTTTCAGCGAAAACTCGAGGTATGAGCTCGCATTATCCACGAAGTAAAACTTCTTATGCCTGACGTCGAACGTTGCCGCGGTGATCACGGTGCTCGGACCACTGAACTTCGAGACAACTTTTTGGGTCCACGATTTTTCCCCTTTCGAGATCACGTTCACTTCGACCGATTTCTCGTCAACCCGGTTCATCACGGTGACAATGCAACCAGCCGAGGTCGGGACGTCGGAAAACGAGGCCACGTGGCCGTTGAACCGGTCGTACGGGAAGTCCGGGAGATGAATTTTCGCGAGGGAAACGGGGCAAAAGAAGAAAATCGACCCGTTTTTGAAGAGAAGAAGCCATCCTTTATAGGAGGCGAGGCAAATTACGTCTTCGAGTTCCGGGATGTTCCGCTTGTAGGTTTTTTGGCCGTCGTAGAACGTACATTCGGAAGAGGGGTCGTTTTTCTGAAACATGAGGATCCATGGAGGGAGGGATGATTGGGGTTCAGCCGCTATAGCGGCCGAAACCGATCGGAAATCTCGGCAGGTTCCGCGGAAGCTTAGGAGCTCGATTAACGTAAATCGAACGGCTATCGCGCACAGAATATCACGAGGGAGATCGATCCACGGTCGATATTGATCGGAAACAACATCGTTCGATTCGATATCCATTGGTTGCATTTTTCCCTACATGTAACAAATTATTAAATTGTAATCAAATATGAGTATTGTTAACTGGATTTTAACACATAAATTAAGTTATAGATGATTCATAAAAATAAAGGTAAAAACCTTGTAATATTATTTAATTTTATGAGATATGATTTTATCTAATATGATTCATTTGACTTTGTATCATGGACGGACCTTCTTATGGGCACACGATGACATGTTCCACCGTATTATTTATTTTGCAACAGTATTATTTTCGAAGGGATACACCTACAAACCAAAAAATTATCTCAAAATCAACAAAAAGCCGAATTCTCTCGATATTAACCAAAAACCCTAAAAATTCCATCAAAATCAACTAAAACACCTAAAAATTCTTTAGCATTCAATCCAAACCCAAAAAATTCTCTTGATTTAACAAAAAAAAAAAAAGTAAATAAATAATCTATCGAAATCAACTAAAAAATTTAAAAAAACCTTAACTTAATTATACGGTGCCATTGTTTGAAAAAATTGTCCTGGGTTCGTCCCAGGTTCAAGGCACATCTTTGTGTTGATGTATTCTGTAATTAAATGTGATTTTAGTATAAAATCACATATAAATTTTCGTATTTTACCATGTTTTTATTTGAAAACAACTCCACAATATACATATGCAAATACATATATATATATATACACACCAATTATATACATACATACATGGATGAAAAAAAAGAAGAAAACCGATGAGAAGGTACGTACCGTTGATGATTTGAGTGAAGAACGCAGAATAAATGGTTATGGCGAAGAAAAGCAGAAAATTTGTTATAATTAATGAGTTCGAATCCTAACTAATTTGTTATTTAATCTCCTAAATAGTGTTTATATAAATTTATATAATATTTATCTATATTATATTGACAGAGTTCAATGTTTATCTTTTATATTTAAACATGTTTATTTAGTGATTCTTATGTATTTTATAGAAACTTAGTCCGTTAATTTTTACTAGTAAATAAGTATTTTTATAATAAGATATAAGGATATATTTAAGAAGTTTATATGCATCTTTATAAATAAGCATGATATATGTTACAAAATAAATAAAATACGTTTTAGTGAATATGTTTGGTAAAAAAATATTTAACTATTTAAATTTATATTACAAATAATTTACTGGTATTATAATTTAAGTAGGCATGTTTATTAATAATACGTTTTAGTGAATATGTTTATTTACCCACGACTTATACAAGTCAGGCTATTATTATTGCTCGACCAAGCAACCAATTACCACCCTATTGATAATCATTGTACTATCTAACTAGTTAATGACCCGTATATTATACGGGCATTTGAAACATGTTATTTTAATTTTTTAATAAGAATAGACATTTATATGACAATTGTCATTACCATTTAAATACTTATGTATATTATATGTTATACGACAATTGCCATTATAATTGCTTATTACAATAGATATTTTAGTTATCTAATAGTTGTTAAAATTTTAAAAATTGAAAATTTATTATTCTTTTGTCAAAAGATTTGAATTTCGTAAATGATTTTAAAACTGGAGGGATTCAGAAATAAAATATGTGTAGTGTTTTGATTTGTAGGATTTTAAATAAAATAAAATATAATTATTTAAAAATAATCTACAAAAATAGTTAGATTAAAAAGATGGAATCTTTAAATTTCAAGAATATTAGCAATTGAGTTTTAAATAAAATAATATTTTATTACTTACAAATAATATATAAAAATAATTAGGTTAAAAAGATGAAATCTTTAAGTTTCAAAAATATGAAGAATAGAATTGTAAAAAATCTAAACAAATTAATTTATATCTATTTTTATAACTGGGGGATTCAAAAATAAAATATGTAGTGTTTTTTATTTGTAGAATTTTAAATAAAAAATTAATTACTTATAAGTAATCTATAAAAATTTTATATTAAAAAGATATAATTTTTAAATTTCAAGAATATCAACAATGGAGTTTTAAATAAAATAAATTTTAATTACTTATAAATAATCTATAAAAATATTTAGGTTAAAAAGATAAAATCTTTAAATTTCAAGAATATCAAGAATAGAATTGTAATAAAATCTAAACAAATTAATTTATATCTAATTTTAATAATGTAGTTAAATTAAAAAAAATATTCAATATTAAACTCATTTTGAAGGTATTGTCGAGACGATTATAATGGTATAATTTATTAAAAAGAAAAAACAAAAATTTTAATACATTTTAATTAATATATATTATTATCTTAAAATGATAATGATGTAAAGTGAAAGATGAGAAACTAATGGATAAAAAGTAATTTAATCAAATAATTCTAAGGATAAAAAATGTAAATTATAAAGATAATTATGGTATTAAAATAATAAAAATAATTGATAACATCATCATTTGATAATTCTTTTTTAATTGGCCAATCAAATGGCTCAATTCTAGTTAATGGCCCGTGTAATACACGGACGATTTAAACATATTGTTTTAGCTTCTAATAGAATTAACATTTGCATTATTAAGTTCACAAATAATTCACCACAAACCAAACGTAATATCCAATTAACAATATAAATATGACTTAGTTAATTGATAAATGAAACATTAATGATTTAGTTTAATCATAACCATTTAAGAAATTATATGTATAACATTTAAATTATTTTTCTTTCATTTTTTATTCAAAGCTTTCTTTGAAATTGAGTAAGTAGAGAATTATTATTTATTAAAATAATTCTAATTAACCAACGATTTAAATGAAAAAAAATTACTCTTACTTTATTAAATATTTTAGTCATCTAATAGTTGTTAAAATATATGAAATTCTTTTGTTGAAATATTTGGATTTCGTGAATGATTCTAAAACGGGAGGGATTCTGAAATAAATTATATAGTGTTTTTTATTTCTAGAGTTTTAAAAAAAATATTATTTATAAATGATCTATAGAGTTAGTAAGATTAAAATGATGGAATCTTTAAATTTCAAGAACATTAAAACATAAGCGTTTTATATAAAATAAACTTTTATTATTTATAAATAATCTATAAAAAAATTTAGATTAAAAATAGGAATATTTAAATTTCAAGAATATCAACAATAGAATTGTAATAAAATGTAAACAACTTAATTTATATCTATTCTTAATATTTACTAATATAAATAAATTAAAAATATTCAATATTATACTCATTTTGAAGGTATCGTCGAGACGATTATAAGGCTGTAATTTATAAAAAAGAAAAACAAAACACTTAAATGGTTTTAATTCATATACATTATTTACCTTAATATGATAAGAATGTAAAGTGAAAATTGAAAACTAAGAGGTAATAAGTAATTTAATCAAATAATTATAAGGATATAAAATATATAATTATAAAAATATTCAATATTATACTCATTTTGAAGGTATCGTCCAGACGATTATAATGGTGTAATTTATAAAAAAGAAAAACAAAACACTTAAATGGTTTTAATTCATATACATTATTTACCTTAATATGATAAGAATGTAAAGTGAAAATTGAAAACTAAGAGGTAATAAGTAATTTAATCAAATAATTATAAGGATATAAAATGTAAATTATAAAAGGGAAACTAATAAATTAATGAGAAATTTTAGGAATGTAAATTTTGGAAAAAAAAAATGGAAATAAATTATGACATCATCATTTGATAGAATTTGTTTAATTGACCAATGAAATCACTCAATTTCATTTTGATGACATCAGCAAAAATCTTCTTTTAATATATATATAGATTAGATAGAATATTCCATAGTTAGTTATATACGCAAAAAATAAAAAAAGAGTATTACTAAAAACAAAATAAACTATATCTTATTTTTGAATCTAAAATATTTAAATTTTAAAATAAATCTTCTAGAGTAACTCATTAGAGTAACTCATTGACACGTGTCGCGCTCTGAGTAACTCATTGATACGTGTCGCCCACTGGTGAGCCATTGCCACATCATATGCATATGTGTCATGTGTCATATGTTGACACATGGAACTGATTCAAAATTTAAAATTATTAAAAATTAATCCAAAATTATCTATTAAATATAACAAACTTTATCTCTATCTATTGGTATGAAGTCATCTATATCTCTATCTCTCTCCCTAAATTGATATTTAAATACTAAGCAGATTCAACAAAAACCGTATAAACCTTACCTTTTCCATTTTAATTTTTCAAGTTCCTCCATTACTCTTTTTGCAAACGTCTTAGGTAAGTTCGTCAACCATTTTTTCGAATAAACATTCATACATATATTTTTTTATTATTTGTTTTTGCAATTGTTTGAAGAATAAGTTTTCTTCTCCACATTATATAATAATTTATATTTGTATTCATGTAACTAATTGATAAACGTCATCAAATAGAAAATAACTAACTCATTGACACGTGTCGCCCTCTGAGTAACTCATTGATACGTGTCGCCCTCTGGTGAGCCATTGCCACATCATATGCATATGTGTCATGTGTCATATGTTGACACATGACACTGATTCAAAATTTAAAATTATTAAAAATTAATCCAAAATTATCTATTAAATATAACAAAATTTATCTCTATCTATTGGTATGAAGTCATCTATATATCTATCTCTCTCCCTAAATTGATATTTAAATACTAAGCAGATTTAACAAAAACCGTATAAACCTTACCTTTTCCATTTTAATTTTTCAAGTTCCTCCATTACTCTTTTTGCAAACGTCTTAGGTAAGTTCGTCAACCATTTTTTCGAAGAACATTCATGCATATATTTTTTTTATTATTTGTTTTTGCAATTGTTTGAAGAATAAGTTTTCTTCTCCACATTATATATCAATTTATATTTGTATTCATGTAACTAATTGATAAACGTTATCAAATAGAAAATAAGTAACTCATTGACACGTGTCGCGCTCTGAGTAACTCATTGATACGTGTCGCCCTCTGGTGAGCCATTGCCACATCATATGCATATGTGTCATGTGTCATATGTTGACACATGGAACTGATTCAAAATTTAAAATTATTAAAAATTAATCCAAAATTATCTATTAAATATAACAAACTTTAAACCTACAGATCAGGTTTAATTGTTTAATATTTAGGTTTGCAAAATTTCGATTTTTATTTGCTTGATAATTGTAAAAATTGATTTTTCGAAAAACCTAATCGGCGGTGGAACGGCGGCAGTTAGCCGGCCGTACCACAAGGCCGATCACCGGATTCGGACCACAGGAAACCACCGCGGCTACACCACAGCTAGTGGTGGCTGCCGGCGTCGCACCCAAAGCCAACCGCACCACAGCTAGTGGTGGCGGCGATGGCTGTCGACCGCACCACAGAGCCGTGGTGGCGGCGACTGTTAAACACGAAAAACCACCACACAGCCGTGTGGTGGCGACGATGCTAGGGTAAAACCACCGCACCCACCGATTTGTGGTGGCGGTGGAGGTCGAATCAAACACCGCAGCGGCGGTTGTGGCCAAGTTCGACCACCGAAGCCGGAAACGGCAACGGTGGTGGTGATGATTCTCGAACAACCGCAAGAGGCGGCGGTGGTGGTGGCGAATGCTACTGCTGCCGTCGTTCTCCGAAACGACCGCCACACCACCGTCTGTGGTGGTGGCGGCGATGGTCTTTTATTGAAGGTCGGAGCGCCGATCGGCGGCAGTGGCATTCGCCACTGTCGTCAACGGTGGTGGTGTTTTCTGTTTTCAAATTGCCGGAAAGCGATGTTGGTGGTGGTAGTTACTGCTGCTGATGTCGCGGTCCAGGACCGGTGGCGGTGGTGACACCTCGGTGTTGCTATCGTCGCCGGATTAATGACGATTAGTGGATCCGGCGGTCGATTGCCGCCGCAAAGGGGCATCGATCGCCACTGATTTAGGTTTTGATCGAAGGGGAGGACGGTGATGGTGACTTTTGGGCTGCTGTCGTCGTCAAGCCTCTGTTAACCAGCTCGCGCCGCGAGTAGAGCCTTCACGCCGCGAGCAATGACTGAAAGTTGTTGTTTTCGGTTCACGATCAGCATGGTTAAGTTTCGATCAGCAAGGGTTTGAACCAGATAAGGTTAGAGACCCTAGGATTAAATTTGTTTTTGTTTTAATTTAGTTTAATTAATTTTAGTTAAATTAAATTAAAATCTAGATAAGTTTTTGTTTTGATGTCATAAGTCAAACCCTTTGACCCGTGATTACTTTTCGAATGTTTTAATTATGTATATTTTAATTACAGGAGGCCTGCGTGCCATTTACAACCCGATTTCTTATAATGTAATAAATAATATTGAGACCTGAAGACGGAGCCAAGGAGACAGTCATGGAGCTTGGAGCCAGTGGGAGCGCCGAGAAGATTTGTCCCTTAGGAATAAAGACTGTCGTTTTGTGTTGGCTCACGAAACGACAATAGTTAAGGGTTTTTGACTATGACATGGTTTTATGCGTGGTTGTTTATATTTATCAGTTATAATTGCGTGGTTGTTTTAGTTACGTAATTTTTAAATATAAACGTTTTTAAATGTTTTAAAGATAAAATTGGATACAAAGACAGTTTGTGTTTGGATCCAAAGTTTTGAAAACTGTCTTTTATGACCCTTGTTTAAATCATAGATTAGTAAGTGCAACCCACTTTAGGGGCACCTCCGGTGTAAGGTACATAGGGCGTTGTAAGTGCACACACTATGAACGCTCGTGTTCAAACCGAAACTGGAGGGTGATAAAACTCTGCGAATTATCTCCGGGTGGTACCGGCCAGGGTTTGTCCAGGTCCCGGGTGGTGCAGTCTATTTTGGTAATTATTTATTCACTGGGTGGTACCAGGCCAAAATGCACTAGAGGGACTAAATATGCACGGATTATATATATCCGATGTCCCGACGATCTAGAAGTCGTATTAAAATGCGATTGGTATAGTTTTACCTACCATAAATCACATGAGTCGGTTTGACATGATCACATGCTTCCCGACACATGTGAAATATGGATTCTAGTCTAATAAATTTATTTTAAGGGTAATAATTTATTAGAATTTCGTAATTATAAACTAAAATTGGAATTTGTTCTTAATTTGTAGATGTCAAAATCTGTAATTCCGTTTTATACCCCTGAGGAATCCCTAAGACTCATCAACTGTAAATGGAAGCTTACAGGCCAAAATTTTCCAGTTTGGAAAATGCACCTTGACAATGTCTTGCGTGCACAGGGTAAGCTGTATGTTCTGGAAAAACCTGTTTCACGACCAGAGAGTAATTCTCCCGAGAGGGATTTTACTCAGTACTTCAAATATCTGGCAGATGAATCGGATGTAATGTCCATTCTGATTTTCTCAACATCACCCGAGTACACGGGAGATTTAAGAGTTAAATCATGTCACCAGGTTGTGAAAGATATAGAGAACCAGTTAGGTCTCTATAAGCACACAGGTAAACTTCTGATCATGCAGGAGATTTTTTCACTGAAGCTGAAAAAGGGTCAGTCAGTTAAAGTCCATCTTATTGAAATGAGAAGGCTCTTTAAATGTTTATCGCGTTTGGGGTACAAGATGACTCAGAAAGAGTTAGTGTACCTCATGTGGTTTTCCCTCACGAAAGAGATTCAAGACACAACTAGTGCCTATATGAAGGAACCAAAGAAAGACGTGGATAAAGTTCATGAAGATATTCTGGCCAGTCTAGAGCCAGTACCGGAACCTGCAGATCTCATGGATACTGATGTGATTGATGAGCTGGGAGATCTGAGTTGCCCAGAATGCGGCAGCGAGGATATTTGCGAGCACTCGATGAATATCGACCAGATAGAGATCGGTTTACCCGATGCTCCAGGTATCTTTATGATAGATTGCTTAATCACTTCTTATGAATCATGGGTAATTGATACAGGCAGTGGTAACCACATTTGTAATCATTTACAGGGATTCACTAGAAGAAAGACTCTGAGGAAGGACCGTTCGAACCTACGAGTTGGCGAAGGCACTCCGCTGATAGCTGAAGCTGTAGGATCTTATAGTCTTAGTTTACCCTCGGGTCTAGTTTTGGAACTGGATGATTGTTATTATATTCCAAATATGATTAAGAATGTTTTGTCTTTCGATTTGTTAGTAGACCAAGGTTTTTATTACAAGTATGATTACAAAATGATTTTTGTCTTTAAAAATGATATTTTCTATTTTAAAGCAACACTTGTGAATGGTCTATATACAGTAAATCTACAAGACAAAAGTAGTGAAATCTATCATATAAGTAAACGATCCAAAGACACCGAGGATCAAACTTACCTCTGGCATTGTCGTTTAGGCCACATAAACAAGAAACGCGTTGAACTACTCCTAAAAGGAGGTTTTCTTGGAACTTTCGATTATAAACCTTTTGATAATTGCGAGTCTTGTTTATCTGGCAAAATGACAAACCAACCTTTCAACAAAGAAAATGAAAGGGCTACTGACTTGTTAGAAATAATTCACACAGATGTGTGTGGACCATTTAGTCATGTGGCAAGAGGAGGATACCGGTACTTCATTACCTTCACTGACGATTTCAGTAGGTATGGTTATGTCTATCTTATGAGACATAAATTTGAAAGCTTTGAAAGATTCAGAGAATTTCAGAATGAAGTACAGAATCAACTTGGCAGAAAGATCAAGTTTTTACGGTCAGATCGCGGAGGCGAATATCTTAGTGATGAGTTTGACAATCATCTAATGGAGTGTGGGATTGTATCCCAACTTACACCTCCGTATACACCTCAGATGAATGGTGTGTCAGAAAGGAGAAATCGTAATTTGCTTGATATGGTACGAACGATGATGTGTCACTCTACACTGCCAATGTCATTCTGGGGACATGCGCTCGAAACAGCAGCATACATACTGAACAGAGCGCCAACAAAGTCGGTAGAAAAGACTCCATATGAATTATGGAAGGGTAAGAAACCCAATATATCTTTTCTAAGAATTTGGGGTTGTGAGGTTTACGTCAAACGACCCACCTCAGAAAAACTCAAGCCCAAATCCGACAAGTGTTTCTTTGTAGGATATCCCAAAACCACCGTGGGATATTATTTCTACAACCCTGAAGAGAACAAAGTCTTTGTTGCTCGAAATGGAAAATTTCTGGAAGAAAAGTTTCTCAGTTCTGGGAACACCAGAAAGGATGTAGATCTACAAGTAGTAGACGAAGAAAACACTACGCCAATTGTTGAGCCATAAATTCAACATGAGAATGTTGAACCTCAATCAGAACCGATTGAGGAAGTGCAAACACAGGACCTTCGCAGATCCAGTAGGGTAAGACAAGAACCAGATAGGTATCTTGGGTTTCTAGTCTCTCAGGACAGCGGAGACTTGAGAGAACCAGCATCCTATGGAGAAGCTGTGTCAGGCAATGAGTCTGAACAATGGCAGGAAGCCATGAAGGCCGAGATGCAATCCATGTACAACAACCAAGTTTGGGAGTTGACTGATTTGCCACAACACTGTAAAGCTGTTGGACGCAAATGGGTTTTCAAGAAGAAAACCGACATGGATGGGAATGTAACACACTTTCAAGGCCAGAATGGTCGCAAAAGGATTCACGCAAACTCATGGTATCGACTATGATGAAACCTTTTCACCAGTGGCTATGCTAAAGTCAATTAGGATTCTTATGGCCATTTCAGCGTACTTTAACTACGAGATCTGGCAAATGGACGTCAAGACAGCCTTTCTGAACGGAAAGTTGACAGAAGACGTCTATATGGAACAACCAGAGGGGTTTGAAGATCCTAAGAATCCTAATAAGGTGTGTAAACTGCTAAAATCCATTATGGATTAAAGCAAGCATCTCGAAGCTGGAACTTACATTTTGACGAGAGAATCAAAGAATTTGGTTTCGCGAAAAGTGAGTTCGAGCCATGTGTTTACACTAAGTTCAGTGGGAGCATAGTAACCTTCTTGGTCTTGTACGTAGATGATATTCTACTCATAGGAAACGATGTTCCAACTTTACAGAGTGTAAAGAGTTGGTTGAGCAAATGTTTCCAGATGAAAGACCTTGGAGAAGCCGCTTATATACTTGGCATAAAGATCTACAGAAATAGATCTAAGCGGCTTATCGGACTTAGCCAGAGTACATACATTGATAAAATCCTGAAGAGATTCAGGATGGATGAATCCAAGAAATGATTTATCCCGATGCAACATGGCATAGTGTTAAGTAAAACACAATGTCCCGTTTCTAGTCAAGAACAGGACATAATGAAATCAGTTCCATATGCTTCAGCAATTGGATCGATTATGTATGCCATGTTATGTACCAAACCCGATGTTGCTTACTCAGTAAGTGTTACGAGCAGATATCAACAGAATCCAGAAGAACCTCACTGGGTGGTTGTCAAGAACATTCTCAAGTATCTGAGAAGAACGAAAGACATGTTCTTGGTCTTTGGAGGATCTGAGGATGAAATCAGCGTCACAGGATATTCTGATGCTAGTTTCCAGACCGACAGAGATGATTTCAGATCACAGTCAGGGTACGTTTTTACTCTAAACGGAGGCACGATCTCATGGAAGAGCTCGAAGCAGGACACAATTGCAGATTCAACTACAGAAGCAGAGTACATTGCAACATCTGATGCGGCAAAGGAAGCTGTCTGGCTAAGGAATTTTCTATCGGATCTCAGAGTAGTTGCCAGTATCTCTAGACCGATTGATATATTATGTGATAACTCGGGAGCCATGGCACAAGCAAAGGAACCTAGAGAGCATCACAAGTCAAGACACGTGCTCAGAAAATATCACCTTATCCGAGAGATCATTGGAAGAGGAGATGTGAGAATATGCAAGATTCCAACAGAAGAAAATGTCGCAGATCCGCTGACAAAGCCACTAGCGAGGGTGAAGCATGAGGCACATGCAAATTCCATTGGGATGCAGTACCTGGAAGCCAGTAGCTAGTTTTTAGTTTATTAATTATTACTATAGTGTAATTTTGAACAATTCAATCATGTAAATTTTACAGTGTGATAAAATAAATGGAGGTTTTATTTCATGATCGTTCTAAATTAACTATTTTTCGCATATTTAACATATCCATGATTATTTACAAAGTTTTGTAAGAAATCAAAATTTCCGTAGCCACTTATTGAAATGGGAATTTCAATAGGGAGTTTAACGCTATTATGAATACTTGATGATTTATTCGAAGTAAGGAATAAAAGCACAAGTGATGTGACCAAGTATTTATAGATACTCATCAGAGTGTTTGGGTATTGGAAGTGACCAGTAATCAAGTCTGCTTCATGGAGCCTCAGTCATAAGCATTGACTTGATAGGTTGTCCTTAGACCTAAGATACTTGGTTTGGGAACATGAGGACTGCTGTACTCTTAGCACGTCCTAACGCTGCACCGTAACAGGGCGGCTATACGGACGTGACTAGATGCAGCAGAAGTCGTGGATCCAAATGCAAGTAGTCAAGATGGGATTTGCACCTCTTTCAAAGAGAGATATTTCCGGGCCCCTTGACGATTAAGATTGGCAGAAAACGCGTGGCCACGCTCGGATAGAATAACAAGTGTTATTTAGTAATATCCGTTACTGTAGGCAATCGAAATCAGAGTCAAGAAGTACTTGATTTTTAGAAATGAATCCTCCACTCCATGTCTTAAAATCACTTTAGAAATATCGTGTGCAAAAGGAATGAACCTGTGTACGAACTCAAGCGTGAATTGTATCTCTGGATATAAGAGATCTTATAACCTGGTTAACCTAAGTGTCTGGCTAGCGACCTCCTTAGGCTAATGGTAACAGCACAGTTACATGTCTAGCACAAGTGGGAGTCTGTTAGGATTGTATGCGAGACAGTAACAAGGTTACCGTGTCCAATGTTATAAGACACTAGTAGGTCACACCGCTGCACGCCAAAATGAGAACATTTGGATTACATGAGAAATAATTAATTGATTATTAATTATTCAAAGAGAGAAATAAATAAATAGTTAGTTAAATTATTTATTTATAATTAATTAATCAGATGAATTAATTAATAGTTAAATTATGGAAATTATTTGTAGAGATAATTACCAAAGAATTTTATATGGAAACAAACTCTATTAGGTTTATCCATATAAATAAGGGTTAAGGGTTTATCAGATCAATATACAATTCAATCCCAAAACTCAGAAAAATCTCTCTCTCTCTCTCTCTACACCAAAACCGGCGCCTACATCCAAGGAGGGTGGTGGTCGTTTTTCGGGTAATCCTCGGTGGTGGTCTAGCAACTATCTCAATCGGTGTCAGTAGCGGTGTACCCCCTACGAGCTTTCCGGAAAACTAATCGCATAAAGGTAAACCATCAAACCCTGCTTTGATTGTATCTGATAAGGTTTAAGTTGGGTCCGTTATTGGGAATCGTTTTTGTTATCCGCTGCGCACCGTTATTGCATACGGTTCCCAACAAGTTCGTCAACCATTTTTTCGAAGAAACATTCATGCATATATTTTTTTTATTATTTGTTTTTGCAATTGTTTGAAGAATAAGTTTTCTTCTCCACATTATATAATAATTTATATTTGTATTCATGTAACTAATTGATAAACGTCATCAAATAGAAAATAAGTAACTCATTGACACGTGTCGCGCTCTGAGTAACTCATTGATACGTGTCGCCCTCTGGTGAGCCATTGCCACATCATATGCATATGTGTCATGTGTCATATGTTGACACATGACACTGATTCAAAATTTAAAATTATTAAAAATTAATCCAAAATTAATCCAAAATTATCTATTAAATATAACAAACTTTATCTCTATCTATTGATATGAAGTCATCTATATCTCTATCTCTCTCCCTAAATTGATATTTAAATACTAAGTAGATTCAACAAAAACCGTATAAACCTTACCTTTTCCATTTTAATTTTTCAAGTTCCTCCATTACTCTTTTTGCCAACGTCTTAGGTAAGTTCGTCAACCATTTTTCCGAAAAACATTCATGCATATATTTTTTTTATTATTTGTTTTTGCAATTGTTTGAAGAATAAGTTTTCTTCTCCACATTATATAATAATTTATATTTGTATTCATGTAACTAATTGATAAACGTCATCAAATAGAAAATAAGTAACTCATTGACACGTGTCGCGCTCTGAGTAACTCATTGATACGTGTCGCCCTCTGGTGAGCCATTGCCACATCATATGCATATGTGTCATGTGTCATATGTTGACACATGGCACTGATTCAAAATTTAAAATTATTAAAAATTAATCCAAAATTATCTATTAAATATAACAAATTTTATCTCTATCTATTGGTATGAAGTCATCTATATCTCTATCTCTCTCCCTAAATTGATATTTAAATACTAAGCAGATTCAACAAAAACCGTATAAATCTTACCTTTTCCATTTTAATTTTTCAAGTTTCTCCATTACTCTTTTTGCAAACGTCTTAGGTAAGTTCGTCAACCATTTTTTCGAAGAAACATTCATGCATATATTTTTTTTATTATTTGTTTTTGCAATTGTTTGAAGAATAAGTTTTCTTCTCCACATTATATAATAATTTATATTTGTATTCATGTAACTAATTGATAAACGTCATCAAATAGAAAATAAATATTTCATTTTAAATATAATGAAGATAATCATTGAGTTTTAATATAATAGTTAATTAATATTTTTATATAACGTCATTTTAAAGTCAAAGATAGTTTATAGTTTAATCTATAAAATGTCTTTTTTATATTTTCGTTGTTGATAATTTGATATCAATTGAATTAAATTAAAAATAAATAAAGTTTGTACTTTTTTTTAATATAATTAATGTATTTGTTAAAAAATAATATTGATGTTAAAAGACAAATAGCATAACAATTCATATTTGTAATATAAGGTTTTTGGCATGACTTAATTTCTTGAAATTATCCAATGTATTACACGGGATCAAAACTGGTAAGTTAATATAAGATTTATTATGAATCTCCAATGAATATGGAGAGATGTCAATTACACTATTTAGGCCACACGCACCGGGAGTGTGGGTTCCCAGCGGGTATACCCGCCGGGTTGGTTGGGTATCAGCGGGTTGGGTGCGTCGGGGAAGGAAGCCGGCGGCATTAGACTTGGGCGGTTCCGGAGAGCCGTTGCCAAACGGCTCTCCAATGGTCAAAAATCTATTTTTTTTTTACTTTTTTTTCATTTTTTACTCCTATAAATACTCATTTATACCCAACTTATTTTTTTACACTAACTCTAAACCTTCAATTCTTCAACTCTTTAAACCTTCAATTATTCAAACCTCCCACTCTTCAAACACCATGAACCCAAACGATCGAAACCTCAGATCTTCATCACGGCGCGCGAAATGTAAACGTCGGGCGGAACCTTCGAAGCCCTCTTTCAAAGTCGACGTTAGGCACACCGGGTTCCCTCCACAATATCCACCCGATTACGATGTCGAAATTTCGCCGAAAGGTTTTTGTATCACAATTACTCATCCTCAAGCTCCTCAACCCGGGAGCTCTTCACAACCCAATCAACCCGGGAGCTCTTCACAAGCTCCTCAACCGTTTCCTTATCAATCGTTTCCTTATCAACCGTTTCCTAATCCACAATTTCCTCTAACCGATTGGGGTACTCCTTATCAACCACAATATGTACCCGGTTACCAACCCAACTACCAACCCGTACAAGAGGAAGACACTTCCGATGAGGGAGAACTTTCACCAACGACCCAACAAGAGGAAGACATTAAGTTTTTGACCACCCCGCACGGCTATCTCCGGGGTAAAAAGCTCAAGGATACTATGAAACGAAAAGACGAGATCAATGCCAAATATGGCTTGTAATTTTTAGTTTATTTAATGTTTTAGTTTATTTTATTTAATCATGTAATGTTTAACTAGTTAATGGCCCGTGTAATACACGGACGATTTAAACATATTGTTTTAGTTTCTAATAAGAATTAACATTTGCATTATAAAGTTCACAAATAATTCACCACAAACCAAACGTAATATCCAATTAACAATATAAATATGACTTAGTTAATTGATAAAAGAAACATTAATTATTTAGTTTAATCATAACCATTTAGGAAATTATATATAACATTTAAATTACTTTTCTTTCTTTTTTTATTCAAAGCTTTCTTTGAAATTGAGTAAGTAAAGAGTTATTATTTATTAAAATAATTCTAATTAATCAACGATTTAAATGAAAAAAAAATTACTCTTACTTTATTATTAAATATTTTAGTCATCTAATAGTTGTTAAAATATCTGAAATTCTTTTGTTGAAAGATTTGGATTTCGTGAATGACTCTAAAACGGGAGGGATTCTGAAATAAATTATATAGTGTTTTTGATTTGTAGGGTTTTTAAAAAAAATATATTATTTATAAATGATCTATAGAATTAGTAAGATTAAAAAGATGGAATCTTTAAATTTCAAGAACATCAACAATAGCGTTTTAAATAAAATAAACTTTTATTATTTATAAATAATCTATAAAAAAGTTTAGATTAAAAATAGGAATCTTTAAATTTCAAAAATATCAACGATAGAATTGTAATAAAATGTAAACAACTTAATTTATATCTATTTTTAATATTTACTAATACAAATAAATTAAAAAAATATTCAATATTATACTCATTTTGAAGGTATCGTCGAGACGATTATAAGGGTGTAATTTATAAAAAAGAAAACAAAAAACTTAAATGGTTTTAATTCATATACATTATTTACCTTAATATGATAAGAATGTAAAGTGAAAATTGAAAAACTAAGGTGTAATAAGTAACTTAATCAAATAATTATAAGGATACAAAATGTAATTATAAAAAGGAAACTAATAAATTAATGAGAAATTTTAGGTATGTAAATTTTGGAAAAAAATGGAAATAGATTATGACATCATCATTTGATAGGATTTGTTTAATTGACCAATGAAATCACTCAATTTCATTTTGATGACATTAGCAAAAACCTTCTTTTAATATATATATAGATATAGATTTTAATTTTTAGTTAATTAATTATGTAATGAAATTTTTAGTTAATTAATTATGTTTTATTTAATTATATTATTTTTTTATATAAAATAAATTGAAAAGTGAGGGGGTTGGGAGGGTTGGGTGTGTTGTAGAGGTTGTGGGAGGGTAAAAAGAGGGTTGGGATAAAGCTGATGTGGCAGCTGATGTAGCAATCAAAAAGTGAGTGGGTTCAGTGGGTTCAGTGAGTTGGGTGCAGGTAGCCTTATAATACAAAATTACATCACATCAAATAGGAAAGGATATACATGAAATATATACTATAAATCATTCACACAATCTTTAAAAGATTGGTGAAATAATATATATATATATATATTGCTAATCTATATATAATAAAAGAGTAACTTACTTGCCACGTGTCGTGCTCTGGTGAGCCGGTTGCCACGTGTCGTGCTCTGGTGAGCCGGTGCCACATATAATTTACATTTTAATAAAAAATTCTACAAAATTATCTATTAGTATAACAAACTTTATCTCATCCCATCTCTATCTATTTACCAGTATTTTGCTCTTATCAACAATGATAACTCATATTTAAATATTTAATAATTGTATAATTATTCAAAATCTTTCTCTTTCTCTCTATCCTTATCCTATGAATCTCTAACTATCTCTAAGCATCTTTATCTCTATATCTCTACCTGTATCTCTAACTATCTCTATCTTCATGAATTGCGGGCTTATATCTCATAACTTCGCATCTCCTCTCTGTTTGTTTTATATATAATAAAAGAGTAACTTACTTGCCACGTGTCGTGCTCTGGTGAGCCGGTGCCACATATAATTTACATTTTAGTTAAAAATTCTACAAAATTATCTATTAGTATAACAAACTTTATCTCATCCCATCTCTACCTATTTACCAGTATTTTGCTCTTATCAACAATGATAATTCATATTTAAATATTTAATAATAGTATAATTATTCAAAATCTTTCTCTTTCTCTCTATCCTTATCCTATGAATCTCTAACTATCTCTAAGCATCTCTATCTCTATAGAGTAACTTACTTGCCACGTGCCGTGCTCTGGTGAGCCGGTGCCACATATAATTTACATTTTAATAAAAAATTCTACAAAATTATCTATTAGTATAACAAACTTTATCTCATCCCATCTCTACCTATTTACCAGTATTTTGCTCTTATCAACAATGATAACTCATATTTAAATATTTAATAATAGTATAACTATTCAAAATCTTTGTCTTTCTCTCTATCCTTATTCTATGAATCTCTAAGCATCTCTATCTCTATATCTCTACCTGTATCTCTAACTATCTCTCTCTCGATGAATTGTGGGCTTATATCTCATAACTTCGCATCTCCTCTCTGTTTGTTTTGTTGACATTACTTGGATAGATGTTTCTTCATGATCCTGGGTTTGTATTCACCTTGACCCCCTACCACCATACTATATATTAACAGCTCATTTTTGTATCTATTTATCTCTGTCATTATTTTCTTATATGTACTACTATTATAAACACGGGTGCAACCCTTTTATGTGTATTCACTATGGTCTCATTTAAAACAATATATTATTCTTTTAATTAAATATATATTAATAATAAGATTTGTTTTATATAGATTTACTTTTATTTTGAGTAATTACTTTTATATTTATAAATAAATGATATGGTTTAGTTTTTCGAATGTTTAGATTCTTCATACTGTTTGTAGGTGACTCTCTTCTCGGCTCGGGTCTATCCTTCTACTTGGCATCTCGGTGAAGGGGCTGTTTCGGCTTATGCCTCATAAGTTGATCCCTTTGCTCGACGCTTTTTCCAGCTTTCTGTTTTGTTTTCCTTAGTTTTAAATCGTTTTAGTTTGGCATTTTTGTGAATGAGTGTTTCTGTTTGGTCCTTTTTGCTGCCTAATTGTTGGGCTTCGAACTTTGTAAGTGGTTTTTGGTTCCTCGGGTGGTAGTGAAATTTCCATGTTGTGCAGAAAAAGTTTCTTTCTAAGAAATACAAATAACAACTCAGGAGCTAATATAACACCACAATTCATATTTATAATATAAGTTTCCTGATATGATTTAATTTTTTTAAAGTATCCCGTGAATTACACGAGATCAAAACTAGTAGTTAATATAAAAAAACGAGATCTAATTATCTAGTTATCTAATAAATAAGTTAATATCTTATAGACCTCTTCTGCGGTATCCAGCTCTTGACCGGTCTTCGGGTCGGATCAAGGGCGAGTCCATGGGTTGGCCTTCAGGTCGGCTCATGGACGCGGGAATTAGTCGGTGCCCGTATGGATCCGGATACCCCCGGAACGTGTGTATGAGTTAAAATGCCGTTCAAAAAAAATATATTATAATTTTTGAAGGGTGTTTATGCGTATCTTTGAATTATGAATTATATTTTATTTGAATATAATTCCCATATCATTTATGATATTTAAATTTTATTTGATTCGTGGGGTGAACTTATGGTTACCTTGACCGTGGGTTGTTTTTCTGGTCTGTCCATGATCGTAGAGGATAGTCGGGTGCCCGTATGAATCATGAATACTCCGTCGACTTCGTTTCGAAACGTGTGCATGAGTTATCTGTCGTTCAAAAAAAGTCCCATCTGATTGATTTACATGTTATTCATATAGTTTTAAATGACACAACTATAGGCAAAAGCCTAAATCCATGTCTTAAATTATATATGATACATATGAGTCAATCACGTGTAGCTTAGTTTGTTGCACGGACGCCTCTGTAGCCATAACAGCTGATTGAGTCAAGAATGCCCCCCACAACAGATATTGACAATTCATCGGTACAATAAAATTGAGTTTATAAGACGCCAAAAATAAAAAGGCGTCCTAATAGAGTGTTAGTTCCTAAGTACTTGTTCTTAGAAGTATAGAAAACTCCTAAGTATAGACTTGACAGAAGCAAGTTTTCACAGAGGGATTCGACAAAATTCGACAGAAGATACAAGGAACTTCCTGCAGAGGCTCTGGGAAGCATCGCAGAGGCTCTGGGAAGCATCGCAGAGACTCTGAGGCTCGAGCCCTCTGTAGACTGAAGACTTGGTTGGTTAGAAAGGATTGTTTTTGATAACGTGTATCTCACGTGCATTCAATTAACTGACTTCCTTTTGACGCGTGAGATTGCACCATGTGTCCTGATCTTAGAGAGTTAATTAGTTGGTTATTTGAATGTCTAAATAGAAGTTTTTCCGTTGTAATCTGTACGCTTTTTATCATTCAATATATACAATATATTTGGGGCGAATTCTCTCTATTCTCACATACATACTGCGTGTTCTTGGTGTTCTTCATTTTCAGTAAGATCTACTTGATTAATTCACACATATTACTTATTGTTTTGATAACTAAAACTCTATTTACTCTTTATAAGTCTTCCGCTGCATTATATCCATGTTTAGAGTATTATTAGAGTAATTTTAGCACCAATCTCATAAAATTGGGATCAACAATAATCAGAGCGGGATTGAATAACCTATTCAATTGTTCCTAATTTTGGTACTAATTCAGTGATTAGAACACCATTTTATTCCATCTTCATTCTCTATTCTAAGTTTTTGAAGTTTTTACTATGCTCCAATGGCGACTAGGTCATTTATGAGTACTGGATCTCAATCCAAACCCCATTCACTTGCTAAAGATGAATACCAAAAGTGGAAAGTTCGTATGGTATCATTTCTACAAGGAATTCATCATCGAATCACCAAATTTCTTCACAATCCTCATCACATTCCTATGAAATTCATTCCACGTGTTCCTGCTACTGTTACCACCATGCAAATTCCAAAATCAATAGAACCAAAACCTGTAGGAGAGTGGAGTGAAACTGATAAAAAGATAGCTAGCTTGGCTGCAAGATGCAAGAGAATGTTGATCATGGCGATTCCAAATGACATTTTTGAATCACTTGATTCTTGTGAAACGTCAATGGAGTTGTGGGCTGAACTGCAAAAGCAGCTAGAGGGAGGATTGAAGACCCTGGAGAACAACGAGGCCATATTTATGTAACACCTTATTTCCATACATGAAAGTTTAGTTGAAAATCGTTGAAATAAGCGGAAGCATAGTTCAATTAAAACCAAGGAAAAGTCAACCCATCATTTTAAAAGATTCCGATGTTTAGAACATAACAAAACATCCTAGTTAGACATAAAACCCAACATCTCGTACGTAATTAAAACATAAACAGAACATAGTTTCAACAACATTGTCTCATAACTTTCCAACATGACTGAGATGACGACTTCACCGGATCATCACACGTGAGCTTTCCCCTTGCTACCCGAAGATGTACCTGGCACTAAAAGAATGAAACAACCACGGGTAAGCTTTCGCTTAGTGAGCACATATCTATACTAACTATAATCACACGTACATAACCAAACACATAGCCATCACGAGCATGAACTTCATCCAATGACACTGGTACCAGGCCTCATAATCCATACAGCTTCCTTAGGGGTATCAAATACCACCTAAGTACTATCATCCGCTTCCCTAGGGGTATCACTACCACCGTAGGTACTATCATCCCATTATATATACATGTCACATAATCACATATGCATAATAGCCACATAAGCATAACCACAATTAGTATAGATAGAGTACTCACCTGAAAGTAGCTCGAATTAGTCACACACAAGCTAGCTCAATGTTCAAGGTAAGTTACCTAATCATATGCATGAAACACATATTAATACATAACCCAAAATGACCCTTTAACATCCCATACCGAAACACTAGTCTAAACCATAGCCAGACTAGTCCAATTGACCCCAAACTTTAGGCCTCATCCTCTCTTAACATCCCTAACACAAGCCTGAAGTCAGATCTCGAAAAAGACAAAATAAAAAAAATGAAAATCAACAGAGTCTTACGCGACCTGCCCCCGCGACCTCAAGTCGCGGGGCTAGGCCGCGGGGTTTCTAGCCTTCACTCTCGCGACATGCTTCGAGACTTGTGCCAAAAACCCTCCAATCCAACCAATTTCTCTTAAAAACATGTTCCTAACTTGATTAGGGTCAATATCTATCGATTACAAGCCATCAATCAACCCACAACACATCAATATATGATCTTGTGATCATCTTTTCAAACCGTAACCCTAACCCATAAATTACTCTTACTAAAACTTACAATTAGCAACAAATTGGACATAGAATTCTTACCTCCAACGCAAATAGTGAATTCACCACTTCAATGCACCAAAAAGACTCTCAATTGAATCTCTTTAGTCTCTCCCCTTCAAGAACACTTCCCCCTTCTCCCATACGTCTGCAGTAAACTGAATGGAAGTTGGGGGGTTTCTCTTTTTCATAAGCCTCCAACCCTTACCTTTCACTTCTCAAAATCACAAATTCAGTTAACCGAGTTAGACAAATAGCCAAGTATCGATAAAACCTAATATAAGAAAACGGGGCGTTACAATTTATTAATGAATACCATGATTTAAGATGCCCTGGATGGAGAATCTCTAAAAGACATTTATGCAAGGTTTTACACTTTGATAAGTAAATGCAAGAGGTTTAGTGTTGCAAGGACCTCTGAAGAGAACAATGCTCTCTTTCTTAAGAGCTTCGGTAAAGAATGGACCAATTTGACCATGTCCATGCAATCAACACTAAATCTTGAAGTATGGTCTATCTTTGATATTTATGGCACTTTGATGAGCCAAGAACCTCAAGTATTAAGGATGAAAAAGTAGATTGGTGGACCTCTGGCACTAGTAAGCTAAGGCTCAGAAGGAACCTCATGAAAAAAGGGAAAGAAGATAGAGAAGAAAGAAGAGAAGAAGAAGAGAAGAATATGGAAGAAGAGATGATAAAGGATATGAGAGAATAGAAGAAAGAAAGGATGATGACAGAAGAATGGAAACTCAGAGGAGTGATAGGATGCCACATAGGCTAGATGAAAAGAAGGGAGGTGAAAAGGGTGATGGATGCTACAAGTGTGGCGAACCAAAGCATTTTGCCTCTGAATGTTGGTCAAAGCCACAAAAACCAGTGAGATATGCAACTTATTTCAAGAAGAAAGCTGACTACCACTAACAGAAGTCTCTCTTAGAATAAAAGAGTGATCTGGTGACTGAAGAGTCATCAGATAATGAAGCTCAGAAGGGCTTTCTTGCAGAAGAAGATGAAGTCTTCTGTGGAATGGCCAAACTTGACCAAGATTCATCCACCTCCAGTGACTCTAAGGTATCCACTTCTATTTCATATCATTCTGAAACAAATGAGTTATTTGAAGAAATAATTGAAATTTTCAATGTGTGTCATTCACAATCAGATGAGCTTAAAACAAAACTTGCTTTCTATAAAAGTTCTCTGCTCACAGAAGAAAAAGATAAAATTTTCAAGCTTTATGAACAAGCTCAAAAAGATCTTCTGATTGTTGTAAGGACATCAATAGAAAAGATTCCCAAACTTGAAAATGTGTTAAAGGAAAAAGGTTGATGAACTCAAGAGGTTAGACCATGAGAAATGTGATGTTATTTCGGTGAAAAACTTTTTTCAAAATGAAATAGAATTCTTGCATCAAGATCTTCTTGATAGAGAGCTGAAAATAAAAAAGTTTCAAGATGCTTAGAGTGTGTTTGAAAAGATTAGATTCAACATGAGCATAAGAGGTTTGGGATTCTCATAGTTTGACAACAAACCTGGTTTTAAAACCAAGAAGACTCTGCAGAGTACATTTTACTCTTCAAAAGCTAATAAAATCAAAGTTTCAAATCAATTAGCAACTTTTAAAAGAAGGAATATCTCTATTGATTCAAATGCAAGGATTCCATTAATAATGACAAATGTATCATTTAAAGACTATATCAGGTACTTCTCACCTTTTGAAATGAAGGATTCCATTCCAAAGAAATACATTAGTCAGAAGGAAATTGGAGTATTTAAATTTGGACATCCAGAGACTCAAGCTCATTGTGCTTTTGTCTGCATAACCTCTGTTGAAAAACATTTGCTAGAGAAGAAATTATCCTTAGAAGCATCTGAATTTCTTACAAGACATCTGTCAGAGGGTTCTGTAATTTCTGTAACCTTTGGCATTGAAAAATTAAATGAATTATATACTACTAAAAAAATTAAAGATACTTAAGAAGATAGGTAAAAAGACTAAATCGTCCTTAATCTAACGAAGATTGTTAGCGAACTCAACGACTGAAAATCACTATTAGAGAAAAATGAGAACTACAAGAACCGTTTCTAAACTTATTCAAGTTCATGACCCGTTTGCAAAGACCTTACTAAACTTTATGGAGCAAAGTAAGAGTTTACTCTTAAATTTTTATTGGCGATATAAAAGATGGGTTGACAGTTGGGAGAGGGGTAGCACCAGTCTGTCCCCTCCCCCAACTCTTAAATTATTACGGATGATATAAAATATTTTATTAAATGTATTGCATATGTTTATCATGTAGTTAATAATAAATTTGACAAAATAAAATATTCATTAAGGTTAGATGTAATTTATTTTATAGATTTTAACTTTTAATATTTTATTTTAAAGATTGTAATATAACATTTTAAAATATTTTACTATTTTATTTTATTAAAATTATAAGAGCGTCTACAACAGCTTATTTAAAAAAAAATAAAGGATATGAGATAATAAGCTAAGAGCATCCATAATGTATAGGTTTTAGTGTTTTACCAAGCTTTTTAACAGCTTTTTCTTACGCATTATTTTCACCTCAACAACCTAAAAACCTCTACATATTTTCACTATGTAAAAAACCCTATCCAAGCTTTTTCAAAATTTTCAAGATACCACAATTTTAACTTTATATCATTTATTACTTTATTTATAAAAATAAATACCGAAAAATATGTAAAAAATTCTCAAATTTGAGACATTTCATTTAAATATATAAAATATATATTTAAGCTATTATTTTTATTAATGTATAATAAAATTTAAATAAGAAAACTTTATATAATAAATATAAATGATTAATACGAGATTTTTATAAAATTTTATAAAGTTAAAATAAATTAAATACGAAAAATCTCTGAAAAAACAGGTCGTGTTTTTATGACCTATGACACAAAACCTTTTTAAAAAAGTCATTGAAAAAACTTTCACTATGTGTAAAACCTCTAAGTGAGGTTATTGCTTTTTAGAAAAACCTCTTAAAAATCTTTGAGAAAGTTGTAGAAAACTACATTGTGGATGCTCTATCTAATATACTGCTTCAACAATTTTCTTAAAATTATATTTAAAAGAAAGAAAATAGAAAAATAAAACATTTTACTATAAGTGAATATAAGAATTTTTTTAATAAATAAGTGAACTTATAATTAATTTTAAAATAAAATAAAAACCGTTGGCTTTATTTGGATTCAAAATCATGGTTGACTAGGACTCGGTTAAAGTCAAGTGCTCACCGAATACTCATATCTTGTTTAGGCGTTGTCTCTTCTGATCATTTGCAAACCACGTGTCATTTTCTTATTCGTCATAGCCACAAACGGCTATAAATAATGATAATTAGTGCGATGGAGGGCCCACTTGCGCCATTACAATAATAAGTAAAAGCATCCGCAATGTACTTATTCAAAGGTTTTTCACATGTTTTTTCAAAAAGCAAAAATCTCACTTTGAGGTTTTTCACATAGTGTAAAGGTTTTTCAGATTAGGTTTTTCGTAGGTTTTTGCGTCATAGATCGTAACTGCACGACCTGCTTTTTCAGAGGTTTTTCATATTTAATTTATTTTAACTTTATAAAAATTTATAAAAATCTCGTATTAATCAGTTATATTTTTTATATATCGTTTTTAGATTTAAATTTTATTATATATTAATAAAAATATTAAATTAATATATATTTAAATAAATGTCTCAAACTTAAGATTTTTATACAATTTTACGTATTTCTTAATAACCCATTGTTTCGATAGAATTCTACGGATTTCTTGATAATCTAAATTTTATACAACTAGGGGTGTAAATGAGCCGAGACAACTCGGTCAAAACTAGACTCGAGATACTAACGACTCGACTCAAACTACCTGATACTCGGCTCGACTCAAAACTCGACTCGAAACTCGACTCAAATAAAATTACATATTTGTATAATTTTATTGTATTTATTTTTATAAATAAAAATATAAATGATATTAAGTTAAAATGGTGGGACCCTGAAAATTTGAAAAAGCTTGGATGCGATTTTTCACATAGTGGAAATATGTAAAGGTTTTTAGATTATTGAGGTGGTAATAATGCGTAAGAAAAAAGCTGTGAAAAAGCTTGATAAAGAGCTCATACATTGTGGATGCTCTAAGAACCATTACACCCACTTAGTCTATAAAATGACATATTTTCAAACTTTTAGATAAATCACACTTTCTTATCCCTTGGATTCCAATTACAAAGATAAAGATGAACTATGATAACATTTGAACAATTAGGAAAAATTCAATGGTATATTGAGTACGAAAAAAATTCAATGGTAAAATGTGATCAAATAGAATAGTTCATTATCCTTATAAGTCTTTTAATATGCCACGTCATTTGCCACGTGTATCAAGTAATTGCCACGTAATACACCAAACCGGGAAAACGGGCTACTACCGGTCCTAATGTTATTATATGTACAAAAAAAAAGTTCAATGGTATTTTAAGTACAAAAAGTAGTTCAATGGTAATATGTATATAAATCAAATAGTTAGTTACCATGATAACTCATAACCCCTAAAAATAACTTTTATGACTAAACACGTGAAATGCCAATCTAATATTGTAACAACCCGTCCCACATGGATAGAAAGTAGAACTTGTAAGCTTCTTATAAGCCTCAAGTCATAGGCTACCAATAACTTCCACCATGGTTTTTAGTTGAACTCGAAGTTATTGGGCCAGCCTATAGCTTTGGGCTTTGGGGTGTTACAGAAGTTACAGATGGTATCAAAGCTATGGACGCAACGTCCCCGTTGTGCACATCGGCCCGGTCCTAGCTCTGATACCATCTGTAACAGCCCAGGCGACCATGGTTCGATATTGTCCGCTTTGGAGACACAGGGCCCTAACCGGTCACCCCTAGTCCCTCACGGTTTTGCTTTGCAGTTGCCCAATCCAGGTCACAACCCAAAACGCGTCTCACCAGGTAAGGTATCAACACACCTTATAAGGTTGTAACATCACGCCTACCTCAACAACAATATTGTCCACTTTTTCCCACCGGCTTACGGCTTTGTTTTTTGCGACCTGGCGAGGACTTCCCAGGAGGTCACCCATCCTGGTACTACTCCCACCCTAGCACGCTTAACTACAGCGTTCCCAGAACCTGCCGTGCATTAGGCCCCAAAACGCGTTGTTGTCAGGAAGGCCAAGATATTACTCATAACACTCAGCATCACTCACTCATGTCCACGGCCGATATGGGATATGCCTAAGGTGTTACAAACATCCCCCCCCCCTTGAAACTCATCGTCCTCGATGGGGTTTGCCCCATATCCCGAACGGCACATGAGTAGCTTTGATACCATTTGTAACATCCTGCCTTCCTCAACAACAATATTGTCCGCTTTGCCCCACTGGCTCACGGCTTTGTTTTTGGCGACCAGGTGAGGACTTCCCAGGAGGTCACCCATCCTGGTACTACTCCCACCCAAGCATGCTTAACTGCAGCATCCTAAGAACCTGCACCCCGTGTGGCCCCAAAACGCGTTGTTGTTAGGAAGGCCAGGATATTACTTATAACACCCAGCATCACTCATGTCCACGGCCAATATGGGATAGAAAATAGAACTTGTAAGCTCCTTATAAGCCTCAAGTCATAGGCTATCAATTGTTAGAATTATGTGCAAGACAGTAACAAGGTTACCGTATCCAATGTTATAGGACACTAGTAGGTCACACCGCTGCACACTAAATAAGAGGATGTTTGGATTACTTGGTTGAGAGAAATAATTAATCGTTTATTAATTATAAAAGGAGAAAGAAATAAATAAATAATTAGTTGAATTATTTATAAATTAATTAATCAGTTGAATTAATTAATAAAGAGATAATTATGGAATATATATTTAATTATCAGGTTGATAATTATAAGGGTATTCCATATGGTATCAAACACTGCCTTATTAGTTAATATAAATAAAGGCATAAGGTTTGATTGAATAATAACTGAATTGATAATTCTCAAAAACAATCTCTCTCTTTTCTCTCTTCCACCGCCGGCGATCATAGGCTCGAAGCGAGAACCGAAATTTTCGTTTGCGGAGTAATCTGTGGTGGTGGTCTAGCAACCGTTCCTCGAGACGTGTCAGTAGCGGTGTATCCCCTACAAGCATTCTGGAAGTTTATTCATCAAAGGTAAACCATCAAACCCACTTTAATTGTATCTGTTATGGTTAGGATTGGATCCTCGATTGGGAATCAGTTTTTGTTATCCGCTGCGCATGTTTATGCCTATGGTTCCCAACATCAATAACTTCCACCATGGTTTTTAGTTAAACTCGAAGTTATTGGGCCAGCCTATAACTTTTGGCTTTGGAGTGTTACAAATATTAACTATAAATATCTTTAATAACTTTTGTTCTATAGCCTAAGTATTTATTTTCACTACATTGGTAAAAATAGTTAAGAGCATTATTTATCTCTCATAAAATATTATTATAATGGTCAAAATCTTTATTTGTTACTTAACGATATATAAAGATGCATTATCTATTCAGCCCACTATTTTTACATTTTATAATAGGGTTTATTACTTATTTGGGTAACTAACTATTCGATTTGTACTAATTTTACCGTCAAACTATTTTTTGTACTCAATATACCATTGAACTCTTTTTTTTTGTACTCATAATACCATTATGACCGGTAATAGCCTATTTTTTCTTACGTAACAATTAAAGTTATTAAAAAATGCTTACGTGGATATGACGTGTGCGCCACATGGATCTGACATGTGTTTTTGACTTTTTGTACTTATAATACCATTGCACTCTTTTGTTCTTCTTCAACCCACCACCACCACTACAGCCACCACCACCACCACCACCGCCACCAAAACACCACCACCACTACCGCCACCAAAACACCACCACTACAACCACCACCAACACTGCCACCAAAACACCACCACTACAGCCGACACCGACCCATGTTTTGTCCCTTAACGTTTCCGACGCCTGAAACCTCCCTCTACGAGTTTGGTCAACATTCTGGCAGGTGGTGGTGGTTGTGGTGGTGGTGTTTTGGTGGCGGTGGTGGTGGCGATGGTGGTGGTGGTGGTTGTGGTGGCGGTGCTGGTGGTGGGTGTAGTTGTGGTGGTGGGTTGAAGAAGAACAAAAGAGTTCAATGGTATTATAAGTATAAAAAGTCAAAAACACACGTCAGATCCGCGTGGAGCACACGTTAGGGGTGAGCATTAGGACCGGCCCGAACCCGGTTTGGAACCGGAACCGAAAATAAAGGATTTGAAGAACCGGGAACCGGACCGTACGCGTATAGGTAATACCGGTTCCGGTTTCGGTCCCAGTTTTCCGGTTAAATACCCGCTTGAAACCGATTGTTCATAGTTGAAATAAATAAAATCGTAAATCGTGTTTATATATACGATGAAATAAATGATTTTAACTATTTATATTATAAGTTTAATATATATATATATATATATAGAGAGAGAGAGAGAGAGAAAGGTTCAAACGAGAATGACATCAATTTAAAAGAATACGAGAATCAATCTCAGCCAATCATCTCAGGCCAATCATATATGAGAATGACTTTTGTGTACAAAAGCATATATGATTAACAAAGGAAAAGTTCAGGTGCAAAAAAACATGTACAAAATCATATATGATTCATATAGTAAATCATATAGAAAATCACATGTAATTAACAACTGCGCGACTTGCCCCGCGACCTTAAGTCGCGGGCAAGGTCGCGCGTGTCCATTTTTTTCGTCCAGTGCTTAATCACATGTGATTTTGTACACAAAAAATCATTCTCGCATTCTATTAAAAAGATATCATTCTCATTTGAACCTGTTTCTATATATATATATATATATATTATGAGATTTCCAATTATATGTAATGAAATTTATATTTTTAATTATTTCCAATTATATGTGTTGATCCAGCTCTCCTAAGACCTGATGAAATGATAATGATCCTGATACTTTACTTAGTGAATATGTCTTTACTTATAGTTATAGCTTGAGGAATTATCACTGAGATTGTTCAGTGTTATTCCGTATTAAAAATGTTGTAACTTGTATTTATAATCATCAGGATCAGGATCAGGAGATGAACGAGTCTGTTCTGAAGTCTACTGATCCTGACCATCAAAATGAAGACCTTCTGAAGACATTAAGATCATACTCAAGAACCATCAGCGAAGTTGAAGAATTAGCTGATGACAGGAACAATATGCTCGTGATCTGAAGACAGAACTCAGTGATAGCAGGCTGCTCAAATTCGTATGACATCCTGAAGACTCATCAGGATACAGTGACCCCTGATCAACATCAATATCAGGGCATTCCTCACTGATCAGTATCCTGATCATGAAGGATTAGTATAATGTCTTAATCTAATGCACAAAAGGATTATCCGCCTTTACTGACACAAAAAGTACACAAGGACAGTTTCTTTTATGTTCCCTCCGTACTTATCAGACCTCAAGGCAACTGTTTGTATAAGCCCTCTTTTGTACACCATGCAAAATATATTTGTTTATAGTAAATAGTACACAAGACCACTTGTAGTGTGACACGTACACAAAAGTGTGTCTGCATGCATTTAATGCATGGGGTATAAATATGACTTGAAGAAAGGTTCTCCATACCTCTTCTTCACCTTACTTATCACCCAAATCCTTTCTTTCTTTATCCCTCTACTTCTTATCTTTTCTAGTCTTCTCACTCTAGTGCATAGTGAAAGAAACTTAGATTGTTTAGTTTAGACTTTAGTCTTTTCTATTTCCGCAACAATCTGTAAATTCAAAGTGTTAATACAACATAGAATTTAAAAGTGAAAACTTGGTGTGATTATATTCAACCCCCCCCCCCCCTTCTATAATCTCATACACTACCTTACTTGAAGGTCACCCCTTTGGGACCAACAATATGTAATGAAATTTATATTTTTAATTATTGTATATGTTTTGATTCTACGTGAGAGATCATTTGAAAATGAGAATGACGATAATTATATTGAATTATGTAGCGGTTGTCAAATAAAATTTTCGAAAATCTTTAAAAATTATAATTTTTGGTGCGATATAAAATATTAAATGTGAACTAAAAGATATTATGAATTATTTAAATTAGTATTCATATGTTTTCATATATGAAATATTGTTTTAAAATTCCGGGCCGGTTCCGGTTTTTACCCGAAAAATTGAGCCTGAAACCGGTTTGGAACCGGAACCGGAAATGAGGAATTTGAAGGACCGAAAACGGGACCGATTGGACTATACCGATGCTGGTTCCGGTTAGGTCCGGTTCTTACGGTTCCATTGCTCACCCCTAGCACACGTCATATCCACGTAAGCATTTTTTAATAATTTTAATTATCACGTAAGAAAAAATGGGCTATTACCGGTCATAATGGTATTATGAGTACAAAAAAAAAAAAAGAGTTCAATGGTATATTGAGTACAAAAAATAGTTTGATGGTGAAATTAGTAGAAATCGAATAATTAGTTACCCAAATAAGTCATAAACCCCTTTATAATAATGCAATTTAACCCAAATAAAGTTCAAGCATAAGAACCCTATCTTTTATTGTTCTTATGGAATATACTCACACCAAGGCATTTTAAATACTAAAACAAATATGAAGGGACAATGGTATTCTTCATATATATTTTACAGTCAGGACATAATAGTAATTTCAGTTAGGAGCAATGTTTTTTATGGTGAGTTTTGTGATGGACGAGATAACTATTAAAATATTCAATATCTAATAACAAACAAATATGTAAATATTTTCAAACATGTTATAATTTCAAGACACTTAATTCTTATAATATTGACATGGGATCTTGAACCTATAAAATTATATTTAGTTTGTCTTTAGTAAAATCTTTTAAAAATTGACGATTTAGAAAATAGTTATCCTAGCTCAAATCTTATAAACCGGTTTCACCGTCTATTCTATTTCTCTTCAAAATTCATCATATACACTACCAGACACTATCAACGGCCCATATTAACAGCTCACGATATTTTCCGACGACCACCGCTACCGGACCTCACCGCTACTAGCAATCTCTAGCCAATTTTATTATCCCAATTAAATAGATCGCTATTTAGCAACCCCAATTAGCGATCCACATGAAAACTGATTGGAACTCCATATTTGCCCATAATTGCATGTTATGATAGTGAGCCCCTATTTAACAACCCCAATTAGTAATTCGTATGTCACCCCCTAAATGATAGTGAGCCGCTAATAGCAACCCCACTTGCATGTTATGTAAGTATGTAATCTTTTACATTTTAAGTGAGCCGCTAATATGGATCGTTGGATAGTGGTCGGTGGGTAATAGGTGAATTTAAGAGAGAAATGAGGTAGGAGATGAAACCGATTTATGAGATGGGTTATATTGATGTTTTTGGATGTGTGTTTCATCTGAAAGTGATTGAAATTGTCGATAATCAACTTTTTATCAAATAATCTAATTATATTGACACATAACCAAATTTTCTTTAAAATGAAGAGTTTTTTTAAGGGTGTCCAGGCCAAATCCTGACTAATCCGCAACAATTTTGGGGGCTAAACATGGCCCCACTTAAATGTCCCAGGCATGCGTACGGAAAGACTTGAACCCGGTTAGGGCGCTATGAACCCTCGAGCGATAATTACCAATCCGCCACAACATTGTCGAGCTAAAAGTCAAAATTTTCAAAAAGATATATTATCCATTTTTTTCAATATTATCCATTTTTTTATTGATTTTGCCATTTTAAGACGGTTTGAAAATGTCTTAAGAGTATCTTTAATAAAGGTTCTTATGAGTTATAAGAGGCTACTTTTTTGTACTTTTTATTATCATTTTATTTCTAACTCAACAAAATAAAAACTCATATAAAATACCACAACAGTAGTTCTTATAAAAACTTTTTTATATAGGTTTCATGTATTTTAAAACTTCAAAAATTATTATAAATATAAATATATAATAACAATAAAGTTAAGAGGAAAAAAAAGAAAAATTATTAATATGTTATTTCATACCAAAGATTAATGTAAGAACCAAAGTTCTTATTTAAAAACCTAAAAAAGTTTGAATACTTATAAGAACTCTTCGAATGTAGTTCTTAGAGCATCTTCAAAGTTTCTCCAAAATGGAGAAAGTAAAGATTTTAGATAATTTTAGGGGCTGTTTATTTGACACTTACCCTATAAGTACTTACTGGGACAATTTACCTTAGTATATGAATATGAAAATCACTAAAGTTTTATCCGGTAAGAGCGATAGCATGAACCAGTTAGAGCGATAGCATGAACCGAGAATCTTACCTAGTAAGTGAGATCGACAACACTTACCCGATTAGAGCTTATCGGATAAATTGTTGTGTATGACACATGTTAGAGAGACTAAAATATTGTCCGATATGGTAGTGCTAGTGTTCAAATTACCAATAAGCACTAAGTACTTACCGGGTAAGTGTTCAAGTTAACGACCCCCTGGTCTCGAAAAATTTATCCAAAATGGAGAAAGTAAGAGCATCTCCAATAGCTTCTCTAAAATAGAGAAAATAAGGTTTTTGTTCTCTAAATTGCTCCAGCATCTTCTCTATATTGTTCTCTAAAATAGAGAAAACTAGAAAACTCTCTAAGTTTAGAGAATTCTCTAAAACTTGATCAATGGAGAAATAAATTACTTTTTATTCATTTCCACCAATGAAGTTAAATCAATTATTATTTTATATAAATTCTTTTTAAAAAGTGTATTGAAAAGATAAATTTATAGAATACTTTAATAATATAATATAAGTTGAAATCTCTAAAATAGAGAATTTGTTAGAGTTAAATTACAAACCTTTTAGTGATTTTAAGTTTTGAATCCCTATTTTAGAGAGATAATAAAAAAGCTATTAAAGATGTTCTACAAAAGAGGGTGTAAAAATCTCCAAATTCAGATAACCCTCCAACAATCTCCAAAAATGAATACTATGAAAGAGAAAATGATTTTTTATTATGTTCTACCAATAAGAATTCTTGAAATAAATATAGTTAGGAGAAAGGGATAGTTTTTTATTAGATATATGTAATATTTTAATATCATAAGTAACGAGAGCATCTCTAAAATTAAGAAATCTGTTGGAGTTGATTCATGTTTTATAAAAGATTTTAAACTTTTTTTCTTCATTTTAAAGATTTTTTTAGAAAAGGTGTTAAAGATGCTCTTACAACCCATTATAATTTTTTATTATAAAAGTATCTCCAATAGTTATATTAAAATTTCTCTAAAATAAATTAAAAATAAAATTAAAATCTCTAAAAATATAAATTGCATCAAACTACAAGTTTGATTCTATTATATTAACTTTGACATTAATCTTATTGTTTAAATATTTAATATATTTAATAAAATATTATTTTCTTTGTTAAACATTTATTTTCAATTAATAAAAATTAATTAGACTTGAAAATAATCATATTCTCTTTTTCATTTAGAAGTTTTTCTAAATTTAAATATTTTTATAACTTTTTTTTTTAATTTTAACATAAAAGATATTGTTGGAACAACAAATATAATAGATTTTTTATTTTTCTATTTTTACATAAATGTTTAGAGCATCCACAATGTTATGGTTTTTCGCTAAGTTTTTTTACAGCTTTTTTCTTACGTATTTTTGTCATCTCAACCATCTCAAACTTGTAGGGTCCTATCATTTTAATTTTATATCATTTTTTTATTTATAAAAATAAATACATTAAATTTAACATAAATACGTATTTATTTGTATCGATAATATACTATTGCATTAATATAAAAAATATATAATTAATTTAATAGTTTTATTAATATAAAATAAAAAATTCAACACAAAAATTGTACATATATTAAAAAATAAAACTGATTAATAAAAAAAATCAACTAATACAAGGCTTTTATAAAGTTAAAAGTGATTAAATACGAAAAACCTATGAAAAAACATGTCGTACAGTTATGACCTATGATGCAAAAACTCTCCAAAAACCTTGCGAAAAAATTTCACACTATGTGAAAAACCTCAAAAAAAAATTTACTTTTTGAAAAACCTCCCAAAAAACTCTAAAACCCCCTAAGACCAACTCCAACCCATAATACCAAAAATAACACCAGAACACCAAAAGATGGTGGGACCCTTAACACTAAAAAACAATTCAACTCCAACCATACTTAAAAAAAACAATAAATATACCAAAAAAGCTCATTTTCAACCATATTTCATTATTTTTAAACACTTTAAAAAAGAAATCATATCAAGTAATGTTTATTAAAATTGAAAATATAATTAATAGTAATATTATCAATAAAAAAAATTTAAAATATATTAAAATGATGGATTTGGTAGAATGAATAGTAACACACCAAATATAGTGATTTTTGTTGCTCAAAAAAGTTACATTGCAAATTTTTTGAGGGTTTATGACTTGTAAGGGTAACTAACTATTCGAATTGTACAAATGTTACCATTAAACTATTTTTTGTACTCAATAGACCATTGAACTCTTTTTTTTTGTACACATAATACCATTATGACCGGGAATAGCCGGTTTTGACGTGGATCTGTACACATTATACCATTGAACTATTATTTTTTGTACACATTATACCATTAACCTTTGATATGTTTACAAAAAATGTGGCAATGACTAGGCATTCTCTTATTCTTCTTCAAGACACAATCACCACCACCACCACCGCCGCCGCCACCGCCACCACCTCCTTCCTCCAACCACCACTCTCCATTTCTCCTTCGCATACTAAAACCCATTTCTTCACCGGAGTTCCTTAACGACGAAGACGTACTCATAGACTTCTTGCTCGAAAAGGAAAAACCCACCACCAACAACAACAAGGGCTCTTCCACTGGGTTTTACGGGTTCGGGTTGGATCTGAGTTCTCCGGTGGAGTCCGTCATGGGTTCCATCTAGACAGAGAGCAACGAAGAGGATTACCTGACCGGGTTGACTCCTATGTTTAAGGAATTGCCATTTTTTTGTAAACATATCAAAGGTTAATGGTATAATGTGTACAAAAAATAATAGTTCAATGGTATAATGTATACAAAAAAAATAGTTCAATGGTATAATGTGTACAGATCCACATCAAAACCGGCTATTCCCGGTCATAATGGTATTATATGTACAAAAAAAAGAGTTCAATGGTCTATTGAGTACAAAAAATAGTTTAATGGTAACATTTGTACAAATCGAATAGTTAGTTACCCTTACAAGTCATAGACCCATTTTTTGAAGATATGAAGTATGGTTGGAATACTCCATACTACAAAACTAATGTTTTACAGTATAGTTGAACCTCTAAAAAACCATATCGTGGATGCTCTTAAGAACCTTGCGATAAAGATTTTTTAATGATAATAATAACAATAATAAATAATAGAGTAAACTACAATTTTGGTCCCTGTGGTTTTGCGATTTTTTTGAAAGTGGTCCCTAAGGTTTAATAACTACAGAAATGGTATCTGTGGTTTTAATTTTGCTTTGAAAGTGGTCCCTGACCTCTAACCCCGTCTAAAAGCTCCGTTAGAGCCAGGGGCAGTTTCGTCCTTTCATGCTTTTGGCCGGAGTTTACATCTCCGGTCATCTTCTCCGATCAAACAACCCATCAAGTTAATTACACAATCAAGAAACCCATTTTTTGCATCTTAATTTTCAAAACCCCACTTGAAAACCACCATTTTTTGATCTTTTTTACACAAATTCATGAAACCCACTTCTCCGGTGACCCTCCCGTCATCTTCTCCGGCAACCTCCGGTGATCCGTCCCAAAAAACGAACCAAGTCACAAATAGACACACACAACACAGATGTATATATACACATACATACATACATACATATATAAACATACACAGATGTGTATATATATATATATACCCACGATTGATGAGAGTTGACTTTTTTGAGTCAAAATTGAGATCTTGTTTATGGGGTTTTTGGATTATGATGCAGATGGGAAGAAGAAGAAGAAGAAGAATAAGGAAAAAAAAGAAGGTGAAGTTTGCAGAGGATGTGAAATGGAGATGAGTTTAGGAGAAGAAGAATATATGTGTGTGTATATATATACTCATCTGTGTGTATGTTATATATATGTGTATATATATACACATCTGTGTGTGTATGTTTATATATGTATGTGTGTGAATATATATACTTCTGTGTGTATGTTATATATATATATATGTGTGTGTATACATATATTTATGTGTTTAGATGAATCAAGACATAGTAACCGGAGGAGAAGATGAAATGAAGTCGTCGGAGAAGATGACCGGAGACTCGCCGGAGATGATGATCGGAGGATTGCCGGAGAAGGTGACCGGAGGGTCACCGGAGAAGACAAAAGAGTGATAAAGCTTGAAAGGACGAAACTGCCCCTGGCTCTAACGGAGCTTTTAGACGGGGTTAGAGGTCAGGGACCATTTTCAAAGCAAAATTAAAACCACAGATACCATTTCTGTAGTTATTAAACCTTAGGGACCACTTTCAAAAAAATCGCAAAACCACAGGGACCAAAATTGTAGTTTACTCTAAATAATATAGTAATTTAAACAATTATTTTATATATTATATTATAATAAATAGTTTCACTAGAAAACAAAAGATTGAAATTTTATTGCCAATTTCCACACCAAGTGGGACCCACATTTGAAATCTGGGACACAGACGGCAGTTTTTTTCTTCTGCCCCTCTCTCTTCTTTTAATCATTTTCTCTCTACTATAAAATCCACTCTCTTCTTTCTCTCTCTATCTCTACAAAAATTACCTTTTTTTTCTTTATTTCCAAATTAAAAATATCACCATTTCACTTCTCGGTGTTCTTTCTTTCTTTCTTCCTTTTGGGCGTGTTGAATTCTCTCTGCGTCAATCAACGGAAAAAGTCTTCAATTTCTCACATCCACAATCCCCATATGAAGATGTTAAGAATCTTGAAATTAGGGTTCTTTTAAAAACTCTAAAAACCCCCCTTTGAAAAGGTCTGTTCTTCGTTTTGATTTCTATCTCGTTTTCGTCAATCAAGTCGTTTTTATTCTTATATCGATCTGGGTTTTGCTTCTCGTTCTTCGATTTTGGTTCGGATAAGAAACCCTAATTTTGATTTCAGACGAAATGCCCCCCTTTTGTTTGTTGAGATGAAATTCCATCTGTGTGTTTACATTTCTGGTGTTTTGCGACTTGTATCATGTTGAAATTGTGGAATTCGTTTGGGAGTTTGATTTAATTTGGTTAGTTTTTTAGGGTTTTTTTGGGGGGTTGAATTAGGGCTTGTTTTTGGGGGTTTTTTTTTGACTTTTAACTATGGAGGAAGTTGAAGCAGCTAATAAAGCTGCTATTGAAAGTTGCCATAGAATTCTCAATCTTTTAGCTCAACCCCAAAATCATGTACAATCAAAAAACCTAATGATACAAACAAGTGATGCTGTCTATAGATTCAAGAAAGTTGTATCTCTTCTTGATGATGGTTTAGGTCATCCTAGAGTGAGAAAATTCAAAAAAGTTCAAAACTTGATCCCTCAAAACATACTTTTAGATAACACCACCACAATTCAAGAACCACCAAAACCCCTTCAATTTTTGCCCACTAATCAGACTCACCCAATTCAAGAAACTGGTTCAAATGGTGTTAAGAACACACTTTCTTTAGGGAACCATCACCAGTCGCTCGAGTTGAGCTCGATTGTGAAGAACCCGACTCCGATTTCGCAAAAGAATCCTAACCCGTCGAGTAATTACCAATTCTTGCAAAACCATCATCAGCAACAGGCACAATTGCAGCTTAAGAAACAGCAGGCGGCTGCTGAGATGATGTATCGAAGGAGTAATAGTGGGTTGAACTTGACGTTCGATAGCTCTGTTGCTACCCCAACGATTTCGTCGAATAGGTCTTTTATGTCTTCGTTGAGTATTGAAGGGAGTGTGACCACTTTGGATGGGAGTTCTTTCCAATTGATCGGGTCAACTTCTCAGTCAACTGGTCAAGGCTCATACCAACATAAGCCGAAGTGTTCGGCTAGGGGAGATGATGAGAGCGCGAAATGTGGGAGTTCGGGAAGGTGTCATTGCTCCAAAAAGAGGTTTACCATCTTCACTTTGTTAGCTATGAATCATGATCCATTTCATGTATTATTCATTATGAATAAACCTAAAATATTCATGAATATTATACATATTCACTAATGAATACGTTTTTGGAGATGAATATCTGCATCATGAATAATACATGAATAGTTGGTTCTTTGGTTCTCAATTCTCTTATCTCCAAAAGGGTTTTATTTTATTATAACTTAAAAAATGGTTTTTCATTTGTTATGTTCATCAGGAAGCATAGGGTTAAGAGGTCAATCAAAGTACCGGCGGTTAGTAACAAGCTTGCAGACATCCCACCCGATGAGTATTCTTGGAGGAAATACGGCCAAAAGCCTATCAAGGGTTCTCCTCATCCCAGGTACCTTCTAATGAACTCACTTTTAACGAAATGTTATTGTTCCTAATTCACATTCGATAATGAGAAATGGTTCAATGAGATGTAGAATATGATGATGGACCACCTTTTAGCTTCAATGTCCATGATACACAGATTATGGGATATATTGTGTTCGTTTAGTTTATTTTTTCAAATCGTTCACAACCCCAGGGCCCTTTATTTTGTTAGCAATGACATTGGCATACCGTTCAACTTCACTTTTTCACACTTTCCAATCTTCATGGAAACAATTGCTTTACTCTTTGGAGTAGAGGTCAGTTTAGGCTTGCCTACATTTTGGGGGAGTACTATATGCACCCCCTTTTATGTCAGAATCAGGTCATATCATGCATTGTAAGTGTAAAAAGTGAGTCTTGATGTTGATGTGTATAAGGCCATTCACTGTCGACCCACTACTACCCAATGGTTTCAGCTGCCACATGGTGGGGTGGGGTGGGGTGGGGGCTGGAAGTCTTCGGCTTCATCGAACCGATTTTATTCAAACCGATGAGTGGTGCGGTGGTGTAGCTTCCACAAGCCGACGGGTATTAGCAACCCGAAGTGAAGCCGATGGCCAAATCCACTCCATAGTGGATGGCCTAAGTAGGAAATTAGGAAGGTGGGGTGCACATGGCAATATATAGGGGTGCATTTAGCCCATCCCACATTTTATCTGGACCCCACCTTCAAGCGGGATTTATCCATGATACACACTAATCTACGTGGACCCCACGGCCACCTCCACCATGTTGGAAAACGGGGAGGGATGTGTTTCCTATATAGCTATTAATACAACACACAAGTTCACGGTGACGACCACTACTATTTGTGGTAGAGGTTACGTATGCGTACATTCCACCCCCAGGCCCTACTTTCAAATAGGATATTCAGGGCCTGTTTGGTTTGGCTTTACAAACACGAGGTTGTACCCCCCCCCCCCCCCCCCCCCCCCCCCAAAAAAAAAAACAAAAAAAAAAAACAAAAGCCTTCTCTCTCTTATAGCAATGACTATTGTATATATTTATGCTAATCCAACTAAATAATGTTGCTTTTGGTTGATTGTAAATAGGGGTTACTATAAATGTAGCAGTATGAGAGGTTGTCCGGCAAGAAAGCACGTGGAGCGGTGCTTGGATGATTCAGCGATGCTTATCGTTACCTACGAGGGCGAGCACAACCACACAAGGTTACCTTCGCAATCTGCAAATACTTGATAGAAGAAAGGTTGTTCGTTGGTCTATTTGACGCTTTCCTTGATCGCATTGGGTTGCTTCCCGTATATGTTTTTAGTGCGATTTGAGGGAAAGATGTGGTTGTTTTCTGAATGAACGGATTTTACATGCTGGATGGTCAGTTTTTTGTTTATGGACTTAGAGTAGAATTTTCGTGTTGTTTGTTGTGGTACATTGCGTTTTCTTTGTTGGCTAAACCAACCCCGGGTGGAAGCCGGAAAACAATTGGTTGTTTTGGTGCTTAGAGAAGTTAACAGTTATGTTGTACTTTGAGTTCTTGTGGTTTTGGTTCTTTTTGGACAAGATGAATCTGCATTGTGGTGCTATTAACTAGGGTTGTAAACGAATCGAGTTGAGAAGTAGGTTAATTGAGGCAGGTTTAAAATATTAATGCTAGGCTTGAGCTTGAATATTTTGAGTTATCGAACTCAAGATTGATGCTCCTTTATGGGTTTAAACTCGTGTTTGGTTAACTCATTTATCCGCTTATATTTTTAATTTTATGGTATGGTCAATAAATATATGGGCATGTTTGGCTCGAAAAAGGGTATTTTGGGCTGGACCTGAATCGAAAATTGAATCGAGTTTTTGAACGAGCCGAGACGAACGTTGGTGTTATAAAGTTTGGTTTGTTAAGTTAAACGAGTTCTATTTGTGTTCGAGAACGACTTGAGCTTGAGTTAGAGTAGCTTATTAAAAGTTCGATTCGTTTACGCCTATTGTGAATTGGGTCTCGTAAGAGCATGGTCCGGGTTCGTACTAATCTTTTACATGGTCTCGGTCAGTACTATTCACGGTTCGAGGAAGAGTCTCTCTCTTGGATTATTAGGTTAGTATTATGGACTTCTGTAAGGGGGATTTTCTTGAAGCATCTTCAATAAATTATTTGAAATGGAGAAAATGTACATCTTATTGACTTTATTCTTTATTTTGATCTAAGGCTACGCGCAGCGGAGTGAAATGTCGCACGGGTTGAGCCCGGCGGCACCGCTGTTTCGTGTTGGTTGCCGGTGGGCTGGATTATTTTCAGGTTGGTGAAACCGCACGGGTTGTATGTATCTCTTGTGTGTGTTGTGTGTGTGTTGTGTGTGTGTTGTGTGAGAGGGTTGGGAGGGTTGGGTAAGAGTTGTAGAGGGTTATGAGAGGGTTGGGAAAAAGTTGATGTGTCAGCTGATGTGACATTAAAAAGTGAGAGGGTTGGGAGGGTTGGCTGTGTGTAGCCTAAGAGATTATCTATATTTTCTAAAACAAAGAAGACTTTAAAGTTTGGAGATTTCCGGAAGGGTTGTTGGTTTAATGAAATGTTTTTGACAGATTCGAATTACATAGAATGATGTTGAAGTGTGAGGATTTGAAGTTGGAAGTACTTGTGTTTAATTTGTAGATTTTTTTAAATAAAATTGAATTTGATTTTTTCATAAATAATTTGTAAGAAAAGAAATTATAAAAATGGTAGTTATTTTTTAAATTAATCTATTATTATAAAACAAGTGATTTTAATATATTTTAGAGCATTATTATAAATAATCCCATAAAATACAAACTTTTTTTGGATAGCATAGTAACATCGCATCAACGAACGACTATCACGAACACACACACGGATGTACGCCTTCCCGACGGTACCGGATATCCATGGGCAGCCCACTAATCCGCTGCTGCCCGGGCCCAGCTTACATTGGACCTAGAGCCAAACCACAGTCTTTGACTGGGCTGCAAGAGCAACCCGGTCTATAACCAGGCCAGCTCAAGGACTGGATACTCCTCATATCCTCAATTAACTGGATGCCATAAAATACGAACTACCCGTGTGAGATCTCTAGATTTGTGGTATTTCAATGGAGTTTCTGGTCCATGTCCCTTAAACCAAACATGGAATTGAATTTCAAATTTTCCAAATCCTATTTATTCATACAAACCAAACAGAACCTAAAGATGTGTTTTAGGATGAGCATCGAAAGCGACTATCCGTCTTGGAACCAGAAGCGCTACGGAACTGTCGGTTTCAGAATCAGAACCAATCATGACCGTTCCTGTTCTCATCTTTTTGGAACTATTAACTGTTGGGTACCTGTCACTGTATTATTTTTTTTAACAAAAGTTATTTTATTTATTTGCAAATAATTGTTAGTATCAACTAATTTTAATTACATGAAGTGTTATTGAAGAACTGTTGTAGTATTTATTTGTTTTATAAGCACCATATTTATTTGTTTTAAGAACACCGTCTGTCGTATTCATTAGTTTTTAGTTTTTATCGGATTAGTTTTTGCGTTTATAGTGTTTATATCTTTACGTTGTGACTTTGTGGTAGATTAATATTTACATTTTTATAGTATAAATGATTAAAATATATATATTAGACAGCGGGTATCCGGTACCGGAATCGGAACCTGCGATTCTGGGGCTGGTTCCCAAATATGAAAAACTGATACAATTGGTTTCGGTTCTGGTTTCTTCATAATAGGAACTGTTGATTCTGAAAATTTTGATCGAATACCCACCTTTATTCACCCTTATGTGTTTAATATCTAAAGAAGATATACATAACAACCGATCAACGCTTAGTAAGACAAGCTCTTGATGGAACATGACTCGCAAAATGACAAGTTTACCCCTGATGAAGTGTTTAACATTTTTTTTACCAAATAGTTGGGTACCTGTATGGATCTTGGATACCTCATCGACTTTGTATCGAGACATGATGTGTTATTTGCCGTTAAAAAATGAGAATTGATAAATAATATTTAAAAATACAAAAACATGTAATGGAGATTAACTTAAAAGCTCATGTTCATAAAATCAAAAAACCTAAACATTTCTTATTTAATATAATATTTATAAAAGCAAAATTACCAAAAATAACTTTCATGATAATTTATTCTCTTCAAATTTTCGTTTTACTTCTCTCTCAAATTTTGCATTTATAATTATATATTCTAGTGATGATTTTAAGTAATTTATTTTATTGTTATAATAAAATAAACTTTGTATAACAAAATATATAATTAGAAATTTTTTTCAACACGATTAAATTACACCATAATATAGAATTTATGGAATTTTTAATTTTTATTTTACACCTTTTTCTGTATTATCTTTTAAATTTAATATTTAATACATTATATAAAGAGTAAATTACATGATCAGTCCATGTCGTTTATGCATTTGAACATCGTGGTTCCTTAAAATGAAAAAACTACAGTGCGATGTAGTGCAAAATATCTTAAGTTATTGAGTACTTCAATAAATAAACTTATTTCAAGTTAATTTTATTCTCTATCACTTGATTCCAGATTTATAGTTTTATGAGTTTTTTAGTCGTATATCGGATATATAAAATTTAAGACCAATTGGTCAAAAAATAAAAAAAATAATGGCTCGATGATAGAGTTTTCAAACCCACAACTAATTAAGTTAAAAAATATTCAGTTTAACTCATTTTAAAAATATTGATGAGAATATTATAATAATATAACTTGTAAAAAAACATGTTTTTTAATTTTACCAAATTAGTGGAATTTATTAAATACTTTATCTTGTGTATCAAATAAGTCTAAATGAATTGAAAGTGTAAACTGCGTCCATATAAGCCTAAATGAATTGAAAGTGTAAAATGTGTTAAGATCATGTTTAGGCGGCAAAATACTGACTTCGGCTCACCAGAGGATGACATGTTCAGCCCAGTTACTTATCTATACTATCTATTAAAAGAGAGTTTTCGCTGACATCATCAATCCTTAAATCGAGACATTTGATTGGCCAATTAAAAAAATACATAATTTGATGATGTCGTCATGTATTTCTTATTTTTTTTATATCTTAATATCTTATTATTACTATATAAATACCGTATTTGAAACTAACAAATATGGAAAAAGTATCTGTCAAACCTAACCTACTTCAATTTCTCATTAACTTATTAATTTTAATTTTATAGTTTACATTTTATATCCTTAAAATTACTTAATTAAATTACTTTTTATCCCTTAATTTTTCATTGTTCACTTTACATTCTTATCATATTAGCATAGTAATATATATGAACTAAAATGTATTAATTTTTTTTGTTTTTTTCCAATAAATTAACCATTATAGTCGTATCGACAATATCTTCAAAATGAATCTAATATTAAACAATTTTTTAGTTTAATTATAATATTTTTAATTTAAAGATGTTATTTTTCTAATATTGAGTATAATATTGAAATTTAAAGATTCCATCTTTTTAATTGTCAAATATTTTTAGTAAATATTTCAAGAATTTTTGAAATATCTTCTTTAACAAATTATACCGTTATCATCATCTAATTGAGACTTTCAAAATGAGTTCATAGATTTGATTGTATCGTCTTTTTTTTCCAGCCCAACTCCATCATACTAGCAATATCTCCTGCCAAGCCACATCTGATGCAATTAAACTTGCTAACGAGGTGGATCCAACACGTATCTTTCTTTAAGGTAAATTGCATATTTGGTCCCTATGGTTTACATTTTATTACACTGTTGGTCCGTAATTTGAAATAATTATGGAAAGGTCGTTGTGGTTTACATTATATTGCACTGTTGGTCCCTGTGGTTTATACTATGATGCATTGGTGGTTCTTGTGGTTTACACTACATTGCACTATTGGTCCTTAACCCTAAAACAGTTCAATATAGTGTAAATTACAGGACCAACAATGCAATATAATGTAAAGCACAGGGACCTTTTTCATAATTATTTTAAAATAAGGACAAACAGTGAAATAAAATGTAAACCATAGGGACCAAATATGTAATTTACCCCTTTATTTATTATCGGGAGAAATGTTGTCTTTCATGGTTATTTTTTTGTGAATTTTTTTGTATTGGTCTTATGTGTTCCTCAACTTGACTAGGTGAACGGACATTTGAGGTGTTGACAAAGCTTGATTTGTTGGACAAAGGGACTAATGCTTTGGATGTGAGATCTCTTATATTCTCACCTTGATGATGAATGTTTCAAGTTTGCCTTCTGAATTAGTTGTTGATAACACCAAAATTATACATGTTTTGGTCGTACTTGATTGTCTGATTTTACCCCATCTCTCACCCATTTCTGATCTAATTACTCACACTTTGGATTGATTCTTACTTTTATAGGTTTTGGAGGCCGTGGAACGGAAAAGTACGGAAAAAGGCGAGAAAACGTGGAAATTGGATAACATCAAATCAGAAGCCATTTCGCGTCCGCGAGTTTTATAGTCTGGCGCCGCCAAGTTCGCAAAAGTTGGAAATCTAGGGTTTGATCAAGTGTTTAGCGCCGCGAGCCAGCCGCTTGGCGATCGCGAAACGGGCTCCGACCCTCTCCTTTTAAATACTGGCCTCCTCCTTCAGTTGAAAACATTGATTGAGTCATCTAGTGTTAGTTGAATACATATTATTAGAGTCTTATTTTGTGTGAGAGAGAGAGAGAGAGTTGTTGTGCCGATACGCTGCAGAGTTTGATTCTCGATCATTCGTCGTTGTACTGTCGGTATAATGTCTGTCTCTTTGTTTTTGTTTGCTGTTTTCATTATGTTTAGTGAGTAGTTTTCTTAAGTGGTACTTATTGTTGTAAGATGAACCTTGTGAATGTTGATTTTGTGATTTAATGATTATTGGTTTGTTTTTGGTTTATTGAATGTGTTTTACGGTTCCGGTTTGATTCGTATTGTTTGGATACTCGAATTCGTTGGTTGGGTGTATTTGTTTAATCTAGATAGATAGACTGCGATAGGTTAATCAACCCCTCTTGACCTTCCCTTCGGAACCCGGAGAGTTGTGTTAGGTGGTTAGCTTAGACCGAGAGCAGCCAGATATTAGAATTTCGTGCAATAGTGATAGAATTGGGTGGCTGGTACTAGGTTGTCTGACAAATAATCTATGTATTAGGACTAGGACGACCAACCTAGTTGACAACCGTAATCATCACATGTTAGGGTGTCTCAGACTTAAATTCTTACAATAACCAATACAACCAAACCTTCGGCCAGTTTAACTCATCCACTTGGGGAGTCGTTATACCATGATAAGTACTACTGTTTTTCTCTTATAAGTTTAAATATCTTTCTTAGTATTTTCTAGTTAGTCAGTTGTCTTTTGCTTTCTTAGTTAATTAGTAATTAATTAGTTGTGTTTTAATTAATCAAAACCATTTTCATAAAAACCCCCCAAAACTTTAGGTTAATTAAACTTGTTGGGTTTTTGAGGATCCCTCGTATCGATCTGACACGAGAGCAACTGTGAATCTCAATCCTAACTGGAAGAGATACACGGTAAAAACCTAATAGTCAAACTGACCCAAAGGTTTAAACCTTATCAAACCTAACTGGTTTGATTATCGCGGAAGCAAAGAATTAAAAACCCGAAACATTCTAATGATCTTTAATCGTTTTGTTTATGATAACTCCAAAATTATACATATTTTACTAACATCATTTCCCCACTTTTGTCTCTATTTTGAGAGCAATTATGATACAGTTTGACTAAAAAAGGCTTGAATTCTAGTTTTGCAGGTTTTAGGGGTGCTCAAAAACCCGACAAACCCGATCAACCCGATCAACCCAATCAACCCAACCCAACCCAATGCAAAATAAACCAACCCGAAGCAACCCGATGTCTAATCGGGTTGAATTTTTTTCAAGCCGAAGGTATTGGGTTGATATCGAGTTAGCGTCATGCGAACCCAACCCAACCCGACCAACCGATGAACCCAATATTTCTTTATATTTTTTAATTTATTTGATTGTTAAGCTCATATTAATATGTACATTAGATAATTACACCATTGTATAGCCTCTTCATATATATATATATATATATATATACACACACACACTTTAAATCTATTCTCCATTTCTTTATAACTCTTGTATATGTATATATGTGTGTATAGTCATATATATGCACACATACACATGAAAATTAAGAAAAATAGTTTTGTGTACGGCAATACCCGGAAGCAATACATAAATCGTCTTTAACATTTTAATTATTCATCATTTTTAGGTTTATTATCGAACTTTAAACATAACCCGACCAACCCGATTAACTCAATCAACCCGAACGGGTTGGGTTGGGTTGGGTTCAACTTTTGTTTGGGTTGGGTTGGGTTGAAAAAGTTTCAAACCGCCAACATCGGGTTGAATTCTCAAAATGCCCTCAACCCGATCAACCCAACCCGTGTGCACCCCTAGCAGGTTTTGGAGGCACTTTTGCAGAAAAGTAGAAAAAAGGGTAAAAAGCGTCAAAAATAGATACTTTGTGAAGAAATGGAAAAATCAATTATTTGGTTTCCATTTATGTGTTTTTCTTCCCTTCCAAGTTAATAGATGCCTCCCAGATTATTCTGGAATGTTCCTGATTTCTCCACCAAAAGGAAGACTTCTTCCCTAAGCAAAGATCTTTATCAGATATGGAAAAGAATATTCTGGAGGATACAGTTTCCCTTTCGCGACCGCCAAGCTGCCCATTTCGCGCCGCTAAAGAAGTCGATGGAAATCCGGAAGATTGAGTTACCCGTTTAGCGCCGCTAAACCTGCCGTTTCGCGATCGCTAAACGGGGCCTGCCGATTTTATTATAAATACAAGCCTAGGGTCATTCAGTTTTAATCATCCAGCAATTCAGTTCTGTATTTCTCTCATAGTTCAGTAGTTAGGTTAGATGCTGGGAGCCGCTTAGGGTTTCCAACCCAAGAAGCCGGAGGCTCGATGAACGATTACGGAGGAGATTCGAGAGGATGCTGCGCCAAATCTGCCGGCCTTTAGTATGGTTTGGTTATTTATCCGTAGTTAATATGTATTAACTCTCGTGCTATTATGGTTTGAATACTTTGGTTATTTAATTAATAGATTTATGATTGTTGAATGTTTAATCTGAGGTTCCTATGTTCTTGTTTAAATTGTGGTTATTCGATTCGTGAATAGGTTTAGCCAGTTGATCGATACTTGCTAGACTCCCTTTGGGTTAATTTTCATAATCACTTTTCACTCCGGTGACGCGGAGGGACGTAGTGACCAATCTCTCAGACCAGAGTAGGATTGGACGATAGGATTTCACAACTTAGTATTAATATAGGGTGACTTTCATTAGATTTGTTGACACCAAATCCCTGTGTTTGGACCGGGAAACCAACCTGGTTGATAATCTCAGATGTTCATGTATGATACATTCATTAATCTATATCTTATGAAAGTAAACTATAATGGATTCACTTATCTCCAATGTGTGTATGTTCATCAGCTTTCCACTTCTTAGTTAGGTTTATTTATTATTTGTCTTTTATCTTCCAAAATACTTTTCCAAAAGTAAAACCCCCAGTTTTCCAGATTAACTGATTAATTCTTTAGTTGACATCTAGCTTAACCGTTCCAAGTGGTAGATATGATACCTGGACTTTCCTACACTATATTACTCAAGATCAGGTACGCTTGCCTGTATATGTGGTAAGACAGTGGCTAGGCATTAGAGGTTAAAACTTGTTCCGCTTTTTATATATAATAATTACCGCATCAGTTTATTTAATCTATCAAGAGGGTTTTGATTAGTTTACCTGGATTGCTTGAGCTTAATCCACCCGTGATCGATCAGACAAAACGCCTTCTAGTTGGCTGAAATCCCGAGATCCCGAAACAAGCTGTTTTGCGAGATGTCAACCGAAAAACCGAACTCCTTGTAGATAGGGTTTAGGCGCCAGTTTTTAAGAGAGAGAGAGGAGAGAGAGTTTTTCTTTCGAGGCTTGATTAATTGAATGAATCGAATGAATAACTTGTAAACCTTAAGCCTTTATTTATAAGGTAAGGTATCCTAGTTACCATATAACTCCATAATTATCTTTGGTAATTATCTTTTCTTTTTCCCTAAGAAAAATATATTTACCTAACTAGATAATTACTTTATTAATTAATATCCCTATTATATATTTATCTTGATAAATACATAATTTATTAACTAATAAACTTATATTATACATCTCATAAATTCACATCCTACCTGGATTATGAATTCTAGATATATTTAATCAATAATTATATCATCTATTCTTTATCTCAAACTAGATAGAGAATTAACTGGGCTCCCACTGACTTATATGAAAATCAACTGTCACTCAAAATTTAACTATTGATTTAGTCAAAAACTTTGATTAATCAATTCTATTTTAAGTAACACACCTGAGAATTTTATTATTTATAAAACTTAACTGGATTTCCATAAAACCCTGATTCCAAAACTTGGAATTTTTTTTCTTAGTTTTATAAATACTGATATAAAAATCCTAAAACCTCTTTAGAACTTTTGAGTATTTGAAAAATGTTTCCATAATCCTTTACTCATAAATGTTTATTTCAAAAACACATTCTCATAGTACTTTGTGTTTTTAACTGTTTTCATATAAGTTACTTTAATTAAAACTACTAAAGTAACTTTGTCAGTGCGATAGATAATATCTAGGATCTTTTAAATCAATCAGATTCAAATTATCATGCACAACAGATATTTCAATGTCAAGACAATAACTCTTAAATTTAAAACCACAAAATTTAAAAATACAACCATTCAAAAGTAACTGTTTTAAATCATAAGTCTAAAATAAAAATGTCTTGACGAAAATTGAAATAAACTGGCATCTAAGATCCTTAGCAACTCCTGGGCTCTTCACTTCTGACCACCTGCAATAGACATTTGCTCTAGGTATCAGAATACTAGTGATAGATTCTTTAAAGCAGTCATAAATATCTGAGGTTTATATACCTGCTTCATGACGCTTTGGGCAGTTCTGCCTCCAATGACCGACTTCATTACCCGTGAAGCAGCGATTCTCGGTCCTAGCTTTGTTAGGCTTAACCTTCTTGCCCTTGCCCTTGCCTTTACCATTCTCACGAACCTTGGGTGCACTCTGGATGGCCTGAACTGGACCTTTCCCTTTGCTGGTGCCTCCATGCCCATGTTTCTTTTTCACCCCTCCATCTCTCACCATTAGTACGTCCTTGGTTTTGTTCTTGGTCCCCATGTTCAACTCAGCAGTCTTTAGCATGGAGTGCAATTCAGCTATTGTTTTCTCCATGTTGTTCATATTATAGTTGATTACAAAAGGCTTGTAATCTTCTGACAGTGAGTTGAGAATCGTATCTGTTGCCAAATGCAGCGGAACTGGGTGACCGAGCCTCTCCAGGTGATCCAAGTGCCGTTTCATTTTCATGACATGGTCACTTACTGAGGTCCCCTTGATCATCTTGCACTCGTTGAATGCCTTAGTGGCATTGTAACGTTCTGTGCGTGCTTGCGTCTGGAACATGTCCCTCAACTGGCGGATCATGTCATAAGCATTCGTATTTATGAGCCCTGTTTGCAGGTCTGAGCTCATAGTTGCAAGCATAAGACAACCAACATCCAGCAAATCATCGGAATGCTTCTTATGAGCGTTCCTGACAGCAGCCGTTGCATTTGCTGGAGGGGCCTCTCCTAGAGGCTCTTCCAAGACGTACCATTTCCTTTCATGCCTGAGCACAATCATCAGATTGCGCTCCCAATCAAGGAAATTGGGACCAGTGAGCTTATCTTTCTCGAGGATGGAGCGGAGAGAAAGATTGTTTGTGTTGGTTACAGTGTTTGCCATCTACACATTAAAAATTGGTTTTAACAACTGTAAATAGACTATTTCCAATAAATATCAATAAACCCTTAAATGATCAATTTATTGGACTAGGATCCTTATTTCATACGCCCTGATGTGCGTAATGTTCTTGCTCCACCAGGTCGTATTTATTTCGGTAGGTAAGGACTTTTACCAATCATATCTAACTGATATGACTCCTAGATCTTTTCGGGACAACTATCTGTACATGTTTCAGTCCCTCTAAGTGCATTTTGGCCCGGTACCACCCGGTAAACTTAACAGAACCAAAGTAGATCTCACCATTTTGTGACTTGGACACTTTACTCTGGCCGGTACCACCCGGAGATAATTCGCAGAGTCATGTAATCCCCTCTAGCTTGGGGTTTGAACGCGGATGCTTAAGGTGTGTTCTTCTTAGAACACCCGCATACCTTACGCCGGAGGTGTCCCAAAGTGGGTTGCACTACTGATCTATGATTTTTCGGGGTTTTGATTTAATTTTTGAAAAAACCTTTTGAAATCCAGTGTTTTGAAAAACTATGATTGTTTGAAAGGTAACTTGTGTTTTAAACTAACTGTTTTGAACACACACTTCTTTTAAAAACTAACTGTTTTAAGATCACTTGCTAATTCAAAACTAACTGTTTTGACAGCACACTAGTTGATTAAAACTAACTGTTTTTATCAACTTAAGAAAACAATCATTTTAGATATAAGGTTTTTTTAAATAAAATCTACCGTTTTAAAAGGTTTTGAAAAATGGTAGTTTTAAATCAAAAACCTATTTTACCCTTGTGATATTATTCAGTTTTAAAACTCTCTCTTATTTAAAACAACAGGCATATCACAACCACGCAGTTAAAATGGATTATAGTTTTGCCAACTGTATTCCTAAGGACCATTAATGACCTATCACTATAGTATTTCTATCTCTTCGTGAACCTCCCACTGGCTTTGGCATCTTCGATGGAACTCCGAAAGAAATACTCAATCCTTTTGGCGTGCTCCCACTGGCCTCGGCACCCTTGATGGAAAAACGGAAAGAAATACCAAAAATACTAACCTAGGGTCATTATTACAAAAAGGGGTTGTAAACGGCACGCATGTATATAACAAACATGTATTTATATATGGCATATAATCAAGCAACATATAATAAATCGTAAAACAAAACTAGATCCGTTAAAATTATCTTATTTCACTTTTCGTAAAAAACTGGTTTTAACTTATTCATAAAACTAGCTGTTTTATAAATCCAAAATTATTTTATAAAAATTTATAAACGATAAATTTATTTTATAAAGCGAGAAAACAACTTTATAAAATGCTTACCAAACCGGATAATCCAAACCAACTGGTTTGAAAAACACTGGCACATAAACTGTGTTGTGGTTTGACCAACTGGTCAAATCACGACACAAGGGCTATTTGACCAATCGGGTCAAATTACTGGTTTGACAACACAGATTTTATGAGATAATAAAATTTTCCAAATAAAATTATTTAAATAAAAATTAATTTTGGATTAAAAAAAAGCTTAAAACCAAACAAACCCTTTTGGGCCATGACTTGGTCCAAAATATACTGGGCTTTGGGCCTAACAACTAAACTTGGCCCGAACTAAAAACCCTAGGGAATGGCTCGGCAGCCTCGCTTGCGCCGCGAGGACACGGCTCGCGCCGCGAATAGCGAAAAACCATTCACGCCGCAAGGACCTCATGATGGCCTTGCTCGCGCCGCGAGGCCCATGTCGAATGCCACCACTGCTGCTACGATCAACGATCCACGACAACGGCAAACCAGCCGCCGTCGTTCCTGTTATCTCGGCGATCGCGGCCACCGTCTGCGGCCACATCTATCGTGATCGTTGGTTCGAATAACACCGGCCACCATCACTGTCTCTGTGCGGTAACGCCACCACAGCCACCGCAAAGCGCTGCCAACATCGTGCTGGTGTTGCAGCCGTGGCTTATTCACAATCCGGCCATAGCCGGGTGCGGTGCGGGCGTCGATTCGATTGTTCAGCCGACGATCGAAAACATCATCACCATCCATTGCCGTTAACCGCCACCCACAGGTAGCGATCGGCGACCCCCACTGATGTCGTTAACCGGCGACGATGACAAAACGCCACCTCCACCCCTGATTTCGTTTCTGGAAACCGCCGGCCACCACCACGCTGGTGGTTTGGCCGTCGCTGCTACCGTCATGCGATCGGAGGCTATCGGCCTTCGCTGATTATCACCGTAGCCCGGTGATCACCACCGAACTGGTGGTGATTCCTATGATACATCCGCAATCCGGCCACATCCGGATGCGGGTTCGTCCTCCGGGTGCGATCGGGCCACGGCCATCGCTAACGCCGCCACCATCAACCTTTGGTGCGGCTACGACCACCGTTAATCGTCGCCACCACCACGCTGGTGGTCCGGCTACGACCGTCACATGACGCCGCCACCACCATGCTGGTGGTTCGGCTTTGGTTTTCGCAAAACATCGCCACCACTCGACCACCGTCACCGTCGCTTTCGGCTGGTGGTCCGGCCTACGGCCACCACCGACTTGGTGGTGTGGCCTTGGTGGTTCACGCTCGGTGGCAAACGGCCACCAAACGATCGGTTCGGGTTTTCGTACGATAAACAGTATAAAATCGAATTTTTATGTAAACCAATTAAACTTAATAAAAATCAGATTTTTATAAAGATTGAAACTTGATACGTAAGAAACAAGAATTAATTTTAACAAATCATATAAACTGATAAACGACTAAAAGATTAAAACCAAAGCTCTGATACCACTGTTGGATTTTTGAGGATCCCTCGTATCGATCTGACACGAGAGCAACTGTGAATCTCAATCCTAACTGGAAGAGATACACGGTAAAAACCTAATAGTCAAACTGACCCAAAGGTTTAAACCTTATCAAACCTAACTGGTTTGATTATCGCGGAAGCAAATAATTAAAAACCCGAAACATTCTAATGATCTTTAATCGTTTTGTTTATTTAATCTATCAAGAGGGTTTTGATTAGTTTACCTGGATTGCTTGAGCTTAATCCACCCGTGATCGATCAGACAAAACGCCTTCTAGTTGGCTGAAATCCCGAGATCTCGAAACAAGCTGTTTTGCGAGACGTCAACCGAAAAACCGAACTCCTTGTAGATAGGGTTTAGGCGCCGGTTTTTAGAGAGAGAGAGAGGAGAGAGAGTTTTTCTTTCGAGGCTTGATTAATTGAATGAATCGAATGAATAACTGGTAAACCTTAAGCCTTTATTTATAAGGTAAGGTATCCTAGTTACCATATAACCCCATAATTATCTTTGGTAATAATCTTTTATTTTTCCCTAAAAAAAGATATTTACCTAACTAGATAATTACTTTATTAATTAATATCCCTATTATATATTTATCTTGATAAATACATAATTTATTAACTAATAAACTTATATATAATCCACTTCAAACCTTTATCTTTGGGTTTTCTTACATAAAATACCCAACTGGTTTATAATTAACTATTATAAACCCAATCTCTCCAAACTGGGATTTTATCTTATTTGATTTACAGATCTTCACAGGTGTGACCCTCAAGTGTCTTATAACATTGGATGTGAGATCACTGGTTTGTCAACTTCTGCACATAATTCCTAACAAAACTAGCTAAGATTATTAGTCTACATAACTTGACCGTTCCAAGTGGTAGATACGATACCTGGACTTTCCTACACTATATTACTCACGATCAGGTACGTTTGTCTGTGAATGTGGTAACAGTGGCTAGGCATTAGAGGTTAAAACTTGTTTTGCTTTTTATATACGATAATTACCGCATCAGTTGTTTCATTACATTTTAATTCTGATGATAATAACATTCTTTTTAAAGGTTCTTGAAGGCAGAGCTTATTGTCTGCAACATCCATGGGTGGGGATTGTGAATAGATCCCAAGCTGATATTAACAAATACATTGATATGATGTATGAAAGACGAAGGGAGCAGGAGTATTTTGCTACAAGTCCTGACTATGGTCATTTGGCCAGTAAAATAGGTTTAGAGCATTTGGCAAAACTTTTATCACAAGTATGTTTTTTATGTGGGTTGCTTCGTGAACCTCAATAACAGTTAGTGGAAACTTATTGTCATTAGAAGCACTGTTGTCAATAGAAATAGCAACCATGTACTACTATCTGGTATATAGCGATAACAATGGCATTTTCGTAATCATTTTTTTAACTTTGATTTGGGTTTATATATAGCTTTTGTTGTTTTAAAAGTTTTCTATAGCTTTCAATTTTTATAGTCAAATGGTGCCACCTCTCGGACTCTAATAACCTAGTTGCGCACTTGTTGGCCCCCCTTTATCTTTTCTTTTTGTATACAAGATAAAACAAAAATAGATTGATTATGGTTTTGCAGGCTAAACAACTTGGAGAGTTGTTAGACAAAGATCCATCGTTGATGTCAAAAAGACTTGAATTATACAAGGGAGCAAGGGACGAGATCGACTCTGTATCATGGGTGCGATGATGTTGATGGTTGGACATGAATTCGTCATAATTTTATTTCACACTCTGGATTTCCTTGAAATATTATACTATTTTTACAAAAGAATGTGTTGTACATCAATTATTATTATTATTATTATTATTATTATTATTATTATTATTATTATTATTATTATTATTATTATTATTATTAATTCTTAAACTGTTTGTTTAGGTTATTATTCTCTTGTAAGTTATATAAAATGGTTTTATCTCATTATGTGCTCTTTTGAAGCATGTCTTTTTATCTAAGAACCATTTCTTATGGGATCTTTGGTTACAAATAATTTTTCTTGTTGTGTTGCCAAAATCAAATTTTATTTGCTTAATTCTGTTTAACTTTATTTGGTTTTATAACAACATTTGTCTAAAAGCAAAGCTATCATGTCATTTTTTCATTAAAAGTAGTTATTTTATTGTCTTAAAATAAATTTCTATTATAAAAAACTAGTCATGAGAAGCTTAATGGTGTGTTTAGTTGTGGAAAAATTTTCTGTTTTCTAGAAAAATTTTCCATGAAAACTGAAAATTTAGAAAACTTGTTTAGTTGATTCAATTTAGAAAGTTTTTTCCAATAAAACAAAATTTTCATTTTCCAAATTTACACTTGAATTAGAAAACTACTTTTTATAGTTTTCCAATTCTCATTTTCATTTTCCATTTTCATTTTCAATTGCCGTCCCCTTCTCGGCTCCGGCCATCACCACCGCCGAGGCCACCACCGTCGCCGCCGAGGCCCCCGAGGCCCCCGCCACCACCACCGAGGCCACCGTCGTCGCCGCCGAGTCCACCGAGGCCACCGCCGTCGCCACCGAGGCCACCGTCGTCGCCTTCGCCGCCGAGGCCACCGCCGTCGCCGTCGAGGCCACCGAGGCCACCGCCGTCGCCGCCGAGGCCACCGCCGTCGCCGTCGAGGCCACCGAGGCCACCGCCGTCGCCGCCGAGGCCACCGAGGCCACCGCCGTCGCCGCCGAGGCCACCGAGGCCACCGCCGTCGCCGCCGAGGCCACCGAGGCCACCGCCGTCGCCACCGAGGCCACCGCCGTCGCCGCCGAGGCCACCGAGGCCGCAGCCGTCACCGCCGAGGCCACCGAGGCCACCGCCGTCGCCGCCGAGGCCACCGAGGCCACCGCCGTCGCCACCGAGGCCACCGCCGTCGCCGCCGAGGCCACCGAGGCCGCAGCCGTCACCACCGAGGCAACCGCCGTCGCCCCATCGCCGCCGAGTCCCACCAAGGCCACCGCCACCATCGTCGCCGCCGCCATTGCAATATTTGGAAAAATGGAAAATGGAAAATGAAAAGTAATAAAAATGCACAACTAAACGAGTTTTCTAGTTTTCTAAAAATGGAAAATGAAAAATGAAAAGTAATAAAAATGCACAACTAAACGAGTTTTCTAGTTTTCTAAAAATGGAAAATGAAAACTCCATGATTTCAAGTAAACAAGTTTTCTAAAATTTTCCTAGAAAACTGAAAATGAAAAATCAACTCCATTTTCTGTTTTCATTTTCTTGGAAAACAAAAACAGTTTTCCACAACTAAACACAACCTAATTTATTCGTATTATCACCAAGAGTAGAAGCTAAAAGTATTTTAATTTGAAAATGAACCATTATTCTTATGATGAATAAAAAGTAAAGTAAACTACAAATTTGGTCCCTATGTTTATACTTGACTATGAAAATGAACCATTATTTGCCATACCCGCACCAAGTGACCCATCTTGTCAACTAGGGACGATTGACCCACAAAACTGAAGTAGGAAATTGAAATCGAAACATTGACCGAATTTTTGCAGATTTGTAGTGAGTTCTTGGTAGAATAAGCATCTCTATTAGAGACCAATGGGTTTGATTATTGTTTGGTCAGAGATGGGATCGGGGATGTCGATCAGGCTTGTTTCTAGGTTTGGAGATCACAATGGGGGTTACAATGTTCATTTGTTTGGGGGGGGGGGGGGTGCTACAGTGATCTGTCACTGACGGTGGGTGGTGCCATGGTCTTGGTCATCGGTGTCGCAAAGGTCGTGGTCGTCATCTGCTCTTTCCTTTGCTGAATCAATCGTAGTCGCCACAGGGACAAAGAAGACAAAGCTTAATTGATGGACCAATGGATTTTCCTTTGTTCATGTTCCATCGCACATCTCTTCATCTTGACGTAATCGCCACACGCGGTCGTGTTCAAGCGATGGTGGTGGTTGTGTGCAGCGGTGGTGGTGATGAATGGTGGTTGTTATGTGCTGGCGGCGGCGACAGTAGTGGTTGTGTGCAGGCAGTGGTTTGGAGATCGTGGCCCAAAACAATACACCCACAAGTTAGATTAAATTACAATTTGGTCTTTTGGTTTATACAAAAAACATACAAATATCCGTGTAAAACAAAAATATAAAAATACTCCTCATTTAACTGAGTCTTTTAACAGAGTTAGCGAGTAAGGACTTAATTCAAAGCAATCACACATCACACCAGGGACCATCTGTATAGTTTTTAACATTCAAAGACCATTTTCTTTGATTTCTGCAAACCTGAGGTATCACAATTGTAGTTTACTCTTTAGTCTCTAGAAAAAAAAAAGTGAAATAAGACGACAAAAGCAGACACACATGAACAAAACCCTCGTAATTCTTCTTTCCCCTCTCACTCTCATTCATCCTGGAGAAAAGAGAAGAAGAAGAAGAAGAAAAGAAAGAATCACAAAGTAAGACCTCTTTTTTCTCCATAACTTCTGTTTTCGTTTACTTATTATTATCTTCATTTTCATAGTTTATACGATTACATTCATTCTGATTCTATCACAAATAAATCTAAGTCACACATCTTCAATTACCATAATATCAACCTCAAATGTGAAGATGGATATGTAAATGAAGCGATATTATGAAGAAAGTTAGGTTATTTGGTAGACAAAAGGGATTGATTTCTTGTTATAAGAGAATGAATACTCCCTTAGGAGTAAAGGGATATTTTTCAGACTTCATCTAGTTTCCTGACCATTTTTTATAATACCATTAATACTTTTTTTTTTGAATTAATCCCAGTGGCCACAATCTGGAAGTGTCTGGATTCGAACTTCGGGTAGAAGGGTTAACTAGCCACTTCCCCAAATGCCTTAACCAGTACGCCATAGCCTTGTGGTTACCGTTAATACTTTTGTGCTTCTACATTTTGAAAACGCCAATGGCATTGAGGGTGCTATTCTTTTATCCAATGTTTTTAAAACCGGTTTTTTAATTGAATCGATGTGGTGATTGGTTTGACCGGTTCAAACTCCGAGTCAACTGGTTTCAAGCATTTCTATGTATTTTTCATTTTCCTGCATGTGTGTATATATATAACCAAAAATTTGATGTCCATGTTAAAACATTAAAAATACACATAGCAAGTTCTACATTAATCTGAAGACAATAAAGAAACACAAGTTGAACCATCCTCAATCTTCATTCAGTTTTAGTCATATTCTTTCCCAAATGGAACCATGAAAATTAAGAATTAAATAGACCATATGCAAGCATATGTATAATCGACCATATGCAAATATGTATATATAATCAGCCTATGTAACCATAAAAATCAAGAATTTTATGGATCAACCGGTTTTTATACCCATTGAACCGTTTTTTTTTATAAAACCGGCTGGTTCATTCCGGGCCATAAATTGCCATTAAACCGGTCTCTTCCCCGGTTCAACCAGTTCGACCCGGTATTTAAAATGTTATTTTATCCATGGTCCGCCGTCCAACTAAATTGCTGAATATAGTCCCCTTGTATCATATAGATTTTTTCTTATTGAAATTAAAGTGGGCCCATAACATGAACCCATGGAATTTCATTTTCAGAGTTATAATTTTATAGAGTGAATCATGGAGTTGGTCCTTTGTTATGATGTTTTTTTATGACTATGGTTCCCATACTATAAGTCCGTTAGTTTTTTTTTTTTTTTTTTTTTTTTTTTTTTTTTTTTTTTTTTTTTTTTTTTTTCCGCGCGCGGGGGGGGGGGGGGGGGGGGGGGGGGGGGGGGGGGGGGGGATTTTGGTCTTTTTACCATTTTTGACACATTGCTTTCCCTCCATCTCCGACCTTCCCTACGCGTGAAAATGCAGACCGACAACATCGTTGTGTCAAGTGGAACAAATAACAAGAAATGAACTCATTACCTCTGCAATTTTCAGGTTTCACATTTTCAGGCTCAGGCCTGCAATTTGTTTTTCCTCTTTTTGAAGGGAAAGCGACCACATTCATTTTTTGTAACTGCGAAGGTAGTTACATACTTACATTTGGGTACAAATGGGAGAGGAATAGCTAGCAGACCAATTGGGTTGTGTGAAATGGCCATTTCGGTCAATTTCCTTATGTTATTATTATCGGGATCTCTGTTTCCCCTTCATAATATGTGACATTAGAGATTACCTAGTTGTTTCTTCTGTTTCAGGTTTCACGAATCCTTTACTTGAAGTTTTTTCTGCTATCTCTACAGGCAGTGGTTTAATCATGGAAATTGAAGATTGGGCTGCTTCTTCAGGTGGATCAAGTGATTCAGAAGTAGCTGCACCTGATAGCGACAATGAGGAGGACTGCTATGCATATGGTGACTTACCCAAATTACAGTTTAGGTACTTGTGTGTTGTGTGTGTGTTTTGTTTCTCTCTTTGGAATTTTTCAGGATGGTGTTCTCTTACATGGAGTGAGATTTTTCTTATTTATTTAGGAAAGATACTTCCAAGGCTTGTTGGAAGGAAGAATTGGGAATGGCTGAAATTGTTAGTAATAGAGGCCGAATGTGGACAACAACAGGGATAGCACGTGGTGGGAAAATATATATTTTTCTTGAAGATATATTGTAAGTAATATTACTGTTGAAATAAGCGAAACAAATAGTTTTTTAATGCACTTTTCTTCGATAATTGAGTTTAAGAGAATTTCATCCATAATGAACATCTATTTTGCTCAATAACCTTAAATGAGAAAGTTATTAACATCATAACCTTCTTACTAGTTAAGTGAAGTGGCATTCTAAAACTTGTCAAAAGGTCATGGATTTAAGAGAAAATTTGTGGTAAAGTCATTCAACCGACGGACTCATAATGAAATGGGGCGATCGGGTAGATCGGCTTGATATTATCTATAAGGGTAAATTATATATTTGGTTCCTGTGGTTTACTCTTTATTGCACTATTGGTCCATATTTTGAAATAATTATAGAAAAGGTCCCTATGATTTACACTATATTGCACTGTTGGTCCTTGTGGTTTACACTTTATTGCACTATTGGTTCATATTTTGAAATAATTATAGAAAAGGTCCCTATGGTTTACACTATATTGCATTGTTGGTCCCTGTGGTTTACATTATATTGTGTTGTTGGTCCCTATTTTGTCAATAAGGTTAGGGACCAATAGTGCAATATAGTGCAAACCATAGAGACCAACGGTGCAATATAGTGTAAACCACAGGGACCAACAATGCAATATAGTGTAAACCACAGGGACCAACAGTGCAATATAGTGTAAACTACAGGGACCTTTTTATAATTACTTTAAAATAGGGACCAACAGTGCAATAAAGCGTAAACCACATGGACCATATATGTAATTTACCCTATCTATAATAATGGAACTACATTCTTCTCCATTTTGTCTTCATTCTTGCTTAGCATGGTTTGTTATTTGTTGGACAAATGTTTGATATATGTGTAGGTTTTTGGCAGAAATAGGGGCATTGCATCTGTTTGATGACGAGGATAAATGTATTCCGCTAGAAGACATTTACAAGAAGGTTGCAAAAGGCGTAGGCGGATCTTCTTGGGAGTCATTTGAGGTGTATAGGCATCTCAAGTCGTTAGGTTATATCATCAAGAGGCATGGTGTTTGTTGGAGTATGAAGCGTAATAAAAGCGTGCCTGCATCTGTTGAAATTGAATCCAGAAGCCAAAGGATCATAAATAATGGAAATGATGACTTCACTTCTATAACCGAAACCATGGAGTTGTTCAGAGCCATGCAGATAAATAATGAATTGAGACCGGTTTTTGACGTATACCCACCAAACAGCAAATTCAGAAAGTCTAATCCGGGAAATCCGATCTTTGTCCTCTGCATAAGCACGTAAGATAACCTTATAAATTGAGATCGCTATGTTCAATGAACTAAATTATCCTCATTTGTGCCATAGGATTAAAATTAGATTCTTACTTGTGATTGGTGGCAACTGCAAGAGTATTGGGCCATGTTTGGCAAACTAGCTGATAAGCTGATGAATAAGTTGTGTTTGGCAAAAACTAGTTGATAAGGTAACTTATGACTGTAAAATGACAAAAAGAGACATGTTTAAAAATTGATAGTGTAAAAAGTAGCAAGGGTATATTTGGAATAACAAAACATAATAAGTCGCATAAGTCACCAAAATGCTAGTGAGAGTAGCTTTTCAAAAAAGTTAGCTTATAAGCTAGCTTATGGTCCATACAAACATGTACCCGACTTATAAGCTAGCTTATTTTTACCAAACAATGCCTTGGTCTGAAATTTTTTTTGAAATTTATTTAATTCTGTTTTGTCTTTTGCAGTGGCAACCCACCGACCAAGAGGCAAATTGAGGATCTTGAAGGAAAATGTGAGGGCATTCCTGTGAAATTTTGTTATGTTGAACACGGGCGTGTGAGTTTCTTTGCTTTCAATCAAGTTAAGCTTCCTGTTCTTCCTTGACTTACTTCTATGTTGTTATAAACAGCTATTCTCACTGAATCTGATAATGAAGTTACAAACAATAGTGTTAAGTTAAACCTTCATCTTTATCTTACTTCCCTATCCTTCTTATGCTCCTATGTAGTAATAGATGTTAAGCAACCATATCATTGCCCTAGAATCTTATTTTTATCAAGTCTCTATGAAAGCATAAGAAAACAAAATAGTTGATAAATTTGTTAACTTTCTCTAATGTTTAAGGCCATCTACACATACTTTTTTCCGATAAGTGGGACTAGTAACTACAGAAGTGGACTCTTGTCAACGAGAGTAGTCATTAGAGATATAGAGATGGATCTAAATGATGTCCGTCACGTTACTAGACCTTATCCATTTAGTTCACTTGATCCACCTCATTTGAGAAATAAACTTGAGAGATATCGTCAAGTAAGTTTAGTGATTCAAATCCAAAACTATTTAGAGCAATGCCACTATATTATTCTGTATCTCGTGCAGTGGAAGTGGTACTTTTTTACTGATTTTTGTCATCTTTTTAGATTTAGCACTAACATCATCATAGTCGACATTCTCAAGATATTTGGGAGTCAATATTGCTGGTGTGATGTGTAGTAATTGCTGATGATGTACCTTCTGTGAGTAAGTTTGTGAAAGACAAGAGAATATATCTAAAATATACCAACAAGTATTTCTTACTTTTAAACGTTTATGGGGATCTAGATAAAGGGAGACTTTTTACACTATGAGATGCAAAGGAGGTGAAATTACCTCGATGCCCCGATGGCTTAGAGTAAAGCTAAGGTAGGAAGCAACTTATTGAAATTGCCCTGAATACATCAACTTTACTTTAGGCTTAAAGTTTTATGTAAATATTAAAATTTCTTTAACTAAATTTATAAATAATTAAAGATAATTGGGAAGGAATAACCGGAATTATCTTGCATATTCAACTGGTCTTTTATGGGTAATGAACCATTTTTAGTTTTATCCTTGCTATGACATTATGAGGTACACTTTTAAGTATTATATTAAAACTAAGGAGAGAGAACAACCATATCAAGTTAAAACAATGGTTATAAAGTGTTGTGTTGTGTATTTTAGAATATGTACATTGTGATTCTGCTGCTATAAATATTTATAAGAACTTGGGGAATTTGTGCAGTAAATAGTGTAACTTATTTATAATTTATAAATAGTTGTACCTTCAGCAGCCAATGGTTTTACATTGTCCTCCATAGATGGTTGCAGCTTTTGCATAGATGTGCCTAAGGGACTGTTTTTCTTTGGCTTAATGGGTTTCATGATCTGGATATCTAGGTGTTTGTTTATGGCTAATGGCTTAATAAGTCATAGCCAAAAATGGCTCAACCAAATAAGCCAAAATGGTAAATGGATGTGTTGTCCTGGTTCTGCGATTTTCCCTTTTCTTTTTCCCATCTTTCCGCTTCCAGCTCAGCCATAAATTCAGGACATGTTTGTTAGCAGCTTAATGAGCTTAAGCTTAATGGGACTCGCAACTTATTCGGTCGGCTATATGTGACTATTTGGTAGTAGCTTAATGGTACAAAAAGTTGCTTATTCAGTAAGCTTTAGGGGGGTAGCTTTATGCAGAAAGCTAAGTTTTTTTTCTTTCCAAAACTGCTTTCCCAATTAAAAAAACGATTATTCCATCTATTAGAAAACTTTTTCAAACAAAAATCTTTCCATTTTATACAAACGGATTTATCCACATAGATAGCTTTATCCATATAGAACTTGATAGAAAACCAACCAGCTGGTCGACCCTTAATCCCCCATCACTAATCCTCTTCTCCCTTCTGGCTTCTACTATGCAGATCGAGCATCGCTCAATGCCACCCATATCAGATCCTCTGAAAACCTCTTATTTTCCTCTTTGTGTGGATGTGAAAGCAGATTTTAGACTTCAGACCTCTTAAAAAACAAACGATACCTTATTTATTCCATTATTATGGTACTCACAGAAAAGGTATTTTTTATGTCATGCCCCACCAATTGCATTAACATACTATTATCATCAAGTTAACATTCTCCTTCCGCAAGAATAATAATTTAAATACATATTAAGACTCTTATGCGTTGTATTTATGGTGTATAACGAGAGCTTTGATTCGGGGTTTTTTAGGTTAAGAGGGCTTCTGAGCGGCTAAATTGGTTCTACGTGAAGTCATTTGATGAGCCTAAGCAAACATATTAGGAAAATGGTGTGCTTCTACGAGATGATTGATTTTTTTGGTATTTAAGGTAATGTAATTATGTAGATCAGTTATCGTAGATATCTAGGTTATCTTGGTCGGATGTTTAATTCGCTTGTATGAAATGAGAAAAGGAATTGAATGGATAAAGTAATGAAGTCTTGGTCGGTCGGTTGGCTTAACACGGAAAATCAATTGAATATCAGTGAATAGTGATAGAATTTATTAAAAACATGAAAGGTTCCTTAACTAAGAAGATCTTGGGTCCGAAAAATCTTGAAAGAGTTGGCCAAGAAAAGCTCGATTGGATCTATTTATACACCTAAAGCCCCTACTCATCTAACCTTTTGGCTTCACGAAAAACAGGCTTGGGACGCCTGAAAAGGCCTGTTCCGGTGCATATCGAGTTATGACAATGCAAATGGTAGATCTACGATGTATTCCTTGTGGCTTTAGAATATTGCTTCCTAATGTTCAATTAGTTACATAGCGTGCCTTGCAAAGCACTTTGTCATGTTCTTTTTGGCGCTCCCAAGAAGGCTATAATTGAGATATCGAGAGAGGAGGAATTAAGATGCTTAAAAAACTTGTAACGTTATTGGCCTACAAAAAGGTTGTCGTACTTAAAAGGGCTATCTCCCCATGTATAAATCGTGTCAAACATGGAACAACGATTTATTTTATATTTTGATGAGTATACCAAATGCATCCTAAACTTGATGTAGGTAGAGAAAAATAATTTTTCTTAATTCATTCCGGGCCATGAGATTCGATTGTTTTATATAATTTTCTTAAAGTATATTTAGATGAGAAAATTATAGAATATTTTAATAATATAAACTAATACTGAAATATGCATTATTGAATAAGTTGGAGTTGAATTGTATTTTTTTAGAAAAATTATAGGGATATGTTGGAGATGCTATTAGGCCATCCGCAGCCAAGGCGGTTTGGAGCCTGTACAGTTGCCTTGCAGGTGGTAACACCACCGTGGTGGACCTGCAAGGGAGCTCAACGGTGACTCCTTGCAGGCGGTAACAAATGCCAAACACACACACATATATATACATACAGAATATATATATATTTTTTATTATTTAAATAATACAGGTGGTATGACCTGTACGGTTGTGGATGAAATGGTAAGGTGGTGGTAAAGCTGATGTGGCGCTGAGGTGGCAGTCTGTACAGATGGTATGACCTGTACGGCTGTGGATGGCCTTAACATCTCTAGCTGGGTAACAGCCTCCTACTCGATAAGAGATGGTAAACATGTAGTAGATAGCCAAACAAGCAATAGTGACGGTAGTAATGATGGAGTCGGAATATTAAGAGCATCTCCAATAGTTTCTTTATAATAAAGAAAACTTACTTTTTGTTCTTTAAAATGCTCCAATAGCACTATTTCATTCTTTAAAACAGAGAATATTGAGAAAAATTCTCCATATAGAGAATTCTCTATATGTTAGTTAGAAGTGAGAGAAAATATTACTTTAATCATTTTCACCAATCATATTAAACTATACATTTTTGATATATATATTTTAAATTATAGTGCATTGGGATAATAAATAACACAATATTTTAATAATATAACTAGTGTTGGAGTTTCTAAAATAAAGAAGCTATTGAAGTGAAATGTAAATTTATTTTAAAGATTTTATTTTTTTATTTGAAGAAATTATAGAGCTCCCGGTGGAGATGCTCTAACATCTTCTTAAATTGCGTTTTATTTTCAAAAGGTACACATGAAACCCTTCAAATGTGTCAACTTGGCTTTGTACTCAGGTGTCTACTATCATGCTTCCATTTATTAACGGGTTATATAGGTTTATAATTTGTTATAGTATCTCTAACAAAATCTTTAAAATAAAAAAAATAAAGATTTTGGATTTTTTTTGTTTTAAAAGTATTTTTTTTATTTTAAAAGATCCTCCAAAGTATTTTCCAAAAGGAAGATTGGATATGCGAGTAAATCTATATATAATAAAAGAATAACTCATTGACACATGTCGCGCTCTGAGTAACTCATTGACACGTGTCGCGCTCTGGTGAGTCATTGCCACATCATATGCATATGTGTCATGTATCATATGTTGACACATGACACTGATTCAAAATTTAAAATTATTAAAAATTAATCCAAAATTATCTATTAAATATAACAAACTTTATCTCTATCTATTGGTATGAAGTCATCTATATCTCTATCTCTCTCCCTAAATTGATATTTAAATACTAAGCAGATTCAACAAAAACCGTATAAATCTTACATTTTCCATTTTAATTTTTCAAGTTCCTCCATTACTCTTTTTGCAAATGTCTTAGGTAAGTTCGTCAACCATTTTTTCGAAGAACATTCATGCATAATTTTTTTTATTATTTGTTTTTGCAATTATTTGAAGAATGGTAAGAAAATTTGTGTCATTGTTTTCTTATGATGAACTAAATCATATGGTTTGATTTTCTCCTGATTTTTTTTTTAGTTTTTTGATCTACATCAGTAGAAGTATAACTAAGTTTTCTTCTCCACATTATATAATAATTTATATTTGTATTCATGTAACTAATTGATAAACGTCATCAAATAGAAAATAATAAAAGAGTAACTGGCTGACACGTGTCGCGCTCTGGTGAACCAAATTTCTATTTTTCCCGCCAAAACATGAACCTAGACACTTTTTTGGTCTACATTCATCTATACCTACGTGTCACTTTTTGCCATGTCATGCATACGTGTCATGTGTCATACGTTGACACATTAACTAATTCAAATTTTAAAATTATTAAACTTTATCTCTATTAATTCAAATATTAATCTATTTTATCTTTATCTTTATCTCATTTTTTTATAAATCTATTTTATCTTTATCTCTTTTTTCTATAACAATAATAAATTATAATATTATATAATTTTAATAAATATCTATATCCTTTTAATAAATGAATTAATTTAAATATTAAACTAATTAAATATCTATATCATTTTAATAAATCATTTTTAATACTATATGTTAAATCACAAATATATATATATACATATATAAAATAAAAAATAAAAATTGATTATTTTATATATATTATACCTACTAAGAATTTTATATAATTCATATACAAAAAGATGCATTATGATAATATATACAATTAATTGTATATAGTATAAAAGACGTAAATAATTTATTAAAATGCTATAGATATTTATTAAATACAAATTAATAAATGGTAATTTTATTAACGTCTACATAATTTAAAATACAAAATTTATTTTTTGAGGTCTACATAATAGTAAACTCCATCCTATAATATATATATATATAATTTTAGATTCTATTAATTCAACTATTTTAAATTTAAAATTTATTAAATATTAAACTCCATCCTATATAATATATATATAATTTTAGATTCTATTAATTCAACTATTTTAAATTTAAAATTTATTAAATATTAAACTCCATCCTATATAATATATATATATAATTTTAGATTCTATTAATTCAACTATTTTAAATTTAAAATTTATTAAATATTAAACTCCATCCTATATAATATATATATATATATATATATATATATATAGAGAGAGAGAGAGAGAGGAGAGTTATTTTGTTAACCAATGAATTTGTGTTAACCGTGTTAACTCATACTTACATACGTAAATCAGTGAAAATTTTTTTGTGGGTTGTTTAATATGATGAAAATGTTCCATAAACTTCAATTTTTGATGAAATTGTTTCATATTTCGGTATTTTTATTTTTATGAAACTTTTTTTATTCTTATGAAACTTTTTTTCATTTCTATGTAAAAAACACTTTCATATGAAACAATTTCATCAAAAAATTTAGTATATGAAACATTTTCATCGTATTAAATAACTCCATAAATTTTTTTTCATTGATTTAGGTATGCAACTATGAGTTAACACGGTTAACACAAATTCATTGGTTAACAAAATAACTTTCCTCTATATATATATATATATCATTGTATCACACATCCTATTAAATATTAAACTCCAACCTATTAATTCAACTATTTTATTTTAAAATTATTAAACTTTATCCTATTAAATATTAAACTGAAACATATTAATTCAACTATTTTAGATTCAAAATATTTTATCTTTATCAATTTAAATATTAAACTAATCTACCTATTTTATCTCTATCTATGATTTTTTTTAATTAAATTATCCCCTGTATTACACTTATCATATTAAAAATACAGAATCATGGATTAACTAAAAAAACATATTTTATAAATTGTGTGAGTATAATTTTATTGTCAATACTCTCAAAATAAATTAATTATTGGATATAATACTATTAAACATAAATTAAATAGAAAATAAATATTTCATTTTAAATATAATGAAGATAATCATTGAGTTTTAATATAATAGATAATTAATATTTTTATAACAAATTATTGTTAAACGTATCCATTATTATATTTCAATCCAAATACACTTTTGTATGTATACATTTCTCTTTATATGTGAAAGTATATTAACGTCATTTTAAAGTCAAAGATAGTTTATAGTTTGATCTATGAAATGTCTTTGTTATATTTTCGTTGTTGATAATTTGATATCAATTGAATTAAATTAAAAATAAATAAAGTTTGTACTTTTTTTTAAATATAATTAATGTATTTGATAGAAAATAATGTTGATGTTAAAAGATCAATAGCACAACAATTCATATTTGTAATATAAGATTTTTGGCATGACTTAATTTCTTGAAATTATCCCATGTATTACACGGGATCAAAACTAGTTTATGTTATATTTGAAGATTATCTTTCCAAGAATAAAGTTTGAATGTTAATGAATAAATCCCCAAAAATAAAATTTGAAGAAGATAGGAAATGCATTAATTATTCACTTATTTAAAAAGGAGAGAAAACATTAAATCAGTATTTTATAAAAGGTTTGTTGATATTAAATGCAATAAATATTTTAATACTATTAAATTTTTCTAAATAAAGAAATTATTTGAATGTACCATTCATTAATGAATATTTTAAGTGTTTTTTTTATCTAACAAAGACAATTATAGAAAACCTGTTAGAGATGATTTTTAGTTACCATACAATAATTTGATTATATGTTTGTAAAAAATGAATTGTTGTACAGTTCCGAATGTCAAATTCTTTCTATAATGTTCCCAAATAACACAAGTGTGTCATTTACTATGCTTCTAATTAAACCGCTTAAGAGGTTGTTTCGTTCGTTTTCTATAAGGCATGTATAGATAAATTTGTTTGTGTAAGTAAACTAATGTGTAAATAGACTAAATGATATTAATGATCCCGTCTACAGAATCAAAAAAGCAAGCCTTATCCAAAAGGCTTTCGGATCAATATATTTCGCGAACTTGAAGGAAGAAACATAGCCATTTTGATGCTTAAAACTTGATTATACTGATTTATCATCTTGCATACTTACAAACTCGATTATACTATCGTAAAATGACCGTCACAACATTAAAAATGGAATGAAATTAATATAAATTGGATCATATTAAAGATCTAAATGAGAATCCAATGTATATGTAGAAGAATTCACCGAACAAGTTAGTATCATTAAGCATGTTAGGGTTTTGCATACTATTTGCAATTCGAGCGATGAAAACCACGCTTGTATACCAATAAGGAACAAAAAACCACATTATCAACAAAACTATCTGTTAGAACAAGTAAAGACAAAAATCAAAACCAAAGGTAGATATCGAAAACCTAAAAGAATAAACTAGAGGAATAAATTGAAAAATATGGGGAGAAATAAAGAACCATATGGAAAAGCTGAAAACCTTTGTAAGAACAACCCATAGTAATAAATCAAGTCATGGGCTGGAATCAATATACCTAGTGGTTGAAACACAAAGGTTGAATTAGAAATCGAATCAATGGAAACCTAAACTGAAACTAGGAAGCAAGAATTGGATTCTGAAACTTGTAAGCGTGTCAAAATAGGGTTTCTTTATTGAAATGTAGTTGGAGAATTTGGGGGATTTTAATGGCTAAGTATAGAGGACATTAAGGCTGTTGGTCCTCTATTGATGGCCAATAAGATAATTTATAGTAAGTATTATTGTAGAAGAGAGGGGGGTTGAATACAATCAACACAGTTTCTTCTATATTTTAATCTATGACTCCTATAGAGTCTTTGTATAGATTATAGTTAGATTGTTTGATGATAAAGATCAAGACTATGTCAAGACCTCAAACAATCTTTTGAATATAGACATACAACTTTTGCTTATGCACAAAGCAAGTAAAGAAGAGATAGAAAGAACTTAGAAGAAATAAGGAGGGAGGAAAGGATTACGGGGTATAGAAGATGGACCAAGGTGCGTTTGAAGAACAACACTACGTTCATATTTATACCCCATGCATTAAATGCATGCCATCCCCAATTTTACACGTGTCAGGTAAAGGTTGGGTTTTGTGTACTATTGTACCATAAAATAATGCCCATGCGTGGTAGGGTCATGACTTATGGTAAACAGTTTCCTTATGGGTGATAAGTACGGAGGGAACAGTAAAGAGACATCCCTTTTGTACTATTGTCAGAAAGGCAAATCAAATCTTTTTTGTGCATATAGGACATGAAGACAAATATAGTATTCTTAAAGTACAAGTCACTGATCAGGCCTTAGAGTCGCTGATCCTTGGGAAGGATCAGGGAGGCACTGTGACTTGTTCTCTTTGGAACGTCATGTAAGAGTAGTCAGCTAGCCATCACTGATATCAACTTCAGATCATTAGCATCGCTGACTCTATCATCAGCTTACATCAATAGATGGTGCTGATGGTTTCATAGTGACATGACTATTTGTCTTCAAAGGATACTTAGCTAATGTCAGCTCTCACTGATACTGAACGGAGTCAGTGATCAGCGATTGCTGATGTATAAACTATCAGCGAGACAAGCTCGCTGAAGTATTAAACTTCATCACAGCAGTGTTAAGTATTTTCAGTTATTAGACAAGGATCATTGGTATTTAATCAAGTCATAGAGTAGCTGGATCAACAAAGGCTAAAGGAATAAGCCAATACTGAACAAGTGAACTTGGTTATGTGAATAATCCACATCCATTATACTCCATTGAGCTCATATTGAATAACCCTTGAGAATTACATTGTACCCCACCCAAATATGGGGTAGAGGGTGTTAGGGTGACATGTACAATATACATCCTCTATTGTGGAGAGCAAGGTGGTTGTGTTTTATGAAAAGTATTTACCAATTAACATATGTCCGGAAAAAACTTATTGACTCAAATCACTAAGATCGTAATGCTTTGAGGTTTAGTATTTGATGTTAGATTGCAGCCTTATGCTACCCTCATAACATTGTGCTACATGACCGAAATGTAAAATAACCTTCATCACTAGAGCTTGTAAGCTACATCCTTCTTGATATGTTATTTACTAATCGAAATCAAACGGGACATATGTTTTAAAGCATACATGATTGCACTTGTTGTTATCCATTTCATCTTGTGATCACAAACGTTTATTTAGTGGGTTTAACCTTGATAATGCAATTGTGGCCTAACAAGGCAAGGGGCAACCGTTGTATACATTGTGTATATACGTATGAACATGTGTGTATACATATATAGAGAGAGAGATTAGTAGACAACATCAAGAATGTTGTATAACAGGAGATATAGAAATTACGAGAGGGAATGAAAATGTGTAAAAGGATGAGCTATTAAGAGAATTATTAAAAATTAAGAGGTTATGATTTTTTCTAGCTTTTTTTATTTAATAATTCATTCAATCAATCAATTTTGACATTTGACATTATCTTGGTATTTTATCATAAATTAACGGTCTCCAAAATAATTTATTGGTTTCTACAAATAAAACTAAAGTAGGTTGAACAAACATAAATTTATGAAACAATATTACTATTTTACATATTCAACTCCATCTAAACATTAACAACATATGTGTATTTTTGAGGGATAAAACAAATGGAACTCCGGTTTAAAAGTTATATTGAATTGGTTTGGATAATGTCTATTGGACACTGAACACGTGAACGTATCAAGAAAGACCAACTTAGTGTCGTGATAGGTATCTTCAATAATCTTGTCAACCAAGTTTTCGTAAAGTTTCATTAAAGCCAAGTATATATAACGTATTTTTGCCATACATATCAAATATCAAAATAAATATTTTATATCTATCCGTTATAATCTTGTCCACTACATTTTTCCACCATTTGAACCCTAGGATCGTCTTTATCTACGTGCCTCACCCTGTTCCCGACCCTTTTTAACCTACAATCAACATCAACTAAGATGATGTATGTTTATTAGTTCGTTTATAACGTTAATATCTTTTTAACTTCCTGGTAACACTTAGTATTATCTCTTCGGTTTCAATCTCATAAACATATTGCATGTAAAAGAAAGAGTGGGTTGTTAGAACAATAGATTTATGATTCCCATTACATTATCTTTACTCATTTCCATCATATATTATAAACATGCATGCTCGTTAATAATCTTCGTTCACTTTGAAAGCCCAATTATGCTCTCAATTAATTGATACATAACCGACCATGACCTATACAAAATTTAACTTTTGTGGAAATTGAAATACTTCATGCTTTTGTATAAAATCAATGATGCTTTCCCATTTAAGAAATTTATTCTAGATACATACGTACAAGGGATGAAATCAGTTAATATCGTGTCTTCTTTAATAATCTTCATTAAAAGTTAACATTGTTTACATACAACACTAATGATGATATATAGTAAGTGACATCTAATTTACTTTTACCTATACATGTTCATCTTTGTTAACATTTAGACCTATATAATCATACTCAATTTCCGTCCGTTTTTGCCGATTCTCGATTCCATGGATTCCTCAATCAATATAGCATCACATAAAGCGATAACATTCTTCAATAACCTCAAAACACTTAACGAAAACGCTCGAAACCGCCATTTACTATTAAAAAACAAGTGTTTTGACTATCACGACTTAAAAACCGATTATCTCTTAAACGACACAACCTTATCGACAATGCGAATATTCATCGTAAAGCTAACTTAATTCCCTACAAAACCATCAAAATTTCATTCGAATTCATCAAGTGTAGCTCAAGTTATGATCAAATGAATCAAGCATAGAAACACACCATGGCTACCATTTCACTCAAACCCTTCATTACAACCTTCATCTAATACATCACCCATCTTGGACTCTCATCCGTTGATTAGAAACAATCCAACGGAGTCAAATTCAAAACCGAGACTATCCGTGTGGTAGGTCCATCAGCCAATCAGATCTCAGTATTTGGATATGCCCTAAATAAAAAGTCATATTATTTAAATAGCCAACAAACACCTTCTTCATCATCACCATCATCATCTCTCTCATTCATTCATTCATACCTGCAATTTTTTCGATCTACGATCAAATTCGCAAACCCTAGCTAATGGCGACGGAGGAACCAATCGTGGAAACGCATCCTGCCGCCGGTGAACCGGAGGCTGCCGGAGCTCCGGTGGAGGAGAATCCTCCGGTGGAGACGGATGTGAAGGAAACGAAAGCTAAGAAAGCTAAGAAATCATCATCTGCTCCGAAAAAACCTAAAAATCCTCCTCTTCATCCGACTTATTTCGAGGTATTTCGATTAGCATTTCGATCTAATTTTTTTGTGAAATTGTGCTATTGAGAGTGAATTGATTCGATAATTGATTAAATTGATCTGATTTTGTTGTTTGATTGATTGATTTTTCCAGATGATTAAGGACGCCATTGTTACGTTGAAGGAGAGAAACGGTTCGAGCCAGTACGCGATTGCGAAGTTTGCGGAGGAGAAGCATAAGAATCTGCCTGCGAATTTTAAGAAGGTTTTGTTGGTTCAATTGAAGAAGTTTGTTGCCGGAGGTAAGCTCGTTAAGGTGAAGGCTTCTTACAAGCTGCCGTCGGCTAAATCTCCGGCGGAATCTGCTCCGGCGAAGAAGAAGAAACCGGCTGCAAAGCCGAAGGCGGCAGCTAAGAAGAAAGCGCCGGCTAAGAAAAAAGCAGCTACTAGTAGTACTACTACTGCTGCTGCTGCTGCGCCGAAGTCCAAGGCGGCGGCTCCAGCTAAGCCGAAGGCTAAAGCCAAAGCCAAAGCTCCAGCAGCGAAAGCGAAGCCTACTGCCAAGGCTAAGCCGGCAGCTAAGCCGGCGGCTCCTGCGAAGAAGACAAAGCCAGCCGCGAAGCCGACGAAGCCGGCGGCTAAGGTAGCCAGGACCTCGACTAGGTCAACACCGGGGAAGAAAGCCGCAGCAGCAGCTCCCAAGCCGGCGCCGAAGAAGGCTCCGGCGAAGAAGGTTCCAGCGAAAAAAGCAGCAGCCGCGCCGGCGGCTAAGAAAGCCGCGGCGCCGGCTAAGAAAAGTGGAGCCACTACAAGGAAAGCTAAGAAGTGATTTGGTTAATTAATAGAAGTGGTTGAGAATGAAGGAATGAAAGAAATGTGTTTGTTTGTAGGAAGAAAAAATTAGCTGTAAAGTTTTGAAATGCTGAATGTGTGGGTGTATTTAGATTCTTTATCATACCCATGAAAAAAAGATTTATTATAGAGTTTGGATCTTAATCATCATCTATTCATCTTCCATCTATTTGATGGTTGAAAATTTAGTTGCTTTTATTGTTGCATTTGGATTAATTGGTAAATTTTCATCTTGGATTATTGTTATATAAACCTTCAACTAATTTGTTCACATTTTGTGTTTGCAATTGGGATTTGGAGATTAGAATTTATTTATTTACAGGTTTGTTGGTGGTGGTGGTGGGCGCGTGTGGGAATGTGATGACGTGGCAGTAGTGAAAGGGCGTGTGTTACGACAACGATTTGTAAGGAGGGTGACAGAATGAATTATGGCGAGGTAAACGTAGGTTGTCGGAAACGGTTTATTTTAACGCGCGTGTCATTCACCGCTTTTCATAATATTGTTATTATTGTCTAATTAATTATATATATTTTATCTAAATAAATTGTTGATGCGGTGATTTGTGTTTCATGGTTGTTTAATTATTTTGTTTGTGAAGAAGAATCAGGTTATATTTGATAAATTAAACTGATAGGAGTGTTCACTGTAGCTAGTTTGAATAATGATAAAACTAGTATGAAAATACAAATTATGTTAGTTAGAAAATGAAACTTACACTAATTGATATTTGAAAAATGATCAAAAAGAATATGTTAAGTAATAATTAATACTGAATAAGAGTATATACTATTATAAGAAAAAAACTCTAGAAAGCTATTTATCAAAAAAACTAGCTTATAAGTTACTATTGTCCATTCAAAATTATATACAAAAAATAAGCTAGCTTGAGTTTACCAAACAATGCCTAAGTGAATTGGGTTAGATTAATCATTTGAAACTTTAAAACTTGTGACATTTATAGATCTTATATCTATGGTCTTTGTTTTACATAATTGTTTTCATCTACGGGTAGTATTTAATGTATTGATTAGTATGATTTGGTTGAAATTTTTATTGTTGTTTATTTTTGGTTTTACAACCAAATAAAAAATGTTAAAAGTTGTGAACTGAGTAACAGATGATGCATCAGTTGTCTAAGTTATCACAATTTTATAAATTTAACATCTTTTGAGAAATGGTTTAAATCTAGTTGATTTGGGACTCTTAACATGCCTCATCCTATCAAAGATAGATGAGATTGAAGACATTTCTATAAATAATGAGTCCTGGAGGGGACGATGAAAATATTACTTTTTACAGGACCCTAGAAATGAGGTTATGACATTTACTTGAGAGAAATGGTCCAAGTCGCCTTAAAAATACTTGGAATCTTGTTAAATTACTTTCTAAAGAGCCCAAGATATATTTAGAAGAAATGATTCCCAAGTCTGGTTGATATGGACTCCACTATGCCCCCTTAAGATGGACACCAATTATTGAGTTGATAAACCTTGGTTCTGATATCATGTGAGAAAATGCAGAACACATCAAATCACTCTCCAAGAGAGTTCCAACATATATCGAAGGGCTGTGTTTTTTGTGTTTTCCTCTTATTTCTCTCTTGAATTCCAAGAAATACCCTTTATTATAGAAGACGAAAGTGATCGCAAGCATAGATGAAAATTTGAGGGTGAACTCACAATGTGAGAAAAATCTGCATTGATGATAGAATCTAGAAATTTATTAGTGTGGGGGACAAAAATCTTGAATGCTAGGATTTTTGGAGAATCTTGGATGAAAATGCTTAACTTCTTCTGTTGAGTTTGCTCCTGTTACATTTAATATAAACTGTATCGATACTTACCTTCTGGTGAATAATGTTCAACGACGTTAATTCGTGTTCGTTTGCTTTTTTAACCGTTTTTAGGGTTGTGAACGCAACGAGATTAGAGATGTGAAGCATGGCATGCATGTAAGCACACATTTTCTCTTTTTATCTTACAGAATATAATTGCTTTAATATTTTCTCAATGTCTATATAGGTATATTATTTCGAGCAGTAGTTGCTAACATGACTGGCTGCTAAATTCAGGTTAATGATTTGAAATTTTCGGTTTGGATTTTCATGTTGCAATGTATTGTCTGGCACAATTTATATGAAGTTTTTTGTTTAGAGAGTTTTTTGATAGATGGAAGGAGCTTGTTTTCTAATTGAGAGGGGCAGGTTTGGAAAACTTTGCTTTCTGCAAGACTGCAAAAAGTTCTCCCCTAAAAGCTTACTAAATAAGCCACCTTCTATATCATTAAGCCACTACCAGACAGTCATTATAGATGATCGGAATTATATAGCTTGTTTCCTAATCTTTGCATCCTTCTATGACCGTACTCCCTTCCCAAGTAGTGAAAAGCATCTTTCCTAACTACTTGTAGTCCACACATTCTTATTGCATATTCCTCATCTTTGCTGAACTTGCACTTTATGTATTTGAATATGTCTGGGCTAGTTTAAAACCTTTAGATTTCGATGTGTTTATGTATGCTTACAAGTTTATATAACCATTCCATGTTATCAATTAGTTGTATATAAGTGGCAAAGTGCATTTACTATGGTAGTATTAACTTATCATTCCCTTGTGAACTCTTCCATATCTAAAGCACAAAGATTATAATTCAAAACATTTACCCTTGCGGTAACCATTAGTAGTAGGGAAAACACCGTGCACTTTCACATGCTTTGAACCTATTACAAACTCTCCATGTTTTAACCACAAGGGTTGTGGCATAATGGTTGAGGCCTTGGGGATGTAGTGGAATATCCCATCTGCGCAGGGTTCAATTCCAGGTGTATGCAACAATGGGCCATTAAGTTCATCATGACTGATTTCTTACACTCATAATTTGCTGGGATTAGTCTGGGCATAGCTTGGGAAACCCTTCCAGAAAAAAGAAGAAGAAACTCTCTCCGTGTTATACTGTATAGACCATAAACTTTGATCATTTGATAAAGCATACAATTTTGATCATCTCATTTGGCATCTTTTTATCATAATGATAATATTAAACAATCTAGTGATATAGGTGAACACCCAAGGGATCTCACTTGTTATTTGGTACCACTATAATATTGTAGGGGCGTGTTTGGTTTGCGGATTTTGTAGGATTTGGAATTGAATTCTATAGAATCCCGGCATTTGGTTTAAGTAATAGAAATTCCACAAAATGGGATTTAGAATCCCCTGGGGGGTACTTGCTATTTCACGGGGATTTATAGGATTTGTTTGTAATAATGTTTTTAAAATATGTTAGAAACGTTTGTTTCATAATAATCAACTAATAATTTTCTTCTAATTCTTTTGAATAATTATCTATATAATTTACCTATAAATAATGGAATTCAATTCCATTGCGAATCCTACAACCAAAGATTCCAAATCCTTATAAGTCCAATTCCTTCCACAAAATCCAAATTTCTCAAAAACATTCCAACGGGACCTAAAACTTTACCTACTTTGATCTTTATTGGTGCTTACAAAGAAGGGGTAAAAGCACATTTGGTTGCACTAATGAAAGGGAATAGGCTATTCCTTAAAGGAATACTATTCCTTCAAATGGCTAGCTTTTGATTCCTCAATGCATAGCCATTTTCTCTTTCTCATTCCTATCCGAACCCGAAACTGGTCATATTTCAACGTGGAACTCACCTGCATAAGTGGCTCATTGTTTGCTTAATTGAGCTCTATAGATTGATGAATTAAGGCTCGTTGCAATCGAGATCTTGTTATAGGTCCAAAGGGCAGAGTTGACACTAACGATTTTAGTGTCAAGTGGATTTCAATGGTTATTTATCGGTGTTTTAGTGACAGCGATAGTGGTCACGATCTCGGATTTTATCCAAGTACTTTTGGTGTGATTTCTCACTTACCTCAACCTAAATTATAGCATAATATGGTTTAAGAGGAACTTTTTTTTTTTTGAAGAGGTATCCCAGCCACATTGGGCCAGTCAATCCTCGGCAATTTTGGGCGAAGCCGATGCTAAAGCTGCAGCCGGTCGAAGCCCCGTACTCCAGATGCGTCCCCAGGCTCGAACTCGGTTCACCACTATGTATGCCCAAGCCTTACACTAGCTAACACTCCTTTGGTTTAAGAGGAACTTTATAGCTATTGACAATGTGAAAGGGTGTTTTTGCTGACCTTACAGCTCCATGAGTTTTGAAGAACTCTAGTTGATGAGGTACGTACTGACCCAAAGATTAATTGTGTTAATTCTGTGAGTACCCTGGAATAATCTTTTCTAAAGCTTGTTGATTCGACGAACATCAAGCTTTAGGCTTAAACTCGAATTCATAGTTAATTCTGTTCTACTCTTTGGGTGGAGGTCAAATTGCATACATCTCACCTCCAGAGCCACCTTCGATCCGATTACTAGGTTTGTTAGCTGTGTTTATAAATATAAACAGTAGTTGTTGGTGCGCGAAGTTAAAGTCAACAAATAGATTAACACATTGATTCTGCGAACCCATGGCAATCTCTACTAAGTTTGTTGATTCATGAATACGAGCCTTAGGCTTCAAACTTTGATCTATAACAACTCAAAATTTGGAAGAAAATAGAAATTTCTAGACTCATTATGACCATCCAAATTACACAGACAAGTTTAAATAAGTAGGCCAAAACAAAAATGGGCCTGAAAACAAGTCATAGGCCCAACAAAAAGGGCCAACGAAAAAGCAAAAAATGGGGTAAAAACACAAATGTTCAAAAAAACATGCGTAAACAGCATTTTTAGGGTTCACAAAGTCGGTTAGGCCCCTTCGAATGGACTGGTCGTAGGCCTGAAATGGATCCCGTAGCCAAAGTTACAACCGTTTAACTACGGCCCCCTTTGGTATCCTGATCATGGGCCCCTAGGCTCGATCCTCCACGCCAAGGCCCACATCAATTGTTTTCTACAAAATGACATTCTTGACATCAATGAACTTGAAGTTGGTGTTTGCTTATATCTAATTTAGTTTTTACAGTTGAAAAGGCTTTCATCTGAATAGATATACTTGATACAAAAGACATTCAATGTTCCCCAATTGGAATCTAAAAATGTAGTCAGCATTGCATATCACCACCTGTTTCACTATGCATTATTCCATCTTGCCTTCAATTTTCTGAATTGAATGCTTTAGCTCTTTCTGGATACTCAATCTTGTAGGTGACATAACAATGTCATGCCAAACGGAGCCACTTTTATGGGCTGGGTTCGGGTTATAAAGTTCGTATATCGAGTTTGCTTTGTCGTTCAACCCTCCTATCAACTTTAAGCACGATATCTCCTCTGGATCCACCAACAAGGTCTTCTCTTTTTCTTTCCATCCTATCAACTTTAGAGACAGATTTTCATTTATTCCACATGTTTTTATCGATATAAATATATATATATATATATATATAGGGGTAGGTTCAAATGTGAACCACTTTTTGGTTGTGAACGGGAGAACAGCCGAGAGCGCGACACGTGGCGGATGACTAGGCGCCACGTCATGTCCACGGCGGATAATAGCGCGATTCATGGAGGCATTGAATTAAAGGGGGGGGGGTGACCACACTCAAAGCCGCCAGTGTCGCGCTCTCGACTGTCCTCACGTTCACAACCAAAAAGTGGTTTCACATTGTGAATCACTTTTTCATTGTGAACCATGAGGACGAATCTCAACTACTCATCTCGCGGTTACGGTGGACGTGATCACGGATTGACGCGATTCATGGGAGGGTAGAGATTTGACGCGATTCAATGGGAGGGTAGAGATTATAAAGGGACTGGTCAAAGCCGCCTTTGTTGACCGGATGAGTGGCTACGATTCGTTCTCATGTTCACAATGAAAAAAGTGGTTCACATTTGAACTTTCCTCTCTCTCTCTCTCTCTATATATATATATATATATATATATAGGGGTGGGTTCAAATGTGAACCACTTTTTGGTTGTGAACGTGAGGACAACCGAGAGCGCGACACGTGGCGGATGACTAGGCACCACGTCAGGTCCACGGCGGGTGACTAGGCGTGATTCATGGGAGGGCATTGAATTAAATAGGGGGACCACACTCAAAGCCGCCACGTGTCGCGCTCTCGGCCGTCTCACGTTCACAACCAAAAAGTGGTTCACATTTGAACTTTCCTCTTTATTATATATTATCTTATATATATATATATATATATATATATATATATATAGGGAGGTTCAAACGAGAAGCATGTCAATTTAAGAAAACGTGAGGAGCAATCTCAGCCACTCATCTCGCTTTACGGTGGACGTGATCACGGAGGATTGACGCGATTCATGGGAGGGTAGAGATTATTAAAGGGGGGACCGGTCAAAGCCGCCTTTGTTGACCGAGATGGGGTGGTTGAGATTGCTCCTCGCGTTTTCTTAAAAAGTTATATTTTTCGTATGTACCTTTGGTGGTCCTTCAAGATCATTGGTTAGATATAGCCTGGCATTGTCTACTAGATGGCAATATGTCGCAAAGGCGTTGGCAAACCTCTTGTGTGATGTTAACTGTGACCTCACCCTCACAGCCCTTCTACACATGATTGCTCTCCTGTTTACAACAATTAAGCAAAACTTGATCAATTGGCAGACTTACACTTGGTTGTCTGAAAATCATTTCCATTTACATTGCCTTATTTCATAAATAAATTTCTTTAATTAAGGGTAGAATAGAAAAGCAGAGACTTAAAGGCCATTTATCAAATGCTTTACCAGGTAAGTGCTTAACAACCTCACTTACCTTATCAGGTAACATTCAAAATGGACGTTTATAAACGTTTTGTAAATGGCTTTTAGTGGTGACACTTACTGAAATATAAATGTGGACAGACAGTTAAGTACCTTATGCCTCTTATGACAGCTAAATAAGCATCGCAAACAACCCCGACTAATTCTATCCTGTATGGGTGTCTCTTGTCATTACCGTCTAAGGTTCACTTTCTTCGTCAAGTTGTTCCCAGTAGTTCTCTGTAACACTTCCATCTTTATTTACTTTGTATCCGGCTCCCATTCGGTAGCGTTTGCGGTGGACGTTTCTTGCCATTGTTATTGTCTGCACAACAAACGGAACCCAAGACAGAGTTCCGTCCATAATCACATCCCTCCCTTCATTTAGCGCTGTTACCAGGAGGGACGATGCTGCATCTGTCGACGATTGATGCACCTGCAATCACACCACCCACCTCTCATGTTAGATAAATCCCTATAAACTCCCTAATTTCCCTTTCTTTATACATATACGTATAGAGGAAAGTTCAAATGTGAACCCATATTTCATTGTGTACGTGAGGATCAATAGAAACGCGCCATGTGGCAATCTGAATCGGCGCCTAAGCTTTATTCAAACTAAATACAAGTTTTATTCAATCTGAATAAAGCTTTTTTCAGTCTGAATAAAGCATGAATATTGCCATGTGGGGTGATACTACTCACATTCACAATGAAAGACGAGTTTCACATTTGAACCTGACCATATATATATATAGGGGAATTTCTTGTGAACTTTTTTTGGGTGTGAACTTGTGAATTTAAGAAAAGTGAGGAGCAATCTTAGCCACTCATGGGAGGGTAGAGATTATTAAAAAGGGGGGGGGGGGGGGGGGGGGGACCGGTCAAAGCCGTCTTTATTGACCGAGATGAGTGGTTGAGATTGCTCTTCGCGTTTTCTTAAAAAGTTATGTTTTTCGTATGAACCTCCCTCCCTCTATAGTATGTATGTATGTAGGGGAAAGTTCAAATGGAAACTCAAATCTAATTGTGAACGTGAGGACAACTGAGAGCACCACACGTGTCCTATTTGGTTTGAATAATACATGATTATTCAAACTGGATGTTTTGCATTATTCATGGTGAATAATACAACATTTAGACTGAATAATATTAAATATTGTATTATTCACCTCACCATGAATAAAGCATAACACTCGGTCTGAATAATCCAGTATCTATTTGTACTGAATATGCCATGTAGTGCGCTCTTGGCTGTCCTCACGTTGGCAATTAAATTTGAGTTTGCAGCCGAACTTTCGTCTATGTATGTGTGTGTATAGAGAGAGAGATTATACAAGTTCAGCTGTTTGAAGCATGTCATGATGGCCTCTGGAGCTGAGGGCTCTGTAAATGACATCACTCTCTTTGAAGGCATCTGCCTCTATTACAACTGCATTTGCTGATGCTCCTGCCCAAAATGGTCTGTTTCACCATTCATTAGACACACAAACTTATATATTTATTTAATATTAATGCCTCCTGTATAGTGTATTTACCATCAAAACCACTCTGCATTTGTAAATATGCTAAAAGTACATCTGCATTTGTAACTGTATTGATGATCACAATCATTTCTAGTTAAAATAGCACATTCACTTGAATCTCTTTTGCTTACTTACTCTTTAAGAATGTCTTTAAGAACTGTGCTTTTTCCAGCTCCCATGCCGCCGCCCATGAAGAGGAGGACCGGGCTTCTATCTTTGTGGGCCACAGGGACCATAACATGCGTACACTGTGAATCATCCGCGGACACAAGCCCTATCGCTTTCATTTCCTCCACCAGCGTATTAAACACCCTCGCCACTTTCAAGTTCTTCGTCACCCTCTCAAATCTCTGTTCTCTGTCTCCATTACAAACAAAACCATTTACTAGCTGATAAGTTAACCGTTGTTTGCCAAACTAGCTGATAAGTCAACTGTTGGCTTAGCTGAAGTTTCCAAATTAGATAACTAAATTTGGCTTAAGCTAATAGCTGATCAAAATCCAAATCTACCCTTAACTAAAGCACAAATATTTAGAGTTGATTTGGTTAACTAAAAAGTGTAATTTTTATGTCTAAAACCATGTGCCATTTCTATTGTGGACACTTCATTTTGGACGGAAGGAGTAATTGATAAGCTAATAGCTAATAAACTAACCATGCTTGGTAAAGAAAATAGCTAAAGCTAGATGACAATGTAAAATGACGTGAAAGATATTTTGAAAAATTACTTAGATAAATGTAAGGGACGTAATTGGTAAAAAAAATGCCATGAAGCTCAATGAAATGCTACTTTTGGTTGTATATCACAAACAGACCTGGTGGCTTGCATGACTATCTCCTTGAACTTCCTTCTTGGCTCCTGACTATCAGAACCAGCCAATACCTGAAATTATGGGCCAATAAATCATTTTTATTCCAACGAAAACGGAACCAAACATACTCAATAAAAACCACACAGAGGTAAGGTCTGGGAGATAGGATATGCATAAGCCTTGCCGGTTGCCTCTACCCCAAAGGGTAGATTGCAGTAGCGGTGGACTTGGTACGGTACCAAATTTTTTTTCCCAATATTGTGTACCAATATTTGGAATGTAAAATCCTATAAAGTGTACCAACCAATTGTATTTGCTACCAATTTGTACCAACTTTCAACAGGTACATGTTGGTAATGGTTTTGTACCAGCTTCAATTTACATATATGAACACTTGTCATTTTGTTCACATTTTTGAGTGACATTTTGAGTTCCCAAGTAACATGTTATTATGTTTAAGGGTTTCCAAAATAGTTAAAGTTACAATACTTAGTTCTCAGTGTATAAAAACAAAAAGTAATAAATAATTAAAAAGATTGTACCAACTTACCAACTTTACTGTATAAGACATCCAATACCATGTACCAACCAAATTTGCATACTTGGTAGTATGGTTGTAATGCCCCGTTTTCCTAAAGTTAATTAAATAACTTTTTATGTCAAGATTAAGTCAAGCTGGTGCCTTCCATTCAACTGTAGCTGCTATTTAAAGGAGGAGAAACCTCCATCTTTCTGTTCCTTTTAACTGGAAATGTTTGAGAGAGAAGACACACAATTTTGATACTCAATTGGTGGAGGAGATCATCAATTGGAGTTAGCAAAGTACTCATCGACTGTTGTCGGTGATTGTGGCTTAAGGTAATCACTCATTCTTGCTTTGGTATGTGGATTCACTAGTTTTGGGTATTTCTAAGGGTTAGGGTTCTAAATTGTTGGTTGGGGTTGGTTTTTAAACCACCAAATACTTGAATTAGTTGTTGTAGTCTTGTAGAGCTCGAGAAATCGAGACCGTAGCATCTAGAATTGGCTCAATTGGAGTTCGTATGAGAAAGTAATGGCCGAATCAAGAAAACCTTGATTTTCTCGTAATTGGGACTGCTGGCCGCTAGCGGCCGCTAGAGGAAAACGTTAGCGGCCGCTAGGGGTACTTAACGGTCGCTAGCCTTTATTTGTGTAAGTCAGAAAATATCATTCAGGCCATTAGCGGCCGCTAGAGCAAATCATTAGCGGCCGCTAGGGTACAGGGGTTTTAAGGGCAAAAAGTGTTAATTTCTTCGTTATAACTCCGTTTTCGATTCTGAAAGAACCATTGGATTCGTATTAGAATTATCTATCTATTGAGACCATAAAATATAGGATTTTAGTTACAAATCCTAGAATGTGTATTTCTACTCTTCGAGTTAGTAGAGGTCGGGTACAGTTTAGAACTCAACTTTGAGTAGCCTTTTTATGTCTACGTTACATGTGTGTTATAGGTACTCAGAGCTTGTAATGTGTGTGTGCGTGCTTGGCAGGTGTAGCTATCAATTGAATTCGTACCAGTGAGTACATTAACTTGCGTTCATCGTTGATATGTGTTGTGATCATGAAGTGTTACGTTGTTATGTGAACTAGCATGTAAGGTTATGATAGTACCTATGGTGGTATTTGTTACCCCAAGGAAAGATGTTATGGATTATGAGGCTTGGTACCAGTGTTAGTTATGATGCTCTTGGAGTTTACACCTTGAGTAATGGTTATGATGCATGTCCAGTTTTACGGTTTATGCTTATGATTATGTATGTGCATTCATAGAGCCTAGGTTTGTGCTCACTAGGCTTTATGCTTAACCCGTTGTGGTTTTATGTGGTTCAGTGACAGGTACCACATCTAAAGACAAAGGGAAGGCTCATGCTTGATGGCTCGGATCAGAGACAATTCAGCAAAGCTTTTGTTTAGAAAGTTTATTTAAACAAACCTTTAATTCTAGTTGTCTATGGTTTGCAAACTATTGAGTTATGAATTTACTTGATACTGATTTGAACCTTATTCACCCTTTTAGACCCCTATTTGGGATAATGTTACAATTACTATTTTAATTTAAGCTTTCACAACTTTTGGTTACTTTACTTGTTAAAAATATTGTTTAAAATGAAATGAGGTGTTACAATGGTACTACCAAACTTAATTTGCATACTTGGTAGTATGGTACTACCAAACTTCTGCTCTTGGTATCAATATACCGATTCAATTGGTATGACTGACACAGGCGGTGGTTGGTTTTGTTTGGTACGAAATTAAAAGAAACAAAACGAGCGAACTATATGGATTTGGATAAATCTACCTGACTCATCATGAAATGAGCATTGCTCCAATGAAACGCGAAATAACTGAGAATGCATCTCTCGAGCTCCTCAACGAGCTTTATGAAGAGCGAATCTCCATTTGGCTCGTTGGCGAAGAACAAATACATCTCTTCCTCACACCCTTCCACTTTCCTAATATATTCGTCTGCCAATTTCAATAGGTGCGGGCACTCTTTTCTTTCGGAGAATCCCATTTGTCTAGCTGCATGCATACCACACATTTTTATCATTTTACGTTGTCTTTCACATGAATATACTGAGTTTGTTTGATTTGGTATCATATGAATATGATATGCATGAGAACCTAACAAATATGGATCTGGTTTATATTGATCTTGCCTGCATAAACCAAACCAACCCAGCATACCCCACGTGAAGATAGCGTGTGTGTGTGTGTGTGTATATATAATATTGATCTTACCTACATATTGAGGGAATGGCTCGAGCTGTATTGGTTGTCCGGTGTCTGAAAGGCGTATCCGGGGGATGACTCGATATCGTCTCCTCTTGAAGCCATAATGCACGGCGGCAGCGATTGTTAAACCGATGGAAGATGCCACAATGATGTGTGTATACGTTGGTTTTTCACCGCGAATGACATTAAACCTGCAAAAAAGAAAGTTATTCATTTTGATTTGCCCAAAATTCACATGTGAATGATTGAAAAGAAAAGGGTTGGGAATTATATTATGCATTACCAGCTCTCTGCATGAGTCTAGTTGTAAGTTTGTGATGAATATTTGAAGAAAATGGATGAATGGTTTGTCTGAAAAATGTTGAGATCTGCACAAGTTGTTATCAAATGAAGAGCGAGAGAGATGGAGAGGGATGTTGATTAGGAGGGGGGTGTCATGTGTAATTTAAATAAAACTCTTCATGGAATTTATTTTACCAACTTTATTTTCTAACATTTTTCTTTTTATATAAATGGGGAAAAATATTTTTTTTTTTCTAAACAATTCGATTCGATTATTGATCGTAGTGAAAATGTGAATGATGTGCATATATGTCATACAACGAGTTATATAGCTCCTAGAATTGATTTATAGCTCGTTTTGAAATGGTTATAGCTCGTTTTAAAATGATGATCTTTCCTAATCAAATAGTTTAGGATTTAGAAGTGAAATAAATCATTTTATAATTAATAGTGGACAAAATTGGCATATTACCACACTCCTATTGTCACAACAATAGATATTGGTGTTTTTTTTTAATGGTGATATTCCTTGATAAGAGAGTATAGCATTATCACGCTCCTATTGTCACAACAATAGATGTAGGTATTTTGAGAATACGGCTTAACGACCATTGGTTAATGATGGCTTTGTGGGCGACATTGCTAGAATCGGTAATAATAAGATCACTGGTTTAGTAAATGATGCGGAGATGAGTGGTGACATTGATCCACAAGAAACAAACTCTTGAAATAACATAAGCTACTTTGAAAAAATTTGAAGAACAACAACAAACAATTGAGGCAAAGGTTCTCATACATTCATAAACCATCCAACAAAAATATGAAAAAAAAAACCCATCAAACTCGAACCCAATAGTACTTTTTTAAACAATACTTGAATAATCTAACTTGACTCTGCTCGACTTGTTCTCAACCCTATTTGAAACCTTAACTGCTTATAAGGTTGTGTTTGGCAAACATGAGCTACTATATGTTTGGATGAACCATAAGTTAGCTTAATGAAATATTTGTCATAGTCTTTCAAGACTCTTGTAACCTTTTCTTTCGGACCCCTTAGAGGTTCTAACCAAGGAGCAGCTGGGTAGTTTCCAGTTTCCATCATCTGTTCAGAGTTGAGCCCTAGGATTTAACACCGGTTACAATTATACAATATTAATAAGTTAGTTTATCTACTCCAATCTCAGAATAATATGACTTTTATACCCCAAAAAAAGGGTAATAAATAAAAATGAAAAATAAAGAATTTGCATCAGCTCTCATTTGAGATCTTCTTCTTCATCCATCTTCTTCTGGCTCCATGAGCTTCAGAAGAACCCCACCTTCATTCCATCCTTCCAATGCAACCTCCATTGCCAACAATGCAATTTCAATTTCAATTTCTTCAGGTAAGCTTTCATCTTTACTTCAACAATCAATTCAAAACCCTCCTCCTCATCCTCCTCATTCAAACCCTAAACAACAATCTCACCTTCAATCTCTCGTCAACTTCAATTTTAAATCATCCGCCATTAATCTCAATCACGCATCTCACCACTTCGATTACATGATCCTCCTACAACCGTTTCCCCCAATTTCTTCATTCAATCAATTGCTCAATTCCGTATCCAAAGCTAAAAACCATCGTTATCGTAAAGTTGCAGCTATCTTCTTTTATCGTAGGATGAACAAAGCCCAAATTGGACCTAATTTAGTCACTTTAAACATCGTGCTTAATTGTTATTGTGATTTGAATGAAGTCGATTTCGGATTTGGGGTTTTGGGTTTGATTTTGAAAAGGGGGTTTACTCCTGATAATGTTACTTACACTACTTTGGTTAAAGGGTTGTTTTTGAAAGATAGGATTGTTGAGGCTGTTAGATTGTTTAAGAAGATGATTAGATTAGGTGTTAGGCCTCATGTTGTTAGTTATGGGACTTTGATTAATGGGTTGTGTAAAGCAGGAAAAATTGAGGCTGCTGTTAGGTTTCATGAAGAGATTATGAAAGGGGATATTGGATCAGGGTTTGTTTGTAAGCCTAATTTTGTTTGTTACAGCGTGTTAATCGATAGTCTTTGTAAAGATGGATTCGTAAGCAAAGCGAAAGAGCTTTTCTTGGAGATGAAGAGTCGGAAAATCTCGGTGGATTCGGTTACGTACACTTCTTTAATACGTGGTTTGGTTTGTTCGGATAATTCGGAAGAGGCTAAATGTCTTTTCGTTGAGATGATTGATGAAGGGATTAGTCTGAATGTAAAAACGTTTAATCTTTTAGTAAACGTGCTTTGCAACGACGGGAGGTCGAATAACGCACGCCAACTGTTCGATAAAATGCTTCAAAGAGGCGAGCAGCTTGATTCGTTGTCGTACAACACGTTGATGCACGGATATTGTTTGGAGGGTAAGATCGATGATGCAAGAGAGCTTTATGTTTCAATGGTGGATAAAGGCGTTGAACCCGATGTTAGAACTTACAATATGCTTATTAACGAGTATATTAAGAGTAGGAGAATAGAAGAAGCTATATGGATCTTTAAGCAAATGCTTCGTAGAAAAATTAAGCCTACAGTCGTAACCTACAACGCCTTATTAACGGGTGCTTTTCAAAAAGGCGACGTTTTGGCTGCACAAAAACTGTTTGACGAAATGCAACTTCATGATCTCACTCCAAGTTCTTGTACGTATAACATCGTATTAAATGGGCTTTGTAAGAACGATTGTGTTCTACAGGCTTTAGAATTTCTTCAAACTCTAGAAAACAACGGGGTTGATTTGTGCGTCAAAGCGTACAACTCCGTGATTGACGGGTTGTGTAAAGATGGCCGGATGGAAACCGCTTGGGATGTATACACAAAGTTTTGTTCCAAAGGGTTGGTGCCGAGTGTGGTAACGTACACTATCATGATTCACGGTTTTTGTAAAAAAGGGTCGGTTAAAAAAGGCGGATGATTTGTTTACGGAAATGGTAGAAAAGGGTTGCGCTCCGAATGCAGTCACGTTCAATGCACTAATGCGAAGCTTCTCGCATCACGAAATGGCGCCGAAAGTGGTTGAGCTGCTAAAGAAAATGGCGGAGAATAATGTGACCCCAGATGCATCACCGTCTCCTTGGTTGTGGATTTATTATCGAAAGATGAGAAATATGTGAAGTATTTGGATATGCTTTCGATGTTTCCTGAAGCAGGCTAATTATATGAATTTCGTATTAACGATTGAAAGACGACTTCGTTTTAAGAAGATAAGAGAACAACAAAACGGCTTGATGGAAAACTACCATCTTCAACTGTTTTAATGTCGTGTAAGCGGTTTCTTACGAACTTTGATATGTGAAGTTGTAAGCTGGTTTTACCATCCATTCTGGCTCCAAATTTGATAGGTATTACACCCTACCATCCCTCTTAGTTGACGGTTATCTTTGCACCGATACATGATTATGATTTCTTCACGATTTTGTTTGCGAGTGTGAGAATATGTGGAACCCCATTAAATTACTCTTCAAGAGAGCCCTTGAAGATAGAAGGGAGGTTCCAATATATATATATATATATATATATATATTATATATATATATAGGGGGTGGGTTCAAATGTGAACCACTTTTTCATTGTGAACGTAAGGATAGCTGAGAGCGCGCCATGTGGCAATCTGACTCCCGCGACTTAGCTTTATTCAGTCTGCATAAAGCCCGCAGGTTAGCTTCATTCAAGCTTTATTCATACTGCATAAAGCTATTATGCAACGGAGTAAAGTTTGAATAAAGCTAACCCGCGTGCTAAGTCGCCCGCTTCAGAGTGTGACTAAGCTTTATGCATACTGCATAAAGCTTAGTCGCGTGTTTTTTAGATTGCCACGTGGCGTGCTCTGGGTTGTCCTCGCGTTCACAATGAAAAAGTGGTTCACATTTGAACTTTCCTCTCTCTTTCTCTCTCTCTCTCTCTCTCTCTCTCTATATATATATATATATATATCTATATAGAGTCAAGTTCATTTGTAAACCCAAATATATATATATATATATATATAGAGAGAGAGAGAGAGAGGGCCAGGTTCACGGGAAAACCACAAAAAAATGAAAAACTGAGGAACACCTTGGTTGGCAACTGTTCATTTGGCCGGTACACCGTACACACATGTGCAAAGATAACGGTATGTAAATGTGCATACAAGTAATTTGTAACATGCACACATATGCATAATGCACTCATGCTGTCATGCATAAAAACCAATAAACAACTTCAATTACTTGTATGCACCTGTGAATAAGTGTCCCTCAGTTTTTTTCATTTTTTTTGAGGTTTTTCCCAGAACCTCTATCTAGAGAGGGAGGTTCAAACAAAAGTTAAGAGAATAAGAAAACAGTCAAATCACGTGCAAAATCACATGTGATTTTACAGTAACTGTCAACGCAAGGGTATCTGGGCGTTGTGGCCCACGACCTAAGGTGGTGGTCAAAGTCAAGTGAATCACATGTGATTTTAGTGTAAGATCACATGTGATTTGACTGTTTTCTTATTCACTTATTTAATTATTGTTCTCGTATGAAACCAATGCAAACCTATGAAACTCAATAAAATTCTATGAACGTTTCCATAAACATTGACTTTCCATATATTTCATATTTCCATAATCGTTGATTTTCCATATATTTCATATTAAATATGGAAATGTTTCATAGAATTTTATGGGAATTCATAGGGTTGCACGGGTATATATATATATATATATATATATATATAAAAGAAATGGTCCAAGTCTAGCCGATGTGGGACTCCAACAACAAGAAACTTATTGTGGGGAGTTTCTTTTGCAGTCTACGAATGGAGATGGAGCAGCAGCAAGCTGTTTGAGAGGATTGCAGCAAGCTGGTGAAAGTGGATATCAATGAGGCAGGCAAAGTGAGAAACCCTGATTTTATGTAAGATCTTCTTTTTTCTTGTGAGCTTCTTTAATAGTTACGCCACTCAATGTTCTAAAAGACGTTAATTCTTTCTTGTTTTCAAGTTGTTCTTTCTGCGATTGCTCATTTTTTGCAATTCTTTTCCGCACTATGCACAACCACTCTACTCTTTGGGTAGTTGTAAGTTAGCAAGTTTGACCATTACTAGAAACACTAAGAAAGAATCTTTTTAATCTTTTATATATTGTATTTGGGCTTAAAAAATAACTAATATGTTACTTGGACGACCTCGCTTAACGTCTTACTTAGATCACTTGTTCATGTATAAGATGTGTAATCCAATCCAACATTGATTTGGAAATGGAGTAGTTTAGCCCCTATGACATAGGGCGAAGGATCGTGTGAGAAATTCAGTTTAATGTGAGAATTGCGCTTTAGAAAGGAATTGATCCCATGCATGTTGGTGCGTCTCATCCTAATGTGCATCCAACGGTTGATAACCACTTCTCACCTAAACCTAACCCATGACATAGCCTCAACTCCCAGAGTCCTAATATGCCTACTCTAGTGTTCTCCATAGTTTTCTACAATATTCTTTCAATACGGATGGAGTTGAATGTAAGTATTTTTTAGAGATTTTTACTTTCGCTTCTCCATTTTGGAGAAATAATGAAGAAACTGTTGGAGATGCTCGAAGACCTAAAGGCTTTATGCATCTTGATCTTTCTTTTAGAATGGTAGAGTGTCCTATAAAAGGGGAGACCATCATTTATAGCATCAAGTGATCAAAAGTGCGAGTTGAGAGAAACCAACAAAAAGGGTATGTTCTTTTTATCTTTTTAGTGGGAAACTTAATTAGTCAAGAAGAAATAAATAGGACTAGTATGGATTTAAGCTAATGTAATGAGCATAAACTTGGTCTACATGGGCTTTAGTTGGCATAAATCATACAACTAAAAACAAAATAACCACAACGGACATTACATAAAATTTTGAACACGAGAATACATGAAATTTAGGAAAAATAAGTACGTGACACTCTACACGTAGAGGGCCTGCACTTTAGAACCTTTATCTGGGACTGGAAGTCCAACTTCTAGATCCTAGTGGTTGAGGTAAGTCTGCATACGTCCTATCCCTCTTGGACCCTATTTTTATACTTGTTTCGTTTGGGGTTTATCCATGGCAATGCACAAGAATTAAGACGGGAAAACTTTTGTGCTTGTTGCTATTACTGTTATGGTCCATATCGAGCATTGCTTTCTACGGTTTTGCTTTCTACTCAAGAACAATGATTGCCTACAAAAATTTTCACTTGAAAGCCATGATATGTTTTGAACATTGAAGCTCTATGGTTGCAACTCTTTGCCGTTCAAAAATCAAAGAGACAAATTTCATGTTTGGTGTCGAATGAGTTAATTCTCAACTTTGAAACCAATATCGACTCTTGAAAGCTTCAAGAATTTGGTAATCACATTGTACTTTAGTACAAACCTCCCTTTCTCTTTCTTAAAAGAGACGAAATGTCTGATACATCTTACTCCTTGACAATACTTCCTACATCTTACTCCTTGACAATACTTCCGGATGGGATATACTGAGTTTGTTTGGTTTGGTATGTGTTTCACTTCAATACAAATGCTATATCCATATACCTTAAAAAATTTGTTTGATTCACTTAATCTTTTCTAATGTTGCAGTGTTGCATGATGACTACCGATATCCTTACGAAGATTTAGTTCAATACTTTTGAGGCGATACGCGTTTGACTTTTGAGGTCAAAGGGATTTGGTTTTCAACTTGAGTTACAAAGCTATCAACCACGTTTTTGATCATGGTGGTGTTTGTAGCAGCCAAACCACCTTTCTTTCCTCTAAATTTGTTATTGTATTCTTTAGAAAACCATACCCAATGTTTGAAATAGTGAAACTATCTCATAGACATATATCTATATTTGTATTCTAATTTTAGACTACACTCCTTATTTATTGGGAATTTGTATATATTATTTTCTTTTCTTCATGTCAGATATATATGTGAGATGGTGAAGGTTAATTTGCAACCCATGTTGTAACACCTTAAAAATCCAAAACATTTAATTTAGGAAAAACATTTAAAATAAGCGGAAGCCTTGTCAAAGTCTCATCTTATCAAAGAAATTAATCAAAACAGTTGTTTAAGCAAATAAATAATCCAATATAGTCGAGCCTAAGCTCATGCCAAAACACGACATCCATTGTTCCAATTAAACTGACACGTGATCGGTAGTAAGTTAAAACATGCTCTATATTGTAACACCAAAATCCATGACCATGATTGACTGAGCTGCCACCTTCGGGATCATCACACGTGAGCCTTGCCTTGGTTACCCGATGCCGTACCTGACACTAAAAGGGGAAAAATAACAACGGGTAAGCTTTCGCTTAGTGAGCACATATCTATACAAACATAATCATACATACATAACTGAGTGCATAGCAATCACATATCACATCACTTGATCCATTGACACTGGTACCAGGCCGCTTAATCCATAACTTGATCCTTTGTTCCCGGAGGAACTAATTTCCCTAGTGGTAACCCGTACCAACTAGGTGTTAACATAATCCAAACAACATATCATCACACATGCATTTCATCACATAAGCATCACCATATTCATATAGATAAAGTACTCACCTGCATGTAGCTCGAAAATGCACACACAATACAGGTACAATGCTCGAAGTGATTCACCTAAACATTTACATGCATAATCATATCAATACATAATCCACAATGACCTTTTAATACTCTATACCGAAACACTAGTCTAAACCATAGCTAGACTAGCCCAATTGACCCCAAATTCTAGGCCTCATCCTCTCTTAACATCCCTAACATAAACCTGTAGCCCAACCTTCAAAATGACAAAAACCAAAAATCGAGTTTTGGCCAGAGACTTGCGCGGCTTGGCCCCGCGACCTCAAGTCGCGGGCCAGGTCGCGGGATTCTCCTGGCTTTTACTAACTCGCGATTCTGCTTCGATTTTGCTTGCCAAAAACCCAATTTCACAACCATACATGCCAAAACTTGATTATAGACATAATAGGGTTGATAATTGATGATTACCAACAGTTAATTCTACCCAATCCATCCCAATTACATGCAATTGATGATCTTATACTCATAGTTCTACACCATAACCCTAACCCTTTGATTAACTCCAAATAACAGAACAATTAACAAGAAAACACATACCTTTGATGCTTCTATTGGTATCAATTTCCAATTGCTTCCAAACTCCCGTCAATTCTCCTCAATTCACCAAACCCTAAGTCTCTTCTCCCAAAACCGTAACCTGGAAACTGCAGGAAGAGAGTCTGGAACTTCTCTTTTATACTAACTGCACTCCACCCTCAACTATTAAAAATTACACTTAGGCCCTTAACTCCTGTAATTCCAACATAAGAACTCCTAATTAGCATAAGCTTGACAATTAAGTCCACATATCAACTTAAGAAAAATGGGGCGTTACACATGTAAATCTTACAATCCATGCAACCCACATCTTAACCGTTAGATTAATGAAAAAACGGTTATTTTGTTTTAATTTTTTTGTTTTTTAAATTGAAAATTTTAAGCCCACTCCATTGTAACCGTCGATCAAGAATTCAACGGTTAAGATGTGGGTTGCATAGGTTATTAGATTTACATGGGTTGCAAATTAAACAACCCCTATGTGAGATTTACTGGGTTCGTTTGGTTTGGTTTGGTTTATCATTCTTTCATAGTAAATATTCTCATACATATTCTAAACTATATTTGCCATTGAACACTACATATGCATGCTGGCATATTAGAAAAAAACTCGGAGATTTCAACCTAACCACTAAAAAGAACACTAAAAGTTGGTGGGTTAATTGACATGATTTTAGTATTTTTAGTGGTTGGTTTGAAACAGGTCATTTAAAAATATGACCTCAAAGTGTTCGGCACCGCGCGTTGCGCGATGGTGATAAATTCTTTAGAAAATCTTGAGGCTAAACTGAGCTAATGATCACACATTATATATTAAGATAATAAGAATCAATATTACAATTGATATAAAGCTGCTTTATCCTCTATAATTTTTTATTTTGATACATATAATTAAGTAATAATTTATAAATTCTACATCATCAAACTTTGTAATTGACTAAAATGATAAAAGAAATATGTGAAACCATTTAGTATAATAATGAGGTGTATAATGGATATTTTTTTCATGACTCGTGATATATTTATTCCTCGCTAACATAATATTCCCATAAAATATTTATATTCACCATGCAACTGCAATAGTGTTACCTAGTTTTGTATAATTGCAGGACATTTTGGTAATTTACATACAATTGTTGTAGTGTATTCGTTTACATTTTGGCAAAAATTCTTCTAGAATCCCCCTTCACAAATCACAACCCACAATCAGATGAAGAGTAATAATAGTCACCACTTTGATTGTTGGCAAGTCTGATTGAATTGTTAATATATCTCATGTGTTGAGCTTTTAGATGTACTTGAGGCTATTTATTTATAACTTAATTTTTCAATAAAAAAAATCAAAAAAAAAAATTAGTCATATTATGTAAAATAAAAGATGTTATATCATTCCTAATCTCATTATTTTACATATTTTGGTTTCAATTTAAACTTTAAAATGAAATTGAAATAGTTATTATTTGTTATTTTTTTATATTTGTTTTATTTAATCTATATATGTTTCTATATTTTCTTACATATTATTATATTGGATTTCAATAATTTTAATTTTGATTATAGCTTTAATCATATAATTATATATTGATTATAATAATTTATATATTGGATTTCTTTTTACTTAATTTTTCAATAAAATAATCTTTAAAAAGAAGTTTTAGTTATATTATGTAAAATAAAAGATGTTATATCATTCCTAATCTTATTATTTTACATATTTTGATTTCAAATTAAATTTTAAAATGAAAGTAAAATAATTATTATTTATTATTTTATATTTGTCTTATTTAATTTATATATGTTTCTATATTTTCTTACATATTATTATATTGAATTTCAATAATTTTAATTTTGATTATAGCTTTAATCATATAATTATATATTGATTATAATAATTTATATATATATATATATTGATTAATAAGTAATATTAAATATAATAAGTTAGTATTAGGTATTTATTTATATATTTATTGTATTTAATAGTATTAAATGTCGAAATAAATATTTCCTTTACTAAATAATTGGTAAATAATGAGTATTTAATTATATATTTATTCTAATTTTATTTAAATTATTGGTTTAAATGGTGTTCATATTTATATGGTGATTTTAATATGATTTTAAATAATAATAATATTTTTAAATTTATATGTTGATTCAAATTTTACATATTAAATACATATCGTTCTATATGTTTTACTAAAGAAAATAATTAAAACTCGTGTGGTCAGTCATTTAAAAATATATTTTCTCAAATAATATATGTGTGTATATATATAAAGAATGTCATATAAATTATATAACAAACATTAATCATAAAAGAATCAAAAGAGGATCCACAACAAAATATAATTTTTAAAGAAATTACGACAATATAAGCACAACAAATCAGAAAAATAAACCTCACTTAAAATACCCATACAACATTAATATTATAACAATTGTGAAAAAACACCCAAATAAAAACTCAAAAGTAAACTTAAGAGTCATATATATACACAAAAGCATAAACATTATGTGAGATTTCGATGGAAGAAACGAACTTTATATTGACAAAAATATCAATTAGAAAGCATGTGGAAAAAACGAATGTGACAATCATGACTAAATTTGAAAAAGAAATGCAAAAACATATCTAACAACAATATCTAAGTACACAAAACATTCAAAAAATATATGAAAAACTATATATATATATATATATACACACCTTTTGGCACATATAGATACAAAACAACATATAACTCACATAAATTATAAAGCAAATAATAAAAAGTGTTACCTTACCTGAAAAATTTACGTAGATTGAAAAACAATATTGACGAAGTACTGAAAAAAATGATTTGTCAAAAGACAAACAACAAACAAACATTCAAATGAAGTCTTCTTATAGAAGATAAAGTTGTTAATATATCACATTTTGATGGAAGATTGTAGTTTATATATGATTGTATTGTAAGTTTTTCTTTAATTAATAAATAGGAATACAAAGAGATTAAATTTAATGTTTTAGGAAGTTAAAGAATTTGAAACTTAAAGCTAATTAAAATGAAAGTTAAATTACCAAAGAAACCTTCTTATATGAAATACACAATTTTCATTAAAGGGGATATAATAGTCTTTAACTTATTTTATATTAAAAAAAATCAAAACAATGAGAAAATTCCTATAGCTAAATCCTACTCTAACATTGTGCCACATCATACTTCCAACATCTTCCTTTTATATATACTAGTGGCCCGCACCGCGCGTTGCGCGGTGTTTAAAAAATAATATAAGTATTTGTGTATTAATTATATTTAATATGTTTTATTCATTTGTCCTACATAAGTAATATAAGTATCTGTGTATTAATTATATTTAATAAGTTTTATTCATCCGTCCTATGTAAATACCGTTTAACTTATATGATACACGTTTTAGAATATTGACATTCTACCATCAATCATCCTATCATTTATGTTGTTTTGTATAATTGTAATCACATTATCTAAATAACTCAAAATCGTTTATATTATCGTTCAACATCTTTGTCCATAAAAACGAATTGGTGATAAACATCTTAATTCCAACAAATGCTTATCAAGTAAGAGTCATTTTCACATTTACCTGGTGTGAGACCCTAAATACATTGATAATATATTTTAGTTTTTGGATTAATGACTTATAAGGGTAATGAACTATTCTGTTTGAGCATATTTTATCATTGGACTTTTTTTTATACTTAATGTACCATTGAACGGCATCGCACGTTGCACGATGGTGATAGATTATTTAGACAATTTTGAAGTTAAATCGGGCGGAGAATCACATATCATATAATAAGATAATAAGAATTGATGTACATTTGAGACGAAGTTGCCTCATTATTCTTAGTTGTTTCTTTTGATATGTATAATTAAATAACAACCTATAAGTTCAACATTATCAAACTTTGTAATAGACTCGAATGATAAAAGAAATGTGTGAGGCTACTTATTATAATAATGATGTGTATGATGGGTATTTTTTTCATAACTCGTAATATATAGATTTATCCGCGACATAATATTCCTATAAAATATTTATATTCACTTCGATCATATGCGAATCTGATTTAATTGTTAATGTATCCACGTTCAAGTTTTTTTTTCGATCTACTTAAGGCTATTTATTTATAGCTTAGTTTCTCGTTAAAGAATATTGAAAAGAGGTTTTAATAATATTATGCAAAATAAAAAATATTACATCAATTTTATTTACATATTTTGATTTCAATTTAAATTTAACATAAAAATGAAATTGAAATAATTACTATAGTAAGTTATTTTCGAATTTTATATACTTATTTATTCTATTTAATCTATATATATTTTTACAAATGTTAATTACTGTTAAATTGATTTAACAAATCCAATAAATATTTATTCTTTAATATATTTTGAATATATATTATTTTATTTAGTAGTAAGTATGTCAATTGTTCAAGAATTGACTAATATAAAATTTAATTATATTATCATTCCATATATATGTATATATATTGTCTCTATATTTATATATTAATTTTATTATTTAACTAAATGTTCATTCTTATTTTACTTATATATTGACTCTAATGTTATTTATATTTATATATTAGTGCCAATAAGATTTTAAATAATAATGGTGATTTTAATTTTATATGTTCATTCAAACTTTATATATTAATAGAAATTTTAGATACTTAGTTTTCTTTGTGAATGATACGTATTAATATATATGTAGTACTAAAGAAAATGACTACAACTTGCGTGGTTGGTCATTTAAAAATATATTGTTTTCTAAATAATATATATATAGATAAAGAGTTATGTAAATAGTATAACTAACAATAATTATAAATGTATTATATTGACGTGATCCATCGTCATCTTCAATTATTTATTTATATTAATTATAATATTTTTATTTATTTAAATTACACATATTATTATATTTAAGTGTCATGTAAATGAAAGTATACATGTTGATTGTTGTAATTTTTCATCCCTAATGAGTTCTTAAATATGTTGATTATATATATGTGTATATATATATATATATAGAGAGAGAGAGAGAGGAGGGAAAATCTTTTGTGAACCAAAAAAATAATATACAAACAATTTGAACCAATGCACTCCCTTGATCCTTAAATGTTATATGTATAAAAATATTATAATAATATGAAATAAAAAAAATTTAGATGCAAACAAAGAGTATGAATAATTTTATTTAATAAAAATTTTGTTATTAACTACATTAAAAAAGAAAATATTTTAGAGAAAAGTTAAAGAATAAATTTAGGATTGAATTGCTTAGAAAAATGGTATCTCATTGTTGGATTTTTTTAAATTGCAAATTAAGAAATTATAAGTACATTAAAAAATCAAAAGTGAATCCACAACAAAGCAAAAAACAAAAAATAAATAAAAAGTACATAGATCGTGTAATTTGGTTGTTGTCAACAAAAATAACTTTTATAAGAAAATACAAAATATAAGCAAAACGAATTAAGAAGAATGACATCACTTAAAACACCAATACAACATAAATATGAAATGCAAAGTAATAGTAATAGTAAGAAAAAAGAACATTATTCTATCGTTGCATACAAAACTATGAAAATCTTTTTATATATAAAAAACTAATGATACTCATCCCAAAAACAACATATAAATCTTATAATCATAAAATTTATAATAAAAAGTGAAACGTTACCGGAAACTTTTACGAAGGTTGAGCAATAGTAACGAAGAAAAAAAATTCTATAAAAGAGAAACAACAAAAATACATACAAACGTAATAGAATATAACATAGAACATAAAGGTTGTAGGTTAAGGGAGCATTAGGTTGTATTTATATATGGTTTTGTTGTAGGTTTTTTTATTAATTAATAAATGGGAATTTGAGGAGACCAAATTGAATGTCTATAAGAAGTTAAAAAATTGGAAATTAAAGCTAATTAAATTGTAAGCAAAATTACCAAAGAAACCTTTTTGTAGTAAATTACAAAATTTTAATTAAGGGGTAGAATAGTATTTAACTTATTTAATATATAAAAAACTCAAAACAATGAAAAAAAATCCTATAAAGTAATACTCGATAGATAGGATATCCACATCATCCTTCCAACATCTTGCTTATACATACATATATATATATATCAAAATAAAAAAACAAAAAACTTTTATAATAACAATAAGGAATATACACAAAAACATATAAAAATAATATGGTGTTTTTTTATAGAAAAAAAAACAATAATATTGATTGGCACACATAAACAATATATAATTACGAAAATCATAAAAGGTGTTAGCTTACCTAGAAATTTTACGAAGAATGAACAACAATCTTACAAACAAAGAAACTCAATAGAAAAACAAAGAACTAAAAGTTGTTGAACTACATTTTTGGTGGAATATTTGGTTTAATTTATAGATGATTATGTTGTAGGTTTTCTTTTAATCAATGAATGAGAAGGTGAAAAGGGTAGAATAAATGTTTTTTGGTGGAATATTTGGTTTAATTTATTGATGATTATGTTGTAGGTTTTCTTTTAATTAATGAATGAGAAGGTGAAAAGGGTAGAATAAATATTTTTATAAGTTAAATAATATGAAAGTTAAAGCTAATTAAATTGTTAAGTCAAATTACCAAAGAGTCCTTATTATATTAAAACATGCAATTTTCATTTAGGGGTAAAATAGTCTTTAGCTTATTTTATATTTAAAAAATTCAAAAAAAGGAGAAAATTCCTCTAAGCCAATACTCAATATATAGGATGCCACATCATTCTTCCAACATCCTACTTTTATATATATATAGACTAGTGTAAGGCCCGTGCGTTGCACGGTAACGGATTGTTTTTTTAAAGAGTACTGAGTTGAAAAAATAAAATATAATTCCTCAATTCATATTATATTGATAAAAAAACCAAGCATTTATTATAGGTCTCTTTTATTTTTACAGTATAATATTTACCATTTGATTACAACGTAAATTCACGTAGAACAACGTGCACCATACGAACATGGTATATAAGATAAATATTAGGCTTAAACTAAGAAATATTGCATCTCCTTGAAATGAGTGCATATATATATAGAGATTTAAGTTTTATATTATTATTTTAATCTTACATATTTTCATTTTACTTGAAAATAGTATAAATTAACACGTATGGTGTACTAACAAAATTATTAAAACTTATGTGGTTGTTATTTAATAAATATATATTATTTTTACAAATTATTTAATATATACATATATATAGAGTCACCTTATTTTGAAAACTCATTAATTTGTGAAAACTTTGGAAACCATGTTTTCCACCAATCATAATCCATTTTCTTGTTTATTTTTGGTAATTTTATTTATTTTATTTTTGTGATGCTTAATTATATGAGTTGGTGGTTATGCTAAAATATATAATAAGTGTTGCGTAATTATAAACAATGTCAATTATGTATAAAAATAATAATAATTAGTGGTACTGATGATTGTTATTTAATCATATCAAAATATATAATGACCGTTATATAAATAATTAAATGTGAGTTTATGTGAATAACAATTAATGATAAAGTGATAGGTTTTTTTATGTGTAATTAATTAACATGTATTAAATTGAATTCAATTGTCATTTTCAATTTTTTAATTAATTATACCTGTTTTATTATGTATTCACTTGTTATGTAATTACATATGTAGATATTATTATTTTCAAGTCGTGTAAATAAAAAATATTGATTTTAATAAAAGTTAAAATAATTAGTAAAACTTTATACATAAAAAAATATAACAAATAAAAATAAGAAAAAACCTCTAAATTTCCTACAAAGATCAAACAAAATAGGTAATGAGTAAATATTAGTTCATGATAACCATTATTCACTTATATACTAAATAGGAGTATTATCATATTAAGTTATAGGCTTTGTTTGGCAAGCATAAGCTAGCTGATAAGCTAGCTTATAAGCTAGTCCATCCAAACATGTACCAGGAAGCTAGCTTATAAGCTAGCTTTTTGAAACGCTACTTTGAGTAGCTTATGAGGAGCTTATTGTAGCTTTTTCCAATTATACCCTTATTAATATTAATTATTAAATTCAATTATACCCTTTTTGGTCATTTTACATACTCATAAGCTAGTTTTTGCCAAACATAATTTGTTCAACAGCTAGCTTATCAGCTACTAGCAAGCTTATCAATCAACAGCTAGCTTATCAGCTATCCGCTAGCTTATCAGCTACCAGCTAGCTTATAAGCTACGCTTGCCAAACATAGCCATAGTGTTTTTAAATATATATGTATTTTATTTATGTATATGGATTGCAATAAAGTTCTTTTATTTTTAAATTAAATTGTATTAAATTGATGTGATTAATTATCTTATTAATTTTCTATTTCATATTAATTAGAGTGCATTTTTTTATTCTATTTAAATCTTATGTAACTAAAAAGAAAGACATATGTTATTATATTTAAGTCATGTAAATAATAATTATTGATTTTAGTAAAGGTTAAATTGATTAGTAAAATTCAAATTGTAATACATGCTTTCAAGCTTAGATTATGGTACCGTTATTGCCATTAAAACTCTAAACCGCTGTTAAGAACGAATTCCCTAGTTACATTAAAAAACATTAAGAAAAATATAGAGAACAAAATTAAAATTAAAATTAATAAAAAATATAAAATCCAAATTATTTTAGTAATTTTATTATTGTAACCTCCAAACCTTTTCATATTCATTCTTAAATGTGACTTCATTATTTTTAAGATAAAACCTCCAAATCTTTTCATCTCATTTCTTAAATGTGAAACCTACAAACCCATCTATTCATCTTGATTTGTTCATCACTAATGGTTTTCTTTTTCTTCTCCACACTTGGTATATTATTCATTTCCCTAACTATTATTATTCTTCAACAAAATCATGTTAAGTAAGTAGAAGTTCATTTATCTTTTTTCTTAAATTTTGTATTTTTAATCTTTTTAATTAATATGATAATAATGTCATTCATTATTAAAGTCATTATTTCAAACATAAATTGATCAGTTTTTCATTCATCATTCAACTTTTCATTTACCATCAATTAAATTATCAAACATGTTAGGCTATATATATCAACTATTTACATCAAACACATCCATCAAATTGTCCAAGTTTTTCTTCATTAAAAGGAAGAACCATGGGTGTTGATGTGACATATTCTAAAGCCAAAAACCTATTTATCTTTTTTTCTCATTCATTCTTCTTTTAATTTTTTAATTTTTAATATTAATTTTTCATCAACATCGATGGTTATTTATGTTTGCGGTTAACACCATCTTTTCATTTTTCCTACCTACTCTCAATCTCCAAACTATTTATACTACAACAACTTATGATAGATCATGCATTCACCATATTTTTTCATAATGATTATATTGTTTATAGTTTTTCTTTTGTGTATTTCGTCTCTATTACGTGGCATGTAAATAATAATATTTTTAAGAAGAGCTAAAATATTTACTAAAAGTTAAAACTTAGGAGAATATAAAAGACAAAAAGGCTATAAAATTACAACAAAAGTCAAAAGATATGTATATCCGAATTAGCCTCCTCGAATAAACCTGAAAAGATAACCACTAAAAGAAATCATATTAAAGTTAGTTGAGACATTATTATGTATTGTAATACGTACTTTTAAGGTTTGATTATTGTACTGTTATTGAAATCAAAACTCTAAAACAACTGCCAAAAACAAACCACACCAAATATGTTACAAAAAATATATAGATAACAAAATTAAAAAAAAAACTTAAAAACACAACAAAGGTCAATAAATAATATCCGGATTAATATTCTCAAAATAAACTTAAAAAACAGTTTTGTTGAAGAATAAATTGTAATACGTACTTTTATGATTCGATTATTTTTCTGTTATGGATATCAAAACTTTAAAATAACTGCCAAGAACAAACCACAGCAAATAAGTTAGAAAAAATATATAGAAAACAAAATTAAAAAAAGAAAACTTAAAAACCCAACAAAGGTCAATATAGATTAATACCCGGATTAATATCTCAAAATAAACCTGAAAAACGGTTTTGTTGAAGAATAAATTGTAATATATACTTTTAAGATTCGATTATTGTACCGTTATTGACATCAAAACTTTAAAATAACTGCCAAGAACAAACCACACCAAATACGTTAGAAAAAATATATAGAAAACAAAATTAAAAAAAAAAAGCTTAAAAATCCAACAAAGGTCAATAAGGATTAATACCCGGATTAGTATTCTCAAAATAAACCTGAAAAGCGGTTTTGTTGAAGAATAAACTTACTTGGACAAATGATGGTGCATGAACACATGAAAGGTTTGAAGGTTTTCCTTCAAGAATTGAGATGAAATGATTTAGATGTTTATCTTGAAGAATGAAGTTGAAAATGTTTGAAGGTTAAATAGATGGATGGAAGGGTGAATGAAAAGTTAGACAATTATGTCTTAAATAATGGTCAAATAAATGAATCACATTATCATATTAAAGGTTTGTAGGTTACACTTCTATTTATAAAAATGACCAAAATAACCCTATCTTAATGAGCTTTATGTTTGAAGTATAAGGGTAGAATGGTCTTTAATATATTCCACATTAAAAAATTCAAAAATTTGAGAAAAAAGATAAATATGCTTCTAGCCCTTAGAGGATGCCACATCATACCTTTGGGTTTTCCTTTTAGTATATACTAGTGTTTGGCCCGTGCGTTGCACGGCATGACAAAAATATATAATAAGGATAATTACAAGTAGGTTAAAGTTATGTTTTTTTTAAATAAAAAGTCAGTTAAAGTTAAACATAAATTATTAATTGATAACTAATAAAATGTGATTAACAATGTATTTGAATTGTTTAAGAAATTTATGAAGGTTTTAATTGCATTTGCATGCATTACACAAAATTAAATGTGAAGAAATTGTTCTAGTTTTAATTTCAATAAATTAACCAACCTTAGCTATACCACTCACTTCATCATACCAATTGAATCATTACCCTTATAATCAATAAGAACAATACTTTGTTAAAACTTAAAACTATTAATTTCAATCTATCAGTGTAATAATATAATAAAATGGACCACCTGATTGAAAACTCACAACCAAACGATCCTCAAATCTTTTTTAACAACTAAAAGATGCAACCATTTATGTTACAACTTCAATAGCTACACCAGAAATATGAGTGCGAAAAATAACTAAAACTCAGATTTTTTTAACCAATAAGACAACTTCAACAGCAATTTTATTGTAGAACCTCAATAACCTTCAACACACACGTATCTAAATAAAAAAATTAACTAAAGGCAAAAAAAAATTACTCAAAACAAAAGATCGATCTTTAAACAATATAAGTTTATTGAGAGAAAATGTGTTAGATGAAGAGATTGAGATGTAGGTTATTATATGTTAAAAAACCAATAACATAGCTAATAAAAGCAAAAAACACTTATGCTTAAATAAGATAAATGAATGATTAGTCAAAGTAAAAAAAAAATAGTTAGTAACATAAAAAATGAAAATGAATAGTTAGTAACATAAATTGCAACATGCCTTTAAAAAAAACATAAATTGCAATAAATTGAATAATTAATTTTATAACAATTAACTAAATAAAAGTATTATGTAAATAACGATTAATGATATTGATAATTGTTATTTAATCATATTAAAATGTATAACGAGTGTTATAAAAATAATTTAACTCACTTATTTCTAGATATGAGTTTATGTAAATAAGAATAAATGATAAGTTGATAGGATTTTTTTACGGGTAAATTAAAAAGTATTAAATTGACGTGAATAGTTATTTTCATTTTATTTTTATTTTTATCGATTGTATTAGTTTATTATGTATGTAAGTAACATGTAGATATTATTATTTTCAAGTCATATAAATAAAAGTATTTATTTTAATAAGAGTTAAAATTATTAGTAGAATTTTAAACATAGAAAAATACAATAAAAAAATAAGGAAATACCTTTAAAATCTCAACAAAGATCAAAAGAAAGTAAATACTACTTCATCCTAACCGTTATTCACTTATATATTAAATTGGAGTGTCATAATGTTAAGTTAGTATATTTTATTATATATGTATTTCATTTATGTATATTGGTTGCAATAAATTTCTTTTATTTGCAAATTAAAAAACATTAAATTGACGTGATTAATTGTCCTCTTAACTTTTTATTTTTTATCAATTAGAGTCAAGTTTTCTATTCTATTAAAACCTTATATAAATAAAAAATAAAGACACATGTTATTATATATACGTGTCAAGTAAAAAATATTATTGATTTTAATAAGAGTTAAAAAATTAATATTAAAATTTAAAAGCTAGGAAAAATATTAGAAGATGAAAATTAGTAAAAAAACATAAATATCCCAAAAAAGATAAAAGAAATACGTATAACCGGATCAGTCTTCTCGAAATAAACCTGAAAAAAATAAAAGTAACAATCAAAAAAATATCATATTGAACTTTGTTGAAGCTATATCATATATCATAATACACACTTTCAAGATTCGGTTATTGTACCATTGCTATCATTACAACTCTAAACCGCTGTCAAGAACGAATCTCATGACCTCGTTAAAAGAATATTAAGAAAAACACAGAAGACAAAAGTAAAATAAGAAGATAATATAAAATCCCAACAGAGGTCATAAGGAATAATACCCAGATTAGTATTATGTTGCATGTAAATAATAAATATTGACTTTAATAAGAGTTAAAATGCTTAGTAAAATCTAAAACATGGGAGAAACATAGAAGACAAAGAAAAACTCTAAAATCTCACAAAAATAAAAAAAATATATATACACGGATTAGTCTTCTCGAATAAATCTGAAAAAATAATCATCGAAAAAAGATCATATTAGTTTGTCGAGGCATTATCATGGATTGTAATACGTATTTTTAGGATTTGATTATTGTACCATTGTTGTTATAAAACTCTAAAACAACTGCCAAGAACAAACCACATTGATTTAGTTAGAAAAAAAAATATGTATATAAAAGACAAAAGTAAAAAACAAATCTAGAACTTTAACAAAGGTATGTATTAATACCCGAATTAGTATTTTCAAAATAAACCTGAAATTTGTGAAATAAAATAACAAATGATGTGATAGAGAGTAAGAGAAGAGTTTACGTAAATTTTTTGTTGTTGTAGATTGATGGTTTGTCAAGTGATTAAGAAGAATAAGAAGATATTTTGTGGTGGACAAATCTTGAGGCATGAATACATGGAAGGTTTGGAGGTGAAACTATTAAGAAGAATAAGAAGATATTTTGTGGTGGACAAATCTTGAGACATGAATACATGGAATGTTTGGAGGTGAAGCCTTCAAGAATGAAGATGAAATGATTTAGATGTATATCTTGAAGAACGGAGATGAAAATGTTGGGAGGGTAAATAAATGAAGGGGTTCTATGGTGAATGAAAAGTTAGACAATTATGTTTTACATAATGGCCAAATAAATTAATCACATTAAAGGTTTGGAGGTTACAATTCTATTTATAAAAATGACCAAAATGACCTTATCTCAATGAACTTTATGTTTGAAGTATAAGGGTAGAATGGTCTTTAACATATTCAACATTAAAAAATTCAAAAAATTGAGAAAAAAGATAAATGAGCTTCTAGCCTTTAGAGGATGCCACATGATCACATCATACCTTGTGGTTTTTCCTTTTAGGGTTGCGCGGTAGTGTGAGTAACTCTTTAAAATTTTATAGATTGACACTTCGTTTGTTGCATTTTGCAAATAAATATTGTTATATATTCGAGATTCTTTCATATAACTTTAATTTATACAAAACAAAAAATAAAATAAAAAGTTTCACTTGCATGAAATCTTTTTTCATATAAACAAAAACTAACTATTCAACTTATAAATGAATCAAAATTCGCATGAACATTCTAGGTACTCCTTATTCTATATATACTCATTTTCAATTTCAGTTTTTATTTCTTCTCGTCAATGTGTAAGATGGGACAATGAAAAAATCATCACAATTCATCATTTGATCAATATGTGCTATGTAATCTTTTTGGTTTCTTTTAATGTATATATGAATTAATGAATTGATTTATAGTTAATTATTGATATATTGATTTAGTTTAGATACAAATAATAAATAAAAGGTTTCACAATTAAATGAAATCTTTTTCATGTATATATGAATTTATTGCTCTTGATGTGTCATCTCATTCTTTCTATACAATTTCTGAATTTTGGATTGATCATCCCTAACAAATATATACATAATAAATTATCCCAACAATTACAATGTTAATGTCAATATATTTTCTAAGACACTCAAAATTTAACCGAATTATCAGTCACGTATAACTGATTATTATCAATTATCAAATTTTATAATCTCAAAACATCATACTTTTATTCGAATATATACGATTCAAACGTAATAAATGTCTTATGATAAAAACAAATCCAACAATATGAAAAAAGAAAAAGATAGATAATGACAAATCACATTTTTTTTGAAAAATATAATTTTACACATCTTTTTAAAATCTTCTATGTCTTCTTCAACTTTCTTCTTTCTCATCCACATCAATTTTTTCTGTAGGATTTCACTTTGTTTATGATTGCCACCTGTAAGAAACAAATATTGTTATGAAATAAAACAAATTCAACTCTAATCTTCTTCATCCCAGTCAAAAGATCTGTATAACTCAAAAGTAATCACAATGTTTTTTTAGTAACAACAAATCCAACAATATGAATGAATAAATAGGTAATAGCAAATCACATTTTTGGAGAGTATATATACTTGCATACCTATTTAAAAGTTTTCATCAAATCTCATCTTCTTCATTCCCTTCAAATGATCTAATATAACTCAAAAGTAATCACCGTTGTCTTTTAAATACAACAAATCCAACAATATGAAAAAGAATAAATAGGTAATAACAAATCACATTTTTTTGGAGAGTATACTTACATACCTGTTTAAAAGTTTTCATCAACTCTCATCTTTTTCATCCCTATCAAAGATTTATATAACTCAAAATAATCACAATGTTCTTTTAATAACAACAAATTCAACAATATGAAAAAGAATAAATAGGTAATAACAAATCATATTTTATTGGAGGATACACTTACATACATGTTTAGAGGGTTTTCATCAACCCTCATTTTCTTCATCCCCATCAAAGGGTCTATATAACTCAAAAGTAATCACAATTATCTTTTAATAACAACAAATGTAACAATATGTAGAAAAAAATAGGAAATAACAAATCACATTTTTTGAAGAGTATACTTACATACCTATTTAAAAGTTTTTATGTTTTCTTCCACTTATTCTCTTCATCATCAAGGGAATTTATAGGATATCAATTTATTTATTATTGTAACTTCTCAAAACCAAATTTATTAAGAAATAAAAGAAAGTAAATGAAAAGACAAATCAAGAGTTTGGGGGTTAAAACTTGGGTATGCAAAATTACAAAAAGAACCCAATTTAACATGAATTACACATTTTTCATATGGGGGCAAAAATGTCTTTTACATATCCATCATTTAAAAAAATCAAAAAATTGAGAAAAAAGATAAATAGGCTTCTTGGCCTTAGGTGATGCCACATAGGATCTTGTGGTTTTTACTTTTAAGATATATATTGATATATTGATATATATATAGATTCATGGCCTTAACCTATTTAAGAAAAAATGGCTTCATATGCATGAGAAAGTCAAATTTGATTAAAATCTCATTTTGGTTGGTGTTTCTATTACCTGTTCGAATAAAATAAATTTCGTTAAGGTATATACAAACAAGCCTTTATAGTTATATAGCTGCTAAATAATCCAAAATAATCATGTCCTTGGTTGTTTTAACCTATTTTTTTCTCTTTACTGTATATGATGTTAGAACACATTTTTTTTCTGCTTATATTTTTAATTTGCATATGGTTCTCCAATTTCTTTTCAAGATCTTCATAAGTCCTACACAATTAAACATCTTTGTTGGGAGAGTTCGTTGTGCAGTTTGAATCCTTTAAACCACAAACCAAATTGAAACGTGGGTTTAATTTTTTTTTTTGCAAACCAAACGATTTGACAATAAATGACCAAATCATTCGAACAGAGCCACAAAAGCAAATTGGTCTGAGCAATAAAATTTATACTCGATACAACATTATTATAAAATATAGTATACAAATTACAAATGAAACTAAAGAACCCTGAGCAAGCTGAAAATAACTAAACAAGTCCATCAACAATAGTTGTAACTTGGACAAACATTAAACAAGATGAAGGACGGATTGGAATATTCGGTTTTTATTTGATGGATTTCGAAATTTCGTTCATTTTAGGGAACATGAGCAGTTGAGAAGTGTAAACTAAAACCTTAATGTATGGACAATTTTCTTTTAATCGAGAGGTTCAATCCATTCATGAAACTTTCAAGACACAAACCAAACCAAACTAACGGGTTCAGTTTTTTTTAGACCAGACCGAACCGCCTGTTTAAATCGCAAAAAACGGTTTTAGTTTAACATGGTTCATCTGATTTGAACACTCCAACGATTCTTTCGCACCATTGTTTTAGGTTTTATGGTTAGACTGATTTAAAAGGTACAATACGTTTTTCAAACCTCGAGCCTTCGTTTCCGACTTCCGAACGAGGATAACGAGATAAACGCATCACGAAATTTCAAATCATTTGGTGTGCAAGTCGAAAAGTAGAGGGATGTAAAGTGAAAGAAAGCAAATCTATAGGGTCTATAGAGTAATTATTAAAAGATGAATCCCCTTTCTCTTGGTAGAATAGAAAGCATCACCAAATTTCAAATCATTTGTGAACACGTCGGCTCTCTGTTTCGCTGAATTCGCTATAAACCCTAGTAAGTTTGCTGCAATTTGCTGATTATTGTTCGATTTTCAGATTATTAGTAAGACTATTTGTGTTCAATTGTTATACGAAGCTTCTGTATGTTCATGGTGATTTTCGCTGGATCTGTTTCTATTATGCTTTTATGGTGCTCGATGATTTCCAGTGGAAGTTTCGTTTGTGGATGTCTTCGCGCCATAGGCATACATTTGTTAAATGCATGTTTTGAAGCTATTGGCTTATGAAGAATTGGTGATTTGTATCGTGTTTTACTTAGGGTTTTTGTGCTGATTCATGTGATTTTGTGCATTGCTTTTGAGTAATTGGTGGTTTGTTGTTGAAAATTGCTATAAACCCTAGTTATGGCGGTATTTTCTGTTCTATGCTTTCATTCATTTCTGTGTTTATAACCTAAATCCTGATTGATGAAGGGATGATATCACTTGATTTTGCTGATTTAAACCAGAATTAAAATGAATCTGTTACTAATTTACAATATCTGTTGTCCAAATTGGAATTCTCTAAAAAGTAGGGTATGTGGTAGGTTTGAACTTGAAAAACTATTTCATATAGGTGGTGTAGTTTTTCGGATCTATGGAACTTGGATTTCATTTTTCTACTTTCGACCTTCAATCCTCACAATTTAAGGTTTTTATTCAGTTATTGGTATATGTGGCTTATTGGTTTTTCGTTGTCGGAGTTTCTAGGAAATGGCAGAGGAAAACTTTGATCAACAAGAGACAGAAGTGATGCCTGAGAACTCTGTTCCTGTAGAAGTTCAGGCCTCTGAGAATGAACAAGGTGATGCGGTGGAAGCTCAAATTACTGAGAAGGAACAAGACCATACGTCTGTGGGAGTTGCTGAAGAAAAGAAATGGCCTGGATGGCCTGGGGAGAATGTTTTTAGGATCTTGGTCCCTGTGCAAAAGGTTGGTAGCATAATTGGTCGCAAGGGAGAGTACATAAAGAAAACTTGTGAAGAAACGAAGGCTCGCATTAAGATTCTTGATGGTCCTCCTGGTGTTACTGAAAGAAGTGTAAGTACCTCAACAAGTTTATTTATTTTGAAGTTGTTTTTTGATTGCTGCATTTTTGGTGGAGTCGTGTTATGATGTAGTTGTGACCCTAGAGAGGTCACTATGGGCCAGATGCAAAGCATCGTTCCATCTGTTGGAGTTGATCAATATTGTAGTGGTGACCTAGAGAGGTCAATATTGTTTCGTTCAATGCGTTGGAAGCTCATTGTGGTGATCCTATATCGTTCTCTCTCTCTCTCTCTCTCTCTCTCTCTCTCTCTCTCTCTCTTTGCACACACACACACACAAAGCCATCACTTATTCCTTAAAACGCAACCCACATTTTTCTATCTAGTTCATATTCATCAATTCATGAAATCAATTGAGAATCACTATGCTAACTTCATGGATCATGTACTGTAAATGTGCTTCGGCTTTTTTCTAAAATACTTTTTGTAGTGTGTAATTTTGTATGTGAAACAGAAAAAGTAGGCATCCTAGTGATGGTCAAGCCAAAATATACCTAAAATCACTAGAATGTTGTCTTGCACACTAGTCTGGCGTTATGATGTTATCAAATACCAATAAGAAACCCTTTCTATTGTAAAGTTCGAATAACAAAACCTATGCTTTTGTATTTTTGGTAACCACCAACTGATCTCTTTGTCAATATGTTGCTACTACAATGCCATAAAATGTATACAGCTGTTTAGTGTGGTCTGGCTATGTGTGTGGAGGTAATGGAGTCATGTAGCTATTTAGAGGGCGAGTAATTAGATTTGTTTCATATCTCATTTTGTTTGATAGCTGAAATAACATTCTTCTGCCATTGGGATCAAAAGGAAGGGGCTTTTTGATGTGCAATCCTGTCTATAATATTAGGCTGTTTCTCTAATTTTATGAATTACACATAATGACCAAAATTTTTAAATTTTTGAAGGGTGTGCAACTTACTAAGAGCCAAAAAAAATTCTGGTTAAAGATGCATCCAAAAAATTGTTGATATAGGTAATCTTAAGATACAAACAAATATAAAGTTCGAAATATAATGCAAAGGAAGTATATGAAACAAGTGAAATTACAAAAAATAACAATACCGAACCATCAGGTTAATTATCTAAACAATTTTATTATATCACAATAACTTAGATGAGTATGTGCAGGTTCTCTCAAATATAAGGCACCATTTCAATTGTCAAAGTGGTTTCAGTTAGAAGAGCCAAAGATCCAGATTGCAGTAATTGGCATTGAGCGTCACAAGTGCTGAAAAGTCACTCTCACTAAATGTTAGAAGCACCTTGGGCAGACGTCAGTACCAAGAAGCTCGTACGTTATCTGGTAACTTCGGAACTGGTCGGTTGATGTCTTGCCACACATTGTTAACAAACGAGTAAAGAAGCTTAACACATGGGGTGCTATCTACAAAATGAATACGAGAATAAAGTATCAAAACATTAAGCAAAGGCTGTTAATCTGGTTAAAATATTTTTGATATCGTCTACTGTATTAAGATTAAAAATCCAAATATTGAGAAATACCATTAATTAAGCTTGGCCCATCAGAAATGGGGTTTAAGAGTAGTCTTAATTTTCAAGTAGATGCTATGAAAGGTTAGCGGCACTATAGTAGTGTAGTGCCAAACGATGAGGTACTTAGAGCTAAAAAAAGGAGATAAATAAAAGAAAAGTAGTCTGTGATGGTTTATCCCCTTCTGTACTATTTAAGCTGGCACTGCTTTCAATTGGGTATATTCACAATATATCCAGTATTTTGAATTCCATATCGGGATTAATCATGGTGTCATATAAATTTAAGGTAACAATTTTCATTCAATTATTTCCTGTTATCAGGAAAATTATGTGAACAAAATGGTTATGTCCCTAGAAAATTGAGTTCTTTTCTTGAAGCTTTCTCGATTTTTTACATGGAAATCAGAAAAGTACCCTTCTCTGCCTGTCCTTATGTTTGTTTATATCTTTTGTGCTCACTAGAATTATATTACACTTCTCATCTTTTTAGCGCAACTGTCATAATTAGAGTCCTGTTGATGATTCATGTACTCTATTTGCTATGACATGGGGTGCATGGTTATTAGGTCTGTTTTCATGGTCCTATATGATATTGGTCAATTGATATTTATTGGTATTTTTTTTTGTTTTAAATGTGCTGTACTAATTAGATATTTTCTTTCTTTTAGGTCTTGATTTCCGCAAAGGAAGAACCGGATGCTGCTATTTCTCCTGCCATGGATGGTTTGCTGAAGGTTCATCAACGAGTAATTGATACTAATACTGATCCTACTCATGCACAACCTGGAGGGGGTGTCACAATTTGTACGAGACTACTTTTGGCTGCTACGCAAGCTGGAAGCTTGATAGGGAAGCAGGGTGCCACTATCAAGATCATTCAGGATTCTTCAAATTGCATAATTCGAGTACTTGGAGAAGGTTTGTTGGAAAATATGAATGCATTATTGACTTTATTAGAATGTTGATATTCTGGCAGGATTGATGTATGACGGGTGTTAATTGAACTTTTCTCGATCAAAATGTCAACACCTTAAAAAAGTTGTTTTGAAGTTTCGGTGGCATTTGATCTTTGGTTCGGCTGTATTGTTTTTTCAGCTGATTTGTTGGATGTGTTTCTGCAGAGAATCTTCCGGTTTTTGCTCTCCCTGATGATAGCGTTGTGGAGGTGCAAGGGGAGCCTTCAGGTGTACACAAGGCCGTTGAGCTGATTGCAACACATCTAAGGAAGTTTTTGGTCGATCGCAGTGTTATTGGGATTTTTGAAAAGCAAGTAAGTTTGCATATTTACTTTCTAATTTTGGTTCTTTGGATGTCAATTAATTTCTAAATAGATTTCAACCAACGTTGGTGTGGTGGAAATGAAGGATTTGGTTACAGTGTTTGTTTCTAACTTTCTGTCCATGCTTTTATATATATATATATATATATATAGAAATGATTTAAATTAACGTGTTTGAATTATACACTTATGCTGTATAAGAATTAATCTCGCATGAAATTTGCATTTGGGCTGTGTGTCATTTAAGTGACATTTTTGGGTTGTGTTTATGCTTTGTACAGATGCAAATGGCAAATGTTAGGTCAAACCAAGAGATGAGCGCTCCCCAACCTTGGGCACCTCCTCCTCAAAATTTTCCTATAAATGCAGCAGGTGGATATCGACCTCCCCAATATATGCCCCCTCAACAGCATCAGTATGACAGTTACTACCCACGAGTAGACATGCCTCTGCCGATGGATCAACAGCCTCGTCATCAAGCTCCACCTTCGTTTGGCAGAGAGCCACCTCACACTACGAGCATGCAGCCACAACAGTCGATAGTTACAAAGGTGCTTCTTTCTTGTATTTCTTTTTATTTAGAACAAATTCTGATTAGGGATGAGATCAGGACCGTACCGGTACCCAAAATTTTAAAATGTATCAAATGTGTCCCAAAACCAATTGCAAACCAAACTACCTTCATAACGTTTCAAATGTGTTTCAAAACCAATCCAAAATCTGTCGATTTTTTTGTGTGTATGTAGGGGACTGATTTTTTGATGGTGATAAAAATAACTGGAGACAAATATGGATACCTAAGGAGAAAGTTTGGGTAGTTTAGGAGATAATATAGTTTGATTAGAAAAAAATAAACTTTATTTAGGAGATGATATGCATGATCAAAGAATTTAAAAAGACATTGGTTTTTTAAAGTTCTGGTTCAGTTTCGGTATCTTAAGGAAAATTTCGTTACCGAATACCCATTTTGAGGATTATTTTGAACCTAAAACCGGACCAAGTACATGGTACCAATTCAGTTTGAGAAAACGGTCGTTGATGCTTATCCCTAATTCTGATCAATATTAAGCTTAGTTTTTTTCAGATTGACCTCAAAGATGATTATTGGAATATGATTTTAACCAACTTACTTCATAGTTCTAGATAGCGTGGAAGTGTTATTGCTAAAATTCGTCCCAAAGAGCTTTACTTGAATGCAAATTGAGTTAGGAAATTAAAACTGTAACAAGATACTCTCTTCGTCCCAAATTAAATGTCTACACTGAAAAAGGCGGGAAATTAAAACTCTAACAAGATACTCTTTTCGTCCCAAATTAAATGTCTACACTGAAAAAGGCGTGCATTTTTTCATATATGTAATCATTACACTTTAAATGACAATTTTACCCCTTGTAATAGAGGGACTAATAAAAAAATTTCCATCTCATAATTAAGGATAAATTTGGAATGTTGACACTTATTTTGGAAAATATGTAGACCTGTATTTTTTAAAATTGCAACCAATATGGACATGGATGTTTAATGTAGTGAGCCAACATTATATTATTTGAAAAGTCCAATGTTCTTTGGGTGTGATTTGCTTGGAAAGTAATAAATTGTATTTGTTTTGATATAGGTTTCTCAGAACATGCAAGTGCCTCTAACATATGCAGATGCTGTTATTGGGACATCGGGAACCAACATCAGCTACATCCGACGTGCCAGTGGTGCTACTATCGCCATACAGGAATCAAGGGGCAATCCTGATGAAATGACCGTTGAGATTAATGGATCTGCCTCACAAGTTCAAACCGCTCAGCAGTTGATACAGGTAAAACATTGTTCAATTTCCATTTCAACAACCCAAATAAAATAACTTTTTTTTTCATCCTAAACTAGGGAACACAGAGTTAGGGGCCTTTTACCAATGCTTACTGACAATATATATCACCCTCATTTACCTTATCGTGTAACATTTTCAGCCATGAAATTGGATTACGTTTTAAGTTTTTTGATGTTTTATTGATATTCAGAATTTCATTGCGGATGCTGCTGCAACAACGGCAGCTCAGAATTCAAGTGGTCCACCGTCTAGCCAAGGGTATAATCCGTATCCTAGTTACCCGGCTCAGCCACCCCCACCTGGCCATGCACCCGCACCTGCAGCTGGAGACTATTACGGGGGCAATTATGGCTACTAAAATATGTTGTTGCTTTTCTCTGCAAGTATTTAACCACTTAGATTGATATTTAATACTGAATGCAAGAGAATGTGTGCTTGGCTAATTTTTCTTTTTTCTAGATTATGTATTGTATTCTTTAAATGATGGTTTCCTGTTTGGTAGTTACTGGTATCAAAGGTTTTGGTCGAGGGTGCGTTTGGTATGCAGACAATACTGAGCTTGAGAGAATTGGACAGGTGAGGGCGAGGCACAAAAATTTGCAGTTTTCTCCTACTTGGATCTTGTCCTTTTATGCTAATGTAAAAGGACTAGTTTTTCTATTGTTTTTCTTCGGTTCGGTTCAGTTTTTGACCAAAACCGAACCAAAAACCGGTCTTTTTAGTTTTTGAAAATTCAAACTGTCCGGTTTTTGGGTTTTCGGTTTTTATTTTTGGTTCGGTTCGGTTTTAAAACCTAATGGTGAAATGGTTTCCTTTTCGGTTTTCGGTTCTCTATTTCTTCTATGTTTTTAACTTGTCAATTTCTTACAATTTGTTCAAAAATCATATTTAACTTTTTAAGTTTCAATTTGTTGAATATAGAATAAAATTGAAAATTAAAAGTTCAACAAATTAATAATTTAATAATTACAAGTACTATAAAAGTACAAAATAACAAAATTAAATAAGTTTACGAATCGTCAAAATACAAACAAGATGTTTGAGAGGTTAGGATTGCTAGTTTTGTGAACGATCAAAGAAGAAATCGAATATATAAATGTATAATATAATATAAAAAAATTAAAGTAATATAATATTTTCGCTTCGCTAACCAAAACCGAAACCAAACCATTTGGTTTTTCAAATTGGTTTTTGCTCACCATTGGTTTTTCGAGTACCAAATGCACCCTTATGGATATTCTCTAACAACCAAACCTTGTTTGGTTTGGAAGAATTTATTTTCGTAGCAAAGTTTTAAAATTTTTCTATTTTATAGATTAAAACTTGCTGATTTCATCAAAGGTTAGAATTTAAGTAGATGATTTACTTGATATTTATTTTATTAAATGTTACAAGATTATAAAGATATCATTTGAAATGGGTTTTTATATGGTAGAAGACTTTGTACCTTTGTTGCGCTGATTTAAAAGTCATATGTTAATTTTATATAAAAACGAAGACAAATTCATCATACTTTCTTACATTTTACCCAATTTTGTAGAAAGAAATATTCCAACATATATGGAGTAATGGAGGTAGAGTATAGAAAGAAAAACTTTTAACATAAATATGCTCCATAGGTTATGGACTTATGGTTATATCTTAAAGCAAATCTCAACTAGAAATATTTTATAGAAAAGATAGCTCGATTCGATACATTGTTGCAAGCTTAAAACAAAAATATACACCTCAAACATACAAATTCTATAACAACAATATCTTATTATTTCATATCGGAGCCGAACAAGTAGTTCTGAAATGTCCCGTCTGGTTACACCGACTACAATGCACGATCCGTTTCACCGAACTCCGATCTTCCGACCGAACCCGCCTCTTCCTCGGCCTCCCAGGTGGCCTAATCGACTTCGGAGGATTGATAATAATCTCCGTCACCATGCTCGACTCACCACCTCCGTTGGACATCTCTTTCCACAACGTCTTGTCCGGAATCGGATGAATTGTCTGCGAGTAGGCTTTCCGATACGTCGCCACCGTGAAGCAGCTCTCTGTGAACCGATGCACGTTCTGGCGGCACGAGAGGAGCGCCGCCACAGCATGGGCACAGGGGAGCCCGTAGAGCTGCCACCCCCGGCACAGGCAACGGCGGTTCCGGATGTCGACAATGTTGGTCCCCTCGTGGGAGATGACCTCAAACTCAGCATCGTTTGCCCGGAGCACCTGGTAGGTCCGGGCCCGGTCGATGGCCTCCGAGACCCGCCGCTCGGCGGTCGGGACCAGGATCGAGGTCCACTGCATGCTGGTCTCCCGCCGCTCGTTGAACCACATCATCAGCTGGCGGCGAATGCACTCCATCATTTGGATGATCGGGAGCCCGGAGGCCTCAAGGATCCAGACGTTTAGAGATTCGACGATGTTGGCCGTCAGGTGGCCGAAGCGGGTCCCTTCAAAATATGCCGTGGCCCATAACCGGGCGGGGACCCGTCGGATCCAGTAAGCGGCTTCTTGAGATATCTCTTCGATCTCGAGGATTTTGGTTTCGAATTCCATGACGGTGAGCGCGTTAGCAGCGTCCCAGAGGAGGTTGACCAGCATCGTGTTGTTGAACTCCTTGCGGAAGCTTTCGCTGAGGTGGCGCATGCAAAAGCCGTGGAAAGCGGTTGGGAAGTTGGCTTCGACTCCATCAACGATATTCTTCTGCCGGTCGGACAAGATGGTGAGCATCGGCATGTTTTCCGTGTTGATTTCGAGTAAATTATGGAGCTCGGAGAGGAACCACATCCAGTTCTCTTCGTTCTCCTCGTCAACCACCCCGAACGCCAACGGAAACAGAGCACCATCTCCGTCAAAACCCGTGGCAAAAAGAAGGGTCCCGAGATACTTACTTTTCAAAACGGTTCGGTCGAGCCCGATCAGCGGTCTACAAGCGTTCAGAAACCCGTGAATCGAGGCTTGAAAAGAGACGAAAAGCCGCTGGAAACAGTTGTCTTCGGGATTCACGTAAACCGACGCGATACTTTCCGGATTCGTGCGTCGGATTTGGTCGCAATACTGAGGGAGAAGACGGTAATCTTCTTCGAACGATCCACGAAGAGCCGCCATAATCCGTTCTTTCCCTCGCCACGCTTGTTTGTACGATAACGTAATCCCGTGAACACGATGGATCTCTTCCAGTATCTCTTTCGGTTTGCATTGCGGGTTTTCCTTCAAACGTTGCTCGACGGTATTCGCAACCCAATCAACTGAAGCTTGTTGGTGACCGAGATGAGCAATTCCACCGCAGTTGTGTTCGGCGTGGATGGTCCGAATCGTGAACGTCGGCACACCCGGTAGCTTGGCGGCATGGATTCTCCACGGGCAGCCTTCACTTGCGCACTTAGCGGTAAAACGGGTCTTATCAGACTTGACAGTTTGTATCTCGAAATGAAGAGCGATCGCGGTGTGCCTTAGTGCCCTACGGCAGCTTGCGACATCCGGGAATTCTTGACCGACCATTAACTCATAGTTCGGGGGCGGAGCGGTTCGGCTTTGGATCACCGGAGTGGTGAGCACGAGCTCGTGAGGTGTGTGGAAAGATAGCGGAACGACGCCCATATCGTTGCTCTGGTGCACCACAAGCTCGTGGTTCTCAACAACCGCCAAATCGTGATCGTTGGATAGACCTAAGTTGTGACAATTATGATCGGAAAGTACCAACTGAGAATCGGGATTGGCGACGCCTTCTTCACCGATACCGGGATCGACATCTTCGGACCTTACATTGCCGTCATCGTATCGGTTCTCGTGTTGGTTGCCGTCGTCAAACTCGGTGGCATCGTCGTTGCCATGATCGTGTGGGTGTGACATGGTGGCCATCTCATGGTCCAACAGCAGTTCGTGATCATGGTGATGCCCCAAACTTACGTGCTGATTAGCGTTATCTGCTAACTCGGTTTCATGCTTGAGGGTCTGTCCCATTTCGACGTTATGATTCTGTCTCACCACCAGATTCTGTCCGTGTCTTATTCCTAGCTGTTGGTTCTGAACAAACGGTATGTCTGGCCTTTGGCCGACGATCATCTCATGGTTTTCCATGATAAGGTATCCACAACGCTCTCAGAAGAGTTCTGAATTCTGAAAAAGAGAAAAAACAAAGAAACATCAATTTATAAGACAATGAAAAAAGCCTGTTCCAACAAAGTCATGTTTACAAATCAAGATGAATGGTTTGGTGCTGGATGATTAAGTGGTCAGGATGATTAAGAGGCTCTTATGATATAGTGCAAAAATATGGTTATTTGGTAATTGTTTAGAATGAAATTAGTGTGTTGAATGGTTAAGGGAGGCCTAAGATACAAAATCATTCAGAAGGTTTTAGAACCATTACGAGGCTTTGCCAAACAAAATTCACCTCTTAGCGATTCAGAGGTTGCTTCTTAATGGAACTAGTAAGACGCAAACAGACAGCCCCTATAGTCTTTGCTATATGACTATATATCACAGTCCACAATTATCACTTTATCAGCACTGTGTCCTTGAATGGAAAGGAAATAAAGATTTTTATTGGTGTCTTTGAAAGGGAAAGGGAAAGGAAGGAATGGAAAGGGAAAAATAAAGATCTCGTGTTTACGAATATACCCTTTGTATTTGTTTTTCTGACTTTTCATTATGAGGGTATTTTTGTCATTAACAGATCACAGACTCCTAAGATTTTCTTTCCTTTCCACATTTGGGAGGAAACATAAACGATATATTCCCTCCTAAAAAGTCTAAAGAATCTGTTTCCCCTCCTTTTATCTCCTTTTTCCTTTCTTTTCCCTTAAAAAAGTTTCGAGAACACAGTGCAAGACTCGTGTAATCTATACATATATTTTAGGCAAAACATAAGCAATCACAAAATAACATGAAGCAATCAACTAGAGAATTTTGAAATATAAGAAAACATTGGACTGTCTTTGAACTGTATTCATCATGCATTCTTTAGAACTGCTAAGACACTAAGGGGTCGTTTGTTCTTTAAGAGGCTTGAAGTCTAAAGTCTAAATTTAGGTCTAAAAAATAAGAGGTGGATGGTGCACCTCTTAGAATTTCAGAGCATGGAAGGAGGATTTCAGGCCTTTCCTAAAACATAAAACAAACGGTCTTAAGTCTACAAACCTCTTAATTTTCAGATTTAAGAGGTTTAAGAGGCAACTTTTAAAAAACAAACGGCCCCTAAATCAAATCAACTAAATCGACTTCTCTTATCAATGTGGTAGGGTAACTTAACCACATAAACTTAACAACAACCAAACATCAATTTCAGCTTCAAATGGCAAACATCGAACTTCAAAGATTGTTTACTTTTCAGTATAAATTGGAAAGTACATTCAATTATATGACAAGTAATAAAAGTAAAACCACCAATAATGCCAGATCAGAGCAAAATTGATAGAAATTTTGATGGCACCAGATTTCAGTCAAACAATCAAACTTTTTTTACTTTTCCTAATAACTTGTTAAGTATTTAGTATCTGTAAATCAGAAATTTATATTTTGAAGATTAAAAGGATGCTTGGTTAGGGTGAATAGGGGGGTGGGAAAGGAAAATGGAAATCTTTAATGATGTCTGGTTTGATATAATGGAATGAGTCGTTACCAGATGCCAAGTAATAAGCATTCCTAAACAAATTAGGGGAATAACTCCTTCCTGTTTCCATTCCCACATAGCATTCACATTCCCAAACCAAGCACGTCCTAATTTAACAACAAGATATGTGAACAGAGCAACAAGCAGTCATCACAAAGTCGAATAAAAAACTATAACTCACCAAGCCTCAACAGATCCAGCGACAAATAGAAAAACGTTTTTGGACTTAGCAACGGAGGTGGCTGGTGTTAAAATCTGCAAAATCAGAGCAAAATCAACACAAATTTTGATTTAACAAGAACTGAGTTTCACCATTAAAAAAATCAAATTGTTTTCTGTCACTCTAAGTATTTAGTCTCCATGAATCAAAAAAATTACATCTTGAAGACTAATATCAATATGAAAAACATAAAAATACAAAACGAAAAAACAGTCAACGGAAAGTAAAGCCAAAATCAAACTCACCTACAACCCCAATTCTGCCAGGTCCCAAGAGCTAAAAGCTTGAAAATTCTGCAAAATCAGGGCAAAATCAAAACAGTTATTGATTTAACAATCACCGAGTTTCACCATAACAAAAATCAGACTGTTTCCACTCATCCAAAGTATTTAGCTCCTAAGAATAAAAAAAATTCACATCTTGAAGATTAACAATTTAACATCCATACAAACAAACAAAAACTAAAATACAGATACATGAATCAAACAACAGGCGGTCATCCGAAAGCAGAATTAAAATCATCAAACTCACCGACAACGAATCCAGCACAACGAAAACACGAGTTCCGCCAGGTTCCAAAAGCTTAAAAACCTACAAAATTCTACAAAATCAAAACAATTTCTGATTTAACAAACACTGAGAGTTTCACCATAACAAAAATCAAACTATTTTTCACTCATCCTAACTCTTTACCTCCTACAAATCAACAAATTCACATCCTAAAATACAAAATACGTTAATAGAACAACAATCTATCATCAGAAATCAGAATCAAAATCAAAATCAAACTCACCGACAACAGATCCACCACAAGAAAGCTCAAATTCCGCCAACTTCCAAAACCTAAAACCTTAAAAAATCTGCAATAACAAAGAAGAAACATTTAGAAACAAAATCGAAATCAGAATCTAAGAATTTGATTCAAAAATCTGTTTGAATGCAGTTGAAATTGGCGGGGAGTGAGAGTGGAAAATAAGCATAATAATAATAATACCTGAAAGAAAGAAGGAAAGGGTAGCGATGGGGAAACACAGGGAAATTTAGGAATTCAAAAGGACAACAAGGGCACAAACCAAAAACGAAGGAAGGAAGGGTATCGATGGTCTTTTTAGGGCTTCCCTTTATCCACAACAAGAGGGCAATTAGGTCATCTAAGCTCTTTTTCCCCCTTTGTTTTTTCTTTCTTTCCTATTTTACCCCCTACCCTTGCTAATTACTGCCAATTTGTTAATTGCTTATGCTTTTTAATTAAATCAATTGTAGTTTAGTTTTCAATTCATTAAACAAATATGTTATTAATGTTAGATTTAATGATATATGTTCGTTTAAATAAAATTATCTTTTTTTTTTTTTTTTTTTTAACAAAAGCCAAGAGAAATGACAGATTTGAGATATTTTCATATTATAAAAAAGAGAAAATAAATATCTTGTTTTTCTTATTTTACTTTAACGTATTTTATTTATTGTTTTTTAAATTTTGAAGATTGTTTAAAACATAACACATAACACTGGAAGAGAGAAATAATTTTTCTTATTTGTTTTCTAAGATATTAAATTATTTATTATTATTTTTATATAAAGTGTTTAGAGAGTATATTGAAATATGAAATATAAAATATTTTAGTAATATGTTAAATGTTAAAATACAAAATTATTTAAAATTGAAATTTTTTTATAAAAAATAAAATTTTAAGTTAAGATTTTTTATTCTAAAAAAATTATTATAAAAAAATTGTCACAAATGTTCAAATAGTAGTATTGATAAAATCAAATTAATATACTTTACTCAAAAAATAAAGTCTAAAAAGTAATTCTTCATTTTAAAATTTTAACATAAATACATGTTATAATATTCTTTAATTATCATTCTGATACACTTAAAAAAAAGTTAATATAAAATTGATTTTTTTATGTTTTTTCTATTTTAAAGAAATAAAGAATTTCTTACAGTAATGAAAAGAATAAGACTCTCAATTTTTCTATCTTGGAAAATCTGTTATAAATGCTTTAAGTCTTAGGAGACACAACTAGGGATGCAAACGGGGGCGGGTAGTAGCGGGACTATAATATCCGTTCATATCCCCGTCCTCCTATATTTATATCCGTCCTCGTCCTCACCCCACCAAATCCCCATCGGTGTCGGGTAAGAAAATCCCCATCGGAGTCGAGGAACCCAGTGGATACCCATTTAGTAAATTAAATTCAATTTTTTTTTATAAATTTCACAAACACCACAAAATAAACTAAAATAAAAACCATGAAATCTTTATTCCTCAAATACCACAAAATACAAAAAGATGATTACCACATTAAGTTTGATAAAACGTAAAGCAAAAACCACCAATTTATTAGTAATAAACTAAAATAAAAACCATGAAATCTTCATCACTATCATTCCAACGTATTATATTATATATATATATATATATATAATATCAGGTCTTAAACGGGGCGGATACCATTATATCCGTCCCCGACCCATCCCCACTTCGGGTAAGAATATCAAGCTCCATCCCCGACCCATTACCCACTAAAGCGAGGATTCTTCTCTCCATTCGGGTCGGATGTCCGCGGGTAGCGGGGATTTCCCGCCCCGTTTGCATCCCTAGACACAACCTTGTTCATAGCATGACTTACGGGGAAGTTCTTGTTGTATTTTATATATAGAGAGAGGGGAGGGGGATATGGGTTCATATGAATGCTAACTATTTAAGATAACGCGATGAACTTTTTCGATTTACAAAATCACTTGTGATTCATGTACAAAAATCATATATAATTCGTGTACATAATCACATATGACTCTCGTACAAAATCACATTTGATACACGCGACTTCGCCCGCGACTTTAAGTTGTGTTAAGTCACCCGCACCCCATTTTTTCCATTAATGTAAAATCATATGTGATTTTATACATGGACAAAGCTCTTCGTGCTCGTAAATAGTTAGCATTCTCGTTTGAATCATTTTATATATACATATAGGGGTTGTATACAAACCCATCATAGCCGTTCATCTCGTCTAAAAAACATTTGATTTCATTTTGTTTCCTAATTTAAAATCATAATCACAATTAATGAATATTATCATATTCCATATATATATATATATATATCTTAGTTTAATTAATGAACCATGATAAGTATCCATAAATATTACAATTATTTTCTATGGGAAGTATCAAATACAAACTTAGTTGTTTACACCCTACAAACCTAATCTTAACCATTGATTTTGTTTATCTCCTAATTTTTAGATGATTTTCAAATGTGGTTGAAAGAAAATTTAGGAACTAAATTAATCTAATTTAAAATCATGATGATAATGTGTATATATGTGAGTGTAATCAAGATGGAAGTCAAATTGAAAAGAATCAAATGCTCCATTTTTTGATGTAATTTGTTTAATTAAAATACTAGTTTTTTAAAGATAATTTAGATTAAAATTTAAGTAGGTGATAGTTTTTAATTAAAAGAATATTAAAGTCAAAGAAGGTAGAGATATATTCAAATTTCCATTTTTGTTCCTAGGCAATTCTCATTCTCATTTAACCCTTTTATGTTTTAACCATCAATTAGTTTTTCAAGTTTTGATCAATGGTCAAAATTAGTCTTTATGGTCACAATAAAAATTGAGTTTTCATTTAAACCTGTCCGTATATATATATATATACACAAATATATAAACTTAAGTTCACGTGAAACCAAGCTATTTCCGTAACACCGCGTGAGACCAAGACTTTACGCATGAAACTTCACAACAAAACACCGTGAAAGTAAATAAAATTTGAATACTCCTACTAGAAACCACTATTGAGGTAAACAAAATACAAAACAAGGTAAAAAAATGAAACAATCACAGCGAAAATGTTGTGAAGGTAAAAAATAAATAATCCGAACATTCACAACAAAAATGTTGTGAAGGTAAAGAAAAATCGAACCTTCACGTCAAAAAACACCGTGAACGTAACATTTACAATATTTTTACTATGAATGTTTGATCTTTTTTTTTTACCTTGATAGGGTTTTGTTGTGAAATTTCATATAAAAAATGTGGTCTCACCGGTCTCACGGAAACAGTTAAGTCTCACGTCAACCTATATATACATACATAGGGTTAGGTTCAAATGTGAACTTAATTTTGGTTGTAAACGTGAGGACCATTAAAATCGTGACACATGGTAATATTCACTTTGAATATCATGCATTATTCAGAGTGAATAAAGACGTCTAAACTTTATTCACTCTACATACATACATACATACATATATATAGAGAGAGACGTTTTCTACTATTATTCAATGGATCAACGACATTAAACGAATAAAATAATGTTATATATTCAAAATTAATAAGTAAAACATTAAAGCAAGAAAAATCGTGTTACAGGAATTGGGCATTGGGCCATAAATTGCTACATGCAATGCAAGTATGCAACCTATGGCTATAAAAGGTTTGAGTTGGATAGGATTGAGATTTTCTAACCATGGGTTAAGTTGTTGAAAAACTTTCAAACTAGCCAACTCAACCAATACACAACCTTAGCTACGGGATTAATGTGGTGCCTAATACAAACCTTGAGCCACGAGCCGCCATGACAGCTCCTGTGACAAGTACTCAACCCATGTGCAACCCTAGTTATATGATTAACGTGCCCTCTGATGCAAACCTTGAGCCACAACCTGCTACGGCGGCTAGTTCAATGAGTACTCAACCCTTTGTGCAGTACTAGCTACAAGCTTAACATGGCATCTGATACAAACCTTGAACCATCACCCGCTATGGCGGCTAGTGCGACGAGTACTCAACCCATACACAGTCTTAGCTACAAGCTTAACGTGGCATCTGTTACAAACCTTGAGCCATGACACGTCATAAATACTGATGCAACAAATCTTTTAGAACATTGTTCAAGAGACCGAAAGATTGTTTTCAAGAAAACCCCAAACCCCACTTTCAGAAACAGTAATCAACAACAGAAATTGTATAAGAAAATTCTAAACCACTTAAATAGATGAGCACCAAGAAGTGCTTCAATAAACTAACCAAAACTCATCAAGTGTTTACAACTTAAACCAACAAGTGTTCTACACCAATATAGCATCAAGCATTAGCTCAACCAAAAAAGAAAAGAACACCATAAACACATCAAACCAATTCTTAATTTCAAAAATTTTCAACCTCCTGATCTAAAACAATGAAACCATACAAAAATTGATAACCGTGAATATAATCAGATAAAAAAATTAGAGCAAACTCGTCAAGACGAGAAAATCCCATCCGCTAATCGAACCTCGAGCTTATGCAGAACCTCGTTAACGACCTTTTGGAGGGTTTCGTGTTTGAAAAACCCGTTGTTTGCGGTTGTTTTCGAGAGAATGGTTATGTCATCTTTGCTCGAGTTCTCATCGAGTAATGTGTTCCAAAAGTTGCTGTCTTCATTGTTAAGGTTCGATTCCTTGATCAATTCCACAACTTTTTGCAAATTTGCGACATTCCTACCGGCCCCACAGCCGGTGGCGGTGGCTGCACCCACTGCATTGGCTATCGTTAACGTGTGAACCAATGGCATATTGTGTATGTAGCCGAATGCAATTGCGGCCACGAAGCTGTCTCCGCATCCAACCGTATCCATCACATTTACCTGTCGAAAATAGCATATCGCTATCATAAACTACCCCCAAAAATAAATGTCCACAACACATTTTTAGAAATGTGTAACTTTTACACTTTTTAATTAAATAAATTGCAATTTTTACCCATGATAACAGAGGGAGTACGAATAATGACATCTCATGATTAAATTAGACGTAGAATGTCAATAACATCAAGCTGAATAATAGTAACATCAACCAATATGCGTCTAAAATAAATGACAACTAGGTAGTTTGTGGGAACTGTTAGAACCAATATGGACCACTAATTTCAATAATTAATGACTTAAAAGAAAAAGAAAATAAAAAATCCCTAAAAAAACTACCTCGCTGTTGTCACCATATTAAATAAATAAAAATGAATAAATTTAATAAAATGAGTGGTCCATATTGGTTCTCACAATTCCCACAAACTACCGAGTTCTCATTTAATTAGGCCTCTATATATACATAAATCTTGGATCTTAGGGGTGTACAGAAAACCATCAACCCACAGAATCCGTCCAACCCAATTAAACCCAAACTGCTAATCCGCAAAACCGCCAACTAATAGGGTTGAAATTGCTAGTATGAAAGATAAGCAATTTATGTTTTTGTTAAATACAACCCTATCCGAATACTTTCTTACATTGATTTTTGAAGTGGTGTCACCCAAAGTGCATGGTTTAAAGCATAACTTGCTGTAAACGTTGACCAAAATTTATGCCATAACTGCTAATAGTATGCAAGCTGAGGAACACCCTAGTAAGCCTTCATCTGGTTTTTATGCACGTGTGCATAGAAGTAAATTAAGTTGTTTTTTGGTTTTTATGGACGTGTGCATATTACAAATTACTTCTAGGAACAAGTGCATACGGTCCAGATGAAGGCTACTAGGGTGTTTCTCAGTTTTCCGTTCTTTTGAGGTTTTCCTTTGAACCCGACCCATATATATATATGTGTGTGTGTGTAGGGTTAGGTTCAAATGTGAACTCAATTTTGGTTGTGAACGTGAGGACCACTAAAATCGTGCCACGTGGCAATATTCACTCTTTAATATCATGCATTATACAGAGTGAATAAATCTTAGGCGCCTTTAATCACTCTGAATAATGCATGATATTCGGAGTGAATACTGCCACGTGGCACGATTTTAGTGGTCCTCCGTTCACAATGAAAAATGAGTTTTCATTTGAACTTTCCTCTATATGTATATATATATATATACATATATACACGCTTGTTAAGTTATTACGCAGTTAATTTGAGCCAAACCTCAAAGTGAGATGAAGTTACACTCTTATCAAACAGCTTGAACGATGGAGAAACATTGAAATCTTAACCATTTTATATTTCCATATACGCCTAAAGATTTACCTTGAATGAAGGTGCACACGATATCCCTGATTTGGTGATCAAAATAGAGCCTTTAGATCCCATTTTAATAATCACCCATTTCGTGCGGATCCCGTTACTGAGCAACTCCTTGCCAGCTGCTACTGGGTTCCCCAAGCCGGTTAATGATTCAGCCTGGTACAAAGCAAGCCAATAAATGAGAAATCAAACCAATAATGCAAAATCTACAGTCAGAAAACAAACAAAATGCATCCACAAAGACTATAACAAATAAAGGCTACGCCTTGGGCCTCGATGCCACTGGGATTTTCCTAGATGTTATCTTCAGAGCCCCACACGGTTACCAAAAAGAGATGATAAAAAATATGAAACATGGCGATTACATTGGAGTATTGGACTATTGACAAGTCCTTGCATTATTAAACAATAATGTCGTGAACATGGCAATAATGCCTTGGTTTTTTTCATTGGTTCTTGGCAAACCACTTTTTCAGCTACAAGATAGTTTGGATTTCACATGTGCAATTTTGAGTTTAAAAAAAAAGTGAATGCAACGTTTTGTTCCTGTTGTGTTTTATTCCCCAAGCAACCTAACTGAGAAATAAAAAAAAAATGAGATGCCCACCCACGAATGTTGAAAAATGTAGAATGAACTCGAACAATAACACATGTATAACAGTTTGCATTAATGGAAACACTAACTTTTAGCTCTTTTATAGTTTATTGGTGATAGGAACATAAAAGAAGAAGAAAACCACTTGGGTTTTGTAAAAAAAAAACACTTGTATTTCTTTTTAATTAAACGCATTTCTTACTTCTTATAATTTTTGTTTATATATATATATATATATATATATATAGGGATGGGTTCAAATGTGAACCACTTTTTGGTTGTGAACGTGAGGACAACCGAGAGCGCGACACATGGCCACATGTCGCGCTCTCGGTTGTCCTCACGTTCACAACCAAAAAGTGGTTCACATTTGAACTTTCCTCTATATATATATATATATATATAGAAAGAGGATCATGCGAGAATGGTATCTATTTAAAAGAATAAGAAAACGATTCTCAACCATCCATTTTTCTTTTCAGATACATCACCCAGACCACCTCCATGGCCACCACCGCCGCTGCTGGTGGTGGCTAAGAATCTTTCTCTTAAATTGATGTCATTCTCGTTTGAACCCACCCCTATACATATATATATATATATATCAATTATCTTGTGTCCCCTGATAAAAATTTTCTTGATTAGCCTCTATATGTGGCTGATGGGAGTTGATGACTCTGAGGCTATCATAATTCATAGCAAAGAATAAACTTCTTGGAATCACATATTATTGATAGCAGACGAAAGATCGTATGAGAAGTTGAGCTAACATGAGAAGAGCGAGAAGTGGATTTGAACCCTTGATCACTTTTAATCTCAAGCCCACCATGAAACAAACTTGATACAGCCTACGGGATTTATCCGGTGCATCTCATCCTAATATGCATCCAACGGTTGATAACCACTCCTCACACTTCTCACATTAACTCAACTTCTTAGCAGAACTCAACCCTATGATAACAAAGCATAACAATTCTCATTACGAGGGAACAGTAGAAAACTTTAATTAGAACAAGATCTGAAGCAAACCTCCTCCGAAGTTAGAAGAAGAACATCACTCAACCTCATCAACTTGGCAAGCGCTTCTTGTTCTTCAGGTGTACCAACTGCTAGAGACTTCCCCTTTGGTCCAGGGTCGAAAAAGATAGACGTTCCAACTTCAACAGCATACTCCACGGCAGAAGCAATTACGTTCGCAGGAAGCTCATCGAATCCATATCCGTTACAGAACAGGACTTTCGAGTTTTGGATATTCATTTTCACATCATCAGACAATTTACTCATCCAAGCAAATGCAGGCTCCTTGCTAAAATCTGCTCGACTAGTAAACAAATCATTGTCAAAGACTGATGAATTAAACCAAACCAAACCAAACCAAACGAGACCAATATATCCCACCTGGAGGCCAAAGGCAGACCCAGATTCTTTTTCTAAGTGGTGGCACAATTTGACTATAAAAAAATATATCTTATAGAAAATTTTCACGATATTAGTATGGATTTGTTGGTTGGTTCCTTGTCCCTGCACAAAAGGAACCCGTGTTTGAGTCTTGTCTACAAATCTTTTTAAAAACACAAGAGGTATACAAAAAAGAACACCAAAATTTAAGCTAAAAGCTAAGAAACATGCCAAAATGGGACTCAAACATGGGACTTGTGTGCAAAGGAAGCAACGTTTACCAACTCCACCATTAAAGACTTGTGCCAAGAGTTCAATTACAAAAATATAAGAGCACCGAACAAAACAATACAGTGGCACCCTTCAAGAACGTAATCTTTTTCCATCACGACAGAACCATGAAGCGGTGGCACGTTGCAACCGTATGCTCCTATGTAGGTCCGCCCTAACTGTAGGTGGGGCCGGGAGTAAGATGTAGGCACCTAACCTCTATCCTAAAGAGGTGGGTCAAAAATCAATGAACTCTAATTGGGAAATTGACTAAAATAGTTGATCTCCCCAACCAACTTCACTTTTTAGCCATTTTTTACAATTGAATCCCCATTTAGCCAAGTTAATGCAAATATCTTACTACTTCCCTTTTGGATTTTTAGAAAAAAGTTCGTTTTTTTAGCATAGAGATTCAAATTTTTGTGTAAAGAATATGCATAAGGATTTTTTTTTCCTGTAAATCAATCTTTATGCAAATGTGTATTACATTTGCATAAAGACAAGGCTATTTTGGGAAAAGGTTCTTAAAGATTTGCTAAAAAATGAATTTGGTTGATGGGATCGGCTATTTCAGTCAACTCCCCATTCTAATTCCCTAAGTTGGCACTCCCAAAAACAATCCAACTTAAACTCGAACGAACCTTTAATTAATCACTTGTACCTGCAAAACCCGTGTCTTTGCAACGGATCAACCAAGACCCAACATAAAAGGGTCTCGTACTCACTAAACGAAGAACTCTTGACAATATCCTCCTCTTCTCTCATCTTTATCACATTAATCCCCTCATCATGAAGCACATCCAGCAGAAATTGTCCATAAATTTCATCACCAACATGACCAATCGCAAGACAACGAAGCCCCAATCTAGCTGCTGCTATAGCCATGTTGCAATTACCACCAGCTTCCCAATATTTCTATAAGCAAAATCAAGTAATTCAAACCCTAAAGTAAGAATAGTAGGCATAACAGAAATGAATGCCCAAATCAGAAAACCAAAATTTGCAAGGTTTGGTTCCTGAAAAACTATCCAAATTGTCACTTTTTGCTATTCTATGTACAGAACTTAAGAGTCTACCATATAATGTACCAGAGTTCTAAAACCTACCAAATAATGTACTCCTTTACCTTTTCATCCGATAGCCTGCTATTTTTAAGGGTTTAGTTACTGAAAATGTATCCAAGTTGTCACCTTTTGTTAAAAATCTACCATTTAGTGTACTGAAGCTTAGACCATCCGCGGCCAGACTCGGCAACCCATCGACAAGCATGTTTTGCCAATCGGCAAGACCGGCTACACCGCCGTGGTCCATCGGCATGTAGAGAAAACGGCATGGGCTTGCCGACTTGTTAGACCACCCAACCCCACCCCACCCTCTCTCTCCTTTATCTCTATCTCTCTCTTATTTTCTTTTTCTTTTTTTTATTAATTATTTAGATTGTATGAGTGTGGATGAATTGGTAAAGATTGGTAAGGTTTTGGTAAGATAGTGGAAAGCTGATGTGGCGATTGGCAAGATTGGCAAGGTACTCTACGGCTAAGGATGGTCTTAGGCCACCCGCACCGGTTGAACGGCTTGGCAGCGGGTAAACCCGCCGAGCCCGGCGGTTTCGAACGGCTTGGGTGCACGGGGGAAGGAAGCCGGCGGGTTGGGGCTTCGTCAGCTTCTCCAACCCGCTTTACTTTTGTGTGTGTTGTGTGTGTGTGTTGTGTGTGAGATGGTTGAGAGGGTTGGGTGTGAGTTGTAGAGGGTTATAGGAGGGTAAAGAGAGGGTTGACAAAAAGCTGATGTGGCAGCTGATGTGGCATTAAAAAAGTGAGTGGGTTCAGTGGGTTTAGTGGGTTGGGTGCGTGTAGCCTTAGAACCAAGAAAAACTTTTTCCTGGTTTTGGTGATGTCCATGACGTTCTAACCTTCATTCTATCACCATTCACCACAATAGCAGAAGAAATTGAAAACGACAATTTGGTTATTATAGTTCATTAAAATTTGTCTGGAGCAACTAGGGTTTCTTTCTAGATTTTTAAGTTCAACACATACAATAGCAAACAAGTCAACAACCTTTCCAGGAACTAAACCCTTAAAAATACCGGCTACAGCATGGAAAAACCAGCATGAAAAAGATAAAGGAGTACATTATTTGGTAAGGTTTTAGATTCATTATTATACAATAGCAAAAGATGACAACTAATTAAAATTGAAAAACAGAAAAAACTAAAAAGAGACCTTATCAGGAGGAGATTTAGAAAGCTGTTCCATGTAATTTTTACGTTCATCGAACGAAGAAGGTGGCAAATTGGGGACATTTAGCACGACGTCAACGCATAGGTTTCCGAGGGTCGCCACGTCGAACTCCTTCTCGCCGGAGAATTTGAATTTAGAGCGCCGGCGATGATCGGAGGAAACCGAAACATCAACTCCATAGCTTTTACAATTCACACGAGTCCGGATGGCATGATGATGATGATGATGATTAACGCCAATGCAGCAGCTGGCATTATAAATCCTTTTTAACCTAGGGTTTTGGAAGAACAACAATGGGTGTAACAAATTAGGAAATCCATAATCGGGCGTGGGAGTTTGGGGATTGAGAATTAAGGTTTGTTGATGCATTAATGGAGGATTAGAGTGGATGATTTTGTTTGTTTGTGAAGGAAAACCATGAATTTGGGATAAACAGGGAGAATTGGGTTTGAGATGAAATCGAAGGGGGTTTGGGGGAAATTGAGAGCTTCGATCGATCGATTGAATGATTGATGATGATGAATGATTCTTTCCCCCAAAATCTTTGTTTGAAATTTTGTGGGGATTGATTCTTCACCACCACTTTTGTTGGAAAATTAGGGTTCTTCCAATGGGGCTGCTTGTTTTTCTTTATTAGAATATGTTGTATATTATTATACTATTTATATATTTGCCTCACATAAAGTGTAATATATGTTATTTGTTTTTTCATTAGGGTTAATTTCATGTATGTCGTTTGTTAAAATTAAAAATATCATTTTTGGTTAACTTAATCTATAAATATTATATATATTCTTCCTAACATATTAAAATATCATATTTATCCAAGAAACAATTTTTATCAGTTTTTAATTATTTTTAACTACATTTAATACTCTATAATTATAAATTATAATGAATAGACATCTCTACCCCTTAAAAACATAAGACTGCATTTGGTGCGTGGGACAAAACAGGACAGGACGAGACAAAACTCACTGTCCCACGTTTGGTGCAGCATGAGACAGAACAAGAATTTTCTGTCCCACGTTTGCTCCGACGGTGCCATCAAAACTTTAAATTCCATCAAAATTTTTGTCCATATATATGTTCTTAAGTACAAAACAAAATAACAAATCTTAATATTTGAGAAAAAACGAAAACTACTCATCATAAATCGGAAAAAACGAATCATCTCCAATCCACAAGCATTCTATCTTATTCTAATATACTTACATCAATCTGCATCCAAAAACTGAAATTAAACTTGAATCGTCAAGTTTCAGAAGAAATCTCAGTGAAAATTTTGAGCAACGAATAACACACAGTAAATATGTATGTGTTGTGTGTGTGTGTGAGAGAGAGAGGGGTCACCCATCAACTTCTACTAATGAGTATAGTCCCTCTTAGTCCCTCTTTGAGCGAGGTTTTTAACTATAATTAAAGTCAGACCTTTGAAAGAGTAAAGTTTAGATGAATGTACAGTTTTTAATGAATGATTTACAAGTTGATTGTATATGTTTTGCTCTTGATGTGAATGTCTTGCTTTGGGAACTTCTCTTTTGGAATGATTAACTAAACCCACTGTGGTTTCTCAAGTTCCAAATTGAACTCTGGCTTACTTGATATAGATGGGTGGTGGTTTACCTTTTTTGGATATGGTGAAGAGGATAGAATTGGATTACGTAATAAAATGATTTGAATTAGTTTTTAGGTTTTGAGTTTAAATGAAAGGTTAAATTTAGATTTTAGGATTTTTATTAAAAAATGTTTTTTTTTTATGTTTTAAGGGGTAGAGATGTTCATTCACTACAATTTATAATTATAGAGTATTAAATTTAGTAAAAATAATTAAAAATTGATAAAAATTGTTATTTGGGAAAATGTAATATTTTGATAGGGTAGGAAGGGTATATATGATATTTGTAGATTAAGTTGGGGTAAATATGATATTTTCAATCTTAAGAAGGACATATATGAAATTAACCCTTTTTATTAAATCGGTAATTAAAATGCAGAATAAGGTTTAAATGAGACCACATTGTTTTCGTGAGATCATATGAGACGAAGACTTTACGCATGACAGTTCACAAAAAAACATCGTGAAGGTAAATAAAATTCGAATATTCATACTAAAAAACACTATCGTGGTAAAAAAAATCCAAAACAGGGTAAAAATAAATAATTTGAACATTCACAACTGTAACACCATAAAATTTTAAACTCCATTTTGATTAAATTAAAAGAAATCAAGTCTTTAGTTACATAAATAAATAAAATCTAGTACTTAAGAACCCATAAAATAACATATGTTTAAAAATAAATCCAATTATCAACTAAAGCTGTTGGAACCATCTCGCCGCTAGCATCACATCGGGGCCTTGCCCTTATCCACCCCTGAACCCAAACCTGGAAAAAAGGAAACAACGGAAGGGTTAAGCATAAAGCTTAGTGAGCTAGCACTACGTATACGTTACCACATAACATGCTCATATACCATAACAGGCACTAATCACATACAACCATCATATCAACATATCAATAATCAATTACGCAACAAATACCCGACTCTCATGAGATCGATAAAACTCCCGTCTGTTTGGACACGGGTCGGCCCCCACAACCCACCAAGGGCATGTGGATTCCCTTTCTCCCGTCAGTTAGGACACGGGTCGGCCCCCACAACTCATCAAGGGCATGTGGTTCCCTCACGCACACTATCATGCATACATAACCACATCATATAATAAGATACACGTAGAATAACTCACCTGGTTCGCGCAAACAAATAAGCACAGGTCTCACGGCACTTTAAATCAAATCTGAAAATACAATTTAAATTACCAACATTAGGTCTCTACCCAAATCCCACGAATCGAAACCTAGATTCGTGTGATTACCGCTAAAAATTAAACCCTCAACTAGTCCCAAATGATGACCAACCAAGTTCCTAAGAAACCCCAAAAGCTACCCCTTCAAAACGGTTTAAAACGAACACCAAATCGCGGGTTGCGACTACCGACGAGGGTTTTTACCAACAACTCCAATTTCGACCGAAACCATCGAAATCAAATCAAGTTCATACAACATCCCATAACGATTATACACAATCACGTGACATTAATTACACCAAAACACTAATCAAATACACCCAAATCGGTGTTCATGCAATTACCCCCCAAAAACTTAACCCTAACTCTCCTACTTGACCCAAATCGTGATGACTACACCATCCAACGATTAAAGAGGGGTTTATAATTCATACCTTGAGATATATTAACAAACCACACTTGATTCTCCGCCATTTGCCTTCGAGAATCGCTTACACACACCGCTTAAATCCTCAAATTACCGAATTCACTTTCTTGGAAAATCAGCCAACTTCGACTGGTTGTTGCTCCTTACTGGAGCCTCCGATGCTCGATCCCTCCGATCAGATTGAAGAACAATGAGTCGTGAAGCCGCTGTCCAAATTTCACGACGATCCGACGATTAACGAGGGAGAACGAGCCGATCTCCCACGACTGCGCAATCCTGACGGGAATTTCGAAAAAAACCCCAAATTCATTATAATCTATTTCAAAGCAAAACCTCAACAATACTCAGTCCTAGATGCGATTTATATCGAAAAACCCACAATAAACAACCTCGAAACACAACTCATTCAAACCCTAGTTTTACGGAACGATTAAAAACAAGTTAGAAACCATACCTTACGCGATCGAAACACGAATCCAAACCCTCGATCAAACCTCTTCTCCACTTCGATCTATTTCTCTCCTTCCCGATCTCTCTCTTCTCTCTCGGTTTCTCTCTTTCTTTCTTTCTCTCCAAGTTAGAAAAATAAATTTGTGAGGAATTAATTAGATGGTTTGGGGTATTTATAAACCCGGGCCGGACTACTTCCCCAAAGGCTAAGCCCGTAACTTAATCCAAGCCCACTTATCAATCCTAATTTAAATCAACTTTCTTAAAATTCTAATTAACTAATTAAAAACTAATAAATATAATAATAAACTAAACTAATATAACTTAAGGATTTGGGGCGTTACAACAACAAAAAAGTTGTGAAAGTAAAAAAAAAACGAACTTTCACATCAAAAACTATCGCAAACATAACATTTACAGTGTTTTTTACTATGAATGTCCGAATTTTTTTTTACCTTCACGGTGTTTTGCTGTGAAAGTGTAAAGTTTTATGTAAAAATGTTGGTCTCACGGATCTCACGTGAACCCGACCCTCGACCTATATAAACAATATAATAAACAAATAATTAAATAATATGAACTCGTTTATAGTTTATGTCAAATATTTAAGGTGCATTTGATTTGTCGGATTTCGATCGAATATGAAAGAATTAGAAAGATCAGTTTTATTCCAACCTATTTATTAAAAAAAGACAAAAATATTTTCATCTTCCTTACTTGATTTATCCAAGCCTATATGAACTGTTGTCGACAACCAACGATCTAAACCACTGCCAACCACCACCACTCTGAACCACCGTAGACCGCTTGCCACCATTGTTTTAAGCCATTGACAGACACCACATATCTAAACCACCGTCGTTTTGTGCCACCACCGCCTGCCACCAACTTTTTGAACCACCAACGATATGAACCATAGTAGTTAGATTTGGATTCAAAGTTCTCAAAAAAGATATTTTGGTTATTTACTAATTTTTCTTTCTAATTTTGAAGTTACATTGTGTGAACTAAAGAAAGAGATTCAAAAAAAATTTAGCAGATTTCATTCCAATGTCTGTCAATCAAATAGATGCTCAAATTTGATAACATTTCATTCCAATTTCTTCAAAATCAAATTCCCTTGTCAAATTCTTTTCTATCCAAAAACATTATGCAAACCAAACTTTCCATTATATTCTTATATTATAAGGCGTCTAAAGATATATGTTTAAAAATTATTTTTATGTATCAATTATCATTTATAGGTAGATATTACTTAAAATTCAATATTATACGAATAAAATATAATTTACATTAAATTTTAGATTTGGTTCCTCAGATTTATGGTTTTTGTTGAAAGTGGTACCTAAACTTCAATAAGCCAAGATATAGTCCTTGAGGTTTTAATTTGCTTTGAAAGTGATCTTTAGTCACTAACTTCATTAAAAAGCTCCATTAGAGATATCCAACCATGTTTTGTCCCTCTAATTTTCTTTTCCTTGTTTCTACAAAAACCTTTAATCTTTAGGGGACTGCTATGATATTAACTCTAACATATATATAAGGGTCGTATCTGTTACAAACCATGGATAATGCATGAATATTCAATATGAATAATCTTATATTATTCCGACTAAATGGGACGCGTGTCGCGCTCTCGGCTATCCTCACGTTCGTAATGAAAGATGAGTTTTCATTTGAACTCGCCCCTATATATTTAAATCACATATTGAACTCACATAGTATATATAGGCCAACTCACAGGGCCATCACTAAAACTGTTGGAATAGGTTTCCAAAGTCATAACTAATTACTCATGACTTGCCATTAATAGCAGAGTTCTTTTTGGGTTGCCTGCAATTGTCCAAGGGTTATTTTCTAATTAAGAGAGAGGGATAAATAGTTTATTAATTATTATTTAATAAGTAATTAGAAATTTTTATGGAAATTTTATAGAATTAATTGGAATTAATTTTGATTTAATTTGTGTGCAATTAAAAGGTGCAATGGCTAATTGGTTATTCTTTTAAAGATGAAGGGTTTTCTCTAAACCTAAGGGTTTTTCTCTAAACCCTAACTTTGGCCCTAAACAACTTACCACTATAAATATAAGTCCATGGCTCCTAAATCTTTTACACCAACTCAAACATTAAATCCTTGAGTTTTTCTCTTCTCTTTTTGCTCCATTCCTTGTGGGTACTCTTACTACACTTGGGTGGATATTCATAAGAAAAATCTTGGAATTATTGGGTACAACTCATAAGAGGTAATCTTCTTTGGTTACTACCTTCCTAAGCAAATTTTAGAATCGAAGTGTTCGAGTTCTTCACGTGGACAATCCAATTACGTGTTAAGATTAAAGGTTAGACGATCTTTTTTTTATTGTTAATATCATCTAATGTGATTTCCTTGTTAGGTTTAGTTATATGATTCTTGCCATTGTTTCCGCTGCTATGTTTGTTTTAAAGTTCATATAAAACCCATCAAAAATCATCCCATCGTCGACCATTATTATTCATCACCGACTTACCGCCCACCAAATCCTAGGGCTAAAATCCAAGGGGGTAAATAACTGGATACATAGATCAAGGGGGTTCACGGGGTGTGTAAATATCGTCCCCTCCATTTTCTAGCGACCCACTATTGTAGTATTGTGATTTGGTCATCATCCCCAATCCTTCAGGGTATGAACCTCATGGTGAAACAAGGACCAACATAGAGAAACAATGACCAAGTCTACATCTTCTTCGGCTATCGAAATCGGGACCAACAAAGGATATTTTTGGCGATTTTCTCTGTGTGAACACACATAGACGAGAAGGACGATATCCGAACAAGAGACGATGATCTGTATGTTTAGATGGTGGGTTCGTAGTGGTGTTGGGGTTCACTGAATAAGGGAGGGACATCGGTATGTCGTCATCGTCCCTATGGGTTTGAATGATGGTACTAAAAAACACACACATAAAGATGAAGTTTGTTCCCTTCGCAAAGGTACCGACGAAAAAGATGTTGGTTATGGTACATAGATGGATAACACACATATATGCATAGATAACATATATACATACATATAACATATATAATCGTCTTTGTAAATTGCCAACTTCAAACGAAAACCCATCTTTCATTTGCAAACGTGAAGACAACGGAGGGCACGCCACGTGTCACATTTAGTATGAATAACGAAGATGCACATTCATTCATCATTCATAATGAATAAAACAACATTCAAGATAATAATACAACATTCCGAACTTTATACATAGATAGATTGCAAAAAGAAGGACAAAAAGTAGGAAAAGCAAAAAAGATTACAAAAAGAAGGACAAAGTATGGTTGGACAAAATACACCTACTTATAACGGAGCTTTTTTTAACAAAGTTAGTAATTATGGCCATCCACATGGTCTTGCAAGACCATCTTGCAATTTCACATAAGCAAGTGGCCTTGCAAACATTTGCAAGCCTTGCTAAAATTGCAAGGTCTTACAAAGAAAAATGTGGGTCACATTTATATTTTCTATTTTGTTTCATATAAAAAATTTGTTGTTTATATATAATATTTTATACTAGAAGTGTGCCCGCGCGATGCAGCGTGAGTGAAGCACAACTTCTAAGCAATAACTTAACCGGCGATTATGCTTTTTATTTTCTTTTATTGCCTGTCTCTCTCGATAAAAAGTCATATAAATATATTTCACTATTTCCATATAAAATTATCATCAATTATGTAATTTTGGTCTTTTTCGAAGGAAATTATATGCTAATATGACCACCACATAATTTACCTTTTAAATTTTACCATTTGCACCATTTAAAATTTACCATTTGCATATTATAGTTCCAGTAACCCTACATTTCTGTGCATAGCTAGTACGTATATTATAATAATGCATTTAATTACATAACAAGAAGTTGGACTAAGAGGTTGTTTTGATTGGTTCTCAATTAAATCCAGTCCCATTTTATAGATTAATGCGTCTTATATGTTAATTTGTCGCGTTAAATAAATAATATGAATGATTGTTTTAACTTCATTGATTCTAAATTACAAAAACTATCAATAAAAAAAACTTGCAATACAAGTTTATCAAGCTTAATTAGTGAAGTCAACAGTATTATGACGGATTGGTTGTTGATTGAAAAGTTCATAACACCCTAACCGAATTCGAGTCTTCCCGTACGCATGCCTAAGAACATTTAAGTGGAGCCATGTTTAGCCTTCAAAATTGTCGAGAATTAGTTAGGCTTTTGCCCGAACACTCTTCTAAAAAAAGGCTTAAGTATTGAATTAACTGACATAAATATTAAACTAAACAAAATAATTAGAGACCACAAGCAATCAAATACATCATCGCCACCATCAGGGAAGCCTTGGGCGACACAAAACATCATGGCATCTACCATCCAACTTTTCATCATTTTAATTGCATAGCTCATCCTTCCAATTTCCTACACTTATTACCATATCTATTTAACATTGTTGTCCAAGAACAATACTATCCTAAGAAAGCAAAATGGCCGATCACAAAACCACCACATCCCCTGTTCATTCTGCTATATAACATTATTTGCACAAAAAATTTCATCACAACTCATTCTTGGACATTGATACAGTCTAAATTTACAGGTTCCTCTTTCAGGCTTTGTGGCTTTTCAGTTACGGCAAGCCTTTTACATGCAGTTTTAATATAAGGCTCAGGGCTGATGTTCCAGTTTAGTGCTCTTCTTTGCAAAGAACGTTAGAATGGTTTTGTTGCATTGGTTTGCACTTGAATCTGCAGTAAAGAAAAATTTAACCTTAGAGACATGATTCAATGTCAGCCAAATGAATACTTGTTGCATAACTTGTATTCTTACCACGGCTAACTCTTCATATGGCTTAAAGGTTACAATGCCATATTCTGGATCTAATTAAAGATGACAATGCCCCTACCCCCTTGACAATCATCAGTTCTATCCTTGTAAAGGTGGGGAGAAGTTTCTACAAATCCCACACTCGCCATCATTATATTTCCAATCAAACACAAGTTTAAAGATACGATACTCATGATTAACATCATCTCAAATTCTGGTCTCATGGCCATGGGTGCTACAACTAAAATATTGGACCATTTATTCAATGTTTTAAAAACCGGTTTTTTAGTCGAACCAGTGTGGTGGCCGGTTACCAGTTCAACCGGTTTAACCTGGTTTCAAACTATTTGACAACCACTTGCCACTTCCAAAGTTCCATCTCTCTCAAGTCTCAACCGGTTTGCCACTTCCGAAGATCATTTCAAAAGTTTACCAAGCATAATTGTTAATGGCTCAAGTTAATGGCTCAATTTTCCACACTCCTACACAGACCACATCATCAACATCTATTCTTCCTTCTTTATCTTTCTATTTTAAACACAAATAATCAAAGTTTTTTTTAATCAGGGGAGCAGTTGCAACCCCTTTTCCAAGGTGGCTCCAACTGCACATTCATGTATCAACAATAATGAAGAAGATTAATTACCTAAATTTTTTAGACATCCATTGGGTGAATAAAGAAAGACTTGAAAGATTGAAGGAGACTGAAGCCAAAAATACAAAAAAATCACCCTTTTGAAAACGATTATGCTTGGTAAACTTGAGCCATTAACAAAGGCTTTAAAGAAGGAATCACATGCATAAAAAAATAAGAAATGGGTACCTACAGAAGCTAGCTAATTGCTTGGCATCCGGAATAGGTTTCTGCAAAGGATGTAAAACCCCACTTATGTTAAATTTACATGACCTCCATTTATGCAAAATAAAAGATCTTTAATAAAACTACTGATGTTAAGATAATTATGACAAACACCAAACAAAAAGTTAAAGAGATTGAACACACAACTGGAGTGATAGTATAAAAGAAACTCAGAAAAGTGATGATCCAAACCTGAAAAAAAATTAGAATCCTGATAAGTTGCCAGTGTTATCAGATTGAAAAAAGATCTTGAGAGAAGATTGAATACCTGCTTTCAAGAATTTCAACAAACACATCCTAAGCAATATTTCTCAAACAAATTAAAACACCCAACTGAAATCCATCAAACCAAATACAAACATTCTCCAAAAATCATATCAAAATCTTATAATACTAAAAGATATAAAAACATATCATATTTTCTTATAGAAAAACTGAAGAGTACAAACTACACATAGCAATATCATCCGTCTATAGAAAAAAAAAGGAAGCATAGTTATTAGTTAATTAAAAAGCAACCCTGCAAACATACAAATTATATAACAACAATAGCGACAAATCTGAAAACCACGACGCACGTGATTTCATCTTCATCTCCAAGAGCACCGTTCCGGTGAGATTCCGATCATCGAATTCAGCAGATCGAAGAGAATCCGGTGGTTCTGTTGCTGCTTGTTCGCGATCACGTTCAACGACGGGGATGCCGACATCTCCAGGCACGTGATGCCGCCGGCGGAGCTGTAGATCGATCAGGAAGTTCTCCTACTACTTCATCGCCATCTCAACTCCGTCGAACAGAACCGACATTGTCGAGACCTGTTTTCCGATCACAATCTTGAGCCCCATCCTCTGCCTGAACTCGTCTCTGGTACCGGATTGATTCGAACAATCTGCAATAAGTTGTCCGTCTGAGAGAGAATGAACGATCTGCATCTCAATTATGCAATATGATTCGAACGATCTGCAATTGTGCCCTTATTAAGAGGCTGCATCTTGGAGAATGAAACGTCCGTCTGTGAGAGAGAGAGAGAGAGAGAGGAGGAGAATGAAGAGTCATCTTGGAGGCTGGGCATTTTGGGGATTGCAAGAGTCTGACCCGTGTGACATGAGGTTGTATGTGTTGAAATTTTAAGGGATTTAAGATTTTATGCTTGAAAGGGTGGTACTATATGCATTAATAGTTGTTTTTAAGAGTTTGGTTACCAAATGCTTTATAAAGTATTATAGATTATAGTTAATGATTTTAATTATTTTTTAATTAAATTAATTATTAATATGTTTGTTAAACTAATTAATACTTTACAATTAATTATTTATTTATACTATAATTATATGTAACACCCCAAAATCCAACGCTATAGGATGGCCCAATAACTTCAAGTCCAACTAAAAATCATGGTGAAAGTTATTGGTAGCCTATGACTTAAGGCTTATAAGGAGGTCACAACTTCTACTCTCTACCTATGTGGGACGGGTTGTTACAAACTTCCCCACTTGAACTCCTGACGTCCTCGTCAGGCCTGCCCAGAATCTTTTCTCCTTGTCCTCGGCGATGTGGGATTTGCCTAAGATGTTACCAACATCCTCCCTCGAGGACTCATACCTGATGAGGTTTGCCCCACCATCCCGATGGTATAAGGATCGGCTCTGATACCATTCTGTAACACCCCAAAACCCAACGCTATAGGCTGACCCAGTAACTTCGAGTCCAACTAAAAACCATGGTGAAAGTTATTGGTAGCCTATGACTTAAGGCTTATAAGGAGGTCACAACTTCTACTCTCTACCTATGTGGGACGGGTTGTTACATTATATGTGTTATTTATATTATAATTAGACACATAAGTGCACGATGCAACGTAAAATATCTTAAACTATTGAACACTTTAATAAATAATCTTGTTTCGTGTTAATTTTATTCTCCAAGTTGCATATCAAATGTATAAAATTCAAGGTCAATTGTTCAAAAAAATGAAAAATAATGGCTCGATGATAAAGTTTTCAAACCCACAATATTAACCCATTTAATATGCACTGATGAGTCGGTTATAATAATATAACTTGTAAAAAATAAAAAAACGTATTTTTAATATATATTAGTTAATATACAATTATGTATCTCAATACGATAAGGATGTAAAAATGAAATGATACAAGATCAAATTAGACAACTAATTATATGAATATAAAGTTAATTTAAAAATAAAAATAATTTTGTGATATTATAAATTATTAAAATGTAAAATATAGGTTATAAAGTAGTTGGTGGAGACCACTTTAGAAATGTTGTGAAAGATAAGTGACACTGCATTGATGTAGGGATTTATTGCAAAGCTGATATAACATTTTTAAAAGATTGATTGACATTGCATTGATGTAGATGATCTTTCTTTTCAAAGCAAAAGCAAAATCAAAATCAAAATTTTAAAGGCTATATATGATTTGTGGGAGTGTGGGTATCATTTCAAAGAAAACCATAAACCATATAAACCAAAAGTGAAGTTTACTACCAAATGAATGTTAGCCTAGTGGTAAGTCTTGGGCATTACATAGTGGTGAACCCGAGTTCGAGCCCTGGGGGACGCATTCTGGAGGTACGGGGGCTTCGACCCCGGGCTGCATGCTTTAGCAGTCGGGCTTCGGCCCAAAATTGCCGAGTATTAGTCTGGACCCAATGTGGTATAGGATACCTCTTAAAAAAAAGTGAAGTTTACTTTATAATTTAGGGTTAATTACATGGGTATGTATCGAATTTGTCACATTTTATCATTGTATGTACTCAACTTATAAACTTACCATTGTATGTATCGAACTTTCTAAATTTGTCATTGTATGTATCCAACTTTATCAAAACCTCAAGTTCGATACACTTTCGTGACAAGTAGAATACATTCAATGATAGGTTTTGATAAAGTTGGATACATACAATGGCAAGTCTAGCAAGTTCGATACATACAATGATAAGTTTATAAGTTGAGTACATACAATGATAAAACGTGACAAGTTCGATACATACCCATGTAATTAACCCTATAATTTATTAAACTTCTATATTTGAATTGATACAACTAACACTTAAACGCATCGGTTAAATATTTGTCTTAACTTTTTACTAAAATATGTTATCTATTGTTTTTTAATACATTAAATATTTAAATTAAACAATCATTGACCCTTACAAAATTATCTTTATTAATAATGTATCACATTCTTTATAAAAATATTTGACAGTAGAAACTAAAACAAATCATATCTTCGTTTTAAACTTGTATCACAATAGAATTAATGTAAACCAAAAACAATTATAATTTTATAATCAAGTTTGAAGTTATACTTTAAGGTAAAATACTTATTATTTAAAATTAAAAATTACAAGTTAATGATAGAAGTTTATGTTCAAATTCATGTAATTGACATATAAAAATAAAAATATACATAATAAGTACTTTACTTTATTCTTAAAAAATCTTAAATTTTAGAACTTGGTGTTTGAATTCATATAAGAGTAAACTCCGACTAGTAAGATTGGAGGTGGTCATGAACTAGTGGGCTTGGTCGAGCTTAAACCCGGACGAAGTTCGAACTAAATCACCGGGTTCATCAACATCTTTTGTTGGCCAATAGTGACAAAAACCATAGGTGAATGAAAACTATGTGGGGAACAAACAATAGTGAGGGGAGGCGAGGGGAGGTCATAGTGAGAAGGAACGATGCGAAGGGAAAGGGTGAATTATGGTTAACTATATATAATAAACTAAAATCATCACTTAATAAATAGATAGCCCTAAAATTAGTGTCAACATTTAACAAATAGGCAATGCTTGAGAAGTAAAAAAAAAGGTAGTCCAGAGAAACTAGTTTAATTAACACGTTATAAAATTAAAAAAAAAAGTAAATTACGGATTTGGTCTATGTAGTTTAGTGGTTTTTACGGATTTGATCTCTAGACTTCAATAATTATGGATTTGGTCCCTGTGGTATGCATTTTCTTTCGGATTTGGTCCTCCAGCCTAACTGTCATTCAATATATTTGTGCATACTATAAGGACCAAATCCAACAAAAAAATCATACCTCAAGGACCAAATCCAAAACAAATCGCATATAATAGGGACCAAATCCACAAAGACCACATCTATAAAACCACCAAACCACAGGAACCAGATACGGAATTTACTCAATAAAAAATTACAGTTTCATTTGAAGTAGAAACAAACTACATTTAGCAATAGTTCTTGTGAGATTGCATTTTCTTTAAACCGATTTATTGTATTCACCACAATTATATATCAAATCATTTTTACATAGTTTAATCTAATATAGGTATGATTTTTTTTTGTGTCATTTTGACACGATATTGTCACGTAATTGGGTATAAAACCCATAAATTAGATACAACATTTATAAAATTGACATTTAACCGGACCATTTATAAAAATGGAGCTTACTATGAACAAGGCCGTTCCTAGAAGTTTTGATGCTTATGCGACATGCTTAAAGATGCCCCCTATGACTACTTTCTAAGCAAATGAAATGACGAAAGACACACTTTTTGTAAGGATTTGAAACCTAGTCAAGTTAGACGGCTTATCCCTACGTCGATGTTTATTGATTAAAATGAAAAATACAAAAGAGACGTAAAAACCAAAACCTCAAATCACAAAATATAGATTTGCATCACCTAAAATGATGTTTTTGTGCACTTCTTGAAGCAAAAAGTATCAATCCATTTTTCATATATAAATCCTATGTCTAAATATCTTGTTCCATTTAAACCCAAGTCCTAAATTATCAAACCGAAAAGGCGTAAACTAGTAGTAAATGAAAATTTGATGCCCCCTTGGGCTTTGATGCCCTGTAAGGTCACACGGGCTGCACGTGCCCAGGGCCGTGCCTGACTATGAATCGTATTATCAAGATAATAACCATCCCTTTAAAAAGATAGTTAAAACAAGTTGACATATTACTAAATTTATAAATAACTATATATTAAATATTATTAGAATAATTATCTCTTTTTAAATTTTAGGTGGAATAAAATTTGAATATATTCATATCATAATATTCACTTTTAAAAGAGTGAGTGTAGTTTTAGAAGTCAATTAAAATACAAGGGCTATAAATATAAATTTACCAAGCATCATCATTTTACTTTCATTTTTTCAAGGTCTCTATCTTTCATCATTTTACTTTCATGTCAAAAATGTTTATAATCTTCCTAATTAATCAAATCATTTTTTAAGAAAAAATAAACAAACCATTCCGGTTTTCCATGTTTATTTACTGGTTTATAACACCAAAGAAAATATTACATGAAACAAAATAAAATATCGAGTAAATAACAATTTCCGTCCCTATATTTTACTGAAGTTTGCTATTTTAGTCCCTGAAATTGTACTTATTGACACAAACGAAATTGAGTTTCAACGGTCAAATGATTTTTGCAGCCAAAAAACATAATGGCCCTTGGTTAAATCCCTAATTTTCTAATTTTGGATGTCATTCATATAAATCATCCCTAATTTAGCTCCGATTTTCCATCCATCAATCTTCAATTGTTTGATTAATTTCAATGCGATCATGTATGATGATGATTCCTTTTGCAATCCGACCTAGGGTTTCGAGTTTTTTGAATTTGTAAGTTTAAATTTCGTTTGCAAATTGCAATTCGTTCGATATTTGTTGTTTATGAATAGTGTTTTTAAATTTTGTACATCTTTTTGCAGCCTTTGACTCCTAATTTATGGATTTCGATTGTCTCATCTAGGGCAATTTTGCCTCTTGAGAGATACACAGAGCAAATTAAGCTAAGTATATGTCATCTAGGGGGTGAGGGTTTTGGCTTTTGGCTTTTAGCTTTGTGTAGCAATGGTGCCACCAAGGGATTGATGGATCACTTGTTTATGGCTGCGTGCGAGTGGTTTTTGATGTTTTGGGTGTTTATCGATGCGGCCTTGGCTTCTTCTCTTACGAAATTTGCTCAGTATTGCGAGTTACAAATTCCGTGCTTGTTATGCTCGAGGTTTGATCATTTTTTTGGAAATGAAGAGCCCGTATCGAATTTGAGTCTATTCTGCAATAAGCACCAAGGAGATATCTCATGTTTGATTTATTGTGATCTTCATAATAAGCTTGCGGATGTTCGAGAGATGTGTGAAGATTGTTTGAGGTCGGTGACGTTGCAAAGCCGGTCTAATTTAGAATGTTTGAGGTTTGTGGTGGGTGCGGTAGGGAGGGAGAAAGAAGGCTATCGAAAATCAAATAAGAACTTTGTTTGCGTGTCTTCTGGTATAAGGACGTGTTGCTGTTGTCGACGACGCTGGAGAGCGAAATCCGGTGGTCGAGCCATGGTTCATCATCCGAATATGGTTGGTTCAGGGGAGGCTAAAGGCAACACGAAACCTCCTTTGCCTCGTGTTTCTAGACGTAATCGGTCTAGGCGCCCGGATAATCTCAAGAAAATGAGGAATAAGATAAAACATCGTCGTGTGAATCCTTCGTTTCCTATTGGATTTCCCGAATTCAGGTTTACGTCTGATTCGGAGTTTGATTTTCTTTTCTCTGATGACGACGATGGAAGTTATAAAGTGGTTGGCATTGGTGAAAGAGGTCTGGAAGATGATTCCTTTGCCGTTGGTAGCAAAAACGATGAGAATGAAAGCGGGACTCTTCGAAGGCGTGCGTATAGCACTTCCGATCTAGGATCTTTACTTCTAGAGGCACAACTTAATGAAAGTCGAAGAATTCGTTCTGCATCTTTGACTCCCAATTGTTTAATCGGGCATGGTTTGCCGGAAATGAACAAGAAACTGAATGTTATGCAATTCCCTCATGGAAAGACGAGAGAATTCGATCTTTCGAAAGCTCAGAGAGACAAGAAGCCATCATCGTCAAATGGTTATGAAATATTGGATGCTAGTCAGGACCAATATAAGATTTTTACCCGACATTCCTTCAGTGCTGCAGATTTGAGATCTGCACTTATTCGTGAGATGTTTCGTGATGATAGTGTACCACGTCGCTCTGCATCTGTGACCCCGAATACTTCATCTGGTTATGGTATGGGAGAAGATCATTTCCCGAAATCCCAAAGCAGGCCAAAAGCCAAGAGATATAAGAAGTCACGTAACACGAATAAGGGGAAAGGATCTTTGGATGATTCTGTGGTATCACGTAAGACGAGTGGTCATCATACCCATAATCAAAACCAGGTTCCCCGAAGGCATTCATGTAGTGTATTCCATGTGGGGAATGGGATTCTTCTAAATATGCCTGTTGATGAAAGTTTGATGAGCCGTTCTATTGGTCATGGTATGGAAGAACCAAAGAAGTCGAAACTCCGGAAAGGTGAGAAAGAAAACAATCCTTTACCACCAACGGGCCACTTTACTAAAAGGTGCGGTTCATCATCTGATGTAAGAAATTATTTGGATGATTATGTTGTCTCAACTAGAACGGGTGCCCATGGTCAAAACACGATTCCTCGAAGGCATTCTTATAGTTCATTCGATATGGGGAGTCCAGTTCTTGTAGAAAACCATAGAGGTCAAAGTTCAAGAAATCGTTCTGCATCCGTGACACCAAATGGTTATGGTTATGGAGAACCGAAGAGATTGAAACACCAAAATAGGCCTAACACATCTCATCCATACGAGTTCCGATCTCATAATCATGGAAAAACCAAGAAAGATAAGAAGCAATTGCCATCAATGAACTCTAATAACAGGTTAAGTTCACCACCTAATGTTAGAAATGAGTTTTTGGCCACTTCTTTAGATGATTCGGTCATCTCACGTAATTCAGATAACAGTAATATAAACGTTAATCCTCGAAGGCATTCATATAGTGCGTTCGAGTTGGGGTGTGCACTTCTTTTAAATATGAAACTCGATGAAAGTTTAAAACGTCATTATGAATCTTTGGCACCAAATGGTTCTACTGATCATAGTCTGGAAGAACCAAATAATTCAAAGTCCCATAAAGATAACTTGTTACCACCACATAACTCTAATAAAAGGTCCAGTTCATCATCATGTGGTGTTAGAAATGATCAATCGACTACATTTTTAGAAAAAGCCAAACGGCATGGATCTTTGGATGATTCTGTTGTATCGCGTAGAACGTATCAGAATCAATTCGGTATCCCTCGACGGCATTCCGTAAGCTCTTTTGATTTGGGTCGTGCCCTTCTCCTTGAGATGCAACTTGATGAAAGCTCAAACAGTCATTCATCCAGCCTTCATTCAACTGAGCCCAATTCTATGCATTCCCATCATCGAAGATCCAAGAAAGATAAGCACCCGTTGCCATTGCCACCCAACTCCATATCTTTAGATGATTCTGTTGTTTCAAAGAATAGGGGTAGCTATAATCAACATTCGGGTCCTCGAAGGCATTCCTATAGCGTTCTCGAGCTGGGATGTGCAATTCTTCTAAATATGAAGCCCGATGAAACTCCAGCTGATTCGGCATCATTAGATCCTAATGATTATGTTGGTCATGGTTCGGCGCTACAAAAAGATAAGAAACATTTACCACCAATGAGCTCCGTTAAAGGGTTTGGTTCATCATCTGATGTTAGAAGTGATTTATCAATAGACAAGGCTAAACGACATGGATCTTTGGACGATTCCGTTGTTGTCTCACGTAGCATGGGTAGTCAGAATCAACAAGAGACTCCTCGAAGGCATTCGATAAGTGCTTTTGATTTGGGTCGTGCGCTTTTAGTAGAAATGTATCTTGATGAAAGTTTAAAAAGATGTTATGCTTCTTCGGTACCAAATTGTTCAGCCGGAATCCTTTCCAACGAACTTAGCCAATCAAGTCTCCAAAACCAACCTAGTTCTCATTCATCGGATCACAATTCTATGCACGGCGCCCAATTTCCTCATCAGAAATCCAAATTGCCACCACCATATTCATCGATTGATCATAGAAGTGATCGACTAACCACTTCCTCCAAGGAAGCCGACGGGTATAAATCTTTGGATGATTCCTTTGTTGTCTCCCGTAACACGAGTGAATACGATCAATATAAGAGTCCTCGAAGGCATTCTTATAGTGTTTATGAGATGGGGTTAACACCAAATCATTCAATCGGGCATAATTTGGATGAACCAAAGAATTCGAAAACTGAAAGTAGGCCTAATTATCTTAATGCTCGTCAAAGAGGTGAAGGAAGTCGTCACAAAAGGTGTCGGAAAGATGTGGGTTCATCGGTTGATGCTCGAATCGATTCTTTATATAAACCCGATGGAAATGTATCTTTTGACGACTCTTACATTTCGTATAATAGAGATAATCAAAATCGACACTCGGGTCTTTCAAGAAGTGCCTACAGCACTTCGGATTTACGGTCTCTACATCTTCAACAGTTGAATTTTCATGAGGGTTCAACAGGCAAATCTTCTGCATCTTTGACTGGAGAATTGAATTGGTTAACATTCCAAACCGGGACAAATTCGTGTTCGCTAGAGTTCGGCCATCTCAGTTCTAAGCCAGGAGGATCTTATCGAAAACGCAAAAAATACGATTACCCAAAAGCCAAGAAATCTAAGAAGTCGTTACCATCGACAAACTATGTTAAAGTGGTAGCTAATTACGCAAGTGACACAGATCAAAGCGATGGATACGTATCTTTTGATGATGCCATTGGCTCAAGCAACGAAGATAGTCGAGCAACCAGATACAACGTTTTCTCAAGGAATTCACAAAGTGCTACCGATCTCGGATCCGCGTATCTCCTTGACATGAATCTTGAGGACAACTTAAGAAGGCGGGCTGCATCCATGACACCAAACTGCGAAACTGGATACCCAAAATCCCCAACCGGACCGAGCCGTTATCATTCACCCGAGCCTGATTCTCCACACCCCGTGCAGTTCCATATCGAAGAACCCAAAAAACGGGATCCTCATGAATTCGAGAAAGACAAGAAACCCCCGTTACACCCCACAAGTTCGGATGTTTCGACGAATATCAAAAGTGATCTGTGCACATCGTGTTTAGACAAGATCGACGGACGCTCGATGGACGGACGTAGCATTTGCGACAGTGAGATTGATGGTAGTGCCGACAAGCAGAAACTGCAGGCAGAAGATGATCTTAGATGCATGAGATTGTTGCAATCTGAACTAGAAGCTGAAAGAAATGCTGCAACTGTGGCTGCACACCATGCCATGAACATGATCACAAGATTGCAGCAAGAAAAAGCTGCACTTCAAATGGAGGCTTTGCAGTATCTGAGAATGATGGAAGAGCAAGCAGAGTACGATATGGAAGCGTTACAAAAGGCCAATGAGCTCGTGGAAGAAAAAGAGAACGAAATACAAGATTTGTTAGACGAATTGGAACACTATCGAAGAAAATATGGTGATCAATCGACAAGAAATGTGCGGGCTCCGATTAAATCTCTCGAAGAAGAAAAAAGGTACGTTTTACAGTGGTTATCGACGCTAGAACAGAAGCTTAATCAGATCGCTAGTGTTCAGACCTCGAATGGCATGTCGAATGGTGATGTAAGAAACAAAGAAAAGGTTCATTTGAACGACGAAAATAACTTGTCAATATCTAAAGGGGTTCACGATAAATCACTAGAAAACGAAAACCGTTTAGTTGATTTATCCACTGTAGAGCATGAAATTGCATACCTAAAAGAAAAGATGGAAGCTTTCGAGGCCGATATTGAGTTTCTTAAGCATGCTTGTAACGCGCTTAATAGCGATGAAGGCCTTGAATTTATTCAAGAAATCTCCCTTCAAATTCAAGATTTGAGAAGTTTCATGTTTGATAGAAAGTACATTTCAAGCAGTTGAGGGTTCATCTAATACATTTCAAGCAGTTGAGGATTCAGCCTTCTACAATTTGGAAGCTAAAGAGGAGGCTAGCGGGTACGGTTCTTTTTTCGATTTGGAAATTTTGCTTGTTTTTCGTAGATTTTTTGGCACTTCAACAAATTTGGGTTTGTAGGATGCCAACAATGTCTTTAAGTGTCCTTATAGATCACTTTAGAAGTCTTAAGTTTATAGGACCAAACGATAAAACGTCATATTTAAAAGTGTTGCAATAAGTTTATATGACACTTTTTTTAGGTGTCTTAACATGTTTCTTAGAATATTTTTGAAATAAAACATTGTAGTAGGCTAGTAGCTATTTTATAGGATATTTTTGAGAAGTGTCCTATAAACCCAAAGAAACTATTTGAAAATGTGTCCTATATAGCTATAACGATGCTTCATTTTAAAAATGTTCTAAAAAACTTGTTAAAAAGCTTAAAATGCATCCTATAAAGTTATTACAACACTTTTAGATAGGAAGTTTTATCGTTTGATCCTATAAACTTAAGACCTCTAAAGCAATCTATTAATACACCTAGACATTGTTATCATCTTTTTATAGGACTCACTGTTTGAAAAGTATCCTATTAAATAGCTAATAGGACCCTTTATTTTATAAATGTCCCAAAAAGCCTGCTAAGCCCAAAAGCGTTGTTTAAACTTATTACAACACTCTTAAACATGACACTTATCATTTAGTCTTATAAGCTCAATCCTATAAAGCAGTTTATTGAGATATTTTACGCATCTTAAGCGTGCTATCAACCCAATTCTGTTGTAGTGTGGTTCCGTTACTGGTCTATGTACTTGTTAACGAACATCTACTTGATAGAGTCTAATATGGTTTTCGCATCTTGGTCCAGTTGCGGTTTTGATAGCTTTCCTACGGCAAGTGCAAAAGGACGTTTTCTCGTCTCGCCCGTCTCTCGAAATTAGATATCATTCATTTGTTACATATTTCCCACCCTTTTTTATGATTGTGTACAATATGATATATTGTTCAATTGTGTTATTGTAGTTTCGATGGAGTTATATTTACAGTGTAAATTTTATAGTGGTGGCTTGTGTTTTGATCCAACACTTGTCTATGTATATGATATGTTGGTTCACATTCCCTTTTATTTTGATTTAAAATCTTTTTTAGCATATCTTTCCATGTACTTACTCGTTACTTATTCTTATTTATTTTTGTAATATTTATTTTCCATCGCTTCTATAATCATATGTTAGTGTTTATTCCTTCTACTTGTTTGTTCACGCTGTTGCATAAGTCAGGGTTTTTATGAAAACAACTTCTTTACTCTTTTATGGTATAGGACATATTTACATTGCATTCTTCAACTAAGTTGCGTGGAATGGGCTTTGAGTTGCGGTACCAGCAACAAATCCACTGAGCCAAGAAAATAAAGAAATACAAAACAAGCCACTACAAGGTGTATAGGCCAAAGGAAACACGAAACAAGATAAGATTGAAGAAAATGCAGAGAAAACAAAACAAAACCACAAAGGCGAATAACACAAGAAAAAACAGAAATGATAGCCTGAATGAATTATGAGACAGGGAGATACGATGCCCCCTCCTGCGATCCACTGCTACCAAACTCTTATTTATGCAAATAAATCATCTTTACAAAGCAACTTGCCGTGACAAAAACCTGTTATTTTAGTGACCCCAAACTATACAGAGAGTATCCCAAACAGAGGTTTGCCAAATCCTTTGAAGCCGAGGGGAAAAGGTGGGAGCACGTACATAGTTTACAATATTGCACACCATGTTTCCCGTGTTCTTAAGAGTCCACCATGTTAGAAATAGTTCCCTAATTTCAGACAAAACTTGCATCCCACAAGACAGTGACCCAATGTTTTCTTTGAATCATTACAAATCAGACATAAAACGAAATGTAGACCTATACCACGATCAATCAAAGTAGTGTGAATCGGAAGACGATTGAGAAGAGCCTATCAAAAAAAGTAGTCACACACACGTATGGGGCCAATCACAAACAAACTTATATATGGCTAAACGAATAAGTACTTAATAGTGAAATATCAATTTAGTGTAATATCATTTATTTACATAAATTATTTTGGTTTTTACCGGTAAAAACGAAACATATTTAAAATATTATGCTTAATAGTTTAAAAATAGAAGATAATTGGTTGTCTTTAAAAGTTTTAAACAAATTATTATTTGCGTAAATTATTAATCCATGGAGACAAAAAGGAAGATATTCTCAAATAGATAATAAATTGCAATAAATTATTTTGATGCTGCGAATGTGGGATTTTTTCTTTAAAAGCGGGTTGAAAACATCACGTGGTTAATGTATTTGAATTGAATATTTTCTTGAATTGAATAAATATAATTCTTTAATAATTAATATCCATTTCTTCTTTATTAGTTTATTTCCTTCGAGAGATTAGTAAATTATTTGTATGAAAGTTTTCAACTTTAGATTAAAAAATCTCGTATGTTTCCTTTAATGTCTAAAACGTTTTTAATGACAACAAATAATTTCTTTTGTAAAACTATTAACAATTCTTTTCAAAAATTGTCAACAACATGGGTGTTTCTTTGCTTTTATTAATTTGTTGGTTAGTCTTTCAACAGAGAAGTTACTTTTTTTGAAACTGTGTCTGAGTCAAAGTCCGACTAATCTCCAACAATTTTAAGGGTTAAACATGGTTCCACTTAAATATCTCCAGGCATGTGCACGAGAAGACTCGAATTCGGTTAGGACGCCATAAACCTCCAAGCGATAACCAATCCGTCACAGCACTGTTGACTAAATATAACATTTTTAGGTGTTTTATTCGAGTAAATATTTTTAAGTGTGTATCAAATAAAAACATGATGGTGCACCCTACCGTGCAAAAAATAAGGTGCAACCATTAATTTTTTTCCCCCAAAATATTGACTTAAAACTATGGTAACAAAAAATAAATAACAAATCAATAACTACATATTTTCATTGTTTTATTCTGAGTTTTTTATCTGAATTTCTTTCCTTTTTCAAAATAGTTTTAATGATTATTTTGTTAAAAATTGTATTATAAAAGGGTATATTTTTTTGAATCCAACTTAAAATAGAAAATGGTTTTTAGGATTAGTATTGATGTATTTGTAAATATACTTGCATAAAAGCTTAAAAAATATTCAATACTTAAGTTGTATTAAAGGTATCAACAATTTTTTAAAAGATGTAATATACAAAATACAATACGTATTTTAATTTACTTTTAGTCAACTTTATTCTTTTTTAGAAAGTATAGCGGACATCGAACCAATGAACGACTACCACGAATATATGTACACACGCACGCATACCTCCCTGAGAGCCCAATTTATGATTGGACCAATCCAATGACTAGGTAATCCTCATGTCCTTATTGACTCCCATTAGCATCGACCCTGGATAGATTGAGATTCCATCCACAAGACCCACCCCCACCCCCCCCCCCCCCCCCCCCCCCCACACACACACACTAAGGATGTTATTGCATTTAGGAAGACCAACTTTGTTTTAGTCAACATTATTATTAATTAATTGAGGGGTATAAAATGAAAAATGAAATGATAAGAAAGAATAATGAAAGACAAAATCATAATTTATTCTATGATCAAATAAACAAAACAAAAAGAACTAAATAAACCTGTTAACCAAAGTTAGGGGTCGATTGGTCAGTATTCATTAAGTTTGGATAAAGTTGTTTGTGTGGGTTAATATGTACATAGGGGAAGGTTCAAACGAGAAGCATATCAATTTAAGAAAAAGTGAGGAGCAATCTAAGCCACTCATCTCGCGGTTACGGTGGATGTGATCACGGAGGATTGACGCAATTCATGGGAGGGTAGAGATTATTAAAGGGGGACCGGTCAAAGCCACCTTTGTTGACCGAGATGAGTGGTTGAGATTGCTCCTCACGTTTTCTTAAAAAAATCTATTTTTCGTATGAACCTCCCTCTATGTACATATATGTTCAGATGTTTAACGTTTAGGAGTTTTTCTTACATAAATAGAAGAAACTTGTTTTTTAATCGAAATTGATAGGTATGAAAAAACTTGACTTTCTACATAAAGCTCTCTTCTAAAAGCTTACTAAATTTTTCATTTTTTATATCATTAAGTCACTTCCATACAGTCATGTATAACTGGGCTGTATAAACTATGAGTCTAATTAAGTTGTTAACAAAGAAACCCATTAATCCAAAAGATCAAAAAATGAAACAAACCAACAATTACAATAACCAAAGTTATAATTACTTTGAGAAAATGACCAAACTTGATAACTAGTGTCAATTCCACAAAGACCAAAAACGTAACTTACTCAATATAAAATATTTATTTCTTCTTATATCAACTTCTATTAATTAAAATGTAATAAATACGCGTCCCTAAACCTATATGTAGTTTGGTCGTTTTCCTTCTAACATTATCTTTAGGACTAAAAAAAATATCTGTTAGATATATGCTTTGCCAACTTAGAAAGTTTTTATTGATGGAACACTTATCAGTGAGAGATTCGCTTTGAATTATCTTATCAAGTAACACTTTTAGCTATAAGGTTGTCTGCACCGGTGAGCGGGTGCAGACGCGGGTAAACCCGCCGAGCCCGCCGGGTAAGAACGGGTTGGGTGCGTGAGAGGAGGGAGCCGGCGGCTTCAAGGTGTGGCGGGTTTGGAGAGCCGTTGTCAAACGGCTCTCTCCAACGTTTATATTTTTTTTCCTTTTCAAATCAATTATTTATCAACCTTCTATATATATATATATACCCTCCAACCTATATCTATTCACCCAACATATACACATATCTATTCACCCAACATTCTTCATCCTCCAACCTTATTTCTTACACAAAACAACCATGAATCCAAACACGTCGGTACGAGGAAGAGGTTCACGTGGTGTCGGTGGTTCGCGAGGTGGTTCACGAGGAAGAGGTTCGAGAGGTGGCGGTGGTTCGCGAGGTGCCGGTGCTTCGGGAGGTGCCGGTCCGTCGGGAGGTGCCGGTCCGTCGGGAGGTGCCGGTGGGTCGGGATTCGGCGGTGGGTCGGGATTCGTCGATTACGCGAACCACGAACCGTATATACCGCAATTTGACGCTCAACAACAACCGCCGTATATACCGCATTTTGATGAACAAAACGCCGGCTACAGAACCGGTTATGCGCCAAATTTCTTTCCTCCCCATTTTCCTTACCCTCCAAATTACTTTCTCACCCAATTTTCTCATACGGCCTTTCCCACCCACTATGGGACATCCGGTTTCAATACGGATTATAACCGCGGAAATACGGGTTACCCCGATTTCGTACCCCGTGAAACGGGGGAGGGTTCCGATTCAAGCGAAACACATTCGTATGCTCCGGAAACCCAACGGTTGCCAACCGAAGGTTCCGCTCCGGATTCACCCGAGGCCGAACCCGAGGCCGAACCCGAGGCCGAACCCGAGCCATTCCCCGCAAAACCGAAACAAACCTTCGTTAATTTATTCGTTAATTTGTTAAGTTATTCGTTTATTTTTTCGTTAATTTATTCGTTAATTTATTTGTAGTTCAATTTTGGAAGTCAATCGAGCGGTCGTTTTACGCGCGACTTGGGGTCGCCCCGTACAGAACCCACCACCAACTGACTGCAAAATGGAAGGCCATGAAAAGAAAAATCTTGGTCTTCAACGGAATATACAACCAAATAATGAACTAGGCCTAGCGGAGAAAGCGACGTCAACCTTCTAAAAAAGGTTCGTTCCCAATACCAAATGACGGAGGGGGTGTTTTCCCCCATGAAAACTGTTGGGAGATAGTCCGTCACAGCCCTAAATGGGCTGCAATTCCGTTGATGTCCGGTGGGTCTTCCTCTCGCTCAACAAAACGTACTCGCACGTCCGGGTCATCCGACGCTCACTTTGGTCAAGATTCCGACGAGGTCGAGGTTCCGCCACCTAAACGACCCGTAGGTCGGGGCAAGGCGAAAAAGGCCCTTAGAGGGGGCCAATCTTCCACCCCCACGACCGAACTGTATGAGTCGTGGGACCGCAATTTGGCGGAAAAAAATGGACTACAAGATGAAAAAACTTGAACTCGATAAGCAAATGGCGGAACTCGAAGAAAAAAAACTCCAAGTCCAACTATATGCGCAATACGAGCAAGACTGGGAGTTCTGCAAAACCCCGCATGATCACCTTTCGGGTTTGGAGTTGGAAGCCGTGTTGCAAAAAAGGTTGTACTAAGAGCGAGACACGGCTTCAAGTTTTAGTTTATTTATTTTCGTAATTTTTTTAGTTTACTTAATTTCGTAGTTTTTTTAGTTTACTTAATTTTAGTTTAGTTAATTATGTAATTTTTATTAATATTAGAATTTTTAACTTATTTTTAACAATATTATTTATTTAATTATATTATTTAATTAAATAAAATAAATTGAAAATTGAGAGGGTTGGGAGGGTTGGGTGTGTGTTGTATAGGGTTATGGGAGGGTAAAGAGAGGGTTGGGATAAAGCTGACGTGGCAGCTGATGTGGCAATCAAAAAGTGAGTGGGTTCAGTGGGTTGGGTGCAGGTAGCCTAAGAGTGGGTTATTAGTAAACATTTTACGCATTATTTGGTAAAAATAAACTAACTTACAAGCTAGTACATGTATGGATGGACCATAAGCTAACTTTTTGAAAAGCTAAAAAAGCAACATATGGTGACTTATGAGACTAATTATATATTTTATTACAAATATATCCTTGCTACTTTTCACACTACCAATTTTTAAACATGTAATTTTTGTCATTTTACAGTTATAAGCTACCTTATCCACTAGCGTTTGCCTAACACACCTTATTCATCAACTAGCTTATAAGTCATCAACTATCTTATTAGTCATAAGCTAGCTTGTCAACTAGTTTGCCAAACATAGCCTTATAGTAAACACCTATCCGATAAAGATTATTTATTGTAACGAGTAAGACTCTTGATCTTTGTCACTTTCCCGTATTAACTAATAAAGTAAATAATACGGATAAATGATTACTTGATAAGCGTCTAGAAAACAATTTTTTACGCCGTGTTTTAAAAAATGACGGAAAAGAAACGAAAATAAAGTAATTTTTTATTTGTGTTTTCGAAAATGGAAGGAATGTAAAAGAAAAAAAAGGAAAGGAAAATAAAAGAAAGTAATTTCTTTCCTTAGCTTTCCAAGTTTTGTAAGAAAACTCATCTTTATTTTCTTTCTTGATCCTTTCCTTTTCTTTGTAAAATAGTTTCGAGAACACGACTCTTTTTTTTTTTTTTACTTTCCTTCTCCTTCCTTTCCTTTCTTTTCCTTCCCCTCCTAAACTTTTTTCAAAAACATAATTTTTTAAAATTTTTCTTTCATCTCTCTCATCTTGCTTCCTTTTCTTTGTTAAAATGGTTTCGAAAACTTAGGGTGCGTTTGGTACGCAGACGAAACAGGACAGTACATGACAGAACAGGATAGCACAGGACAGGACAGGACAGGTGTCCAGCGTTTGGTAAGCTAGAACAACATAGGACAGGACAAGCCAAAACATGTTAAAATGACCAGTTTACCCCTGATGAGCTGTTTACTGTTTTATTAATAAATAATCAATTTAAATGCATAATAACAAAGAATTTAAAACCATATAATACTGTTTTATTGTAAGTTGTCGCCGGAAGTAGCAGCCGTAGGTCGTCGGACATCGCCGGAGAGGGAGGCGGAGGTCGCCGGACGTCGGACGTTGCCGGAGGTAGCAGCTGCAGGTAGCCGGACATCGCCGAAGAGGGAGGCGGAGGTCGCTGCACGTCGGACGTCGCCGAAGGTAGCAGCTGCAGGTCGCCGGAGAGGGAGGCGGAGGTCGCCGGACGTAGCCGGAGGTAGCAGCAGCAGGTCGCCAGACATCGCCATAGAGGGAGGCGGAGGTCGCTAGAGGTAACAGCCGCAGGTCGCCGGACATTGCCGGAGAGGGAGGTAGATCTGAGGTCGTGAAATCGAAGAGGAGATGGAGTTTGGGAGAAAGCGGTTGAAGAAAAAAGCGGGGATATTTAATTAGGTTTCTTATTTTAGGGGTATTTTGGTCAATAAGTTCCTTGTTCCACTTAGTTCCATGGGTAAGGGGGTGGACACACTTGTCCCATGTCTTGTGCTAGTGTGTTCTACTTAGTCCAAGGTTGGGGCGCGCCAAACGCAAGACAGGGCTGTCCTATCCTGCCCTGTCCCACCCTGTCCAATGCACCAAACGCACTCTTAGTGTTAACGTATGCACATGTAAAGTTAAAAAACAAAAATAAAAAAATAGAAGCCAAAGGAAAGAACGTGGACTAAAAAATATATTTTTTTTTTTTTGATGGTATCTTTGGTTTAATTTTATCCACGTTAAATTGAAGTCTTTCAGATCTAAAACATCACGCCAAATCAAACCGCCATTGATTCAATCACATGCTCCACGAGCAAACCTTCCATTCATACGACTCTTTTCTTCCTTCATATTCTTCCACCCCCAAATTCAACTACTTCAATCTTCTTCAGGTATTATAATTTCTTCAATTCCATACTTACTCTTATGCTGTTTAACCCTATCAAAATCGCTTTTTTTTTTGAAAGATCTAGGGCTTGTTTTCATTGATTATAGCAAACTTCATCAATTCATATAAATTTCTTCACTTTTTATGGTTCAGAATTCGTTTGGTTTTCTGTAATTTTGATTTGCCCTAACTGTAGGACTTTTGCTTGCTCTGTGTTTTTGAGTTGAGATTGCGAACGAAAAAAAAAACCCTAATTTTATGAAATTGTTGATTTCTTAGTGTAATTGAAGAGGTTGAAGCTTATAAATCGTTTCTGTTTTTTTGTAGTTGAATTCGTAATCTGTGGAAATGGGAGAAAAGGTTGGAATAGAGGAAGAAGATAAGGTTGTGTTAGAGAGTGTTTTAGGTCGTGAAGCTTGTGATTTCTTCATTTGGTCAGCTTCGAATAAGGTTCCGGATGAATTTAGGCCGAAAACTGGCGATTTAGGTGTTCAGGAGGGTCTTCGTAAGATTCTGGATAAATCCGACTGGAATTACGCCATTTTCTGGCAAGTTTCGAATTCAAAGTCTGGGAAATCGGCTTTGATTTGGGGGGATGGTCATTGTAGAGAACAGAAAGAAGGGGAAAGCGGGAATAAGAAGCGGGAAGAAGTCGTTAGAAAGAAGAGGGTTCTTCAGAGGCTTCATTCGTGTTTTAAGGGGTCCGGGGAAAATATTGGAGCGAAAATGGATTCGGTGTCGGATTTAGAGATGTATTATTTAACCTCGATGTATTATCTGTTTCCGTTCGATAAACCGTCGAGTCCGTCTCAATCGTTTAACACGAGTAGATCGGTTTGGGTTTCCGATAGCAGAAGCTGCGAAGAACATTATCAATCGAGAGCGTTTTTAGCAAAGTCGGCTCGATTTCAGACACTGGTTTTGGTTCCGGTTAAAAGGGGTGTTTTGGAGCTGGGTTCTTTTAAATCGATCCCGGAAGAACAGAGTTTAGTTGCAATGGTGAAAACTTTGTTTAATGGATGTCATCCGAAAGTATTACCGAAGATATTCGGGCAAGAACTGAGTCTGGGTGGCAGTGGCGGCGGCGGTGGAGGGAAATCTGGTCCTATCAGTATCAACTTTTCGCCAAAAGTCGAAGAAGATTTGGATTTTGGGGCTGAATCCTACGAACCGAATCATGTTTTCGGTGGGAATTCGTCAAACGGGCATAGACTCGATGATAATAACGAAGGGAAATTGTTTCCTCAAATGAATCATGTGATTGGTGGAGTCTTGAATTCACAATCAATCGTATCAGCTCTCGATCAATCGAATCAAGATTCGTCGATGATGGACCGAAAGCCGAGAAAAAGGGGCCGGAAGCCCGCCAATGGACGAGAAGAACCATTGAACCACGTAGAAGCCGAACGACAACGGCGTGAGAAGCTGAACCAGCGGTTCTACGCGTTACGAGCCGTGGTCCCAAATATCTCGAAAATGGACAAAGCGTCGCTTCTGGGTGATGCGATTTCTTACATAACCGATCTCCAATCAAAAATACGAATCTTGGAAGCCGAAAAGGACGTCGTGGGCACACCCGAGGTCGATTTCATGGCCCGAAAAGACGACGCGGTTGTACGAGTGAGCTGCGCGCTGGACGATCATCCGGTTTCACGGGTTATAAAAACGTTTCGGGAACACCAGATGGTGATGCAGGATACGAACGTTTCAACAACGGAAGACGGGAAAGTTATACACACGTTTTCTTTTCAGGCTCGTGGTAGTGCGGCTGCGGAACAGCTGAAGGAGAAGCTGGATGCCGCCTTCTCCGATTGATTCCGGTTAAACTTGTATGTAAGATGATATTTGGCTAGATCTTTATGGGTATCTGTTTTTTTTTTTTTTGCTCTTAATAAAACATAAAGTTGTTAGGTTGCTATATAGATTGATCCATCATATCATATTTTGTAGAAATTGTTGGATTTTTCTGGTGGTAAAATGTCTACTAGAGACCTTAAACAGCAGCAATTCTGGTGGTCTTTTTGTTGAATTTAGGGAAGAATACAATATGCATTTTATGTTTGATGTTTTTGGTTGATTTGAATTGGGGGTTTGGGTGATTTATTGTAGAATGATTTTGATGAAGAATCTTGAAATCATGGTTGAGCACTGCTAGTTCATTTAGGTAGTGTTTGGTATGCCGATTAGACGTGAGACGATTGATAAGGGCCAGACTGGACAGGATACAAGGACGGTACTGGATTGGACCAATTTTCTGTCTGAAGTTTGGCACGACTAGGATTAGGCTGAACAAGTCGTTCCGAAAATGTTGTTTTATAGGTTTATGTAGTGGTTAGCGGTGGTTGTAGAAGAGGAGGTGGAGGTGGTCGGTGGTGGTGGACTGGTGGTGGTGATAGTGGTGGAGATGGTTGTAGATGACATGGAGATGGTGGATGGTGGTAGGTAGCCCGTTGGTGGTGATAGTTGTGGAGATGGTTGTGGATGACATGGAGATGGTGGATGATGGTAGGTAGCTGACGGTGGTGGTGGTGGTGGTGATGGTGATAGTGGCGGAGATGGTTGTGGATGACATGGAGATGGTGGATGGTGGTAGGTAGCCGATGGTAGTTGTGCCGGAGGTAGAGAGGTGGAGGTCTTCTCTACTTTAAGCCATTTGCTATAACAAAGAAAGAGTAAATTGCAATTTTTTTGTTTCTGTGGTTTGTTTTTTGTTTCCTTTGGTTTGTTAAAAATTGTGAATTTCGTTTCTATAGTTTTAAAATTTTGGTTTTCGTTCCTGTGATTTGCTATTTATTTCTGTTTTCGTCTCTAAGTCTTATTACTTCTTTTAAGTACGAGGGACTAAGATATAAAGAGATTTTAAACTATAAAGATGAAGAAAACAATCAAGTTTAAATCAGAGTGAAAATAGTAATAAATTTTAAACATAGACATACACAGAAATTTCAAGAACAAAGAAAATAAGTTCTTTTTTTTCTTTTTTAATATATATATATATATATATATATATATATATACTAGGTACTCTTAGGGGTCGTGCTCAGCACGACCCACGACAGGTTGGTAGATTGTACAAGAAACGAAGGTAGAATGTTATAATTTAATGGATTATTCAAAGTACGATGTCGTAGATAACTAAAAGTGTTAATTACATACTCTAGCCATCTTCATTTCAACCATATAACAATATGTCCCAACTAAAAATAAAAAATTAGTACTTTTTACCATTCTCAATTGCAAGTTAGTTCTTGGAAACCTACTACGTAAAATTTGTGAAAAATGTCAACTAATCCACCGACATGCCAAACCATCTTCTGAGTACCTTTGAGATAAATTGATGAAACTGTATACCACCCAATTCCACTTGTAGCCGATAATGCAAATACCACGTAACTCGATCCAAACTCAGGAATTAGCATACCAACTCGCTTTCATCCTTCCTGTTCGTGTTCGTAGGCCTTTTTTTAGTTTTTAAGAGGGGTTGCAACCAAGTAGGTAATTCATGATTTCTAAGTCGAATATATTTCATTCATGGATTAGTAGCTTAATAATAGTTTAAACTTTCAAAATCAAAGTGTTTTCCGGTGGTTAGTGAGCCAGATTTATCGCGTAATTAAATAACCTGTGATACCGGAAATAAGATATATGTTAGCGTCTCCAGAATTCAATGTTGTAGCATAAACAAAGTACATTAAGATGGTAATAAAACATAGCTATGATAAGCAAAAGAATTTTTTGTTCTACTAAAGAGCATTCTAATATGTTTATGTTATTTTTCTTCAGGACATGGCACTTCTAAGTGGTTTAGTTGGAGTGCACGGAGAGGTATATTTCATTGTCAGTTGGGAACTTACATAGGAGATTTACCACTTTAGCCATGTTATAATTATCTTAGTGCTCAGAGTCACAATAATAAGTCTACATTTCAATCGATGTACCTAAATAATAATACCACTGTAGCTTTCACATTTGGTCACACTACAACCATGCTTAGTAATATGAGAAAGTTAACAATTACTTGACATGTAAAATGGTTAGTAATTCACTTTTTCCTTTAGATGTCTCTCATATTGTCCTCCGTAAATTACTTATAAATTGAAATGCAAGATGCATTAGAGCACATTTTAATAAGGACCACTCACCTCTAGTGCAAGATAGCACCATCTTCTTCCTCCAGTATCAAAGAAAAAGGAAAACTGGACGGATCATCGTGTGGAATATAGGTTGGTTTAAATGTTGCAAAATCCCAAGAAGTCACCAGCACATGAATCCTTCATATGATACTCAACATTTAGGGTGCGTTTGGTGCACTGGACATGGTGGGACAGGACAGGACAGGACAGCCCTGTCCTGCGTTTGGCACGCCCCAACCTTGGACTAAGTAGAACACACTAGCACAAGACATGGGACAAGTGTGTCCACCCTCCTACCCATGGAACTAAGTGGAACAAGGAACTTATTGACCAAAATACCCCTAAAATAAGAAACCTAATCTAATATCCCTTCTTTTTCCTTCAACCGCTTTCTCCCAAACTCCATCTCCTCTTCGATTTCACGACCTCAGATCTACCTCCCTCTCAGGCGACGTCCGGCGACCTGCGGCTGCTACCTCCGGCGACGTCCGACGACCTCCGCCTCCCTCTCCGGCGACCTGCGACTGCTACCTCCGGCAACGTCCGACGACCTCTGCCTCCCTCTCCGGCGACGTCCGACGACCTGCGGCTGCTACCTACCGGCGACCTATGCCTCCCTCTCCGGCGACGTCCGACGACCTGCGGCTGCTACCTCTGGCGACGTCCGACGACATGCGGCTGCTACCTCCGGCGACGTCTGACGTCCGGCGACCTCCGGCTCCCTCTCCGGCGACGTCCGACGACCTGCGGCTGCTACCTCCGGCGACGTCCGACGACCTGCGGCTGCTATCTCCGGCGACGTCCGACGTCTAGCAACCTTCGCCCCCCTCTCCGGCGACCTGTGGCTGCTACTTCCGGTGACGTCCGACGTCTAGCAACCTTCGCCTCCCTCTCCGGCGACCTGCGGCTGCTACTTCCGGCGACGTCCGACGTCCGACATCCGGTGACAACTTATAGACGTTATCAATAAAACAGTATTATAAGGTTTTAAATTCTATGTTATTATGCATTTAAATTGATTGTTTATAAATAAAACAGTAAACAGCTCATCAGGGGTAAACGGGTCATTTTAACATGTTCTGGCTTGTCCTGTCCTATGCTATTCTATCTTACCAAACGCTGGACACCTGTCCTGTCCTGTCCTGTCCTATCCTGTCCTGTCCTGTCTGCATACCAAACACACCCTTAAGGATTTAGGTGGCTTTGACCGGTCCCCCCCTTTAATAATCTCTACCCTCCCATGAATCGCGTCAATCCTCCGTTATCACGTCCACCGTAACAGCGGGTTGAGTGACGGAGATTGCTCCTCGCTTTTTCTTAAATTGACATGCTTATCGTTTGAACCTTCCCTATATATGTATATATATATATATGTATGTATAAAAAATAGAGTTATGGGGAAGAAAACGAAATCTATTGAATATTGATGATGAGGGGTAGGAATCTGTAGAAATCTTAAAAAAGATACCACTTGAAATTTGCCAGAAAGTATTCAAAGGTATTCAATGGAGATAGAAAGGTACACATCATCATCAAACTATGAGATTGAATGAATTGCAATGAACAGGTTGGTGTTCTTTTTTGATGTCACTCATAAGGCGAAGTACATGTTCGTTTATATAAAACGCCCAATGTAAACAGATACATGTTACCGGTTCGAGATCAAGGATGATTTATATGCCTAAAGTTCTTGTGAATGATTTGTAAGTATTAGATACCAACAAAATAAAACAAGGATATATGGAAAATATAGTAACTAAAGCTTCCAACCGGCACCAATCCTAATCCGTAAGGTGGTAGCCCATGCCTTGGCGAACAACTGATGTATTTTTGGATCGCTTTTTCCTTGCAATTCTGGTTTTGGTGGTTCGGTCGGAAATAACCCGACCATACGACTGGTGGTAGTTCATCCAGAAAGGTAAGGAAATTCAAATCAAGCACAAACAAAAACTTCCTACTTAAGTCAAACACTTTGTCGCTTTTAGTGATTGCAGGATGAAATTGTCCTAATGACAGGTTTTAGAATTACCCTTCATTCACAAATTTTATGTGCCCAAACTTTGAAATCTGAGATAGCTTATATGATAAACCTTGAATTTAACCAGAATACAGAACAAATAAATTTCAGACACGAAAACTGAAATGAACCACAAATCTTAACATGCTGCAGGATTTATATGAATGAGAACAAGCACATAAGATTTACACAGGATGCAGAAAATTCAATTAAAGTAATAGAGCATAAATACCTTGTTCATGACTTGAATTTTCATGTTGTTTAGGTGTTTGAAGCAGCTTGGTTGCAATAATGATACCCTCTCCCTTCCTCGAGGCACCAGGTGTAATATTCAGACCAATGCCTTAAAGCCCCAATTCAGGCCAACTGCAATCTAGGGTTTTTGAAAATTTTGGTAAAACTCTTGAAACATGTCAACTGATGTTTTGAATAAAGAATTTTGATATACGGACTTGGAAAGTGAAAAGGAAGAAGGGGCTGTGGCTGTCAATACTTTTAGTGATTTAGAAGCTAGTCCAACGATAATGATAATGATAATGATATCGATTTTTAGGGTTCATACGAAATCAAGAATGAATATCAATCGATAGGGTGCAAGTAATTCCTTGAATACAATTCAAATTAATATATATATATATATATATATATGGTGAAACTACAATCTGGTTGATTTCATATCATTCTTCACCTAATTTTGATAATTTTTTTTAATTACCTGAGAGCAGGGAAATGATAGTGGGTCTGGTTGCAATTCTTGTTCACCTTTCTTTGTTAAACCGACCTCCCCTGCAATTCTCTTCTGTAAAATTGGGGAAGCAGGAGAAATAAATCAATCGGTTGCTTCAAAGTCGGCATAGAAATTAAAAGGCACATCAAATTAGAATCTGAGAAAAAACCTAAATAACAAAAAACCTCAACGAAATCAGTGAATCGCTAACACCACATCTCCAATTTGATGCAAAAATGCACATGAAATTGCAAATAATAAGAACAATAACAATAGAAAAAAGAGAAAAAAAAGGATAAAATATGAATGAATATACCTGCAAATCGAACGAGATGAAAGTGGTTGAATGTGAAAGAAGAAATAGAGTTTGAAGGCAATCGGTGGATAGTTGCAGGTTTGGTGATGATTGGAATCCAAATCAGCAATTCCCTGAGAAACAAAGGACGCATGTGTGAGGAATAGAAGGCCGCGTGGACAGCGAGTGAGGAAAAATAATTCAAGACGCGCCCCAGCGTGAGGCTATACGCGCTCTCTAAAGACATGGCCCTTTCTTATATAGTAATGAAATGATATAATCACATGGACAAAAAATTACATAATTTACTCGTTAAAGAATTAAAGGTCATCAAACATAGCTTTATGTTTCAAATATCGTTATTAGGCTATCCACAGCGGTGCTCGGGCTGGGCATTGGGCTTGGCAGCGGGTTCTCACCCCAACCCGTCGGGCTCAACAGTTTGGGTGCACAACCTTGGTAGCCGGTGGGCTGGAGTTGTTGCGGCATGGTGAAGCCGCTATGTTTGTGTGTGTCTCTTGTGTGTGTTGTGTGTGAGAGGGTTGAGAGGGTACCACTAAATCATAGTATATGATTTATTTAATGGGTGGTCCCATATGGGCCCACATCACATGTGGTTCAAAGTTGTTCCTAGAAAATGCATTGGTTCTTCTTTGAACCTAATTCTTATATATATAGAGGAAAGTTCAAATACAAACCACTTTTTGGTTGTGAATGTGAGGACAACCGAGAACGCGACACGTGACGGCTTTGAGTGTGGTCCCCTCCTTTAATTCAATGCCCTCCCATGAATCGCGCCTAGTCATCCGCCGTGGACTTGACGTGGCGCCTAGTCATCCGCCACATGTTGTGCTCTCGGTTGTCCTCACGTTCACAACCAAAAAGTGGTTCACATTTGAACCCACCCATATATATATATATATATATATATATAGAGAGAGAGAGAGAGAGAGAGAGAGAAAAGTTCAAATGAAAACCCATTTTTCAATGTGAACGTGAGAACCACTAAAATCGCGCCAAGTGACAATACTCACTTTGAATATCATGCATTATCTAGAGTGAATGTGGCGCTATTTTAGTGGTCATTGACAACCAAAATTGAGTTCATATTTGAACCTAACCATATATATATATATATATATAGGGGTGGGTTCAAATGTGAACCACATTTTGGTTGTGAACATGAGGACAAATCTGGATCCTTGATCTAATTTTTGTTCTTTTAATCTATGGCTATAATAGGCGGTGGCAATTTTGAAATTAAGTTGAAAACTCTGACCATGGCTCAAAGAAAGTTAAGTGTGTAGGGGTAAAATAGGAAAGTAATAATCAGTCAAATCATCAGATGACTTCATCATCATCAAACCTACAAAACTTCATTCTCTCTCTAAAATCCATCTGATAGAAAAAACTCTCTCTAAAACCTCCATTAACAATCATTTGAAGAAATCAAAAGTGAGAAATATGTATGAATCACCGTCGTCTACCTTTGTTGCCACCGGCACGATCGTCTACCTCCACCATCATCGTCGTTCATCATCCCGATCTGGCCGTCGTCGGAATCCTCCACAACACCGGTGAGATCTCAGCCTCTTGCACCACCTTGTGGCTCCACCACCGTTCAATCACCGTCGTGGCTCCACCATCGATCGTTCATCACCGCCAGATCTGATAATTTTTTATTTCTAACTAAAACCCCCAATTTCTAGGGTTCTTGAGAGTTTTCCCAAATTTAGGTTAGGTTGATTCAATTTTGGAGATTGTTGTTTCACAAAAGTTGTTTGTATTCTTGATTTGAGAAACATATCTGAATTTTAACAATATTTATGAAGATTTTAGGAAATCATTCCTGAAAAATTAAAGTTTTTGAAGTTGTATTCTTGAAGGCTAATCATGTGTTCTTAAGTTTTCATTTTTATTCTTGAAGGCTCATTATGTGTTCTTGAGTATTTATCATTAATATTCTCTTTATATAAGGAGGCTTGTTATTCAAAGTGAATAAAAAGCCATGCAAACTTGGTATTTAGAAAAGATTTGTTGTTCACTCTAAATAACAAGCAGACTTGTTATTGACTTGATTTCATAGTTTATCACTCTGAATATAAAGCCTAATATTCAGAGTGAATAAACAATGAAATAAAATCAACCTTTTCCATTATGATTTTATTTTTCGATTATGATTTTATTTCACTATTTTATTCACTCTGAATATAAAGCCTAATATTCAGAATGAATAAAACTGCGAAATGAAATCATAATGGAAAAAGTTAATTTTATTTCACTCTTTATTCACTCTGAATATAAAGCCTAGTATTTAGAATTAATAAAACTGTGAAATGAAAATAAGTATGTTTGAAATTATTGTTATTCACTCTGAATATAAAAACTTTATATTCAGATTGAATAAAACGGTGAAATAAAAGCTGAATACAAGAGCTGATTAAAACTGCTTGTTATTCACTCTGAATAAATGTTGTCTTCAAATATTTACTAATTGTTTTAATTTAAAAAATATAGGGAATAAAAGAAAAACTAAAGAACCTTTTTCTTCAAGCAAGAAGAAGGTAAAGAAGAGGGAAAACAAGGTACAAAGAAGAAGACAAACCAAAAGAAAGAACCATAGAGTAGGTAAAGAAAATAAATAAAAATGCAGAAAAGATTAAGGAGGAGCGGCTAAGCAACATCATTTAGAAGCAGAAGTTGGAGAAGGTGGATAATGAACATTTGGGGTTGTTTGATTTTAAACACATATTGTGGTTTTAATTTGGGTTTTTGTGTTGCTTTAGTTAGTTTGGATGTTGTTGACATAATCTTGGTGAAGTATGATTGAACAATTTTGTTTTATTGTTTCTAAATAGTTGAATTTATTTAGTTTCATGTATATGTAAGTTTATTACATGATGTACGTTTTTGAAAGACATTACACATGTCATTTCACTGACATTTTGTAGATTAATTATTTTTTTGCTTGATTAGTTAATGTATATTGAGGTTTATTTTTATTTGTTGATATGAAGATTAATTTTGGCACATAACATAGTTGTAGATAAATATAATTGCAATAGTAGGACTTGATTTTTCAGTCTAAATAATCACGTATTATTCAATCTAAATAATCAAGTATTATTCAACCTGAATAATACATTATATGAATTATTCACTCTGAATAAAACACAATATTCAGAGTGAATAACAAGTCAATCCAAATAACATTTCTATTCAACTTATATATGCAGTTTTAGTCAGTCTAAATATAAAGCTTTATCCAGAGTGAATAACAAGTCATTCCAATCAACATTTCTATTCAACTCACATACACAGTTTTATTCGGTCTGAATTTATTCAGAGTTAATAACACGTTATTCCAATCAACATTTGTATTAAGCTTAGATACACAGTTTTATTCAATCTAAATATACAGTTTTATTCAATTTGAATATATAGATTTATTTAAGTGAATAACATGTCATTCCAATCAACATTTCCATTAAGCTTACATACATAATTTTATCCGGTCTGAATATAAAAGATTTATTCAAAGTGAATAACAAGTAATTCAATCAACATTTTTATTAATCTTACATACACAGTTTCATTTAATCTGAATATACAGGTTTATTCAGAGTGAATAACAAGTTCCAATCAACATTTTTATTAAGCTTATATACATAGTTTTATTGAGTCTAAATATAAAGCTTTTTGAATAACAAGTAACTCCAAGCAACCTTTCTATTAGTCTTCATCTTGAAGACCAAACAGAGCCACAATTCCTTTTCTCCATTTTTTCTGATTTAAACACAACAATAACAATTAAAATGCAACTAAAATAGATCAAACACATATTTATTAAATTTTTGTTCAAGAACATATGATTAACACTCAAGAACACAAACCATAAATTTCAATTTTCAAACATTGATTTTCCAAATCATCACGAAAATTGTTAAACTTCGAATATGTTGCTCTAATTATGATTACAAACAACTTTTGTAAAGCAACAATCACCAACGAATCAAAGTAACCTAATCTTATAGAGTGAATAACAAGTAATTCAGTCTAAATATAAAGTTTTATTCAGAGTGAATAACAAGTAATTATAATCAACATTTTTATTAAGCTTATTTATAGTTTTATTCAATCAGAATACAAAGCTTTATTCAATCAGAATACAAAGCTTTATTCAAATTGAATAACAAGTAATTTAGTCTGAATATAAAAGCTTTTATTCAGAGTGAATATCAAGTAATTTCAATTAACATTTATATTAAACTTACATTTACAGTTTTATTCGGTCTGAATATAAATACTTTATTCAGAATGAATAACAAGTTATTCTTAGCAACATTTATATTAAGCTTATATTTATAGTTTTATTTAGTCTGAATATAAAGATTTATTCAAAATGAATAACAAATAATTCTAAGTAACATTTTTATTTTAATAATTTCATCTTCATCTTCAAGAATACATCTTCATCTTCAACAAAATCCATCTTCAAGAATCCAAAAATCAATTCATCTTCATCTTCAAGAGCCAAACGGTGCCATAATTCTATTTCTCTATGTTTTTTTATTCAAATACAAGAAAAACAACTAAACACAACCAAAATAGATCAAGCACAGATTTATTAACTTTTTGTTCAAGAACATATGATGAACATTCAAAAACAAAAACCATAAAATTTCAATTTTCAAACAACGATTTTCTAAAATCATTATGAAAATTGTTAAAATTCGGATATGTTGCTCTACTTATGATTACAAACAACTTTTGAAAAACAATAATCACCAAAAACGAATCCAATCAACCTAATCTGATGAAAAATCTCAAGAACACAAACCCTAAAATTTCAATTTTCCAAAATCATCACGAAAATTATTAAGATTCGAATATGTTGCTCTAATATTGATTACAAACAACTTTTGTAAAGCAACAATCACAAAAAACGAGTCAAACTAACCTAATTTGATGAAAAATATCAAGAACAAAATTTTCAATTTCAATTTTAAAATTCAAAAATCAAAATTTTGATTTAATTCGATGTAGATGCAAGAATCAACTGGAGAGAGATGAAGAAATCACCTGGAGAGAGATGATGTAACACCACTTTTCCAAAATACTAATTTAATTAAATATTTTAAATAAAACCCGTATTAAATGTCAAACTCAAAGTCCATAAATAAATAAAAACAGTGTATGGTTTATAAAACATTAAATTTTCATTTAACTCAACGTATCAAAACAAGCGAAATAAACGGTTTTATAGCAACTCTCGTTAAGATTCGATTGGAACTGTCTTCTGTCTCGGAGTCAAGTCAGGGATTTGCCTTTATCCGTACCCGAACTAGTTCCTGAAAGGAAAAATATAAACAACAACGGGTAAGCGAAACGCTTAGTGAGCAGACACTATATATAACTTACACTAGCACATGCATACGTACCCATAATAGGTACCAATCACAATCATCAATGATCACATCATAACATGTCAGCAAATCAACAGACTCAAACGTACACTCGACTCTCATGAGATCGATATAAATCTCCCGTCAGTTTGGACACGGGTCGGCCCCCACAACTCATCAAGGGCATGTGGTTTCCCTTTCTCCCGTCTGTTTAGGACACGGGTCGGCCCCCACAACTCATCAAGGGCATGTGGTTCCCTTTCTCCCGTCTGTTTAGGACACGGGTCGGCCCCCACAACTCACCAAGGGCATGTGGTTTCCCTTTCTCCCGTCTGTTTAGGACACGGGTCGGCCCCCACAACTCATCAAGGGCATGTGGTTCCCTTTCTCACGTCTGTTTAGGACACGGGTCGGCCCCCACAACTCACCAAGGGCATGTGGTTCCCTTTACACGACACTACTACGCATACATACACACATGGTAGTATAAATCATACATAGTGAAAACTCACCTGGAGATAGCATAAGTAAATCCTCGGTATCCTCGAGATGGTATGATAGCTCACCTAAACAATAAAAGCATACAACACATCACATACATATGAACTAGGGTCGACCCATACGCCTCCTCAAACATAAACATATAAAGCTCCCACATGAGCACAAAAGAGGAGACGCTATGGACTGATCACACCGCCACGGGTGGTGTCACGCCATTGGTGCCACAATGACGTGCCTATGGTACCCTCATAGGAGGTTAGTAGCTCAACTTACCCGGAGTCAAAACAAAATGTCACAACTCATGCGGCGACATATAATCTTATAATCAAAAGTCATAATCAACTGACAATCTATCATACGAAATATCCAAGTGTGAGATAAACGAGTAGTTGTAGTAGTCAAAAGGCACAATCGGACAATCCACAATCAAGGAAAAATGCTAACTTAAGTACTTTAAAGACGTAAAGCTTCATAAAATTTTACCGGAAAATAAACGGGGTATTTTGAAGAAAACGTAGGCTTTTACCAATATAAAACAAGTAAAATGGTTTGTTTAGAAAATGAAGTTTTTACAAAAGCATATGCAATCAAACAATTTTAAAGACACGAACGATGTGATAACATAGTCGAACGATTGAGTTATTCACTCGGAGTTTCCAAGAACGCTTACGGAATGATTTTCGTAAATATGAGTCGTTTAAACGAAACAAAAATTTAAGAATTCGTACAACAAATCAAATCCATACACGGAATGTGAATTTTATACTTATAACTATTACAAATTGAGTAGTACTATTTCCAGCATTTTACATGTTTAGAAATTGAACAATTTAACCTATTTTCAATAGGTTTTAGAAAAGAATATCTAAACGGAAGTTTTAGATCAACGTCTTGGGATTCCAACGAATCAAGAACGAACCGAATCGGGTTTAAAATGATTCCGATATGAATTTTTTGAAAACGGTTGCGCTGTTTTTGTCTAAAATATGAGCTGTTTCGGAAACATCAGTTTTTGGACACTTTAGCATAAAAATCACAATTTGGTCGTGAGACAGTAATTTGTAGTACACTGCTGGGGGTTTTTAAAAATATATCGTATGCAGTAATCCGATAAACGAGTGATTAGATATGATTTTTACAAGTAACACGAAATTTTTCAGAAAGATTTCCAGCAACTTATAAATATAATATGATGTTTGTAGACTAACTTATCCTTTATAAAATCGAAAAAGACGTATCTGAGAATCAAAACGATCAGACGAGCAACTAAACAAATAGAAATGCAAAATAATTGTGATGGAAGTAAAAACACATTAGTCACCGAATCGAATGGAATAACTCGAATCGAAAGAACACCAAAGGAACCGAACACGAATCCAACGAACATAATAAACAAATTTGGGATTAGTAATGCGTACACATATATACATATAACGAATCAAGTTACGTAAGTAGGTTAACACATATGTAACCGACCAAACGAAAAAGAGAACTTATAGAATCCATACACATATTTAACATATCACATAAGCGCAAACATAATTAACGTTCGAATAAGCACAACGGAGGAACAAGGAATCCGTACCTTTGCTAACGCCCGAAAATAGCTAATGCAAACTCTATTGCCTTTTTCAAGAAGCCTTAAAATTGCAATCAAAACTCTAATCTTCCAAACTCTCACTTCAAACCACAAAGATTTCTATTTGAAACTCCAAAAATAATCAATGAGGTAATACATAAAAAGTTGAATGCTAACCTTAAGAAAGAAGATACGGCCGTAAACCCTAGGGATATCTAATATTTTTTTTTCTTTTTCTTTTTATCTCCATGATTTCTTAACCAAGTCAAATGAAAAAGAAAATCAATCTCCTAAATTAAATCTATCATCCAACGCTGACCAAAACCACATGGTTATCAAAATAACTAAATTTCATTAAGTGACAAAACTAGCCCCTGAAGTTTTATAAGCCCTTTCAAAATGAATCAAAAGTTTTATTTCTATAACATTCTCTTAGGAAAAAAAAACGGGATATTACAATCCACCCACCTTAAAAAAATTCCGTCCTCGGAATTTAAGTAGACCATAATATCAATGCAATGCTCAAATGTTAATCTTATTATAAATTCTAAGCACAATTGCCTTCGTAAAACTTTATCGTCGAAAATTTCCAAATTGAACTAAAATATGGGTCAATAAAATACTTAAGTAATCATCTTGTTTTCCAAGCTATACAAATTTAAAGTTACTACAAGACACGTCATTTAAATGGTGTGATCCTCCAAATGCCATCATCTAAAGTCTCAAGATATGAGTACCTATAAGTCGGAATTCAACCTTCTTACAAGAGATAAAAGACAAATGTATTTAAAATTCTATCTAACTCTTCAGCTAGAATATAACTCTTTAAAGAAAAAAAAAACAAGATCAAAATAACCACCAAAACTACCAATATATAAACACCATATATTTTAATCTTGGCCACAAATTTGCACAACTAAGATCCTTAGAAATCTTTTAAACTGCCAATCATATATATATATATATATATATCCTTAGAAATCAAATTATAACTTGAATCACTAAGACTTGAGCAAACATATATCCACTAAATGTCTCAAACCTATAAAAAAAATCACAACCCAAAATTCCATCATAGATCAAATAATTGACACTAAGATAACTACAAGATCTTAAAGGTAAAATTCAAATCTTAAGCATCTCATAACAAACATACCTAAAGTCTTATTGTACCGCAAATATATGTCATCCAAATTCATCACCAAAGTCTCAATGTTTCAATACTCACATGCCATAACTCAATCTTAGTACAGGAGATGGAACACCTAATCATTTCAATTTAATATCTAATATCTCCACATGAATGTCATTATTCCAAGCCTACATCGATAAAAAAAAAAATCCACCAAAAGCCACCACTTTCCCCAATACCATATGTCTTGATTCTAGATATGAACTTGCATAATTAATATTGTCTTTGAAGTCAAAATCTAATTCGAAGCATTAGACCAAGCGTTTGGGATAATTTAAAATAAACTTCCTTAATTCATTGAATCACAAACCACGATTGCCATTTAAAACAACTAAACACTTGATAACAAATTTTCTTAAAACCACATAGTACCGTCAAGTATGCAACGTCCAATATTCAAACTTATCCCTATGAGATATTCTAGCAAATTTCATAAACCCATAACTATTCATTGATATCGCTACTTCCTACGTATACCAGATCACAACTTCTCTTACAAATAACCGAGGTCAATAGTTACAACAATATCTTTCATCTAAGATTCTAAAATCTAATCATTTAGAAATTATCATCTAAGCAAGTCAATCCGGATAGCTTTCCTATCTCATTAAAATAAACATCCACATATTCACTCCCAAAACTTTAACAAACGGTAAAAGAAAATATATATCCACCATCTATTAAAATTTCGACCACCAAAAACTAAATCCAACAATATATACTCTTGGTACCTTATCATAATGCACTAAACACATTCTCAACCGTACTACTCTAGGATCATTATCAACTAACTGTGTGCTCTAAAGCACAAACTGCTCTCCAAACGGTCACTATAGATCAATTATCCTATAGTGCCAGACCGACCTCTATACTGTCTCTACAGGCCAGACTCAACCTATAGTGCAACTGATCTCTAACCCTTCTTTATAGGCCAAACTCAACCTATAGTGTATCCATACTACACATTCACTCCCCCTCCAGATTCTCAGGATCCCTTATAATTCCAACCAAAATCCAATTTGGTTTTTACTTCACCACTAGGCATCCTGATTCACTGAATAGTCGACAAAATCTACTGATCATAAGTACGTGGCCTATTCATACAGTCTTATCACTTCTCCTCATACTAGGACACCCTATGGTCCACAACCTATACCAATCCAAGTAACATAACACTTTTAAACAGACAAATGCACCATAAAAGACTAGGAGTTGATTACCATAAGTCTCATCCATCTTCGCTGCTTATCTAATAGTGCACATGCAATTTTACAGATACAGAATATATCTTTCAACTTACACAAGTCACCTCATACACAACCTTAGTCACATAAGTCATGCTAACAATCAACGCACCAAAAAAAATCCCTTAACTATCATCAGCCATTTGGAATTCCCAGAACTTAATCAAATGCAATTTCATACTAACGTTTATAGTAGTACTATTATTTGGGCCCGTACTACTATAACCGAGGCAGAAATCGGGTCTAGGATCATTAGACAACAATCAAACGAGAACATGCCCAACAACCTCTTACCAAAATCCAACCATGTACGTATTTGCGTTTGATACCATCCTTAAGCATCCCAATTTGCCGACTAGCTAGGTAATTAATTGATTAAACAACACCATCAAAACCAAACGTTTACATCATTCTAATAATTCAATTAAGAACAATATCACCAATACCGCATTTACAAATGAGGGTACACAATCTATCATGCAATTCTATTACTTCTGTAACTCAACATATCAATAGCATAGCAAAGTAACATATAGTAAAGACTGCTCACCCCCGTCTTGAAGCTCCAGCTGACAGTTCCCAAACCTTAACCAATTTATTTATATATTTAATTTTTTTTTTCCAAAATCTCCTGGTTTAAGTCCAACCACACACACACTCGCAAGTATATGTGCTGATTCTCTTAAACCTAGGCTCTGATACCAAGTTGTAACACCACTTTTCCAAAATACTAATTTAATTAAATATTTTAAATAAAACCCGTATCAAATGTCAAACTCAAAGTCCATAAATAAATAAAAACAGTGTATGGTTTATAAAACATTAAATTTTCATTTAACTCAACGTATCAAAACAAGCGAAATAAACGGTTTTATAGCAACTCTCGTTAAGATTCGATTGGAACTGTCTTCTGTCTCGGAGTCAAGTCAGGGATTTGCCTTTATCCGTACCCGAACTAGTTCCTGAAAGGAAAAATATAAACAACAACGGGTAAGCGAAACGCTTAGTGAGCAGACACTATATATAACTTACACTAGCACATGCATACGTACCCATAATAGGTACCAATCACGATCATCAATGATCACATCATAACATGTCAGCAAATCAACAGACTCAAACGTACACTCGACTCTCATGAGATCGATATAAATCTCCCGTCAGTTTGGACACGGGTCGGCCCCCACAACTCATCAAGGGCATGTGGTTTCCCTTTCTCCCGTCTGTTTAGGACACGGGTCGGCCCCCATAACTCATCAAGGGCATGTGGTTCCCTTTCTCCCGTCTGTTTAGGACACGGGTCGGCCCCCACAACTCACCAAGGGCATGTGGTTTCCCTTTCTCCCCGTCTGTTTAGGACACGGGTCGGCCCCCACAACTCATCAAGGGCATGTGGTTCCCTTTCTCACGTCTGTTTAGGACACGGGTCGGCCCCCACAACTCACCAAGGGCATGTGGTTCCCTTTACACGACACTACTACGCATACATACACACATGGTAGTATAAATCATACATAGTGAAAACTCACCTGGAGATAGCATAAGTAAATCCTCGGTATCCTCGAGATGGTATGATAGCTCACCTAAACAATAAAAGCATACAACACATCACATACATATGAACTAGGGTCGACCCATACGCCTCCTCAAACATAAACATATAAAGCTCCCACATGAGCACAAAAGAGGAGACGTTATGGACTGATCACACCGCCACGGGTGGTGTCACGCCATTGGTGCCACAATGACGTGCCTATGGTACCCTCATAGGAGGTTAGTAGCTCAACTTACCCGGAGTCAAAACAAAATGTCACAACTCATGCGGCGACATATAATCTTATAATCAAAAGTCATAATCAACTGACAATCTATCATACGAAATATCCAAGTGTGAGATAAACGAGTAGTTGTAGTAGTCAAAAGGCACAATCGGACAATCCACAATCAAGGAAAAATGCTAACTTAAGTACTTTAAAGACGTAAAGCTTCATAAAATTTTACCGGAAAATAAACGGGGTATTTTGAAGAAAACGTAGGCTTTTACCAATATAAAACAAGTAAAATGGTTTGTTTAGAAAATGAAGTTTTTACAAAAGCATATGCAATCAAACAATTTTAAAGACACGAACGATGTGATAAAATAGTCGAACGATTGAGTTATTCACTCGGAGTTTCCAAGAACGCTTACGGAATGATTTTCGTAAATATGAGTCGTTTAAACGAAACAAAAATTTAAGAATTCGTACAACAAATCAAATCCATACACGGAATGTGAATTTTATACTTATAACTATTACAAATTGAGTAGTACTATTTCCAGCATTTTACATGTTTAGAAATTGAACAATTTAACCTATTTTCAATAGGTTTTAGAAAAGAATATCTAAACGGAAGTTTTAGATCAACGTCTTGGGATTCCAACGAATCAAGAACGAACCGAATCGGGTTTAAAATGATTCCGATATGAATTTTTTGAAAACGGTTGCGCTGTTTTTGTCTAAAATATGAGCTGTTTCGGAAACATCAGTTTTTGGACACTTTAGCATAAAAATCACAATTTGGTCGTGAGACAGTAATTTGTAGTACACTGCTGGGGGTTTTTAAAAGTATATCGTATGCAGTAATCCGATAAACGAGCGATTAGATATGATTTTTACAAGTAACACGAAATTTTTCAGAAAGATTTCCAGCAACTTATAAATATAATATGATGTTTGTAGACTAACTTATCCTTTATAAAATCGAAAAAGACGTATCTGAGAATCAAAACGATCAGACGAGCAACTAAACAAATAGAAATGCAAAATAATTGTGATGGAAGTAAAAACACATTAGTCACCGAATCGAATGGAATAACTCGAATCGAAAGAACACCAAAGGAACCGAACACGAATCCAACGAACATAATAAACAAATTTGGGATTAGTAATGCGTACACATATATACATATAACGAATCAAGTTACGTAAGTAGGTTAACACATATGTAACCGACCAAACGAAAAAGAGAACTTATAGAATCCATACACATATTTAACATATCACATAAGCGCAAACATAATTAACGTTCGAATAAGCACAACGGAGGAACAAGGAATCCGTACCTTTGCTAACGCCCGAAAATAGCTAATGCAAACTCTATTGCCTTTTTCAAGAAGCCTTAAAATTGCAATCAAAACTCTAATCTTCCAAACTCTCACTTCAAACCACAAAGATTTCTATTTGAAACTCCAAAAATAATCAATGAGGTAATACATAAAAAGTTGAATGCTAACCTTAAGAAAGAAGATACGGCCGTAAACCCTAGGGATATCTAATATTTTTTTTTCTTTTTCTTTTTATCTCCATGATTTCTTAACCAAGTCAAATGAAAAAGAAAATCAATCTCCTAAATTAAATCTATCATCCAACGCTGACCAAAACCACATGGTTATCAAAATAACTAAATTTCATTAAGTGACAAAACTAGCCCCTGAAGTTTTATAAGCCCTTTCAAAATGAATCAAAAGTTTTATTTCTATAACATTCTCTTAGGAAAAAAAAACGGGATATTACAGATGAAGAAATCACTGTTGATGGAGGTGTTGATACTAGAGATGGAGGAGAGATGCCAATGGTGGGTGTGGTGCTTGATGATACGTTTGAAAATAGAGAAGAGAAAGAGTCAGATCTGACCAAAATACCCCCAAGCCATATTAGTAAGCTGACTTTAAATTTGGCTAAGATCAAGGGCTGAGATTTGTCCTCATGTTCACAACCAAAATTGAGTTCACATTTGAACTTTCCTCTCTCTCTCTCTCTCTCTCTCTATATATATATATATATAGGGGTGGGTTCAAACACAAACCACTTTTTGGTTGTGAACGTGAGGACAACCGAGAACGCGCCACGTTTCACTCTGAATTTTCGCGACTTAGTGTTATTCATACTGAATAACGCTTTATTCAGACTGAATAAAGCGTTATTCAGTATGAATAACACTAAGTCGCCGAAAATTCAGTGACACGCGCGACTTGTAACCAAAAAGCCCGCGACTTAGTGTTATTCAGTCTTAATAACACTATTATTCAGACTGAATAACACTAAGTCGCGGGAAAAGTCGCGCGTGTCAGAAATTTTGTTGCCACGTGTCGCTCTCTGGGTTGTACTCACGTTCACAATCAAAAAGTGGTTTGTATTTGAACTTTCACCTATATATATATATATATAGGGAGGTTCATACGAAAAATATAACTTTTTAAGAAAACGTGAAGAGCAAATCTCAACCACTCATCTCGGTCAACAATGGCAGCTTTGACCGGTCCCCCCTTTAATAATCTCTACCCTCGTCAATCCTCCGTGATCACGTCCATCGTAACCGCGAGATGAGTGGCTGAGATTGTTTCTCACTTTTTCTTAAATTGACGTGCTTCTTGTTTGAACCTTCCCACATATATATATTAATATATATATATATATATATATATAGTCACGTGGCAATATATTTACTCTGAATATCATGCATTACTCTTGGTGAATAAAGATGCCTAAGCTTTATCCATTCTGAATAATGCATGATATTCAGAGTGAATATTGTCACGTGAAACAATTTTTGTGTTTCTCACCGTTACAATAAAAAATGAGTTTTCATTTGAACTTTCCTATATATATATATATATATTAATCAATTGACTTAGTTTTCAAAGCATGAAAAATACATGCCTCATACGACTAAATTAGAAGCATTTTCCACTCGTCAACATTCAAAGTCATGATCGACTTAATTCAATTTCTTGGAACCCTAACTCACCTCCAATCCACCACCTTATAAATAACTTATCCTCTTTTACCCTAATTCCCATCCTCAAAACATCAACGACAAAAAAAATTGCATGCAAGTTGCTTGTTGAACACGAAAAAAAATAATTTAAGCATGCAAAAACAAAGTTTTATGGTAGTTGCAACATTGGTTTTATTGTTGACCATGAAGCCATGGAGTTTTTCAGAACTAGGGTGGTTTTGTAAAAAATTATCAGAAATAAGGTTGTTTTTTTTTGGTTTTCAAAACTAGAGTGTTCGGACTTTGGAAGTCCGAACACTTTCAATACGCATGCCACCTGTCATTCTCCTCTGAAACTCTCTCTAAAAAAAAATGGCCGGACTTTGGAAGTCCGGTCACTTCCTCTCTCTTCTATTGCACTCAATTTATAAGACGTACTACGTTGAATTTACAAGACGTACTCTGCGTTGAATTTTGCATGAATTGGAAAAAGTGGCCGGGCTTCCAAAGTCCGGTCACTTCCTCTCTCTTAATAAAGAGTGTAAATGGGAAGTCCCAAAGAGTATCACAACTAGGTTTTAGGTTAGGCACAAGGTGAGTCTAATAGATGTTATTATGAATTCCCAAATACTCCCTATGTACGTAGGTATGTAAATGGGAAGTGAGAAAAGTTCCAATTTCAATTATTCTAATATGAATTTGACAATGCATAACATCACCTCAATAGATTTGACCATGCATATTTTAATTTGTTTTCTTTTCTTGTATAACACTTTTTTCTCATCTTTTGCTGCATACAATACTCCACACTTCACGTGAAAATGTACCATTTTTTGTTTGTTAACACCATGCAAGAATCTATTCACATGCAAGAATCTATCCCATGCAATCCCTTCTATATAAACAAACACTTCAAACCAACTAATTCCACAAACTCAAACACTTCAAACAATTGTTCCAAACAATTCTTAACAATTCACTGCTATTTCTACATTCAGATTTTTTTTCTTCTTCTAATCCATTTGACACTCAAACATGGCGAATATGAGAATAATTCCCGGTCCGATCAACGACGAGTTGCTATTTTTAGAGACTGAACATAGGGCGTATTCCTTGTTTCACAGGGGAGAGCACTCCGAAGAGGTGCTTGACGTTAGAAGAGGCGACCAAAAATTTTGGGACATACTCAAGCATCACCCTATCCCGGAACCGGTGATGACCTATATACGCATAGCCGGATTTGAAGGTGTTATTAAGTGTGGAATGAAGTGTTGGAATTTTTATGTAAAAAAAATGAGTGTTGGGAAGTTTTGCTTTGTCCCACATAGGAAGGAGGAGAAAAGCTAGGTGAGTTTATAAGGGATTCCCATCCCTTATAATTCAAACCAAATGGTGGGGGTCAAGTAGGTCCTCCCCACACGCGCGCCTAGCCGTGACCGTGAGCGCGAGCCGCGTGCCCGCGAGTGGCGCGTGTAGGCGCACTTTGCACTTTCGGAGCTGAGGAGCTTTTGTTTTTGGTGAACGGATCACAGATCCGGGTATGCGACCCAAACCCGTTCGGATTACTTAGCTGATAAGCAGATAGAGTTGGAATAGGATTGCTTAGCCAAAGGGATAGAGATCAGATTATCCAACATGTGGGATAATTATCTCTATCACTTATCATCCAGATTAAGCTTCCTTATCAGATCCAATTTCTTCCAGATTAAGCTACTTATCAGATAGAGCTTATATCCACGTTTTTGGGGATTGAGAGCTGCATGGTTGGCTTATAAATACAGCCCCATGCAGGTTATTTTTTCATCATCCGAAAATCACAACAAAAGCTCTCTCTCTCGTTCTCTTTCTTGCTCTCTCGTTTTCTGTCATCTACTTCTTCCAACTTCGGTTTTTCATCGCTGTTGAAATACCGATCGTCGACTGCATTAATCCTGGGTCGTTACGTCTAGAGGCTGACAGCGATTACGCGACGTAAACACCTTTAAGGACAGGAGTCTATTCCGTGCGGTTCTCTCTCTTCCATAATTCGAGCAAACTTTCAGGTTGGTCTTAATTTGAGTATCGTTTTACATAGTCCGATAACGGGACACTCTCATTCTACCTTTCTTGAACTGTTATGATCGTGAAGAATTATACAGTTTCTTAGACAACTTGGTAATTAAATAATTAATTTGAGTTATTTAAAGTCTTCATAAAGTTTAAATCTTGATTGTTTGATTCTGAATACAACAATCTTAAAGGTGTTTAGCTTTAAAAGCTCATTGTTTTAAATCTCTGATTTGTAAAACAATTTTTCAAACTTTCAGAAAACAATCAATGGAGTCTGAACTACCTTCCGAAAACCTCCGCCTAATGAATCAGGACATCGTGAAACTCGATCGTTTCGACGGTCAGAATTATACCCGTTGGGTCGAGAAGGTCAAATTCCTGCTTATGTTTCTAAAACTTTACCATATTTTGGACCCCAATCTGCCCCCCATTCCTGAGAATCCGGTTCCCGCGGAGGGGCAACAACCAGATCTGAGAGCAATTGCTGATCTGGAAAAGCAGCGTCTACTCCGAAAGGAGGCTGAAGCTCTTTGTTTGGGGCACATAAAAAATACTTTATCTGACCGCTTGTTTGATCTTTACTCTCCGATTTCTGACCCGAGGGAATTATGGAAAGCACTTGAACAAAAATATAAAACACATGAAGAGGGTACTAACAAGTATCTTGTTTTTAAATATCTGGAATTTCAAATGGTTGACGACAAGCCTATCATGGAGCAAGTGCATGAGCTTCAGGTTTTAGTCAACAAATTAAATGTGTTTTCCCTTCCCATAGTGGAGCTTTTCCAAGTTGGCGCAATCATTGCTAAACTGCCGCCATCTTGGAAAGACTTCTCTAAACACATGATGCACAAATCTGAGGACTTTAGTCTGGATGATCTGATGAAACACCTTCGCATTGAGGAGGAAACCCGCATTCGAGACAAGCGCGGTAAGGCTATCTCGAATGTGCATCATGTTACCGGGAGTTCTAATCAGAAAAACAAGCAGTCATGGGGACAAAATAAGGTTAAGAATTTTGGACCAAAGAAGCAGAGTTTTAAGAGATCAGGCAATCAGAAACCCAAGTTCAACAACAAACCTAAGAAGGCTGGACCGTGTCACGTCTGCGGAGAGACAGGGCACTATGCAAGGGAATGCAAAGATCGAAAGTCTGGACCTGTGGCTAATGCTGTTGATGAGGTGGCCAATCTGGTCGCAAATGTGGATCTAGGAGGAGTCTACATGATTTCCTCTCTAACCCGGGCGGTGGCGGCTCGAGGTTGGTTTGTGGACACTGGGGCCACTATCCACGTTTGCGGACAAAGACGCTATTTCGGCACCTACCGTCCTGCACCTGCGGGGACTGTTGTGGTCTGTGCCGATGGTCATCGTGCTGATGTGTTGGGTATTGGTGATGTGACGTTGCGGTTCAAAAGAGGGCGCACCGTTGTTCTGACTGACGCACTTCATGTTCCGACAATCTCCAAGGGGCTGGTTTCTGCTGACAAGTTCGACAAAGGTGGTTTCAAGATGGTGCTCGAGAATGGCCGGATAGATTGTTAGGATTATGTGCGAGACAGTAACGGGGTTATCGTGTCCAATGTTATAAGACACTAGTACGTCACACTGCTGCACACCAAAATGAGAATGTTTGGATTATGGGAAATAATTAATTGGTTAATTAATTATTTAGAGAGAAAAAGAAATAAATAATTAGTTTAATTATTTATGATTAATTAATCAGTTAGATTAATTAATTGGATAATTATGAAGTTATTTCAGAGATAATTACCAAGAGTCATATATGGAATCAAACACTGCTTGTTTTGTCCATATAAATAAAGGGTTAAGGGTATCAGTTAATCAATTGATTCAGTTCAAAAACCCAGAAAAATCTCTCTCTCTCTCCCTCTCCCAAAACCGGCGCCAGAAACCAGTAAGAGGAAGGTTCGCGTTTTTGTTTTCGGGTAATCCTAGGTGGTGGTCTAGCAACCCTCTCAACCGGTGCCAGTAGCGGTGTAACCCCTGCTTGCGTTTCGGAGTTATTGTTCGCAAAGGTAATCCACCAAACACCCTTTATTGTGTCTGTATGGTTTGGGATTGGATCCTCGATTGGGAATCGGGTTTTATTCCGCTGTGCATGTTCTTGTATCCCTCGATTCCCAACAGTGGTATCAGAGCCACTTCCTAAACCTAACAGATCAGGTTTAAGCTGCTTGTTGGTAATTTAGGTTTTAATCGTTGTTTTTCGTATTTAAAAATCTGATTTTTAATAAACCTAACGGAGCAACGATCGGCGGTGGAACGGTGGCAGTTAGCCGGCCGGACCTCCAGGCCGATCGTCGGTGGATCAAACGACCAACCGGCTACACCACAGTTTGTGGTGGTCGCCGGCTGTCATCGCAACAAACCACCAGCCGCACCACCGTGAGTGGTGGCGGCGTCGGCTACGAACACGGACCACCACCGCACCACCATTTGTGGTGGCGGTGGCATCGATCGAGAAACAGAGCCGCAACAAGCGGCGATTGACCACCGCGCCACCGTTTGTGGTGGCGGTGGCGATCGATCGAACGAACCACCAAACGGCGACGGCGGCCCATGCTGTTGTCGACGATGGACGGCGGTGGCAGTGGTGATCGCTGCTGCCGTTGAGTCCTTAGTCCGCCACACCACCAGTCGCGGTGGTGGTGGCGATTGTGTTTTCGATCCGCCGAGCAATCACGGCGGCAGTGGTGGCCCTCGGCCGCTGCTGTCGTCGATCGACTAAGATGCCGGTGGCGGGCGGCGGTGGTGGCTCTCGAGCCGCTGCTGTCGCCAGAGAGGATCGATACGACGGGCGGCGGTGGTGGTGGCTTTCTAGCTGCTGCTGCCGCCGGTGTTGGATGGTGGTGCGGGCGGCGGCGGTGGCGGTTGCGTCACCATCGTCGCCGACGATAAAAAAAAACTCCGATCGTCGGCCACGTTTTGGCGGGTCGGTGGTAATTCGAGATCGTAATTCGTTTCGATTAACGAGTCTCAATTGAGGTTTGTTTCCGGATAGACTTCGAGGGAGAAATCGTTTTAATCAGATTAGGTTAAAAACGATTCAGGATTAAATTAATTTGTTTGCTTTAAATTAATTTATGTTTTATAATTATCCGGTTAAAATTCAGTTGTATTTTAATTTGTTTAATTATGATAAGTCATAGCAGAACCCTTTAGACCCGTGGTTGTGTTTATTTTGTTTATCCGTTTTAGAATAGTTGGGAGGCCTGCGAGCCATTTACAACCCTTTTGTAATTTTAATGTTTTATTAGACTAGTTGGGAGGCCTGCGTGCCATTTGAACCCATTTGTAATAATTATTTTTACATCGAAACGGAGACAAGACGACGGCCATGGATCTCGGAGCCAGTGAGAGTGCCAGAAGTTGAAGACTTTTGTCACTTAGGGATTGAGACCGTTGTTTTGTGTTGGCTCACAAAACAACATTAGTTTAAGGGTTTAAGCTATGACTGTGCTTTTTATATTTAAATTGCGTGGTTGTTTAATTTACGTAATTATCATTAAATATAAATTGCCCTTTTGAACGGATTGTTTAAAAATTAAAAGGATACAAAATACAGTTAGTATTTGGATCCAGTTTTTCAAAGTTTTTGAAAAAGGAAACTGGCAATTTAAACCCTTGTTAGAAATCATAGATTAGTAAGTGCAGCCCACTTTAGGGGCACTTCCGGTGTAAGGTACATAGGGCGTTGTAAGTGCACACACTATGAACGCCCGTGTTCAAACCGAAACTGGAAGGAGATAAAACTCTGCGAATTATCTCCGGGTGGTACCGGCCAGAGTTTGTCCAGGTCCCGGGTGGTGCAATCTATTTTGGTAATTATTTATTCACTGGGTGGTACCAGGCCAAAATGCACTAGAGGGACTAAATATGCACGGATTATTAATATCCGATGTCCCGACGATCTAGAAGTCGTATTTTCAGATAGGAATACGATTGGTATAGTTTTACCTACCATAGATCGCATGAGTCGGTTTGACATGATCACATGCTTCCCGACACATGTGAAATATGGATTCTAGTCTAATAAATTTATTTTAAGGGTAATAATTTATTAGAACTATATAATTATAAACTAAAAGTGGAATTTATATTCTTCTGTAGATGTCTCCAATTAGCATTCCGTTTTATTCACCTGAGGAATCACTTCGCCTTATTACGGGCAAGTGGAAGCTTACGGGCCAGAACTTTCCAGTTTGGAAGTTGCACTTACAGAATGTTTTGAGTGCCCAGGGTAAGCTTTATGTGATCAATAAGCCCATGTCACGACCCAAAAGCAATGCCCCAGAAGAGGAATTTGCTGAATATTTCAGATTCATGGCAGATGAATCGGATGTAATGTCCATTTTAGTTTTCTCTATGTTACCCGAGTTCACGGGAGACTTAAGAGTGAAACTCTGTCACGAGGTCGTAAGGAATGTAGAAAACCAGTTAGGTTTCTACAAGCACACGGGCAAGCTTTTGATCATGCAAGAGATTCTCTCCCTGAAGCTACAGAAGGGTCAGTCAGTTAAAAACCATCTTATTGATATGAGAAGGCTTTTTAGGTGTTTATCACGTCTGGGATACAAGATGACTCAGGAGGAGTTGGTGTATCTCATGTGGTTCTCCCTCACAAAGGAAGTTCAGGACACAGCTAGTGCCTACATGAAGGAACCAAAGAACGACGTGGATAAAGTTCATGAAGATATCCTGGCCAGTCTAGAGCCAGTACCCGAACCTGCGAATCTCATGGACACTGACATAATAGATGAGCTGGGAGATCTGAGTTGCCCAGAATGCGGCAGCGAGGATATTTGCGAGCACTCGATGAATATCGACCAGATGGATATCGGTTTACCCGATACTCCAGGTATCTTTATGATAGATTGCTTAATCACTTCTTATGAATCATGGGTAATTGATACAGGCAGTGGTAACCACATTTGTAATCATTTACAGGGATTCACTAGAAGAAAGACTCTGAGGAAGGACCGTTCGAACCTACGATGTGGGCGAAGGCACTCCGTTGATTGCTGAAGCCGTGGGATCTTATAGTCTTAGTTTACCCTCGGGTCTAGTTTTGGAACTGGATAATTGTTATTATATTCCAAATATGATTAAGAATGTATTGTCTTTTGATTTGTTAGTAGACCAAGGTTTTCATTACAAATATGATTATAAGATGCTTTCTGTTTTTAAAGATAATATTTTCTATTTTAAAGCTACACCCGTAAATGGTCTATATACAGTAAATCTACAAGACAACAGTAGTGAAATCTATCATATAAGTAAGCGATCCAAGGATATTGAGGATCAAACTTACCTCTGGCATTGTCGTTTGGGCCATATAAACAAGAAATGCGTTGAACTACTCCTAAAAGGAGGTTTTCTTGGCAATTTCGACTACAAACCTTTTGATAATTGGGAATCTTGTTTATCTGGCAAAATGACAAAGCAACCTTTCAACAGTGAGAATGAAAGGGCTACTGACTTGCTTGAAATAATCCACACAGATGTATGTGGACCTTTCAGTCATGTAGCAAGAGGAGGATACCGGTACTTCATTACCTTCACTGACGACTTCAGTAGGTATGGTTATGTCTACTTGATGAGACATAAATCTGAAACCTTTGAGAAATTCAAGGAATATCAGAATGAAGTACAGAATCTACTTGACAAGAGGATCAAGTTCTTACGGTCAGATCGTGGTGGCGAATATCTCAGTGATGAGTTTGACAATCATCTGATGGAGTGTGGGATTGTATCCCAACTTACACCTCCGTATACACCTCAGATGAACGGTGTATCAGAAAGAAGAAATCGTACTTTGCTTGACATGGTACGAACGATGATGTGTCATTCTTCGCTGCCAGTATCATTCTGGGGACACGCGCTCGAAACAGCAGCACACATACTGAACAGAGCGCCAACAAAGTCGGTAGAAAAGACTCCATACGAGTTATGGAAGGGTAAGAAACCCAACATATCTTTTCTGAAAATTTGGGGTTGTGAGGTTTACGTCAAACGACCTACCTCAGAAAAACTCAAACCCAAATCCGACAAGTGTTTCTTCGTTGGATATCCCAAGACCACCGTGGGATATTATTTCTACAACCCTGAAGAGAACAAAGTGTTTGTTGCTCGAAATGGAAAATTTCTGGAAGAAAAGTTTCTCAGTTTAGAGAACACCAGAAAGGATGTAGATCTACAGATAGTAGACGAAGAAAACACTACACCAGTTGTTGAGCCAGAAATTCAACATAACAATGTTGAACCTCAGTCAGAGCCGATTGAGGAAGTGCAAACACAGGACCTTCGCAGATCCAGCAGGGTAAGACAAGAACCAGATAGGTATCTTGGGTTCCTAGTCTCTCAAGATAGCGGAGACCTGAATGAACCAACATCCTATGGAGAAGCTGTGTCAGGCAGTGAGTCTGAACAATGGCAGGAAGCCATGAAGGCCGAGATGCAATCCATGTACGACAACCAAGTCTGGGAATTGACTGATTTGCCACAACACTGTAAGGCTGTTGGACGCAAATGGGTTTTCAAGAAGAAAACCGACATGGATGGAAACGTACACACCTTCAAAGCCAGACTGGTTGCAAAAGGATTCACGCAAACTCATGGTATTGACTATGATGAAACCTTTTCACCAGTGGCAATGTTGAAGTCAATTAGGATTCTTATGGCCATCTCAGCGTACTTTAATTACGAGATTTGGCAAATGGACGTCAAGACAGCCTTTCTGAATGGAAAGTTAACAGAAGACGTCTATATGGAACAACCAGAGGGGTTTGAAGATCCTAAGAATCCTAATAAGGTGTGTAAGCTGCTAAAATCTATTTATGGATTGAAGCAAGCATCTCGAAGCTGGAACTTACACTTTGATGAGCGAATCAAAGAGTTTGGATTCGCTAAAAGTGAGTTCGAGCCATGTGTTTACACCAAGTTCAGTGGGAGCATAGTAACCTTCCTGGTCTTGTATGTAGATGACATACTACTCATAGGAAACGATGTACCAACTTTACAGAGTGTTAAGGAATGGTTAAGTAAATGTTTCCAGATGAAAGACCTTGGAGAAGCCGCTTATATACTAGGTATAAAGATCTACAGAAACAGATCTAAGCGGCTTATCGGACTTAGTCAGAGTACATACATTGACAAAGTACTGAAGAGATTCAGGATGGATGAATCCAAGAAAGGATTCATTCCAATGCAACATGGCATAGTGTTAAGTAAAACACAGTGTCCTGTTTCTAGTGAAGATCAGGACAGGATGAAATCGGTCCCATATGCTTCTGCAATTGGATCGATCATGTATGCCATGCTATGTACTAGGCCCGATGTTGCTTACTCAGTAAGTGTTACGAGCAGATACCAACAGAATCCGGGTGAGCCCCATTGGGTGGCTGTCAAGAACATTCTCAAATATCTGAGAAGAATGAAAGAAATGTTCTTGGTCTTTGGAGGTACTGAGGATGAAATTAGTGTCACCGGGTACTCTGACGCTAGTTTCCAGACCGACAGAGATGACTTCAGGTCACAGTCAGGGTATGTCTTTACCCTAAACGGAGGTGCGATCTCATGGAAGAGCTCGAAGCAGGACACGATTGCAGACTCAACTACAGAGGCAGAGTACATTGCAGCATCTGATGCGGCAAAGGAAGCTGTCTGGCTGAGGAATTTTCTATCGGATCTCAGAGTGGTTGCCAGTATCTCGAGACCGATCGATATATTCTGTGATAACTCAGGAGCCGTGGCGCAAGCAAAGGAACCTAGAGAACATCACAAGTCGAGACACGTGCTCAGAAAGTATCACCTCATCCGAGAGATAATTGGAAGAGGAGATGTAAGAATATGCAAGATTCCAACAGAAGACAATGTCGCAGATCCGCTGACAAAGCCACTAGCAAGGGCAAAGCATGAGGCACATGCGAATTCCATTGGGATGCAGTACCTGGAAGCCAGTAGCTAGTACTTAGTTTATTAATTATTACTATAGTCTAATTTAGAAACAATGTAATCATGTAAAGTTTTTATTTCACAGTGTGTTGGAAATAAATGCAGGTTTTAATTTCATGATTGTTCTAAATTAACTATTTTTTGCATATTTAACGTATCCATGATTCTACAAAGTCTTGTATGAAATCTAAATTTCCGTAGCCACTTATTGAAATGGGAATTTCAATAGGGAGTTTGACGCTATTATAAATACTTGATGATTTATTCAAAGTAAAGAATAAAAGCACAAGTGATGTGACCAAGTATTTGTAGATACTCATCAGAGTGTTTGGGTATTGGAAGTGACCAGTAATCAAGTCTGCTTCATGGAGCCTTAGTCATAGGCACTGACTTGATAGGTTGTCCTTAGACCTGAGATACTTGGTTTGGGAACACGAGGACCACTGTACTCTTAGCGCGTACTAACGCTGCACCGTAACTGGGTGGCCATACGGGACGTGACTAGATGCAGCGGAAGCCGTGGATCCAAATGCAAGTAGTCAAGAAGGAATTTGCACCTCTTTCAAAAGAGAGATATTTCCGGGCCCCTTGACGATTAAGATTGGCAGAAAAACGCGTGGCCACGCTCGGATAGAATAACAGGGGTTATTTAGTAATATCCGTTACTGCAGGCAATCGAAATCAGAGTCAAGAAATACTTGATTTTAAGAAATGAATCCTCCACTCCATGTCTTAAATCACTTTAGAAATATCGTGTGCAAAAGGAATGAACCTGTGTACAAATTCAAGCGTGAATTGTATCTCTGGATATAAGAGATCTTATAACCTGGTTAACCTAAGTGTCTGGCTAGGGACCTCCTTAGGCGAATGATAACAGTTCAGTTACATGTCTAGCACAAGTGGGAGTCTGTTAGGATTATGTGCGAGACAGTAACGGGGTTATCGTGTCCAATGTTATAAGACACTAGTAGGTCACACTGCTGCACACCAAAATGAGAATGTTTGGATTATGGGAAATAATTAATTGGTTAATTAATTATTTAGAGAGAAAAAGAAATTAATAACTAGTTTAATTATTTATGATTAATTAATCAGTTAGATTAATTAATTGGATAATTATGGAAGTTATTTCAGAGATAATTACCAAGAGTCATATATGGAATCAAACACTGCTTGTTTTGTCCATATAAATAAAGGGTTAAGGGTATCAGTTAATCAATTGATTCAGTTCAAAAACCCAGAAAAATCTCTCTCTCTCTCCCTCTCCCAAAACCGGCGCCAGAAACCAGTAAGAGGAAGGTTCGCGTTTTTGTTTTCGGGTAATCCTAGGTGGTGGTCTAGCAACCCTCTCAACCGGTGCCAGTAGCGGTGTAACCCCTGCTTGCGTTTCGGAGTTATTGTTCGCAAAGGTAATCCACCAAACACCCTTTATTGTGTCTGTATGGTTTGGGATTGGATCCTCGATTGGGAATCGGGTTTTATTCCGCTGTGCATGTTCTTGTATCCCTCGATTCCCAACATAGATATCTCGAGGGGTGGAGCTTATGTTGGGAAAGCGGTCAATGTTAGTGGCATGTATCGCTTAGTTTTAGAGAGTGATGATGAGGTTAATAATGTTGGTAGTGGTTCTTCTAGTGGTAGTAATGATGTAACTTCCGGTGTTGGAAGTAATAACGTTTTGTTTCCTTTTGCTAATGAAGTTAATATTTCTGGTTACTTTGTGTGTTCTGTTACTTCTTCTGATACTTCTGTTACTTTATGGCATAAAAGATTAGCACACACAAACATCAAAAACATTGAAAAAATGCAAGCTAAAGGAATGTTAACTTTAGACAAAAAGGATTTGAAAAATGTGAAACATGTGTTAGATCTAAATTTACAAAGAAACCGTTTCCATCTGTTAAAAGAAGAAATACATCATTACTAGAGTTGATTCATTCGGATATATGCGAACTAAATGGAATACTTACTCGAGGAGGAAGAAGATATTTCATTACTTTTTGCAATGACTCAACTCGATATCTTTATGTCTATTTACTAAAATCAAAAGATGAAGCTTTTGATGCTTTTAAAGTTTATAAGGCAAAGGTAGAGAACCAACAAGAAAAACGAATTAAAATTCTTCGTTCGGATAGAGGCGGAGAATATTTCTCAAGAGAGTTTGACGCATTCTGCGAAGAGAATGGCATTAAACATGAACGAACCTCACCATTCACTCCCCAACAGAATGGATTGGCTGAGAGAAAGAATATAACCCTTGTGGAAATGGTCAACTGTATGTTGAACCAATCGGGCTTGCCAACCAATCTGTGGGGTGAAGCTTTACTAACGGCATGCCATATTCACAATAGGATCACTAGTCGTGTGATTCCTACGAGCCCTTACGAATTGTGGAAAGGTAGAAAACCTGAGATTGACTATATGAAAGTTTGGGGGTGTGTGGCTTACTATAGAACACCTGATCCTAAAAGATCCAAACTCGGAGACCGAGCTATGAAAAGCATATTTGTTGGTTATGCAATGAATAGCGTGGCCTATAGATTTTTGGATAATGAATCGGGAGTCATCATGGAATCCAGAGATGCGGATTTCTTCGAAGATAAATTTCTAAAGGATAGTGAAACTACAAACCCCATTTCTATTCCAAGTACTTCTCGAGATGTTCCTGAACCTTCTCGATATATAGAAGAGCCAAGGAGAAGTACTAGGACTAGAAAAGAAAAGAATCTAGGAGATGATTTTGTCTCCTTCTTGGTTGAAGGGTCACAAAAGAAAGTGACAAGAGAGGTCATTTTCACCATCGATTTTGAAGATGACCCTAAGACTTTTTCTGAAGCCATGTCTTCGAGAGATGCTCATTTGTGGAAGGAAGCTATAAATGACGAGATGGATTCACTTCTAGGTAATGGAACCTGGGAGTTGGATAATCTTCCCAAGGGAAAGATACCTATTGGATCTAAGTGGATATTTAAGAAGAAATACCACCCAGATGGATCCATTTCTGCCTATAAAGCAAGATTAGTTGCTAAGGGATATAGGCAGAGAGAAGGCATCGATTATTTCGATACCTATGCTCCAGTTGCTAGGATTAGTTCTATTAGAACTCTCATAGCAATTTCCGCTTTGAAAGGACTTTACATTCATCAAATGGATGTAAAGACTGCCTTTCTTAACGGTTACTTAAATGAGGAGATTTATTTGGAGCAACCTGAAGGCTTTGTGGTGCCCGGACAGGAAAATAAAGTGTGTAGACTTATTAAGTCCTTGTACGGTCTTAAGCAAGCCCCCAAACAGTGGCATGAAAGATTTGATACCACTGTAACGAATTTTGGATTTCGGCATAACGGTGCAGATAGGTGCATTTATTCTAAATGCACATCCGATTATACCGTTGTCATTTGCTTATATGTTGATGATATGTTGATCATCAGCACTGACTTAGAAGGTATTTCTGAGACGAAGAAATACCTATCCTCCAACTTTAAGATGAAAGATCTTGGAGAAGTGGATACCATTCTTGGTATCAAGGTGAAGCGAACAGGCAGTCAGATTTCTCTAAGTCAGTCTCACTACATAGAGAAAATTCTGACAAAGTTTCAGCATCTAAACATAAAGGAGTTTAACACTCCATTCGATTCATGCGTGAAACTTGGTGCTAACTCGGGACGAGCAGTGGCTCAACTAGAATATGCAAGTGCAATTGGTAGCATGATGTATGCTATGCACTGCACTAGACCTGACATAGCATTCGCTGTGAGCAAACTAAGTCAGCATACGATCAATCCTGGTGTAGAGCACTGGAAAGCAGTAAGCAGAGTATTGGGGTATCTGAAAAGGACAAGAAAATTGGAAATGACTTACATGTCATCTTCCGGAATACTAGAGGGGTATTCTGATGCTAGCTGGATTGATCAAACCAGTGATTCAAAATCCACAAGTGGTTGGATTTTTACTCTAGCTGGAGGAGCTATCTCTTGGGCGAGCAAGAGACAGACATGTATAGCTCACTCGACTATGGAAGCCGAGTTCATTGCCTTAGCTGCGGCTGGCAAAGAGGCAGAGTGGATTAGAGATCTACTCTCGGACATTCGACCGTGGGATGTTCCAATGCCTTCTATTCCCATGTACTGTGATAGTGAGGCCACACTATCTAAAGTATACAATGCTGTGTATAATGGGAAGTCGAGACACATTGGTCTTCGACACAATTATGTGAGACAACTGTTTGAGAATGGTACCATCAAAGTTGTCTTTGTCAAGTCTAGTAAGAACTTGGCAGATCCGCTTACCAAACCTCTGACGAGAGATTTGGTCGGTACTACCACAAGAGACATGGGTCTAAAACCACAATAGAATCGGTTAGTGATGGAAACCCAACTTGAATTTAGTGCTCCTATCTTTCAAGTTTAAAGGGTAAAGTCACTTAATCGATAGAAGGTACTATCAAACTCGATAGATCCATGTGTGGTAAAGATAGTACGTCGTTGCCGAGAACTAGGATGAGTTTATTCTCTTAACAAAGTTTTGGAGACGTCTAAGCAACGAAGATGTTATAAACTTTGCCTATATGACCTAGAGGTGGTGCCGCCTTGAATGAAGATTAGTGGTTTATCTTCTAAAGGGTCAAGAAAAGGATTGAAAGCGCATGGCCATATTAGCGCTCAGTAAAATTGGAAGATTTATGTGATATGTGTAGATGGACCGGAGAGGTCGCAAGGTTCATGGTTTAAATCCATTAGGATACCACTGAATTGATTTCTCTTTGTTCACTTACATCAAACTAGGTTTAATCTTTGTGACACCTATGTGATATTACATAACTGAATGACAAGAAAACTTCCAACATGGTGGGGGATTGTTGGAATTTTTATGTAAAAAAAATGAGTGTTGGGAAGTTTTGCTTTGTCCCACATAGGAAGGAGGAGAAAAGCTAGGTGAGTTTATAAGGGATTCCCATCCCTTATAATTCAAACCAAATGGTGGGGGTCAAGTAGGTCCTCCCCACACGCGCGCCTAGCCGTGACCGTGAGCGCGAGCCGCGTGCCCGCGAGTGGCGCGTGTAGGCGCACTTTGCACTTTCGGAGCTGAGGAGCTTTTGTTTTTGGTGAACGGATCACAGATCCGGGTATGCGACCCAAACCCGTTCGGATTACTTAGCTGATAAGCAGATAGAGTTGGAATAGGATTGCTTAGCCAAAGGGATAGAGATCAGATTATCCAACATGTGGGATAATTATCTCTATCACTTATCATCCAGATTAAGCTTCCTTATCAGATCCAATTTCTTCCAGATTAAGCTACTTATCAGATAGAGCTTATCTCCACGTTTTTGGGGATTGAGAGCTGCATGGTTGGCTTATAAATACAGCCCCATGCAGGTTATTTTTTCATCATCCGAAAATCACAACAAAAGCTCTCTCTCTCGTTCTCTTACTTGCTCTCTCGTTTTCTGTCATCTACTTCTTCCAACTTCGGTTTTTCATCGCTGTTGAAATACCGATCGTCGACTGCATTAATCCTGGGTCGTTACGTCTAGAGGCTGACAGCGATTACGCGACGTAAACACCTTTAAGGACAGGAGTCTATTCCGTGCGGTTCTCTCTCTTCCATAATTCGAGCAAACTTTCAGGTTGGTCTTAATTTGAGTATCGTTTTACATAGTCCGATAACGGGACACTCTCATTCTACCTTTCTTGAACTGTTATGATCGTGAAGGATTATACAGTTTCTTAGACAACTTGGTAATTAAATAATTAATTTGAGTTATTTAAAGTCTTCATAAAGTTTAAATCTTGATTGTTTGATTCTGAATACAACATGAAGAGCGTTGATCATGCTCTGATAACCGCACTCGTAGAAAGGTGGCGTCCGGAAACCCATACATTTCACCTACCAATTGGAGAGGTGACCGTAACCCTGCAAGATGTACATGTTTTGTGGGGTTTACGAATCGATGGGGAGGCGGTTACGGGAGCTGATCGGAAATGGGAACCGGAGGCGAAGGTTGAGATGTGTCAGCGATTGATTGGAATTTCACCAAGTGGAGCAGATTTCAAAAGGGCACAATTGAAAATGAAAATTGTACGTGATGTGTTGAATACGGAATTACCGAACAACGCATCTAACGAGCAATGTATGTAGAGAGCACGAGTATACATTTTAGTTCTGCTTGGTGGTGCAGTTTTCCCAGACTCAAATGACAATAGCGTACATATGAATATGTTATCATTGTTAGAGGATTTTGACAGGTGCAGTCGCCTTAGTTGGGGGAGTGTCGTTTTAGCCTGTCTGTATAGAAACCTATGCAAAGCATCAAAAAGTGGTGTAAAATCAATTGCTGGTCCGATGATGCTATTGCAACTATGGGTTTGGTGCAGGATTCGCGCCACTTGCCCGATCCATGTTGATGAAATAAATGACATACCTTTTGGTGTTAGGTATATAATATATTTTTTATAAAAATTAAATAATTGTCTTTATGATCAAAGTCGAAAAGTTATATCTTTTTGGTGTTTATGTAGGTGGAATCGTTCGCTTAGTTTCCCAAGTGTACCGACACACACGATATTGGGATATCGGACGATCTTGCAAACAATAACGGATAGAGGTATCGTGAGTTTATCTATATACTACAATAATTTATTTTTATTTATGAATGCTAAAACATAAGGGTTGTATGCATGGGAACATAAAGATTATTTTCATTTATGAATGCGTTAATTTATTTTTATTTTTATATACTATAATAATTTAATTTTATTTATGAATGCTAAAACATGAATATTATCTTTTTGCAGTTTGTGTGGACTCCCTACGACGATCTCCAGTTTCTAGAATTCTCAGCAGATTGGTTGTGCAATACTTATGTTATCTTTTGGGAAATTGTAGAGGAATGCTTACCTAGTAGGGTAATGAGGCAATTTCACTTCATCCAAACCATTCCTACATTTCAACTATCAAATCAACAAGAACATGAGAGATTACACGACATGACACGACATAGGAGTAGTACAAGAAACTGGAGTTCAGTTCTGCGACCACAAATAAACCACTGGATAAATCGCAGGAACTATTTCGTCAACGGGGATGTCTCCTATAATCCAAGTACAGTGGATGACTATATGAATTGGTACCTGCAGCGTACTGTAATTCATATAGTCAACTCACGGCCGAATGATGAAAACTCTTATCGTCACCAAAATTTAGGAGGAAGACTTGAGTTAGCCGTATGTGTGTATATATATATATATTTGTATAATTTTATTTTCGAGATTAATTTATATTGTAATATTTATTAATAAAGATAGTAACATGTAAACTCTATGTAGGTGGAGTGTTTGAACCAGCTGCATGAAGGTATGGGAAGCTTGTTGGAAAGTCAACCCGATTATCAACATCTACAGGGTTTTTACGAAACGGCTGGGAATTATCTGCATTTCACACAAGATGGTCGTACGCAAAATTATGGTACGCATGTGGTACCTGTAGATGATTTTGTCCCAGTTAATGTGAACCGGGTCCAAAGACTTCCTAGACAACAACAGCAGACGCAGAGGCATATACTTCCCCTGTGGGTGTTCATCAAGAGGGTTCGATGCAATATCAACAAGTTGATGTGACGGGTGCATCGACCTCTAGTTTTCCTGTTGATGATTATACGGAACCGATAATGTCAGGTGGTGATGAGAGCGAAGAAGAAGTGTTTGACAGATCCGGTGAATCTGGCTCGGAAGGAAGTGAAGAAACGAGAGATGAATTTTATGATGACGGGGAGGAGGAAGTTTCTGATGACGATGAAAGCGCCCATGCAGAGGAAGATACTTCACCTTCTTTGCATGAGTTTAGTCAATGGAACAACAATCCAGACACAGAGGCTGATTATTCAGGCCCCGTATTTGATGACAAGGAGGAGGAAATGGATTTTTGGAGTGCAGGGGCATCAAATGAGATTCGGCTTGGTATGTATTTCTCTAACAAAGAAGAGCTGACGGAAGCCATTAGGGGATGGAATATATCACAACATAGGGAGCGTGTAGTTACTGAAAGCACAACGACGGTGTGGAGTGCGGTTTGCTACACTCGAAACAGAAGCAACAACACTGAAAACCCTACACCTGGTGCACGATGTAACTGGCAAGTCCGTGCAATTAAAAGAAAGAAGCAACGTTTGTGGCAAATCAGAAAATGGGTGGCAGGTCACAATTGCTACGGGACAGTTCTTGCTTATAACAATCGAAGTTTGAAGTCATCGATGATAGCCGCTCATATCCTACACTCAGTCCGTGCAGATATCGCCTACCCAGTTAAACAGATCCAAGCAGATATTAAAAACAACATGCATGTTGATATATCATACATCAAAGGATGGCGGGCTAGGCTAAAAGCTATAGAGAGCATATATGGGAGCTGGGAGAGCAACTTTGAGGAGTTACCGAGGTACATCGAAGCTTTAACATCATCTAATCCTAACACGATTGTTCATTGGTCACATGACCCGAATAGCTCGTCCAGTGCTTATACCTTTAAGTACGTTTTTTGGGCTTTCGGACCAGTTATCGAGGCTTTTACCCACTGCATCCCTGTGATATGTGTGGACGGGACCCATTTAAAGGGTTCCTACAAAGGGAAGTTACTGACCGCGGTAACAAAGGACGCCAACAATCACATTTTACCACTTGCATATGCCATTGTTGATGAGGAAACACTGGATAGCTGGTCTTGGTTCTTTGACCACCTAAGGTGGTGTGTTGCAAATAACAGTGCTAGACAACTGTGTGTCATTTCTGATAGGCACAATGGGATTCTTAATGCAATGAGCACTCTAGAGGACTAGAAGGAGCCAATGGCATATCACCGGTATTGTCTCAGGCACATTCAAAGCAACTTCATGAGACAGTTCAAAAACTACAGACTGAAGAAACTTTGTTACCAAATGGGTTGTATGACTCACAGCCGGAAATATCGCGTTGCCCTACAAGAAATAAAAGCCATCGACCCCGCTGCATGGGAATACCTGAAAGAGATCGGTACCTCTAAGTGGTCGCTTCTGCATGACAAAAACAATCGTCGTTGGGGAAACCTAACAACAAATATTGCAGAGAGTATGAACAATGTCTTGTGGGGAGCTAGGTTTCTTCCTATTAAGGCTTTAATTGACTTCACATTCAATAAAGCCGTGCAACATTTTAGGAAGCATATGGAAATCGCTAGTAACTGTCAGACGCCCCTGCCCGCACGTATGTGGGAACTGTTCAAAAAGCGCGACCGATACGCACAACAACACACAGTGGATGAGTTTGGCTACACGACTGGCGTATACAGAGTGGTGTAAAGGGGGCAAAACGACTACACTGTCAACTACGGTAAACGTCAGTGTACATGTGGGAAGTGGCAAATGCACCGATTCCCATGTTCGCATGCCATTGCCGTTTGTCGTAATAGGGGAGAGAACCCGCACACACTTGTGAATAAAGTGTACACAAAGATTACGTACAAACAACAATACCGAAGTGACTTTGTGCCGCTTCGTCATGTTGACTACTGGAATGACCCAGGTTGGAGGATAAGAGCCAAAGTATCAAGGCTTTCCACATCTACAGGTAGAAGACGTACGCGGAGAATACGCAATGAGATGGACGTCCGTCATCCAAACGAGCCAACTGTAAGAAGATGTGGATTATGCATGCAACCTGGACATAACAGAACCACTTGCCCAAACTCTCATCCTTAAATTAACTTGTCATGTTTTACGTTGTAATGTGATTTTTTTCACTTGTATAATGTAATGTAATGTTATTTTTATTATTATTATTTTTACTATTTTTTCATGGTAATGTGATTTTTTTACTAGTATAATATAAGTTGTCGTGTTTTACTACTTAATAATCCCCTAAACCTAATATATTCTAAATCACATAGAAAACCCTAAACCACCTAACCCAAAACCATCTAAATTTAAACTACATAAAAAACCCTAAACTACCTCGTTAAAATTTAAACTACATAAAAAAAACCCTAAACTACCTATCCTTAAACCATCTAACTAAACCACTTCAAAAAAAACCTAGACTTTTGATAAGCCACTTTTCCATGCATACCTCCTTTTGTCACAAAAAAAAAATTAGAATCCGATTCTCTGTATTGTACTATGTTCGCAGAAAAAGAATAGATTCTCTAGTAAGGAAGAAGTGACCCAAAACAGAAGAGAGAGAAAGTGACCGAACTTCCAAAGTCCGGCCACTTTTTCCATGCAAAATTCAACACAAAGTACATGTACGTTACACACAGAAGAGAGAGGAAGTGACCGGACTTCCAAAGTCCGGCCACTTTTTTTTTAGAGAGAGTTTCAGAGGAGAATGACAGGTGGCATGCGTATTGAAAGTGTTCGGACTTCCAAAGTCCGAACACTCTAGTTTTGAAAACCAAAAAAAAAAAACCTTATTTCTGATAATTTTTTACAAAACCACCCTAGTTCTGAAAAAAACTTGAAGCCATGCAATGGTCGTGGGATGCCGATGGTGAAATTGAATCAACCTTCGAATTTCGAACTTACGATTTTGCCATCTCTTGATCATACACCAACTCCGACTCCAGGAAATAGATGCAATCATACGGGCAATGGTGGAAGCGGTTGTGTTCCAGGCAGCCACCATGTTAATAACAACGGAAAGGCTTTCGCAGGTCGACGTAGTGCCACTTCTTCACCGCCAACGATGGTGGTTTCCAGTGGTGCCAGCGCTAACCGGAAATTGATGATGGAGACCAACGAAGCTTCAAACAATTAGTTGGGGCTAATTGTTGTATGCGCACGTGTGTGTGTGTGTGTGTGTATATAGTGTTAGGTTCACGTGAGACGATGATGTTTTCGTGAGACCCGTGAAACCAAATTTTTACACTTGAAACCTTACAACATAACATTGTGAAGGTAAGAACACCTTCATTTTGCTACATAGTTTCAAGTGTAAAAACTTGGTCTCATGAGTCTTCCAAAAATAGTTTGGTCTCATATGATACCATATATATATATATATATATATATAGAGGGAGGTTCATACGAAAAATATAACTTTTTAAGAAAACGCGAGGAGCAATCTCAACCACTCATCTCAGTCAACAAAGACGGCTTTGACCGGTCCCCCCTTTAATAATCTATACCCTCCCATGAATCGCGTCAATCCTCGGTGATCACGTCCACCGTAACCACGAGATGAGTGGTTAAGATTGCTCCTCACTTTTTTTTTTTAAATTGACATGCTTCTCGTTTGGACCTTCCCATATATATATATATATATGATATAGCTTGGCTAAGTGGAAAATTAAAAAAATTATGAAAAAATAAAGAACACTCTAATAAAAATTCATCTATGCAGTGTAATGTGTGGGTATATATGAAGGTGCATTACGTACACCTTTGCATAGAAATCCGGAAACATTATGTACTATGTATATGTGTATACGGTATAGATGGATGATTATTATGTTGTCTTATAGTTTTTTTCAAAATTTTAAAGTATTTTCACTTAAATGACACTATACATATATACTGACTCATGCATGGATGGTTAAAGCTAATCAATGTGATTAATATTATATCAATAATTTAATGTTGTTTTATAACTTTTTATTTATGTTTGGGTCGTATTTGGCCAAGGTTTAATGTTTTTTGTGTATTTATTTACGAATGAAATAAAAGAATTAAGTGGTGATACTTTATCAAAAGTTAAGAGGATAAATGATTCATATGTCTTATATAGAGATATGTGAGTTTATACGAGAATGTTAATCATTTAAAAAATTAAGAAAAATTTCGTTAATATATAAAATTATATGATTTAACCGATTTTGCGTGCGACTTTAAGAGTCTGTTTACCAAATTTCTCATTAAGTCATTAAGCTGCAAGTAAACACTCTAAAATGTATGTGCGAATAAGCTCATTAAGCCATAAATAAACAGGTCGTGCCCAAAGTCATCTATGTTCAGATTTTCTCTCTCGCGTTAATTAGTGTAAAATGTCATGTGATTTTATTCGAGCCGAGTTTTTCTCGTGTTCTTAAATAGTTAACGTTCTCATTTGAATTTTTTTTCTTTCTATATGTTTGTATTGATCTAAATCAAATGTTATTAATTATAAGCTTTAAAATATAAATAGTAACAAAATACACATGTAATATCTATTCAAAAATATTTAGACGATTTAAAGTTTTATGATACTGATATCGTATCCTAAAAGGTAAATGTTTTATCGATTGATTTACTTCGCCTTCCATCTAAATGTTGATTTATATGCATGTAACGTTAATCAAAAGTAAAAGATATCATAATTAATACGTGAAATAATACACAATTGTCTTAAATCTTCGTACTTTAATTAGAACGATACAATGAAATATGTTTTAGTGGTATTGTTACACTCTTAGATAAGGAGGCAAGGGATCTTATCAAAAGTAAGAGATATTATAACTAAGTCTTGGATGAGTTGATTTTTAATCTAAAATAATTTTTTCTTTCACCATCTGTAGCGGGTGGTGTCAAGGGAGTGATATTGACCGGTACTCTCTGGGAACACCACCGAAGATGAATTGGTACCAATTGTCAATTAAGAAAATCGGTATAGCCATGTCGTGTAACATCCCGCCTACCTCAACAATAATATTATCCGCTTTGCCCCACCGGCCCACGGCTTTGTTTCTGGCGACCTGGTGAGGACTTCCCAGGAGGTCACCCATCGTGGTACTACTCTCACCCTAGCACGCTTAACTGCAGCATTCCAAGAACCTGTCGTGCACTAGACCCCAAAAACGTGTTGTTGTTAGGAAAACCAGGATATTACTTATAACACCCAACATTACTACTGTCCAAGGCCGATATGGGATATGCCTAAGGTGTTACATGCCGGTTGCCTACCCCACCCCACCCTACCCTACCCCACCCTCTCTCTCCTTTCTCTCTCTTTTTTTTTATTAACTATTTAGATTGGTATGAGAGTCAAAACCATTGTGGATGAATTGGTAAGGATTGGTAAGATAGTGGAAAACTGACGTGGCGCTGAGTAGGGATGGGAATTTCACCCGGCCCGTCGGGGAACCCGGCTTACCCGCCCCGGACGGGGCCGGGGAAAAACCCACAAAACCGGGGCCGGGGACCGGGTCCGGGGATACCCGGTTTGAGAATTGCGGGGTCGGGGCCGGGGCCGGGAGACATAGTCCCCGGTACCCGGTTAATATAAATAATAAAATATATTATATATTGTATATTTAATTAATTAAGTTACCAATTATACTATCCCATTGCCTCCAATTTCCAATTCCAAGTTCCAGAATCCCGCCTTCAATTTCATGCCTCCAATTTCCAATTCAAATTCCAATTCGAGGTATTTTTTTAAAAAAATACCTTGGTTTCGGGTCTTGACCGGGTTTGACCGGGGGTTTGACCAAAATTTGACCGGGGCCGGGTGGTCAATCCCCGTACCCGCCGGGGACCGGGGCCGGGGCCGGGTCTCCTTATACGAAACCGGGGGCGGGGGCGGGTAAGGGGGCACCCGCCCCAAACCCGCCCCGTTCCCATCCCTAGCGCTGAGGTGACAGCTGGTACCATTGGCAACCAACATGACCACTATGGATGATCGTCTAATTAAGTACTTTTAATTACTTTCAACTAACTTTATCTTGAAATTTATGTACAAACTTTTACATACATTTAATCAATTTTACATGTATATATTAAAGTTTTGTTTATATTGATAAAAATAGGTAAATAAATTTGAATGAAAATTTTGGGCTTTTATTGGGCTTTTTGGGCCCGGGTTATAGCGTCTCGCTTGCCCGGTTTCCTTTTCTGGGGAAATTACCATTTTTACCAACATATTATTCATTTTTTTCTACTTTTACCAACGTTCTTTAATTTTTACCAATTAGATCATTAAACTATCAATTTTTTTTCAATAAAGCCAAGGTTTAGTTTTTTTCTCAATAGTTTCTACGCCAAATTAAGAGTAAACTATATTTTTGGTCCTTATGGTTAATACTCATTATCAATTTCGGTCCCTCTTTTAAACTAATTAATTTTTTTTGTAAATCATGGTTACCTCTTTATTTTTATTTTTAGTTCATTTGAATAAATTTAATTATAAAGGTTAGTTACTTTTAGGTTATTTTTATACTTACAACTTTTCTTTTGTCATTTCTCATTGTTGTCTTCTTAGATCATAGAATAATTTAAATTTCATTATTGAAAATAATTAAAATAATAGATTAATCTTAAAATAATTGCTAGAGGTACTCTATGAAAACCAATACTATAATTTTAACTAGGGGTGAGCATAAAAAGCGGATACCCGCTTTTGGAACCGGAATCGCTTCGGAACCGTCGGTTCCGAAACCGGAACAGGTGTGAGTGGTTCCGGTTTCGGTTCCTAAAATAGGGAAACGGTCAAATCCGGTTCCTGTTCCAGTTCTCAAATTTTTGGAACCGTTACCCGGCGGGTACCCGGTATTTTTAAATATATATATTTTATTTTTTAAATATATTACTTTTTCGCCATTTTTTGTATTTATTGTTAAGACTTTACGAGTAGTTTTTATCAGAAAGTTGGTACTTTATATTTTGTCATATTTATTCGTTAAACTTAGGGTTTTATTACATTTATAATGTACGTAATGTTTGAAAAAAAAAACTAAAAAAATAGGTTACACTGGGTACCCAGTATCGGAACCGGTTCCAAAAAATTAAGAACCGCTCTAACCGGTTCCGGTTCCTATATTCCAAGAACCGCCGGTTCCGGTTCCATGAAAAAAAATCCGGGTACCCGATTATGCTTGTTGGGTTTTCGTGGGATCCCTCGCATCAAACTGACACGAGGATCATTGTGGATCTCAATAATTAACTTGATTGAGAAAACTTATAAACCTAATGACCAATCTGATCAGTGATTTATAAAATCGAATACATACAGATTCGATTATGTGAGAAGCGATTTGGAAACAAAACTCTAAAATTCCACAGATCTTTCCTTTCATTAGTTTAACAGAATTAGGAGTGTTACCTGGAATGCTTGAGATTAAGTCCACCAGTGAACGACCGTACAAATATTCCTCTAGCAGAATCGAAACCCGAATCAACCGAAAGACCGAACTGGTTCGGTGGAGGGGGGCGGTGCCGGTTTTAAGAGAGAGGGAGAGAGAGAGTTTTCTGGAAACTGATTAAGGAGCGAAGTAATTTTTCTAAAGCCTATAAGTCTTATTTATATGGAAAAGAATACAGTTTCCATACAATACTGTTTCCTTAATTATCTAATCATTTTTCTTTTTCCTTAAGAAAAGAATGTTCTAGATAACTATCTTTAATTAATTAGTCATCCTATTATATATTTATTTACCTAATAAATATATAATTCACATAATTAATTAATAACCCTTAAACTTTGGGATTTCTGACTGAAATTACCCAACTGATTTATAATTAACTATTATAAATTCAATCTCTCCATTTCTGGGTTTATTTAACTTATTCGATTTATAGGTCCTCACAGGTGTGACCCTCAAGTGTCTTGTAACATTGGATGTGTAATCACTGGTTTGCCAACTTCTGCACATAATAACTAACAATGCTCACCCCTAATTTTAACATAAAACTCTGATGGAGGCCAAAAGATGTAGAGAAATGATTTAAGATACAACTTTAATCTTTTCATAAAATTATTTATAAGCTTCTAGTCAATGGGGTGTGGTTTCTAAAGACATATTGGCTCTAAATTGTCATATATTCAAGCTAAAAATAAAAGCGACTTTTATATCGAAACGAACTAAAGATACAAGAATTTATCTTTCAAATTTAGGGTTTTAGGTAAACATTTGCTTTAAAGTTTAATGTATTCTCCAAATTGGAAAATCTTTAAAAAGTGGTAACATTTCAAAATGCAAATGATTCCTCAAATATATTATCATCATGAATGAGAAATAACTTTTTATTATATTCTTTTCTATAAAAAAATCTTAAATTTAAATATTTACAAGAGATAAATAATAAATAAATAAATTATTATATGTACAAATTATTTCAATGATATAATTAAATTGTATTAGGGAGGCTAGTAAGCTACTGTGTTTGTCTCTCTTTGTACTAGGTCTTGCGTTATTGGCTTTATATTTTGTTGTAAAAATGTTTGTTTGTGGTAAATTGGTAGCAAAGTTTTGGCTGTTTAAAAAAATAATATAATTAATTTTATAGTCTCTGAAAATATGAACCCATTAAAGATAAAAGTATTATGGGAAAATTATTATAACCATGATTACCAAAATTGTAATTAGTTTTAAAAAATGATCAAAGTTGATAATGAGTATTAACCATAGGGGCCAAAAATGTAATTTACTCTTAATTTGGGGTAGAAACTATTGAGAAAAAAAACTAAACATTGGCTTTATTGAAAATAATTTGATAATTTAATGATGTAATTGGTAAAAATTAAAGAATGTTAGTAAAAATAGAAAAAGATGAATAATATGTTGGTAAAAATGACAATTAGTCCTTCCTTTTCTTAATAAAATCCCTGCTGTTTAATTTTTCTTTTTTGAATGAAGATGAGTGTATGAGAAGATATATTCTTATCAGAAATCTTATTTTTATTAGAATATATATATAGAGAGAAAAGTTAATTTGTTAACTCATGAATTTGTGTTAACCATGTTAACCAAAAATGGACTAATGGAATTTTTTATTTTCTATATTTGTAGTCTTAGACAATGATTTACAAGCTTATAAAAGTTTTTTATCTTAAGATAATAATATATACGTTGAAATTGCAGTGTCTAGTGAAATTGATTTTTGTTTTTCTTTTTTAAGGTTTTGTGGAATTAATTATCATAAATAAGTTAACATTTTAAATATACAATTATAAGTAATTAAAAACGTTTAACTAACAATATGTATATATATGGAAGGAAAATTAAATGAGGAAATACTAGGACACCAACAAATTATTTCTTTTTAATCAAATGATCTTAATAATTCATTTAATAGAAAACACACCATAAATTAATTTGTGTTTCGTGTAAGAAAACGTTGGTCAACATTCTGACCAGTTAAACTTAAAGAAAAAAAAGGGCTTCAAAGTCTCCCTCCATTTTCTACACGTCCTACACATTGATGCCAAGTGCCAACAAGACTATTGTTGGTAGTCTAATGATAATATCTATATATATCTATACCTATATTTATATCACCTTCTTAGGCTACACGCACCCAACTCAATCAACCCACTCAACCCACTCACTTTTTGAATGCCACATCAGCTTCCACATCAGCTTCCACATCAGCTTTTGGTCAACCCTCTCTTTACCCTCCCATAACCCTCTACAACACACACCCAACCCTTCCAACCCTCTCACTTTTCAATTTATTTTATTTATTTCATTTATTTTATTTAATTAAATAATATAATTAAATAAATAATATTGTTAAAAATAAGTTAAAAATTCTAATATTAATAAAAGTTACATAATTAACTAAACTAAAATTAAGTAAACTAAAAAAATTACGAAAAAAATAAACTAAAAAAATACGAAAATAAATAAACTAAAACTTGAAGTCGTGTCTCGCTCTTAGTACAACCTTTTTTTACAACACGGCTTCCAACTCCAAACCCGAAAGGTGGTCATGCGGGGTTTTGCAGAACAACCAGTCTTTTTTCATCTTGTAGTCCATTTTTTCCGCCAAATTGCGGTCCCACGACTCATACAGTTCGGTCGTGGGGGTGGAAGATTGGCCCCCTCTAAGGGCCTTTTTCGCCTTGCCCCGACCTACGGGTCGTTTAGGTGGCGGAACCTCGACCTCGTCGAAATCTTGACCAAAGTGACCGTCGGAAGACCCAACGTGCGAGTACGTTTTGTTGAGCGAGACGAAGACCCACCGGACATTAACGGAACTGCAGCCCATTTAGGGCTGTGACGGACTATCTCCCAACAGTTTTCGAAGAGGAAAACACCGCCCTCCGTCATTTGGTATTGGGAACGAACCTTTTTAGAAGGTTGACCTCGCTTTCTCCGCTAGGCCTATTGTTTATTATTTGGTTGTATATTCCGTTGAAGGCCATGATTTTTTTGTTCATCGCCTTCCATTTTGCAGTCAGTTGGTGGTGGGTTCTGTACGGGGGGACTTGAAGTCGGGCATAAAACGACCGCTCGATTGACTTCCAAAATTGAACTACAAATTAACGAAAAAATTAATGAATATATTAACGAAAAAATTAATGAAAAAATTAACGTAAAAATAAACGAATAAATTAACGAAAAAATAAACGAATAACTTAACAAATTAACGAAAAAATATACTAGATCTTTGCGCGTTACCGGATGCGGGGTTCTCGGACTCGTTAATCCACGCCTGGCATAACGCTACTTCCTCGTCGGGTGTCCATTTTTTTGCAGTTGCGCGGGTGGGGAAGGTTTGTTTCGGTTTTTCGGGGAAAAGCGGGGGTTCGGCCTCGGGTTCGGCCTCGGGTGAAGCGGAACCTTCGGTTGGCAACCGTTGGGTTTCCGGAACATACGAATGTGTTTCGCTTGAATCGGAACCCGAGGCCGTTTCACGGGGTATGAAATCGGGGTAACCCGTATTTCCGCGGTTATAATCCGTATTGACACCGGATGTCCCGTAGTGGGTGGGAAAGGCCGTATTAGAAAATTGGGTGGGAAAGTAATTTGGAGGGTAAGGAAAGAAATTTGGCGCATAACCGGTTCCGTAACCGGCGTTTTGTGTATCAAAATGCGGTATAAACGGCGGTTGTTGTTGAGCGTCAAATTGCGGTATACACGGTTCGTGGTTCGCGTAATCGACGAATGCCGACTGTTTATGTAAAAAATTACACAACTCGATGTCGAATGAAACTTGTGTGAGGCTTAACCGTCGAGAGAAAGAAATTACAATCAATGATAAGTGCGAGAAAGTAAAATAAGACAAATAATTTGATGACGCAGGAAAAACCTCACGACGGAGGAAAAAACCTGCGGTCGACCTAAAAGGTAAGTCGACAGAGCACTATGATCACCAATCAGGGGTGATGTCCTTCAAGTATACAGCTTTGATCGTACGTTTACAAATGAGAGAACTATGAAATCGAATGTAAATTACAGATGATTGTCAAGAATAATGATTTTAGCACTTGTGAGCTTCCGATAGACTTCGTCCGTTGAAATGCTGGCTTGATTCTTCTTATATAGTGGCTTGATAATAACGGTCCAACGGTATTGTGGCTCATTAATGATTGAATCGTAACCGTCCAACGTTATTGTCTTCAATTAATGCTTGGGAAGTAACTGTCCAACGGTATTGTTGAGAGTTAATGTCCAGATTGTAACTGCTGCGAGAATCTTGCTTGCAACGGTCGATCTTGTTGTTGTCGAACGATACATAACTTACGATTTGTTCATTGTAATGGTGAACTCCAACGAGCATAGCATAGTACTCGATTTCCGATTTCCTCAAAGGTGGACAATTGTTAGATATGATAATCAGCTTACCTGCATCAAACATATAAACTTTGTATATTTATTCGTTAGTATTATCGTACGATATGGTGGATATCGTTCGACTTATTCGATGTATATGTTCGATGTCTAATGGTCTTTGTTCGATGGTTCTTTTAGGTTTTTGTCTCAGGACCTTATCTTAATACAGGATCAATGTTCTAACATTTGTCTTATGATTATATTTGGTCGTCGTGCGATTGTAGATTTTTACCCTAACAATTTGCCCCCAAGATTTAGAGAATAATTCTAATTTTATCTAAATCTTTAATTCGCTGGACAAAGAGTAAAAATACGTTGGTAAACGGTCGAATTAACGTTGATAAACTAGCCGTTATCTAGCCGTTACTCTGGACGCGTGTTCTCTAACGGTTAAGTGTTGACGCGTGGCACGATTATCTCTAATGACTCTTATGATTTAGTTGCTATAAATGAGGCGTCCAATTGTGAGAAAAGATTTTACGAATCTTTCTAATTTCATAACCATTTGCTTGAAATCGTAATCCGACTATTTTTGGCAAAGATTTTCGTGCGACTAGGCTTTAAAAGGTACCTCCTTCTTCCCTGTTTCATGCGTTTGAAGTCAATAGCAAATAAGAGTAATAGAGGTTTAGATAATCTTAGGTTTACCCGCTTAAGAAATAGTTTAAATCGACTAGAGTTTATTATGTCGAGCGAGGTTAGGAGTTCAATTACGGAAAGCCTAGAAGTAGGAGAGTTGAGGGAGTTAGCAGGGTTACCAGAGGGTGCTCAAATAAGGGTGGCTGGAGAGATTCGGCCGGCGGATACTCCGACGGGGTTCTTCGCCCTGTTCGAGTATCCGTTTAAGATCGGATTTCGATGGCCTTACTCTCCACTTTCTCGAGCCTTCATGTCCCGTTTCAACTTGTCTCCGGGGCAACTGATGCCTCAATTCTGGCGTGTCATCCTGGTAATCGAACGGGTGACCAAGGATTGGGGTCGTCGTGCCTTCTCTGTAGACGACCTTCTCTCTGCCTACAACGTGACGAAACTGCCCTACAACCGTTATGGGTTGTTTCCTAAGGGTAGGAATGACACCATGCTTGTTCATCGCACGCAAGTGAATGATCGAGGATGGAAGTCTCGTTACGTCTTCGTCCAGACGTCTTCGGTCGCTGATGAATCTTGGATCGTTCCTGAATGGAATTCCAATGGTAATTTGGACGTTTGTTACTTACCATTGTGTTTTTATTTATTTTTCAATACTAATCGTATGTTTTTCTTTTTGCAGCTGTCAGCTTTACGTTCGAGACTACCGAGGAGTCGACCGAGTTGATCTCGCACTTCCTCAGCTATAGTGTGACGGATCGCACGTATAGGACATCGAAGGGTGGTGAGGAGAGCGACGTCGAGCCTGAAGTACAAATAATCGAGGAAACAGATATGGAAGGTAAATATCGTACGTCATTTTTCTTATTTATGCTAGTTTTGTTTGATTCTGACTTTTCCTTTCTGTATAGGCTCAGCTTCTAAGAAGGCGTTGACGATGGAAGCAGCTGCTCGTGCTGCTAAAAGGAAGGCTGCCGCCCAGGAAGGTTTGGTGGCTAAACGTACGAGGTCGTCGTACGTTTCTGTGGATACCCCACCTAAGGATACCGCACGCAAGGTTGAAGGTGGGATAGAGGCTATCCCTCTTAGCTTCGCCCCTCCTACAAAGGGAGAAGGTGCGTCCAGCCGGCCTGTGTCGAAGGTCGACAAGGGCAAGGAGAGAAGAGGGGTCTGGTCTTACGACCATGACGATTCAGATCCCTTCTGACTTCATGGTGGACGATGTAATCAGGACAGCGGCCACTTTCCCTGTCTTGGAGCAGTTTCACGTCCCTGCTCAGAAGGCTCGTATGGAGGAGGCCGACATCGAAGACCTTGATGCCTCCATCGCGGGTATCTCCTTCTTGGTAAGTTTTTGTCGTACAATTTTATTTTTATTTTTCTTGTACAGCTTCTAACTTTCTCTTTTTTCTTCTTGTAGGCTCTCCAAACCAGTCTTAGCCTCCATACTCGGATGGCTAAGATCAAGGAAGAAATGGCGTCGAGCCAGAATGATGCCAAGGTGGCCAGGAAAGAGGCCGACAAGGCCAAAAAGAAGCTGGTCCAATTGTCCGACGAGGTTAATGCCAAATCGGTTCAAATTGGGGATTTGGAATCCAAGCTGGAGCTCAGCGAGCAATTCCAAGTTCAACAGCGGGAACGGCTGAAGTTGGCCTTGGACCACACCAAGGAGTTGGAGAAAGAGCTGTTGGTCGTTCGACGAGAGAAAGCTGAGAGGGAAGAAGCTCTATCGTCCAAGATCCAAGAACTGGAAGAGGACGCTGCATTGGTTCGCGTGGTCGCACGTACTGCGGTTATGCGACGAATAGCCGCTGGGACTGTCACCTCTCAGATGGCAAAGGACGAAGTGACCTCTTTCGTTCAGGTGATGGGCTCTGAAGACCTTCTTGACGAGGAGGATCTAAAAGGCCTGGACGAAGAAAAGCCTGCGGATGTCGAGGATGCAGGTGTCGAGGAGGAGGTTCCTGGAACCTCTGGATCCGTTCCTGCGCATCCTCTGGAAACTGAAGAGGCTCCTGCTGCAGATCCACCTTCCACCGACGCTCCTTTAGAATAGTTTTCTTTTTGTAATCGTAAAAATTTTTTGTACTCTGCCGTTTTTAGGCAAGAAATGTTTAATGAATGAAATTTTGTTTAAATAACGTGTGTTTTAACTTATCACTTGATGTGTTATTATAACTTTTATCATGCGTTTTAGCTCGTGTCGTGCGTTTTAGCCTGTATCGTGCGTTTTAGCTTTTATCGTGCGTTTTAGCTTTTATTTTTGCATGCATTTGTTTTAAAGTCCTTAGACTTGATTTAGAAACGTTTCTTTTGTACTCATGAGAGTATTCGTGCGACTGGCGAGTTGACTTGCGCTCTTGCGACATAATCGTGCGTTATAGCAGTTTTCTTGCGATTCATGCGATTTTTGTCGTGCGATTCCTGCGATAAGCATGCATTTAAGTCGTGCGATCCATGCGATTTATCGTGCGATACCTGCGACAAAGGATGACTAAGGGGTGGCCGTTGGCTTAGCCAACGGCGCTCCGATGCTTAAGTCAGTAATGGATAAGGAATAAATCGTATGTAAATAGGTTTAGAAATAATACCTTTTGAGGTGATGGGCGTTCCAGCTTCGTGGGATTTCCATACCTTCCATAGTCGTAAGTCTGTATGCTCCATTTCCGATAACTTTGGAAATTATGTAGGGTCCTTCCCATTTGATGGAAAGTTTTCCAGCATTTGGCTCTTGTGTGTTTTGAAACACATGTCGTAAGACATAATCTCCAACTTGAAAAATTTTTGCCTTTACCTTTTTGTTGAAGTGTCTTTCGACAATTCCTTTTTGTGCAGCCATCGTTCGTAATGCTTTTTCTCGGATTCCTTCTAAGGCGTCAAGATCGTAAGATAAATTTATTGCATTTTGATCATATGTGCGACTTCTGGCAGTTGGTATTTGAGCTTCGATTGGCAAGACTGCTTCGCATCCATATACCAGAGAATACGGAGTTTGTCCGGTTGATGCTCTAGGTGTCGTACGATTTGCCCATAAGACAGATGGCAATTCTTCTACCCATTTTCCTTTTGCTCCTTTCAACCTCTTTCGGATTGAATTGATGATGACTTTATTGCTCGACTCTGCTAACCCGTTAGATTGTGGATATCTCGGAGTTGAAGTGATTAATTTGATTCCTCGTTTTTCACAGAACGTACGAGTCTTATCACTTATAAATTGTGAACCGTTGTCGCACATGATTTCAGCTGGTACCCCGAATCTGTAAATGATGTTTTTCTGAATGAAAGATATGACTTCTTTATCTCGGACTTGTGAGAAAGCATCAGCTTCTATCCATTTTGAGAAGTAATCGGTGAGCACGAGTAAATAGACTTTCTGTCCAGGGGCTGGAGGTAATTTTCCCACGATGTCCATTCCCCATCGCATGAAGGGCCATGGAACTAGAACAGAATGTAAAGGTTCAGATGGTCGATGGACCATACTCGAATGTCTTTGACATGCGTCGCATCGTTGGACGTACGTTATGGCATCTTCTCGTAGAGTAGGCCAATAGTAACCTTGTCGTGAAATTCGACTAGCAAGACTTCTGCCCCCTGCGTGATTTCCACATTCTCCGTCGTGCATCTCTTGGAGGATTCGATTGATTTGTACCTTATTTGTGACGCATCGTAGAAGAAGTCCGGTCGTGGATCTTCGATAAAGTTGATCTTCAAAAATTGTATATCTTGAAGCTTTCGACCTTGTCTTTCGAGCTTCCATTTTATCTTCGGGTAGTTGGTCGTGTTTGAGGTAGTTCCATATGTCGAGCGACCAATTGTAAATTTCTTCGTTCATCTGTACTTCATCGTTTGCCGCAATTGTTGGTGTTGTGAGATGAAGTATTGGGATATTTTCCATGAACGGATCATGAAATGCAGATCCCAGATTGGCCAGTGCGTCCGCTTGCATATTTAAATCTCTTGGTATTTGCTCGATCAGGAACTGCTCAAATCGTGCGATTCGATCTTTAACGGCTTTGAGATAACTCATCATTTTTGAGTCTTTTGCTTGAAAATCTCCATTTACTTGGTTTACGACTAGTAAAGAATCGCTTCGAACGTGCAACTGTTTTGCCCCCAGTCTAAGAGCAATATCTAGTCCTGCGATCAAAGCTTCATATTCTGCTTCATTGTTTGTGGCTTTGAATTCGCATCGTACGGAGTATACTATATTTCCCCCTTGTGATGATTTTAAGACAATACCTAATCCACATCCTCGTACGTTCGAGGAACCATCAACGTAGAGTATCCAAGGCTGGTTGTCTGAAATCATCACAACTTCGTCGCACGTTGTGGGTTCCAATCCTGGAGAAAACTCTGCCACGAAATCTGCTAGTACTTGCGATTTGATAGCCGTCTTGGGTTTAAATTCAATGTCGAACCCACTGAGATAAATGCTCCATTTGGCTAGTCGTCCTGTCAATTCTGGTTTTCGAAGCACCGTCTTGAGTGGATAATTGGTCACAACAATGATATGATGTGACTCGAAGTAATGTCTTAGCTTCTTTGCTGCCGTCATAAGACCTAGTAACAATTTTTCCATTGATGTGTACCTGGTTTCTGCGTCGAGGAAAGACTTGCTAACATAATAGATTGGTTGTTGTCGTTGATCTTCTTCTCGCACAAGTACTGCACTTGTCGCATTTTTGCTCACTGCCAAGTACAATTGTAGACTTTCTCCTTCGACTGGTTTTGTCAGCAGTGGAGGTGATGTCATATATTGCTTCAGTTCTTGCAAAGCTTTCTCATGTTCGTCTGTCCATAAGAAGCCTTGATTCTTTCGTAGGACAATATAGAACAAATGGCATTTATCCGATGATCGTGAAATAAATCGGGTTAAAGCTGCCACTCGTCCTGTTAACTTCTGGACTTCTTTGACATTCCTTGGAGATTGTATCTCGACGATAGCTTTGACTTGTTCCGGACTTGCTTCGATTCCGCGTTGCGTGACCAAGTATCCCAAGAATTTTCCTGCTCGTACTCCGAAGGAACATTTTGTTGGATTGAGCTTCATCTTGTACTGTCGTAGGATATCGAAGGATTGCTTTAAATGTGCAACATGATCGATCGAACGTTCTGATTTCACAAGCATGTCGTCGATATAAACCTCCATCGTTCGACCAAGATGTTCCTTGAACATCATGTTAACCAATCTTTGATATGTTGATCCTGCATTCTTGAGACCGAATGGCATAACTTTGTAACAGTATATGCCTTTGTCTGTCATGAATGCAGTCTTCTCCTGGTCGTCCGTGTGCATCAATATTTGGTTGTATCCTGAATATGCGTCCATGAATGTCAATAATTCATGTCCTGCTGTCGCGTCAACCATGGCGTCGATATGAGGTAAAGGAAAAGGATCTTTTGGACAAGCTTTGTTTAGATCCGTGAAATCAATGCAAACTCGCCATTTTCCGTTCTTCTTTTGTACGACGACTACATTAGCCAGCCATTCTGGATATTTGACTTCTCGGATCTTCCCAGTTTTAAGCAGATTATCAACTTCATCGTTGATCACTTTATTTCTTTCAGGTGCGAACTTGCGACGTTTCTGTTTAATGGGCTTGAAAGTGGGATCCACGTTCAGTTTATGCGATATAATGCTTGGATCTATTCCGACCATATCTTCATGCGACCATGCAAAACAATCTGAATGTTCCTGCAAAAAAGATATAATCGTGTTTTTTATGTCAGGGGGGAGCGAGGCTCCTACGAAGACTTTTCGATCAGGATGTTCAGGATCAAGGACGACTTCTTCTAGCCGAAGGTCGTCGTTCGATTTCCTCTCATCCTGGCTCTGTAATTGCTAGATGTCCTGCGACTTTGTCTTCATCGTAATCTTGTAACATTCTCGTGCGATTTTGTTCTCACTAGCAATCTCTTGAATTCCCCATGGAGAAGGAAATTTAATCTTCTGGTGGTATGTCGAAGGAATTGCTTTCATCTCGTGGATCCAGGGTCTTCCAAGAATAACATTGTAAGCTGATTGGCAGTCCACAACATTGAACTTTGTTTGTTTGTTGATGCCTTTGGCATAGACAGGCAAGATGATTTCTCCGAGAGTGTTCATCGGGTCTCCATTGAATCCAATCAAAGTAGTACTTCGTCGTACGATTTCTGACCGTTCGATTCCCATGACTTTAAGAGTATCTGCAAAAATAACGTTAGCCGAACTGCCTCCATCAATCAATATTCTCCTAGTCGAACAGTTTCCGATTGTCAACTGTACGACTAGAGCGTCATGATGTTTATGATGGACCCCCTGTGTATCGTCTTGGTCGAACGTGATTGCCATTGCATCGAGTTCTCTTTCTGTCTTCGATTTGGCTTCTTCGGGGATAGGATGTTCGCTTGGACCATCTCGTGCATGTCGCTTTGCAGCTGAATATGTAAGTCCACAAACTTCTGATCCTCCAGTGATGCAATTTATGACTTTTGTATGAACTGGTGACGCTGGTCGTCCTTGTTCTTCTGGGATGAGGCCTTTTAGATGCCCCTTAGATTTCAAATATGAAATCTCCTTCTTTAAACTGATGCATTCATCCGTTGTATGACCATGATCGTTGTGAAAGTCGCACCATCTGTTCTGATCTTTGTCCTTACTTGGTTTATCAGATTTCTTTGGCCATCGTACGTTTGCATCAATCTTTCGTAGTGAATCCACCAAATCTTTTGATGTACCTGCAAAATTGTAGTCCATTTTTTCCGCCAAATTGCGGTCCCACGACTCATACAGTTCGGTCGTGGGGGTGGAAGATTGGCCCCCTCTAAGGGCCTTTTTCGCCTTGCCCCGACCTACGGGTCGTTTAGGTGGCGGAACCTCGACCTCGTCGAAATCTTGACCAAAGTGACCGTCGGAAGACCCGAACGTGCGAGTACGTTTTGTTGAGCGAGACGAAGACCCACCGGACATTAACAGAACTGCAGCCCATTTAGGGCTGTGACGGACTATCTCCCAACAGTTTTCGAAGAGGAAAACACCGCCCTCCGTCATTTGGTATTGGGAACGAACCTTTTTAGAAGGTTGACCTCGCTTTCTCCGCTAGGCCTATTGTTTATTATTTGGTTGTATATTCCGTTGAAGGCCATGATTTTTTTGTTCATCGCCTTCCATTTTGCAGTCAGTTGGTGGTGGGTTCTGTACGGGGGACTTGAAGTCGGGCATAAAACGACCGCTCGATTGACTTCCAAAATTGAACTACAAATTAACGAAAAAATTAATGAATATATTAACGAAAAAATTAATGAAAAAATTAACGTAAAAATAAACGAATAAATTAACGAAAAAATAAACGAATAACTTAACAAATTAACGAAAAAATATACTAGATCTTTGCGCGTTACCGGATGCGGGGTTCTCGGACTCGTTAATCCACGCCTGGCATAACGCTACTTCCTCGTCGGGTGTCCATTTTTTTGCAGTTGCGCGGGTGGGGAAGGTTTGTTTCGGTTTTTCGGGGAAAAGCGGGGGTTCGGCCTCGGGTTCGGCCTCGGGTGAAGCGGAACCTTCGGTTGGCAACCGTTGGGTTTCCGGAACATACGAATGTGTTTCGCTTGAATCGGAACCCGAGGCCGTTTCACGGGGTATGAAATCGGGGTAACCCGTATTTCCGCGGTTATAATCCGTATTGACACCGGATGTCCCGTAGTGGGTGGGAAAGGCCGTATTAGAAAATTGGGTGGGAAAGTAATTTGGAGGGTAAGGAAAGAAATTTGGCGCATAACCGGTTCCGTAACCGGCGTTTTGTGTATCAAAATGCGGTATAAACGGCGGTTGTTGTTGAGCGTCAAATTGCGGTATACACGGTTCGTGGTTCGCGTAATCGACGAATGCCGACTGTTTATGTAAAAAATTACACAACTCGATGTCGAATGAAACTTGTGTGAGGCTTAACCGTCGAGAGAAAGAAATTACAATCAATGATAAGTGCGAGAAAGTAAAATAAGACAAATAATTTGATGACGCAGGAAAAACCTCACGACGGAGGAAAAAACCTGCGGTCGACCTAAAAGGTAAGTCGACAGAGCACTATGATCACCAATCAGGGGTGATGTCCTTCAAGTATACAGCTTTGATCGTACGTTTACAAATGAGAGAACTATGAAATCGAATGTAAATTACAGATGATTGTCAAGAATAATGATTTTAGCACTTGTGAGCTTCCGATAGACTTCGTCCGTTGAAATGCTGGCTTGATTCTTCTTATATAGTGGCTTGATAATAACGGTCCAACGGTATTGTGGCTCATTAATGATTGAATCGTAACCGTCCAACGTTATTGTCTTCAATTAATGCTTGGGAAGTAACTGTCCAACGGTATTGTTGAGAGTTAATGTCCAGATTGTAACTGCTGCGAGAATCTTGCTTGCAACGGTCGATCTTGTTGTTGTCGAACGATACATAACTTACGATTTGTTCATTGTAATGGTGAACTCCAACGAGCATAGCATAGTACTCGATTTCCGATTTCCTCAAAGGTGGACAATTGTTAGATATGATAATCAGCTTACCTGCATCAAACATATAAACTTTGTATATTTATTCGTTAGTATTATCGTACGATATGGTGGATATCGTTCGACTTATTCGATGTATATGTTCGATGTCTAATGGTCTTTGTTCGATGGTTCTTTTAGGTTTTGTCTCAGGACCTTATCTTAATACAGGATCAATGTTCTAAAAAGTAATATGTTTTATATTTTTTATGTTTTCATTTTTTTTATTTTCCACCCTTATCATACTAGAAATACAGAATCATGGATTAATTATAAATATTTATTATTTTCTTATAAATTATACCTGTATAATTATATTGTCAACGCTTTAAAAATAAGTTATATATTGAATATTTTTTACGTTGAACTTTATATATTTGATATGCAATTTAATAGCACATAAAATCATAAAATTAACATCATGTGATGCAGAATAAAACTGAAAATGAAGCAAAAAATTATTCTTTCAAGTTTCGAGAAACTTCGTGCCGCATCGCGCACAAGTATAGTCTAACTTATTATATATATTTTTAATTACATTGATGATTCTTTTTGAACGACCGATAACACACGTGCACATTCCAATACGAAGTCGATGAGGTATCCGGGATCCATACGGGCACCCGACTAATCATCGGTGACCATGGACCCATGGTCAGGATATCGCCACATGCTCACCCTATGAATAGAAACCTGGGTAGACAGGATGTCATCCACTGTTCCTTTTAAGGATGTTACCCACTAGTAGGCTACTAATGCTTTGATACTTTGTTGATATTTATTAATTTACAAATAACTTACCAAAAGTCAATTGCTTGTAGAAAACATTGCATTTTGTAAAACGAAACATATATTCTAACATTGTCATGTACGATGTTGTCTAAATTTGAAGTTGAAATAGTCAATTTCAAACAGATACATTTTTCCTCTATATTCTTGTACCACATTTTTGTGCATGACTTAATTGGTGTTTTAATCTCAAAAGTTAGGTTTTTAGATGCAGACTTTGATTCAGGTATTTTTAAGAATAAATATATCGGATAAAATTGGGTTATGTGGCTTTATCCTAGTAGGTCCTATATGCTTGATCAGTTCAACCTGCTATAATCCTTCTTGAAGAAAAAATCACGCATTCAAATTACTTGTGAAACTTATCTTAGTAAGTAGAATTTCCTTGGGCATGAGAGATGCACTACTAGAAAGTTGACTTTCATCGATAATAAATCGTTGATGATCTTTCAGTAATTACCCCATTGGATGGTGGTATTCAGCAAAATACACATTGAACGACTCTGTGGGCACTTGATCCACCTTAAAGGTGCATCTACTCGACAAAATCCTAGGTCACAACCCCAACCGAGACTGTACACTAAACCTGTCCCCTAGAAAGCAGATGCATGCGAGGACGAAGGAGACATGGTTTCAACGGTTGAGACAAACGAAGGAGTTCAGGGTTGTCTTCCGCATGATTCGAACTTAAACTTGTCTACCAATTAAGCTACATATATAACCGATGGCGTTTAATCATTCACGATACATGTGTATTATCCCCCCCCCCCCCCCCCCCCCACCCCACCCCCACCCCAGTTAGAGGTTTCATTTGTGAACTCCATCATTCTTGTGAACTTTGTAAACAGATCCCTACCATTCAATTTAATGATCCACGACTATATTTAGTTGATGGCATCATTGCAATATACAAAAAAATTGGGAAAAAGGTTAACAAAAAACAAGGGTGCGTGGATTTTCCTATGGAATTGTGAGTTAATTTAAATCCGGTATAATTTCCCCAAATTACATGGTACTCAAATCCCTAAGCCATTGGTGGGTAGATTTACGATTATGGTTGCTTTTTGTTTACTTTTTTGTTAATTCTTATACATATTACAATGAATCCATGGGTGAATATAGCCGTGGATCATTAAATTTGATGGTAGGGATCGGTTCACAAAGTTCACAAGAATGATGAAGTTCACAAATAAAACCACCCCCTAATATTAGTTAATTATAAATTAAATTATATTCATGAAAACTGTAATTATAGAAAATATGCAAGCCTCGTACGACTAAATTAAAACCATTTTGTTCCACCGGTCAACATTCAAAGTCATGATCCACATGATTCAGTTTCTTGCTTGTTGAACAAGAAACAAATTAATTTAAGCATGCAAAAACAACGCTTCATGGTAGTTGCAACATTGGTTTTATTGTTGACGATGATGAAGCCAGGCCACCACCTTGTTAATAACAACGGGAAGGCTTTCGTAGGTCGCCGTGGTGCCGCCACCAAGACCGCTTCTTCACCGCCACTGATGGTGGTGTCCGGTGGAGCCACCGCTAACCAGAAATTGAGGATTAAGACTAGTGGAGCTTCAAATAAGTAACTGGATTAAGACTAGTGCCGGAGGTATTGGCGGTGGTTTCGTAGGTACCGGCGGCGGTGTCGGTGGTGCCGACAACGGTGCCGGTGATGGTGGTGGTGGCGATATAGGTGTTGGTGGCGGTGGCGGCGGCGGCATAGGTGTTGTGGGTGGTGGTGTTGCTGGTGGCAGAGGCGGAGGCGACGACGGTGACCATGGCGGTGGTGGTGGAGGTGCTATGGATGGTGGTGGTGGCTATAGAGGTGGCGTGGGTAATGTATTTGAAAAGAAAAATTGATGACTAAAAATCATTCTCGTATTATCTTAAATTGATGTCATTCTCGTTTGAACCCATCCCTATGTATATATATACACACATATGCAGCCATAGCGGCTGCCGGATAGCGGTTGCCGGATAGCGGTTCGATGGGTATAACTTAAATTTGATTTTGTGAAATGGTAAGGGTCATTTCTCAAACTAAAATGAAATTATCCAACATTAGAATCGAACTACCTGCCTTTTTTAAAATGTAAGAACATTTCTCAAACTAAAATGAAATTATCCAACATATATGATTACAAAGATTAATATAACCAGTTTTTTAATAAGAAGGTAAAAAATAATCAAATTATAACCAAATTAGAATCGAGCAAATTATACAAAAAAAACAAATAATGCATTCTCTCTTCGATCTAAATCTATATTATCATACACTAGGTGTGAACCGCGCGATGCGCGGTAATGAAAACTAATGATAAAGATTACATAATGAAGTTGAAGATGTAAAAATATAACTTATTTGGGTATGTAGAGCATTGGATGATTAATGTTGTTCCATTGCACAATCCTTCAGTTTGATTGATATTCCGTAGAAGCATAACCAATGCAACGCTTATCAAATTATATTACTTTATCCGATAAACACGGCAAATCGAAAAACTTACCCGCTAAGACCAAAACAACGGTCAAGAGTTTTACCCAGTAAGTGAATGCAACGAATCTTATTCGGTTAGCGCTTACCGGGTGAATTGTCGTAGAATGTGTCATTTTAATAGACTAAAATCACCAATAAAAATAGTAAGCATATTAAAAAATGAGAGATTTGAAAGGAAAAAAAAAACATCCATATCCATGTAGCTCATTACATTGCTGCAACCTCATGAATTTAATGCATTGATATAAATCAAGAAAAGGGACTATCACCTTTGCATCTTCTTCTCCCCATTTACTTAAAACTCACGTTGTCCCAATCACACCACTGACTCAAACGATCAATTGTGTGTCTCATCGTATTAGACAATATACTTTCTTTTATATATACTCGTCGTAGTAACAGTTTTAGATTGTTGAGTCATTACAATATCTTCCAAATCCGAATATCATTTGAAGTAGATCTCCTATTCACACACGAAAACCATATAATATATTAAGGACTATTATGAAACAAATGCAAAATATCATGTTTCTATTGTTTCTGATACATTAATGTTGCACATCCATTAGTAATTGAATGCGAGACACTTGAGAATGTATAACCCATGAAATCATCAACACAAAGGCTATGAAGTAAAATCAACGTAAAAGGTTAGAATCTTTAACCCCCTCAACTTCTCAATGGAACTTATTAATTCACTATTAATATAAATCTATAATTCAGAAATGAATATTATTGAAGGCTAATCAATGTTATTTACTACCTCTAACCTAAAATGGAATTAAATGTGATTTAAAAGTTCAAATTAACTAAGGGGGTGTTTGGGAGTGCTTATGATGAGAAGTATCGTCTTCCCAAGAAGTTAAAATGTTTTTCTAGGAATAATATAAGCCAATCCAAACACTTCAACAAAGCTCATTGCTTTCCCAAGAAGAAGATAAGCTAATAAGCAGTTCTCAAACGCAGTCCCAAACACCCCCTAAATGCACAAACATCCATTTAGGCAATAAGAGCATCTCCAACAGGTTTGCTATAATAGAAAATTTGATGTTTTTTTCCCCTAAAATGCTCCAACAGGTTTGCTAAAAGGATTGCTAAAATAGAAAAAACTTGGGTTTTCTCTAAATTTAGAGAATTCTCTAAAATCCCTAAAAGTAGAGAGAGAAATATTATTTTAATATTTTCCACCAATAGAATAATTTGATTGTTTAATTTTTTTTAAAAAGTTCATTGGAATTATAAATGTAAGTATATTTTAATAATATAAGTGATGATAGAATCTCTATAATAGAAAAGCTGTTGGAGATAGAAAAATATGATTTTAGAGATTTTGACATTTCATTTGCTATTTTTAAAAAATTATAGCAAACCTGTTGGAGATGTTCTAATAAATTATCGATGGCTAATCGTTTAATAGTTAATATACCAAAAAAATTTAAGACTGATTATTGGTCTATTGCTTAATCTTAATTTCAATTATGTGGATGTTTAGAGTCGAATAGAGGTTTTTGGTTTGTTATGAATATGAAAGAAATTCGGTCATTTTAGGTGTATTGGTAAAAAGTACATCCATCATGTATTCTTACTGTATTTGAGGCTCTAAAGTGTAGAAGTTATTAAGTTAACAATATGTAAGTACCATTAACATCCACCATCTCCTAAGAATGTGCCTTCCAAAATTTCTCAATGAATATATGCAACACAAGACCCAAGGTACTCTAAAATGTGGGAAAAGACTTGTGAATCTATATAGCTTACATAATCCAATCATGAACAACCAAACCTCTATTACCATACATTCCTCTTATCTATATGGTAAACTATATTGCCATTCACCTCATCAAAAAAAAACATGAATTCAAGTTTAATATTTTTTTAGGGGTGAGTCTTGACCTTTATATAAATCATGTATGTATAGAAATTCAAACGAAGTGATAGTTACCTTATTGGAGCCATATCAGATAAGAGGAATGCTTTGTTATATTCAACAACATGAAATTAAATTCAGCACAAACATCCTCCACTCCTGCAGGTTTCAATTTCCAATCAACAAAATTCAACAAGCAACAACATTAATAGTTGGAGAACAAATTCATGTGCATGACTTAATTAGATCACAATTTCAATTTCAAACAAACCTTAATATTCTATTAAAATAAAAATATGTAAACAATCTATAAACTTACCTTTTCCTTTGGAATTTCAATATGACTTTTGCCTAGAATTTGATAGACCGAGCACAAAAGACAACCCTTCCTATACACACATTTGTCCATAAGACCTCCATATCCATTGAATTCCATCAACTGAAAACACAGACAGAGAATTCAACCTGAAGTTTCTATTAAAAGAAAAATAAACTCAAAGATCAATCAGCCGTAGACTTACCTTTTCCCTTTTGAAAATCAACATGACCTGCAGGTAGAAATTGATAGATAATGCACAAAAAGTAATTCATCCCAATAATCTAATGAAAACATCCAGCACCCATTGCCTAAAAACACACAAAAATTAGACATAGCAAATGAGAAATCCTCTTTTGTAATACCTCCGGCACTATTAAGAATCCACATGAAAAAAATCCAGCCCTCTTCTCTGAGACACACCATTGCAACCCAATCGAGTAATATAAAATTGACTTGGCTCGTACCAACCACTGAGAGCTTATCCAGTAATATAAAATTAGGTCTATCAAGATCATCATACCGTACAAATTTAATCAATCAAGCCGGTAAACTCCAATAATCCTTCAATTAAGAAATTTATTGCAAGGAAACAAATGTATGTGACTTTGCAGAAGCAAATATGAGTTTTTCACCCAAAAGATCGATTGAAGGATTCGGGAGATTCATAAATCTGCAAAATGAAAAGAGAAGTGATGCGGTAAATATTAACTATAAAAAGCGTAACAAGTTTTAACCTCTAATGCCTAACCACCTATTACCACATTCACAGGCAAGCGTACCTGATCGATAGCAATATAGCGTAGGAAAGTCCAGGTATCGTATCTACCACTGGGAACGGTCAAGTAACAGACTGGTAATCCTATTAGTTTAATTAATCTAAGGCTATGGGGGGTTTTTGAGAAAATGATTTGAAAACTAAATTAACAACTAAAGAACTAGAAAGCAGAATAAAAACTGATTTAACAATAATAAAGAAAACAGTAGCACTTATCATGGCATAGTGAATCCCCAAGTGGATAATTAAGTTACATAAAAGTATGATTGATTTGGCTATTGTAAGGATTTAAGTCTGGGACACCCTAACATGCAGATAATATGATTGTCAACTAGAATGGTCCTCCTAGTCCCAATACCTAGGCTGATTGTCAGACAACCTAAATATCAGTCACCCAATCCTATCTCAACTAACCGGTGTTTTACAATCTAGTTTCTCTCGGTCCAAGAAACCACTTAACCTAATTCTCCGAGGTCTCGAAGGATAAGTCAAGAGAGGTTGATTAACCCAATGGAGTCTACTTTTTTGGTCCAAAAGCAAACCCAACCAACGAGTTCAAACAAACGAAATAGCAGGAATCAAATTGGAATCATAAAACCACATTCAATTAACCAAAATAAATCAATAATCATTAAAACCATAAAATCATATCCACATGGTTCATCTACCACGATAAGTACTACATAGAAAACTACTCACTACTCATAGCTAGGAAAACAGAAGAAGTATAGATAAAGACAGACATTCTACCGACCATACAACTACAGATGATTAATCGAGTATCCGTATCGGCGCAGCGTCTCCTCTCTCCACACTTGATTCTCCCTCCAAACCACTAACCAACTGGTACAACTGACCCTTTTACTGTATTTTTCTGTCTAAGAATGCCTATGGAACTGAAGGCTGAGAACAGTATTTAAAAGAAGGTCCGGAAGCTGTTTCGCGTTCGCCAAGTAGGCGTTCGCGGCGCGAAACACTTAAAAACCCTACTCCTTATATTTTTGGCAAATTCTGGAATCTTCTTGTGAGTGCAAATGCCAATTTCGCGGCGCTAAACTTCATCTTCGCGGCGCTAAGTTGATAAAAAGCAGGAACCTTCTCGAATATCAGTCTTGGCGGCGCCAAAACCTTCACTTCGCGATCGCTAAAACTTCCTGTTTTGTACTTTTCCAACTTTCGCACAATTTCGCCTATTTTCCGCACTTTTTAGCTCCGTGTTCTCCAATACCTTCAAAAGTAACAAACATACCAATTCGTGAGTAATTAGGTGAGAATCAAGTGATAAACGGGGTAAATTCAACCAATTAAGCACCACCAAAACATGTATAATTTTGGTGTTATCAAGAAGTAATAACCCTAAAAGACGATTGTTTTTCACCCAAAAGAAAAACCCAAAAACATATCTCGATTGAAGGATTCGGGAGACTGATAAATCTGCAAAATGAAAAGAAAAGTAAGAACCCTAAAAGACGATTTCCGTTTTGGAAGAGGAGAAGACCAAGGGCATTAAACGTGAGAAAATAGAAAACTGTGATGATTTAAAAAAAAAAATCTCAAAAAATTGTGGAAGCAGGATTTTTGAAATGCTGAATTGTGAGCAGGCCACGTCACCACCTTATAGGAATACGCCTAGGATTTCCTTTAATATATATATATAGATTCATACTCTTTCTATTAACTAGTGTTTGACATCGTATGTTGCATGGTGCCAAGACATTCTTTAAAAATATATATTACACTTGATATGGTGCAACCTCATCATCCCTGATTGCCTTTGGTATATATCATTAAATAATAGGTTTTATATCATATTTTTTGTGATTGATTCAAATAACGAAATGTGAGACTATTGATTATAACAAGATGTGTCAAGCCCGCACGTTGCGTCGGGTGATATTCAAACAATCACATTCTTAGTAATCCGATTTACATATAATATTATAGATAAAGTGACTCTTCAAAGTAGACAATATTATTTTACCAAGCATCTAACGGATTTGAAGATTATGTTACGTACATAATACTACATGATTTATATTGTCATTCCTCTGAAAATGACCAAAAATACATTTTTTCTTTAGCCAACCATAGTTTCAAAAGTAGTTAATCAAACTAATATTGTGCACACTTTGATGAAATGACTTTTTAGCCTCTCAACTATTTTTTAGTACATATATAATCATACTATATATGGTATATAATAAAATAATTAGATAAAAAATATTTAATATTAGACTCATTTCGAAGGTATCAACTACACGATTATAATGACATAATTTGTTAAATTTAAAACGTATTTTTTTACATATGTTGGCGAATATACGATATATGGCTAAAACGTCAAATGAAATATAAAAAACTAAAAGGTATAAAATAAGTAAATATTATAAGTCTAGGGGGTTAAACTGTAACTTTACTATTAATTTACTTGGTAAATTGATATAAGGGATAATTTTGCAAATTATCAAACTATATGGACCAAAGATGTGTTTTATTTCATATCTTTATTATTCATTTTATTTTGGAAATTATCAAACTATAAGGACCAAAGTTGTATTTTATTTCATAGCTTTACTATTCATTTCATTTTGTAAATTGATATAAGGGTATAATAATGAAGATTGTTTTATTATAATTATATCAATTTATCTCATATACATATTTTCATAAAATATTATTATTCACCACACAAACACCGAATTGTGTACATAGTTATACATACATACATACATACATACATACATACATGCATACACACACATATATACATATATATATATATATAGAGGGAGGTTCAAACAAGAACCAAACAAATTTGCAAGAATGAAGGAACCAAAGAAATCACATGTGATTTCCTACTAAAGCTCGCCCACTCGCACGACCCACTCGCCTTGTCGGGAGAGTGTACTACACTCGCCAAGGGTGCGTTTGGTGCACTGGACAGAGTGGGACAGGACAGGACAGGACAGCTCTGTCCAGCGTTTGGCGCGTCCCAACCTTGGACTAAGTAGAACAGGCTAGCACAAGACATGGGACAAGTGTGTCCACCCCCTACCCATGGAACTAAGTGGAACAAGGAACTTATTGACCAAAATACCCCTCAAATAACCCTTGTTTTTTCCTTCACGACCTCAGATATGCCTCCCTCTCCGGCGACGTCCGACGACATGTTGCTACCTCCGGCGACGTCCGGCGACGTCCGACGACATGTTGCTACCTCCGGCGACGTCCGGCGACCTGCTGCTACCTCCGACGACCTGCTGCTACCTCCGGCGACGTCCGGCGACCTGCTGCTACCTCCGACGACCTGCTGCTACCTCCGGCAACGTCCGGCGACCTGCTGCTACCTCCGACGACCTGCTACTACCTCCGGCGACCTGCTGCTACCTCCGACGACGTCCGGCGACCTGCTGCTACCTCCGACGACGTCCGGCGACCTACTGCTACCTCCGACGACCTGTTGCTACCTCCGGCGACCTGCTGCTACCTTCGACGACCTGTTGCTACCTCCGGCGACATCCGGCGACCTGCTGCTACCTCCGACGACCTGTTGCTACCTCCGGCGACATCCAACGATCTGCTGCTACCTCCGGCGACCTGCTGCTACCTCCGGCGACCTGCTGCTACCTCCGGCGACGTCCAGCGACATGCTGCTTCCTCCGGCGACCTGCTGCTACCTCCGACGACCTGTTGCTACCTCCGGCTACGTCCAACGACCTGTTGCTACCTCCGGCGACCTGTTACTACCTCCGACGACCTGCTGCTACCTCCGGCGACATCCGGCGACCTGCTGCTACCTCCGGCGACCTGCTGCTACCTCCGGCGACCTGCTGCTACCTCCGGCGACCTGCTGCTACCTCCGACGACCTGCTGCTACCTCTGGCTACGTCCGGCGACCTGCTGCTACCTCCGGCGACGTCCGACGACCTGCTGCTACCTCCGACGACGTCCGGCAATCTGCTGCTACCTCTGACGACCTACTGCTACCTCCGGTGACCTGCGCTACGTCCGACGACCTACTGCTACCTCCGGCGACCTCCGACGACACCTCACGGTCGTTTTTCTCTCTCGATCAGGTAACAATCGACCTCGTTTGTTGTTAATATCTACTAAATCCCTTTGTTGTATAAATCTCTTTGCTAATATAATGGTGAATCTCCTTTTGTTATATGTTCAGAAATATTTTTATAAGAATTTTGTAGGTCATAAATCTCCAGTAAATTGATTATTTATTAATAAGACAGTAAACAGCTCATCAGGGGTAAACTGGTCATTTTAACATGTTCTGCCGTGTCCTGTCCTATGCTGTTCTATGTTACCAAACGCTAGACATCTGTCCTGTCCTGTCCTGTCCTGTCCTGTCCTGTCCTGTCTGCCTACCAAACGCACCCCAAAGGGGAATCACATGTGATTTAGTACAAAATCACATGTGATTTCCTTGGTTCCTTCATTCTTGCAAATGTGTGTGTTCTTGTATGATCCTCCCTCTATATATATATAGGGGTAGGTTCAAATGTGAACCACTTTTTGGTTGTGAACGTGAGGACAACCGAGAGCGTGACACGTGGCGGATGACTAGGCGCCACGTCAGGTCCACAGCGGATGACTAGGCGCAATTCATGGGAGGGCATTGAATTAAAGGGGGAACCACACTATCAAAGCCGGCTTTATTGACTAGTCTCCGACACGTGTCGCGCTCTCGGCTGTCCTCACGTTCACAACCAAAGAGTGGTTCACATTTGAACTTTCTCTCTCTCTCTATATATATATATATATATACACATATGGATATTTTTATAATTTGCTTACACATATTATAATGTACTCATTAGGAAACCTCTTTCCCAATCTACATTGCTTCGGCCAAAGATGAATCCGGTTGAGTTGTTTATTTTTTCATTTCACTTGTCCGACTTCTTCAAACTGCCTAAGACTATATCTTTCATAGTTTTGTTTCTCATTAAAAAATGGTTCCAATCATTTTATGTAAAATCATCATTTACGGTATGCTAAGAATAATGATTAAAACTCATATAACTGATGATTTAGTATATATATGTGTGTGTTATTTTTTAAGTAATATATAAGAAGTGTTATGTAAATAATAGTAATCGATAATGATAATAGTATTAACTTATATAAATAATAATTAAAATATTAATTATTAATATGTAAAGCAAAGAGTATCATATAGTAATGATAAACCATAAGGGTATTTACTTAGACCATCCACATCCACCTTGCCAATCAACCCAATCGCCACATCAGCGCCACATTAGCTTTCCACTATCTTACCCAAACCAACCCAACCGGAATTCCCAAAAACTTGGCTGAGCGTTTAAAATGCAAAGTCCGAGTCTTCCCTTCAAGTTTTTGGGAATTTCGGTTGGTTCAACAATGAACAGATCAGCAGCTTGGCAACCTCTAATAGACAAATTCCATTCCCACCTTTCAAATTGGAGAGCATATTCTCTATCGGCCGCAAGCCGTTTGATGTTGTGCAAATTAGTCCTTGGATCCTTAAGGACTTACTATTTTTATTTGTACAAAGGCCTTCTGCGGTATTGAGAAAATTGGAAGGCTTAAGGAGGAATTTCTTCCTTGGTGGAGGAATCGACTCCAAGAAATTATCTTGGATTGTTTGGGACGTTACCATTTCTTCCAAAGAACAAGGAGGCCTCTGTTAGGAATTATGTGCAGAGTTGACAAACCAAGTGATTATACAATCCAATGTTACAAGACACTTGAGGGTCACACCTGTGAGAACCTATAAGTCGAACAAGTTAGATGAAATCCCGAAATGGAGAGTTAAGATTTATAATAGTGTATTATAAATCAGTTGGGTAATTTCAGTCAGAATTACCAAAGTTGGAGGGTTATTAATTAATTAGGATATTATATATTTATTAGATAAATAAATATATAATAGTTAATTAATAAAGATTTTATATATTAGATAAATATATAAATTATAATTATCGTATGCAAATTCTTTTCCAGCTAATTAAATAAGGAAAGGATTTGAGATAATTATTATAAGGAAACTGGATTCCTTACAAACTGTATTTTTCCTCCATATAAATTAAGCCTATGGGTTAAGGAAAATTATTAAGCTTTTCAGTTAAAATCAGTTTTCTGTCCCCTCCTCCTCTCTCCCAAAACCGGCGCACAAACCCCCCCCTTCGGGTCGTTTTTGTTCGGGTTTCACGGTTCTGCTAGAGGAACGTTCGTTGGTTGATTACGGGTGGACTAATTCTCAAGCATCCAGGTAAATTAATTTAACCTAATCCTTTAGGTTTAGAGCTACAAACGATTAAGATCATTAGGCTTTAATGGGTTTTTAGCTTTTATCGCTTCCGCATGTTTAAGATCAGAAACAGCGTGTTTCTGATCACGTGGGTTTTTACAGTTTGTTTTAAACCTACGAGATATATCAAACCAGCGAGGTTTTGATAGATCTGAGATAATCCTCGGATCAGTTTGATCCAAGGATACCCTCAAAAACCCAACAGTGGTATCAGAGCGAGGTTAAATCGTTTTTAGCCTTTTATCAGTTTATCTGTTTATCTATGTGTGATCCGTTATTGTTTCTTGCGTTTCAAGTTCCTTAAAAATCTGATTTTTATTCACTTCTTAAAATCCATCGAGATTTATATAAAATTTTGATTTTTGATTGTTTCGTTATCATCTTGATCATATAAACCCTAATCAACGATCGGTGGTGTTCATAACACCAAACCGATGATCGGCGGTGGAACGGTGGCAGCTAGCCGACCGGACCGCCAGGCCGATCACCGGCTTCGATGATCGTATCACGCGAACACCAAGCCACACCACCCGATTGGTGGTGGTGGCGTTACCCATCGCTGAAATCCACCAAGCCGCACCACCCGTTTGGAGGTAGGCGGCAGATGGTGGTGGCTGTACTTGTTCACGGCAAACGCGGCGCCACCAGTCGGTGGTAACCGCACCGTAACCACCAGAAAAACCCGCTTAAGCGGTGGTGGACGGCGGTGTTCGCGGCAGCAATAACCGCCGCACCCAGCGGCGGCGGACGCCAAGCCGAACCACCATAGAGGTGGTGGCGGCGATCCCGTGACTACCAAGCCAAAACCACCAGTTTGGTGGCGGCAGGCGGTAGATCGTGGTGGCAGGCGGTGTGCGGTGGTGATGGTGGCCAGATCGAAACCACACCACCAGTCTGGTGGTGACGGGTGCCTCTTGATCGCACACAACGGTGGCGGCGGCAGCGCCATTCTTGCTACTGTTGTCGCCGGCCGAGAGCGACGGTGGCCATGGTCGAGTGGTGGCGATGTTTTGCGATGACCGAAGCCCGATCGCACCCAGGAACTAACCCGCATCCGGTTTTTGCCGGATTACGGTGGTGGCAACGGACATAAGATCACCGGCCGCACCCCAGATCGGCGGTGGCGGTGTCAGGCTGCGGCTGCACCACCAGCATGGTGGTGGCAGCGTTTATCGGTGACCATGGCTCGCGGCAATGGTCGGAAGACCAAACCGCAACCGGTGGTCGCAAAGCGGTGGCGGTTTATTGTTGTTCCCGGTAATGAAGGCCGCACCAGACGGTGATGGCCGACGGTATCAAACGGTAACGATGGCCATACGACGATCGAATCACTAATACGGTGGTAGGCGGCGGTTCATAACCGCGGATTAAACCTAGGGTTTTTCCGTTTTTTTTTTGGCCTAGTTCAGTTATCAGGCCCGAAAGCCAGTTCTTGGACCAAGTTATGGCCCATAGGAAGTTGTATTGGTTTTAAAAGTTTTCTTACCCAAAATCTTTTTCTATCTAATAAAACTTATTCAAACTAGTTTTAATTAATCTTTTAGGAAAATTAAGCCAGTATTTTAATTGGATCATTAAAACCAGTTTAATTTTTTTGGGTAAAAGGATTAAATGGCTTTTGTTTTGAGATTTATTATAAATCTCAATTTTTAAAGTTAAAACTGTTCTTCAATCTAAAGTTTTTCTTTTAGGATTCATAAAACAGTTTGTTTTTCGAATCAGTTATAAAACCAATTTTTGCGATAATTGAAAACAAGATAATTTTAACGGATCCAGTTTTATTTTCTCGTAATTATAATATTGCTTTTGTTGCATATATACATATAATTGCGTGATTGCTTGAGTTTTACATATGCATCTCAGTTTGAGTTTGTATATATCTATTATAGTATTTGCCAACTTAGACCCTTGACATATTCATGGGGAGGCCTGCGTGCCGTTTACAACCCCTTATGTAATAATGACCCTAGGATAGTTTTTCTTTTGGGATGACAAGGCCAGTGGGAGCTATTCTTCATCTTACCGGAATACTGACAAGCATGGCGAAGCCAGTGGGAGCTACGCAAAGTTTTGAAGTTGTAGAAAAACTAGGTCATTATTGGTCCCTAGGAACAAAAATTGGCAAATCCTATAATTGTCTGTTTTACAATTGCGTGGCTGTTATTATCTGTGTGCATGATTAGCTACGTAGTTGATGCTAATAACTGTTAGTTTATTAGATATGTTTTAAATATTTTTTTTTTAAACAAGAAGAAATCAGGTTTTATTATTTTTCAATCGAAAACCTTTAAAGTGAAGCTTTTTAATAAAACCTAGTGTATTGTTATAAAGGAGTAAACTTGACAGAACAGTTAGTTTTTGTCAAGACACAAAAGGTTATCGAAACAGGTAGTTTCGATCAACCAGTACACTTTAAATCAGTTGTTTTCAATTAGCCGAAGTTTTAAACAGTTGGTTTAAAACAAATATTCAAAACAGTTAGTTTAGAATATCAATTACTCTTTATAACAACGTATAAATGATTATTTTATAAAAGGCAAAGTTGATAAAAACAGTTAGTTTTAATCAACTAGGTATGCTATTAAAACAGTTAGTTTTTATTAGCAAGTAATTTTAGAACAGTTAGTTTTAAAAATTGCATGTATGTTTCAAACAGTTAGTTTAAAACATAAGTAGCCTTTATAAACAATCAGTTTTTCAAAATCCTGGAAATAAAGTTTTTCAAAACCCCGAAAATCATAGATCAGTAGTGCAACCCATCTAGGGGCACCTTCGGCGTAAAGTACATAGGCGTTGTAAGTGATCACACATTCGACGTCTGTGTTCAAACTGAAGCTGAAGGGGTTACATAACTCTGCGAATTATCTCCGGGTGGTACCGGCCAGAGTATAGTGATCAGGTCCCCAAAATGGTGAGATCTGTTTTGGTACTATAATGTTCACCGGGTGGTACCGGGCCAAAAAGCACTTAGAGGGACTAAAACATGCACAGGTAGTTGCCACAGTCCCGAAAAGATCTAGGAATCATGTCAGTTAGACATGATTGGTAAAAGTCCTTACCTACCGAAATAAATACGGTTCTGGTGGAGCAAGAACATTACGCACATCAGGACGTATGAAATAAGGATCCTAGTCCAATAAATTGATCATTTAAGGGTTTATTGATATTTTATTGGAAATTAAGTCTATTTACAGTTGCTAAGACCAAAAGTTTTATTTTGTGTAGATGGCAAGCACTGTTACCAGCACTAACAATCTTTCCCTCCGCTCTATCCTAGAGAAGGATAAGTTGACCGGCTCTAACTTTCTTGACTGGGAGCGCAATCTGATGATTGTGCTCAGACATGAAAGAAAGTGGTATGTGCTTGAAGAGCCACTTGGGGAGGCACCTCCGGCAAACGCTCCGGCTGCTGCCAGAAATGCCCACAAGAAGCACTCAGATGATCTCCTTGATGTTTCCTGTCTGATGTTAGCAACTATGAGCCCAGATCTGCAAGCAGGGCTCATAAACACGAATGCTTACGACATGATCCGCCAGCTGAGGGACATGTTTCAGACTCAGGCTCGTACAGAACGCTACGATGCCACCAAAGCATTCAATGAATGCAAGATGCTCAAAGGGACATCAGTAAGTGACCATGTCATGAAAATGAAACGGCACTTAGATCATCTGGAGAGGCTGGGTCATCCCGTTCCGTTGCAGCTAGCAACTGACACCATACTTAATTCACTGTTAGAAGACTACAGGCCCTTTGTAGTCAACTACAACATGAACAACATGGAGAAAACAATAGCAGAATTGCACTCCATGCTTAAGACAGCTGAATTAAATATGGGGAACAAGAACAAGACAAAGGATGTCTTGATGGTAAAAGACGGAGGGGTGAAAAAGAAGAATGGGCATGCTAGCACCAGCAAGGGAAAAGGACCAGTTCAGGCCATCCAGAGTGCACCCAAGAAGGGCAAGGGCAAGGGCAAGGGCAAGAAGGTTAAGCCAAACAAAGCTAGGACCGAGAATCGCTGCTTTATATGCAATGAGATCGGTCATTGGAGGCAAAACTGCCCTAAGCGTCATGAAGCAGGTATGTAAACCTCAGAAAATTTATGATTGCTTTGTTTTGACACTTCTTACTTGTTAGCTTACAAGTATACTGATACCTAGAGCAAATGACATTGCAGGAAATCAGAAATGAAGTGAAGTGCCCAGGAGTTGCCAAGGATCAAAGCACGAGATAATTTAAGTCAAGACATCTTTTGAATTTATAGTTTTAAAACAATTATTTTGGGGGTTTTATGTTTTAAACAATGTTTGGATAGTTATTTTTATAATTCGATGGTTTTAATTTTCAAAAGTTATTGTCTTGACAATTGAAATATCTGATTGTGCTTAGTGTTTGTATGATCCTAGTTGTTGATGCCTGTTATAATTACTTTAATGAAATTGAAGTAATTTGTATAAAACTATCAAAACACACGAGATTCTATAGGAATGTGTTTTGAGAATAAAACATTTATGAATAATAGTTTTTGATCAAAAGAAAGAATTTAAGATATTGACTCAGATAGCGTTAATAACAGCATTTATAAAACTAGAAAGATTCCAAGTTCTGGAATTAGGATTTGACCAAATCCAGTTAAGTTTTATAAAAGAAATTCTCAAGAATTAACTAATCAAGTTTGATCAAGTTTTATTCAAATGTTTTAAAAGGAGAATTTAGGATATTAACTCAGACAGCGTTAATAACAGTATTTATGAAACTAGAAGAATTCCAAGGTTTGGAATTAGGATTTGACCAAATCCAGTTGAGTTTCATAAAAGGGAAATTCTCAAAGCTCATTACTTGAAATTAGAATTGACTAATCAAAATCTTGAATAAGTCAATATTAAATTTTGAGTAATAGTTAGTTTTTATGCAAGCAAGTGGGAGCCCAATTATTCTCTATCTAGTCTAAGATAAAAGAATAAAAGACATAATTATTGATATATCTCGGAATTCATAAATCCAGGTAGGATAAGAATTCATAAGATATAATTTACCCTTTTAGTTAAAAGGATAAAAGTTTCAAGACCCATGAAACAGAGGTCGTGACTGACTTAAATCAATAATTATAGTGTTGAATTAAAATATATAGCATTCCAGTAGATTTGCCAGGATCACAAATGGAATCGGATTTCAGGTAGAAATCATTCATCTACACAGCAACTAAGGAAAGTTGCAGTTTTACATATTCAGGAACTGGAAGTTAGTCCAGGTCTCCAAGTTCATGGAATATGATAAAAGTCTAATTATTGTTTTAAGAAGTGTTTGCAAAACAATAATTAGCAGATACAAGTAAACAGACTTGTGCTTTTGGTCATCACTTTGATTAGATTGGTAAACTTTAATCAAAGGGTCTAAACTAAAGGTAGGTGATACTTTATTTAGACCAGTATTTAACCAACGTTAAATAGACACTATGAAAGTTATTTAAGAAAAGACATTCAATCTTGTTATTATTACAGCGTGTAATATGGACTATACAAGATTGATTTCTTTATCACTTTCACATTTTTGCATGTTTTTAATATATCCAGGAATGAAATCAGTCTCCGATTTTTCATTCAAAATCTGTCCGTGACAACTTATCATTGTGGGAGCATGATAAGGTGTTAAAGTCATTGTGAACTTTTAGGTAGTTATGATCAGTTGCTGAATAACAGCTACAAGTGTTGTAGACTAAAAGTTGCACAGATATTTGATAGAGTAGCAAATGTCGGACGTGATCCGCGGTTGAGATTACTTCTTGGAATAAAGTCATAAGTGAATCTCACAGTGGTTGTCCCTATCACCTGAGGTATCTGATTTGATATCATGAGGACTACTGGATTCTTAGTGCACTCAACCGCTACGCCGTAACAGGGTGGCTATAAAGGGTGTAACTAGATTCAGCGGAAGCCGTGGTGTTGAAGGCAGATATGCAAGATGGGATTTGCACCTCTTCTCAGAAGAGAGATATTTCTGGGCCCATCTTGACTGACTAAGTATACTGATGAAGTGCATGGCCATGCCCAAACGGACTGATTAGTTCTTTGTCGTTTACCTATCAGTGAAAGTCAGATAATCAAGAAAACAGAATCTTGAGTATTTAGAGTTGACACTTTTCCAAGCTCATACTCACAGATGAAATATCGCGATGCAAAGGGAAAAGCCAAGATATACCCAATCAATGAACAGTAGTTTCATAGATACCAATTCCTCACGGAATGTTTATATCACCAAATCTGGGTATAAGAGTTCTTGTAACCTGGTCAGCCTAAGTGCCTGTCTAGGGGCCTCCTTAGGTCCGTATAATCAAAGGTGGTATTGCCAACTTGCACAAGTGGGAGTCTGTTAGGAATTATGTGCAGAGTTGACAAACCAAGTGATTATACAATCCAATGTTACAAGACACTTGAGGGTCACACCTGTGAGAACCTATAAGTCGAACAAGTTAGATGAAATCCCGAAATGGAGAGTTAAGATTTATAATAGTGTATTATAAATCAGTTGGGTAATTTCAGTCAGAATTACCAAAGTTGGAGGGTTATTAATTAATTAGGATATTATATATTTATTAGATAAATAAATATATAATAGTTAATTAATAAAGATTTTATATATTAGATAAATATATAAATTATAATTATCGTATGCAAATTCTTTTCCAGCTAATTAAATAAGGAAAGGATTTGAGATAATTATTATAAGGAAACTGGATTCCTTACAAACTGTATTTTTCCTCCATATAAATTAAGCCTATGGGTTAAGGAAAATTATTAAGCTTTTCAGTTAAAATCAGTTTTCTGTCCCCTCCTCCTCTCTCCCAAAACCGGCGCACAAACCCCCCCCTTCGGGTCGTTTTTGTTCGGGTTTCACGGTTCTGCTAGAGGAACGTTCGTTGGTTGATTACGGGTGGACTAATTCTCAAGCATCCAGGTAAATTAATCTAACCTAATCCTTTAGGTTTAGAGCTACAAACGATTAAGATCATTAGGCTTTAATGGGTTTTTAGCTTTTATCGCTTCCGCATGTTTAAGATCAGAAACAGCGTGTTTCTGATCACGTGGGTTTTTACAGTTTGTTTTAAAACCTACGAGATATATCAAACCAGCGAGGTTTTGATAGATCTGAGATAATCCTCGGATCAGTTTGATCCAAGGATACCCTCAAAAACCCAACAGCCTCGAGGTGGGTAGTTTAAAGGCTTTAAACATTTCCTTGTTGACTAAATGGTGGTGGAGGATTAAGTCTGAAAGTAACTCCTCATGGGCTTCCGTCATTGAATCTATTCACGGTTACCAACATAACTCGCCAAAAGACTCGATTCTATCGAAAAAGGAGGATGTTGGGGTGCAATTGCTTCTATCAGCAATCTACTGCATGAATTCAATATTGATATCCTTTTTCTCTTCACTGCAACTGATGAAGGCTCTTGGAAATGGCAGCTAGATCAATCGGGCATCTACACCGTGGCCTCTTTCTGTCACCTGTTGGATCAAAAATTCTTGTACAACAATAGAGGCTTTCAAACTCTTTGGTGCAACCATCTTCCAAGCAAAGTAAACCTCATCATCTGAAAGCTTCAACACAAAAGGCTTGTCATTTTCAATAATTTGTTTAAAAGGGGTATCATTCCTGAAACAAAACCTTGCCCTTTTTGTTCATTGACCGCGGAGACCGTAGATCATATCTTCGCCGACTGCTTCATGGAAAGAAACATTCTAAGAGAGATCGCTAATTTTGGTGGAAGTTGGGCCTACCCCCTAACTCGTTGGAAGAAGTTCTTTCTTGGGGTGAACTTTCCAATTTTCGGGGGGAAATCTTCAGTTATTCAACGCGGTCATCTTCACTTGTCTGTGGCAAATCTGGATTTCAAGAAACGAGCTGATGCACGAGAAGAAAAAAGATTCGATCGATAGGATGTTCCTCACGGTTCAAGGGTTACCTTTCTTTTGGATAAACTCTAGAGGAAAGTTACGGCGTAAGCTTGTCTTGTTAGATTGGGTTTCCTCACCTTGTACTGTTTAGTTGTTGTCCTTTTGTCTGTCTCTCATTTGTCGTTGTTCTTGTTTCTAGCATCTTGCTAGTTTGTCTTAATAAAATTCTTTGTTGTCGTTAAAAAAATGATTATTTACGTTACATAAAATTAAGCTATATTTTTTCATAGATAATTAAAACATGAAAAATATTTTTTTAAAAATATTTAATATAATTCTTAATTATATCCATTTTAAATTACTAATTACTTAGGATATGTGAATTATAAATTAATGTAGATTTTTTTAAAAAAAAAATTTGTGTTAGCAATTTCTAAATTTATCGTGTATATATAATAACCAGTTGTATATTTTTCAATCAATATATTATAATATTTATTTTGTTTACTATTTTGTTTGTATTAATTAATATATTATATTATTAAAATTTTACTTTAATAAATTATTTTTGTCTTAGCTTTTATCATACATAATTTTTTTCATTAATAGCTTATTAACTAACAACTAATTTAATCAATCTTCAACTAGTTTAACCAAACAATCTACGTACAAGGAATTTGAAAATAATATGGAAAATACACGTCTCATATGACTAACTAAAACCATTTTCCGCCGGTCAACATTCAAAGTCATGATAGACTTAATTAAATTTCATGGAACCCTAACTCACCTCCAATCCACCACCTTATAAATAACTTATCCTCTTTTACCCTAATTCCCATCCTCAAAACATCAACGACAAAAAAAATTTGCATGCAAGTTGCTTGTTGAACACGAAACAAATTAACTTAAGCATGCAAAAACAAAGCTTTGAAGCGATGGCCTTAATTGTTTCATTATTGATGATGATGATGATGAAGCCATGCAATGGCCGTGTGATGATGATGGGGAAATTGAATCAACCTTCGAATGTCGAACTTATGATCTTGCCATCGCTTGATCATTCGCCAACTCCGGGTCATGGAAATGGATGCAATCATACGGGTCAGGGTGGAAATGGTTGTGTTCCCGGCCCCCATCATGTTAATAACAACGGAAAGGCTTTTGCGGGTCGTCGCGGTGCCGCCACTAAGGCTGTTTTTTCACCGCCAGTGATGGCGGTGTCCGATGAAGTAACCGTCAACCGGAAACTGATGATGAAGACTAATGAAGCTTCAAACAATTAACCGACTAAGGGCTAAACATATGCATAGGGGCGGGTTCAAATGAAAACTCATTTTTCACTGCGAACAAAATATAAAGAAGAGCGTTCTATGTGTCACATTCAGTAAATATGAATAACAAAGGTGCATGTTCATGCATTATTCATGATGAATAATGCAACATTCAAGATGAGCACTATATTATTCATCCTGAATGTTATATGATTCATCTTGAATATTGTATTTTTCATTATGAGTGATGCATGAATGTGCACCTTCGTTATTCATACTGAATGTGAAACGTGTCACGCTCATACTTGTTCTCATGTTTGCAATAAAAATGAGTTCGAAACCGAACTTCTATATATATATACATATATACTAACTCATGCATGCATCATAAAAGTGAATCGGTGTCGATAATTTAATGTCGTTTTATTAATTTTTTAATTGGGTTTGGGTCGTATTTGGCCAAGGTCAGATACTATTTAATTCTATGTATTTATTTATTTAAGAATGAAATAAAAGAATTTTGTGTTCTATATAGTGGTGATACTTTGTATTCCCTTTTCATATGTATGTATTTGTTAAAACTTGGTTTATGAGGATAAAAATAGATAAATAAAGTTGAATATAAAAAGATGAATGTATATGAAAGTTTTATTCTCATTATTAATCTTTTATGAGTTGTGTGTGTATGCACATGAGTGTGATTAATTTATAGATAATGTATTACTGAAACTTAAGAGCTTATAGAAGTTTTTATCTAAATGATGAATTCGAATAAGATACAGATATATGTCGAAATTGAAATGTTTAGTGAAATTGATATTGTGTTTTGAGATCTTTATTTTGATTTAGTTTTCTTAATTAAAATAAGGCATTTTAAGTTTGCAATTATAATTAACTGAACAAGGAAGATACTATTTGTCATAAAAGAAATACGAGGATATTATTTCCTAATAAAAAAACGATGGTCAACATTCTGACCAATTAAACTTAAGAGGAGAAGGCTTCAAAGTCTCCCTCCATTCTCTACACGTTCTACTACACATTGCTGCCAACAACACTATTACGTGTATATATCTATATCACCTTCTTTTCTTTGACCCACGTCATGTATATTATATATTTATTCGTCTTATTTTACAAACTCTAGATTTTATGTAAACCGTGTAAACTCATCACAACCGTTGATTATTTTAATCAAATACTATGATTAGATGTCTATATTTAAGGAAATTGGTTATTCTCAATTAAAAAACAAATTAGCACACATGGAATAATTGGTTATGTCCCACCAAATCTCAGCATTCTGATTGGACGAAAATGGATTTACACGGTTCACACAAAATACTGAGTTTGTAAATTAATATATACACCACCTTTCTCTAGAGGAAAGTTCAAATGTGAACTCAATTTTAGTTGTGAACAGGAGGATGAATCTCAGCCACTCATCCGGTCAATATAGACGACTTTGATCGGGTCCCCTCCTTTAATAATCTCCACCCTCCCATGAATCGCGTCAATCCTCAGTGATCGCGTCCACCGTAACCGAAGATGTGTGGCTGAGATTCGTCCTCACGTTCACAACCAAAATTGAGTTCACAGTTGTACCTAACCCTCTCTCTCTCTCTCTCTCTCTCTCTATATATATATATATATATATAAGTATGATATCATGCGAGAAATACTTTTAAGCCGTTGATCACATTTAAAAAGGTTTTTTGGCATGGACCTATGGCCCCGTGGCCCACATTTGTGAACCCTACAAGCAAACCCCTATCGCTTGCACCGGTAAAGACATCATGTCTCCCCCGGGATTCGAACCCGAGTCAAGTAACATTCCAGTAGGAAGCGTTTACAGATGAGGGGTGGCCACTAGGCCAAGACCTAGTGGTTCGTTGATCACATTTAATCAAATACCCTTCCATGAATTGAATCTTAAAAGGGAATTTATCCAATGCATCCAGTAATTAACTGACAATCGGTACCGACTGCTAAAAGCATCGCGATTTACCGATGGCTTTTTGACGGTTTACCGATATATTGTTCCTTTTTTTAATATTTATCTTTATTAGTCGTCGGGAAAAGTTGGAAAATTGTTGAAAACCGTCAAAGAACCCTCGGTAATGGAACGTCGGAAAGCCATCGGTAAAGGTGGTTGGAAAATCGCTGCTAGCTTTTACAGACCATCTTTTCATTGACGCTCGTTTTCGTCGAAAAAACGTCGGTAAAGGTTGTTTCCAATGGTTTACTGACTGTTTCTACCATTGGTAATACCTTTGTCTTTAGTAGTGACTCGGGACATCTTGTCTCGATGCATCTCATCCTGATATTTGTTTTTTAACAGTTGATAACCACTTCTCACGATTCTCACCAAATTCGATACTTCTCACTCTATCTCATGCATATATATATATATACACACACATACATAGACATCAAAATTTGGCACTTCTCACCAAATGGTTATAAGCTATTGGATAAGAAATTGATACACATTAAGATGAGACGCACAAAGATAAAATACACCATATCAATTTCCTTTTAAAATGGAATTTTTGGAGAGAGAGAGAGAGAGAGAGAGAAATATATATATATAGAGAGAGAGAGAGAGAGAGAGAGAAATAGAGAGAGTAATGTGAGATCGTGTGAGCACAGGGGGGATCTAATGTAGAGTACATGGGAACATGTCACTGTTTCGTTCATCCATCATAATGTAAAAAATTATAGGGTTATGAAAAATGTCACTATATCAGTTTTTGTGTGCTACCATATATATTTTGAAACTACAATAAGAATAAAGATTTCCCTTGCTAAAGTTGGTTTACAATGTTTGTTCCATTGTAGACGTGAGTCTGGTTAGAGTCATTTTTTTTGTTTTTAACTTTAAATTTCAGAATAAATATGCTTCTAAAAACTTGCAATAATGAGATTTAAACACAAAACCTCATATTTAAAAAACAAAAAACTAAGCATCAAATTAATATTGCTTTTGTAAAAAAAAAAAATCGTATACTTGTTTCTTATAGTTGAAAATTTTTCTAGGTCCTTTGCATGAAAATAACAATTGTCATTTGAATTTGATTCTTTAAACGAGTTATTTTCTTACTACTTTTGTCTTTACATTTTGCTTCACCTTTATATATATGAATGTATACAAAGATTTTGTTCTCACATCCTCGCCCAAACATAACTATTATACGTATGTATGTTTGTGAAAGATTTTAGGTATTTGTAATTTCTATTTTGTTTGATTGAGATCACTTATAATTCTCCAACCTTGATTTTCTATATAAGTATAGTGGGTTAAGTATATTCAATCAATCACATAGTTCATTATTAGTACATAAAAATGTGTTAATTTGGATTATATATCTTGTATTTCTTATACGTCTAATTAACGAATAAAGTTTATAAAAATAGTTATAAAAAAAAGAAGTGAGACACTAGCAACACTCTTATACATTATTAATTGCATCCTATCAAATAAATTTCTTCTCACATACATTAATATCAACTTTTATTTTTTATATTATTCTTAATGCAAAAAGTAACCTGATTTTAATATTAATAAAAATGTTAATAGCATTAATCGTCGTAAAATAAATGGATTAATAGTTGAAATTCATTCAACGTGTGCAGACCATTTACAAACCTATATATCAAATCACTTCACTAAAAGTTGAACTAAATCTTTTAATAACATGAGTTTTTATAAGCATATTTATTGTAATTATTATTATATATATTAGTAATTGATTTGACTTGATACATGTAAAAAAAAACTATAGACTAATTAACAATTTTGATTACTTGAATAATATGGTAAACTTTTTGATAAAAGAATTTATATAAAAATTGTACAAATTAAAGTTACTTAACAATTGTTGACAATCAACTAAAGTAGTGTTGTTTATGCAATGTTAAGTTGGCTAGCTAGTGGCCTCCACAAGTTGAACCAGCGGCCGAGTAAATCCATAAGGAAGTGGTGGTGGAGGTGCAACGGTGTAAAACTGGGCTACCTTCTTAGAGCCGATACAAGGGTTACCGCCGTTGCCTGTCCAGTTACAACCATTTCCCGGTGACCGAACTGGTCTTCGAGTCTGTAACGATGATAATAGCAGACTGCCTCTCTTCATCCATGTTTCTTCAAACTCTCCATCCAAGAGTCTACATGCTCCAATTGGTCTGAAACTTAGCAAGAAAAGAACAAATACGACCATAATAGTAACACGAATGGACTGATGTGTCATGATTCTTGTATAGATTTCAAGATTAGGGCTTCTTTCTTTTTGTTGTTGTCGTGGGGGAGAATATTAGTTTGATTATAAGAGGAAAATGGTAAAATTGTTGTAGGGTTTGATGAATCATATTCATGAAAATGAGAGACTTATTTATAAACTTACATACGAATCCTATGGTTTGACTTTGACTTGAATATATTGTTTGTTTTGACTTGGAATATTTCATGTAGGCCATTTGAAAAAGTATTCTCGAAAAGTATCCTATGAAACATAACATAGATACAATTTTTATTTTTATTTAATTTGTTGATATGGCTTGATGATTATCAAATATTGTTAAAATGTTTGAAAACATATTAAAAAAATAATTAATTGAAACATTCGAACTTAAAGATAATAAATTGGTAACATAGTATTTACCTTTATAAATATTTTATAACAAATTTTCATTTGAAGGACAATTATATATACATATACGCATTAGTGAATAATTAAATGAAAATCATACACGCTTAAGAACAATGTGAACCAATAACATATTCTCACATGTCCTTTCCTAGCCTTCTCCTGGCCCTTCTTGGCCCTTCATCTAGCCTTTGTTGGATGTTAGAGTCCTACCTCTGTGCCTTATCAAGAGCTTGAAGTTCCTCTTGTATAGTTGCCTGCCAATGATTGGATAACAATGTGGCATAGCAGTGATAATCACGGAGGTGAGCAGGAACCTGTCTTACCCAGTTGGAACGACGAATATTCTCTAACGATGTAGATCCAGGATTCGCAGACGGCTTAGATGTAGGCGTCGGAGGTGGAATAGATGATTGAGTCGAAGGAGGTATAGAAACAGGTGCATGGGAAGTGACTGTGGCGGGTGGATCAAAGACAGGAATGGATATGGGAGATGGCACATCCAAGTAGATTGGGGAGTCTGTAAAGAAAGGAACAATATGAGCGGTATTGGACTCAGAGTTTGGCGAGTTTGGCATGTTGTAAAAGGGAACATGTTCCCACAAGGTGACATGGCGATAGATGCGTAGTCGTTTTGAGATAGGATCCCAACAACGATAGCCTTTGTGTTTAATGCCATATCCAAGAAAAAGGCATAGGCGGAAATGAGGTTCAAGTTTTGTGTGTTCATGAGATTGCAATTGAACAAAGCATGCACATCTCCAGACTTTGAAAAGTTCATAGGCAGGAGAGACTCCATATAGAACTTCGTAGGGAGATTTTTATTGAAGGATTGGAGTTAGATGTCTGTTGATTGTATAAACAGCAGTGAAGGCAGCTTCGTCCCAAAAACGTTCAGGACATTTTGTGGAAATCAGAAGAGTGCGAACAGTATCAAGAATATGCCGATGTTTACGTTTAGCATGACTGTTTTAAAGTGATTTGTTATGACAATATTCATAAATATAAAAATCTTATCACCCAAAGGTGAAAAACAAATAAATTTTGAACGAAATAAATTATTTAAAAAAATATCCTTTTAATTTGACGTCTACATTAGTATATTTTTTATTTATTTTTCGTCAATTTTTGGTTTATCATTTATTTAGTTTTTTCTTCAAAACTCAACCAAATATATACATATGAATATATGATTGTGGAATGGGTCTTTAAAAGTTGCAAAAATATGTTTTTATATGGTGTTCAAGATTAGGAATATTTTTGACTTATTATTTTAGAAATTTATTTGACATGCATAAAAATATAAACCTGTATACTTTTCAAATTTTATTAACTTAACTATTTCATTCGTTGTATTTGTAGAGGTGTTCGATCGGCAACATGTTTCCACGAGAGAAAATGTTTATATGATATTTACATAATTAAATCAAATAGTTAATTGTAAAAAAAATATAATGTAAAAAGATAGGTTTGTATAGATTTTGGTACCTGAGTCTTGAAGTGGTCAGTAATTAAGTGGTGGGAAATTCTAATTACCAAAAAAGTAATAATTAAACCAAAATAACCTTCTTTAAATATTTAAAGGTGTTTGCTTTTAAGGCCACCGGTAACGCATCGGTAGGGGTGGGCGGTACCGGCAGTAACACCGCCGCACGGTACCGGTAGGGTGACCGGTACCCCCCCCCCTTCGGTACCCACATGCCGACGCTTACCACCCCACCACCGCATCTTACCCCACCCTACCTTTCCCTCTATCTCTCTCTTCTTTTCTTTTTCTTTTATTGTTTTAATTAATTATTTAGAGGGGTATGAAATTGGTACGGGTAAGGATGGTATGGTATGGTGTTGGTAAGGTGTTAGTAAAGCTGATGTTGCGCTGAGGTGACAGCAGATGTGAGAGGTATGAAGGGTACAGTTAAGGATAACCTAAGAGCTAAGGGATGAAACTGAAAGGCCAAAGGGGAGTAAATAAGTAATTTCATCTTCTTAGTTGATTAGTTTTTATAGTTGGATTAAACTGTGATTATAAGCAGAGTAAACTACAAATTTGGTCCCCGAAGTTTACCCAAATCTGCACGTTTCGTCCTTAAACTTTAAAAACTACAAAAAGCGTACCTGAACTTCCATTTTTGCAACACGTTTCGTCCCTACTCACCAACGACGTTAGAACTCGGTTAAGTGAGGGGGTTATTTTGCCAAAGTGAAAAAGGAGGAGCCAAATTGTAACTAATCTATATCTCTCTCTCTATTCATCATCTTTAACCCACCACCACCACCATACCCACCACCCCACCACCACCACCATACCCACCACCACACCACCACCACCATACCCACCACCACCATCTCCACCACATCCCACATCCCACACCCACACCAACACCAACACCACACCCACACCAACACCACCATCTCCATCGCACCCACCAACACCACCACCACCATCTCCACCACACCCACAAACACCACCACCATTGAAGCCCCAACCTCAACCTCCAAAATCTCTAGCAGAACTCACCGCAATTACACAATATCCAAAGCTCCAAACCCTAGATTCATCCCCAAACCCCATCACTCCTCCAAACCTCACCTTCACACCTTAGATTCCGGCCACCGATTCCAAACAGCCGACCCCTAATTTAGATCTGAAAATGAACTCAAGAACAGAGGGAATCGATCTGCAAATCGATATGAAAATGAACTCAAGAACAGAGGGAATCCGATTTCGGCCACCGATTTCAGTTTGGTTTTTGGGAATCGATTTGCAAATCTGGAGTCTGACAAATGGGAATGGTGGGGACGATTTTTGGGCTCAGATCTGCTGTGGTGGTGGTGGTTTGGAAGTGGCGGTTTAGTGGTGATGGTGGGTGTGGTGGGTGTGGTGGTAGGGGGTATGGTGGTGGTAGTGGTGGTATGGTGGAGGTGGTGGTGGGTTAAAGATGAAGAGGGAGAGATGGTGGTGGTGGTGGTGTTTGTGGTGGAGGAGGTGGTGGTGTGGTGGAGGTGGTGGTGGGTGGTTAAAGATGAAGGAGGGATAGAGAGAGATATAGATAATTACGATTTGGCCCTTTATCTTTCATTTTAGCAAAATAACCCCCTTAGTTAACTGAGTTCAAATGGCGTTAGTCATAGGGACTAAATGTGTTGCAAAAATGGAAGTTCAGGTACATTTTTTGTAGTTTTTAAAGTTTAAGGACGAAACGTGCAGATTTGGGTAAACTTCAGGCACCAAATTTGTAGTTTACTCTTATAAGTAATTATATATAGAGTAAACTACAAATTTGGTCCCTGAAGTTTACCCAAATCTGCACGTTTCGTCCTTGAACTTCAAAAACTACAAAAAACGTTTCTGAACTTCCATTTTTGCAACGCGTTTCGTCCCTGCTCACTAACGCCGTTAAAACTCAGTTAAGTGAGGGGTATACTTGTCAAAAACGAAAGAAGAATGGGCCAAATCGTAACTATCTCTATCTCTCTCTATTCATCATCTTCATCATCTACCCACCAACACCCACCACCACCACCACCACCACCTCCTCCACCACCACCACCTCCACCACACCCACAACAGCCACCACACCACCACCACCACCACCATCTCTCCCTCTTCATCTTTAACCCACCACCACCTCCACCACGCCACCACCACCATACTCCCTACCACCACCTTCACCACAGCCACACCAACACCACTACCATCTCCATTACACCACCACCACAGCCGGAATCCACTCCGACCCTAACCCTAACCAGAAAATCGTCGCCACCAACACCACCACCTCTCGAGTTCGTTTTCAGATCTGTTCCGATTTTCAGATCTCGATTCCGATTTTCAGATCTGACGGGTTTTCAGATCTCGATTTTTCAATCTCATGGTCGATTCAGTTCTGATGGGTTTTCAGATCTCGATTTTCGATTCCGGCTGTGGTGGTGGTGTAATAGAGATGGTGGTGGTGTTGGTGTGGCTGTGGTGAAGGTGGTGGTAGGGAGTATGGTGGTGGTTGTGGCGTGGTGGAGGTGGTGGTGGGTTAAAGATGAAGAGGGGGAGATGATGGTGGTGGTGGTGTGGTGGTGGCTGTTGTGGCTGTGGTGGAGGTGGAGGTGGTTACGGTGGACGTGAAAAGGGAGAGATGGTGGTGGTTGTGGTGGTGTGGTGGTTGGTGGTGGTGGTGGTGGTGGAGGTGGTGGTGGTGGAGGTGGTGGTGGGTGGTTAAAGATGAAAGAGGGAGAGAGAGATATAGATATAGATAGTTACAATTTGGCCCTCGTCTTTTACTTTGGCAAAATAACCCCCTCACTTAACTGAGTTCTAACGTCGTTAGCCTCAGGGACGAAACGCGTTGCAAAAATGGAAGTTCAGGCACGTTTTTTGTAGTTTTTGAAGTTCAAGGACGAAACGTGCAGATTTAGGTAAACTTCAGGGACCAAATTTGTAGTTTACTCTTATATATATAACAATTACTAGGAACTATGAATAGAGATCTCGGACATTTCTATATTTACATTTCAGTTCCTTAAAGTTATAATGTTTATTTATTTTATACTTTTTAGTTTTCAATATTTCATTTTACGTTTTAGTCACACACACACACATATATATATCGTATATTGGCTTAAATATGTTAAAAAAACGTTTTAGTTTTAACAAATTATGTCATTATAATCGTATCGTCGATACGTTCGAAATGAGTCTGATATTGAATATTTTTTGATGTGATTATTTTATTATATACTATATATATAGTACGATTATATGAAACCAAAACACTGACATTTGTAGAAATTACATTTTAGTCTCCTAAACTTATAATATTTCATCACTTTCTACGTTTTAGTTTTCTATATTTTATTTTACATTTTAGTAATATGTCGTATATTGGCTAGAATATATTAAAAAATACGTTATAGTTTTAAAAAATTACGTCATTATAATCGTATCGTCGATATTTTCAAAATGAGCCTAATATTGAATAGTATTTGATGTAATTATTTTATTATATACTATATATAATACGATTCTATGAAGCCAAGACACTGTTCATGAGCAGCAGGTACGAGTCCACGGTGCTGTGGCGGATTGGTTATCGTTCGGTAGATTCATAGCGCCTTAACCGAGTTCGAGTCTTCCCATGTGCATGCCTGGGGACATTTAAGTGGGGCCATGTTTAGCCCCCAAAATTGTCGGGGATTAGTCGGCTTTGTCCCAGACACCCTTAAAAATAACAGCAGCTACCGACATTTGCAGAAATTACATTTTAGCCCCTATACCTATATATTTATAGGGGTGAGCAGGAAAAAACCGAAACCGAAAAAACCAAACCGAAAAAATCGAACCAATACCAAAACCATTGGTTTTGGTTTTTAAAATTTCAAAAACCGACTTTTTCGGTTTGGTTCGGTTTTATGATTCAAAACCAAACCGAAAAACCGAACCGAACCGAATAAATACTTCTCTTAGTTTTACTCTAGTTATTTAGTAAATACTGGAAGATTTTGTTGAGTTCTTATTTATCTCCCGTTATCTGATAATTTTCTTGTTTATGAGTTCTTATTTATCTCCAGTGCTCTGCTAATTTTATTTTAGTTTTCGACGAATTAATAATTTTACCCTTTGCATTCTCCTTCTCAGAATTACTTGAGTCCATGAATGACTTGACATGACATAGAAAACATTTATATTAAAAAATGATGAAACAAATAATAAATTGAAGTCATTCTATGATGATGATAACGATTAATAATGTAAATTAGTCAATATTAAATTGAAGTCATGGTTCTATAAAATACCAACTCTATCTTTTAAACATTCAGATGCGATAAATAGGAATTGATGATCTTGGATTTTGATTTTTGGACAAAAAATTGAAATCCAAAAACCAAAAACTGAATTAAAAACCAAAACCGAACCAAAAACCGAACTTAAAACCGAAAACCAAAAACCGAAAAAACGATTGGTTTTGGTTTTGGTTTTTCTAAAAACCGAAATTTTCGATTTGATTTCGGTTTTACCTCAAAACCGAACCATGCACACCCCTAATTATTTATTCACTTTATATCTTTTAGTTTTCTATATTTCATTTTATGTTTTAGTCATATATCGTATATTGGTTGAAATATGTTAAAGTGTCGGTAGCTATTCTTCATGAACAATCTTTTGGCTTCCTGGTAATTGTTAGTATTATTAAATCTCTTAGAATTAAAAAATTTTATATTTTTATTTTTTAAATCTTTTTATTTATTTTATTAAACATTTCGTATGACAACATAAGTATAAACTTTATGTTTCATATAAATCCATGTTACTACTTATTATCAAATTTATCACAGTTCATAATTCGGCGGGAAGTCCGGGTACTTAATAACTAGTTAATCATGTTAAGAAACTTTCAACGATTAAGAAAAAAAAAATAGTTGGAGTAAACTTGTTTGGTACACACGGCATGGGTTGATGGGTTTACTTATGACTCAAGACTTAGCATCCTTCAATTGAGTGTTTGCATCCTTTGGAAGTCATCTTTTGCTTCAATTTTCCATGTGTTAGATGGTAATGAAGGGTAACGTTTAAAAGAAAACCCGTAAAAATATGAAGGAAAATAAGGTGTGGTTTAATAATTATTCATCTTAATGGTATATAATATCTATAAGTTATTAAGTACAAGTAATTAAAACTGTTTTTTAGTTTTTATGTACATGTGCATGTTACAAGTTATTTGTATCCACATGTGCATACTGTACTCCAGATAAACAGTAGCCCGGATGTTTCTTAGTTTTTTCCCCCGGTTTTCCCCTAAACTTGACCATGCGCTCACTTTGTAGCAATTATTGGCTTATTACTAACATAGGAAGTCTCACACCCACTATATATATATATATATATATATACCCTGGCAAATCATATAGAAACCGTATAAATGTTGGAAACCCTGAAAACCATATGAATCTTCAATTTAATGGGATCTTGTTGGTTTATTCTTCCAATATCCACAGTCATTTGTTATTTTGGACTTTTTCTAGTAAACTTGTTAAATTTTCAAGTGAAAATGTCAAGTCCGATTTTTTATAATATCGACTCATTCATGTCGTATGTTTTCCTTAAAGAATTTTAACATCTTACAACATGGGTTGATTTACGTCATGGAGACATCATTATGGTGACTTGCACATTATGAGCTCATGGAAATAAGAATGACTTAACATTTAATCTCTAATTTTATTGTTAGAATTTAAGATGCGTTACAAAAGACTTCCGTTAAAGAACTTGATTCCATATGTTGTTTAGTTTTTTAACTGTTAGATGCAAATTCAACAACTTACGCATTGTAAGTAGGGGGGTGTTCAAAAAAATCCGAATCCGATCCGACATCCGAATACCCGAAAACTTCCGATCCGAAAATATCCGAAAATTCGGATATCCGGATTTTCGGATATCCGAAAATCGGATATCCGGATTTTCGGATTCGGATTCGGATAGTGTTTTCGGAAAATTTCGGATATTCGGATATCCGAAATATCCGATTTTTATAATAATATATTATTTTATATATTATTTTATTAATAATAGATATATATTAAAAAATTAAAGCCCTACTCAAAGAGTCAAAGTCTCATATAGTGATGGCCAAAAACCGGGTTCGGGCCGGTTCGGGCCGGGCCGTTGACCAACCCGGTTTGCTACAGTAAAAGTCAAACCCGGGTTTGGTCAAACCCGGGTTGAGTCGGGCCCGGGTTCCGGCCGGGCTCAGACCGGTTTCCGGCCCGGGTTCCGGCCGGATTCGGACCGGTTTCCGGCCCGGGTTTCGGGTTCAACCCGGGTTTGCCGGGTTCGGCCCGGGTTCCGGACCGGTTTCCGGTCCGCGGGCTGAGGCCCGGGTTTGACCGGGGTTCGGGCCGGGTCGGGTTGGTCAACGGGCCGGGTTCGGGCTAGCCCATCGGTTCGGTTCGGTTCGGTTTCGTTTGGCCATCACTAGTCTCATATGCATTTTATTAATAATAGATATATATTATTTTATGTTCTTATGTTACTTTAAACTTTCGTACTATTATTTAAAATACCTAAACTATGTATTTGATGTCGTATTAGCTTGTGGATGATTGGAAACATGTGGACGATTATTATGTACAAGAATGATGTATTTTTTTGGGTTTTTTTTTAGCTAAAAATGACATTTTTATCCAATATTTCGGAATTTCGGAATTTTCGGATTATCCGGTATCCGAATCCGGAATTTCGGATATCCGGATTTTCGGATATCCGGAATTTCGGATATCCGGAATTTCGGATTCGGATTCGGATAGTAAACTTCAGTATCCGAAATTTTCGGATATCCGAAATTCGGATATCCGAAAATCCGGATATCCGAAAATGAACACCCCTAATTGTAAGTCATTTATTTCCTTGATGAAATTTGTACTTAAATTATTTTTTATATATGGAAAATTCAATTACCAGTTAAATATGCAAGATAAATAGATATGAACAATTTCTAACTGAATTTTGATATTTAAATTTAATAATTATTAATTTTATACACTTTTTATTATTTTTAATTTATATATTTAAAAGTATTTGAAAAATAATCAAACTATAAAACAAGATAAAGATATGTTTCCTTTATTTAATGAATTATATAATTTAGTTTAATTATTTAAAAATCAAATTATTTAAAGAGCTTATATAGAAAAGTAAAAGACAATAACACCATCCACATCTCTACAATTTAATTGTGTTACATTAGATTTTGCAATTATCTTTTACACACGTATAATTCACCTATAACATATTCAACTATGCCACATTAGTTTTTGCAATTACCTTCCAACACACCTACAATTCACTTACGCTTTCAAAAGTGATCTCACGACAATATTTATAACTATTTTATAAATTATTAATTTATACATTCTAATTATTTTCAGTTAATAACATGATATATTATTTTTTATTTTAATTCAATGTCAATTAATATAATAAAAAATGCATTAACAATATTAATTATAATATTTAATGATTAAATTAATTTAACTATATTTTATTTAAAAAATAATATATAAACATACATAAAATATTCTTTGAAAAATAATTAAGTTAATTAAAAAATAAATTAATATTGTTAATTTATAAAATTTATTATTCTATATAAATGTTTATTTAATTTTAATTAAAAAAATAGGAAAGCTGAGACATGGTGTTGTCATGTTATTCCTCTTCGGCATGCAAAAGGAATTGCAAATTTTGCAATCCTTTTCTTATGTGGCATTCATTCTCGGACACCTAAAGCCTTTTTAATTGAAATTGAAAGGCATATGTGGATTAAGAATCAAGATTCAAGAAGTAAAACAAATTTAATAAATATTTTATAGTTGTAACTTGTATACTTGATATCAATTTTAATTTTTATATTGTATAGTTATATTTTATAAATTTGCTAAGCAAAATACAATAAAGTGGTAAAAAATAGTAAGAGTACAAGATTTAAGAAAATAGTATCAATTATAATTTTTATATTGTATAATTGTTTTATAAATTTACTAAGCAAAATACAATAAAGTGGTGAAAAGATAGCAAGAGTACAAGATTTAAGAAAATAGTATAAGCTCTTGTTCAAGTATGTGAGTTACGACTAGATAATAACCTATAAGTATAACAATGAGGAAGGCTTTTATTAATATATAACTTATCACTTAACCATACACTACATCCAAACCTCATACATTAAAATAATCTCGTACATGTATATATGTACACACCCAATTTTGTTTATGTGTGTATGTGTATATATTGTTAACAATTAATTAGAGTATTGTTGTTTAACATGCATTATTAAACTAGCCAGTTGGTAGCCTATTCAAATTGAACTAAGGATTCGACAAATGCATGTTAGGTGGTGGTGGTGGTGGTGGTGGAGGAGGAGTAGCAATGCGACGTTCGGCAACCTTCTTGGAGCCGACACAAGTGCTACCGCCATTGCCGGTCCAATTACAATGATTTCCCGGTGACCGAACTGGTCTTCGAGTCTGTAAAGATGACAATAGAAGATTGCCTCTCTTCATCCATATTTCTTCAAACTCTCCATCCAAGAGTCTACATGCTTCAGTTGGTCTAGAATCTAGCAAAAAAAGAACAAGTGCAGTCATTATAGCAACACGAATGAACTGGTATGACATGATTCTTGTTTAGATTTCGAGGTTAGGGTTTCTTTCTTTTTGTTGTTGTTAGGGATGAATATTGAGTTTGGTAAAATAGAATATGATGAAATTGTTAGGGTCTAATGTATCATACAATGAAGAAGAGAGACTCATTTATAAGAATTTTTATTAAGCATATGGTTTGACTTTGACTTGAATATTTTATTTTCTTTGACTTGGAATATTTCATATAAGGACATTTGACAAATATTCAATATACCTAAATCTCATAAAGAGATCATATTTTGCTTTTCATTTGTTGATAATATTTGAATAAAAAGTTAATTATCAGTTTATTTAACCGGCTTCATATGGAACAAAGTCTTTAAAAAAAACTAATATGATGGGATTTTTTTTATCTCATTTAATGGTTGAGGTTATGAATTGAATCTGAGACTTGTTTTGTATTTGGATAAAATCATCTTACTTTTTTTAGCAGTTGAGTTACAAGTAGTTTTAAAATATTATTGTAACGTTTCAAAAATAAAAAGTAAACTTTATTGAATTAACTGAAACAAAATCATTTTAAAACTAAATACAATTAACTTGGTAAGTTTATATTTACCTTTAGGCCATTCACTGTCGACCCACTGCAACCCATTGTTTAAACTGCCACATCAGCGCCACATCAGCTTTCCACTATTTTACCCAAAACTACCCAATTCATCCACTGTCGACCTACTGCAACCCACTACATCAATTTTTTTAATTAACTAAAAATTAATTAACTTTAAATAAAATTAAATAATAATATTAAAAAAGATGTTCATTAAAAAAATAAACGAGTACAATACGAAATTAAAAATTAACTAATAATTAACTAAAAATTTAAAAAACTAAAAATCACTCGAGAGGTGGATGGCGGCGGATGGCGGGATGACCCAATCGGTATTGTGGGCGTGATATGTGGGACTCGGCATTTGTGGTATATATGCACCGGCCGAACTCAAAGTTGTCGGTGGCGGTGGCGGGGTTTGGGTTTCGGTTTGTCGGCTCGAACGTTTGGATTGTTTGGGCGTCTTTTGTTTATCCATTTGGGAGGATGTGTTGAGAAAATTAAGAAGAATGAAGAAGAGTGTGGAGAATAAAGGGAATGAAGAAGGATGTGTTGAGAAGGTTTAAGTTGAGAAGAAAGGTTTAATGAGGATGTGTAGAAGAACGGATGGCCTTAGAAATGTATTTTGATAACAGTTTTTTTATTTGATACACAATTTCTTTGAATTGAAAATTGGATGGGTCTAAAAAGTTGCTAATATGATTTTTTCTAACTACACGGCTTGCTAAAAAATACGAAGTTGACCTCTTATTTTTAGTTATTTGTTTGACATTTTTTTAACAGCAAAAAGTGAGAAGACTGGTCAAGAGCTTCGGTAAGGTTATCACCTCCGACTAGAAAACTTAAGAGAATTTATGGCTAGTAGCTGATAAACTACTTTATGAACAAATTATGTTTGGCAAAAACTAGCTTATGGGTATGTAAAATGACCAAAAAAAGGTATTTTTGAATTTAAAAATTAATATTAATAAGGGTGTAATTGAAAAAGGCTACAATAAGCTTCCAAAAAGCTACTTAAAGTAATGTTTCAAAAAGCTAGCTTATAAGCTAGCTTTATGGTACATGTTTGGATGGACTAGCTTATAAGCTAGCTTGCCAAACACAGCCTAAGCATTTAAAACGAAAGATTACGATTAAATTTAAAACTATTGTATATAATATAGAAGTAAAATTTTCATTTGATATTTTTTTTATTCAAATTTTGTTACTTAAAATATATATGTTCATCTTTAAATTTTTGTTGCACACTATTTCTATTTTCTGTTAATTTAGTGGGAACAGAAAAGAAAGAAAATACATATATTGTTAAAACCGAACCTGAACCTAATTAAATCTGAATCCGACATGGTCTAAAATGCTTCACACCCAATTAAATTTTTATTGCACACTATTTCTATTTTCTCTAGTTTTTGTTTTTTGTTAATTTTCATTTAGATTGACTATTAGGTAAAATAAAACACTAAAATTCTCATCAGTAGTAAAATAGTCACTTAATCAGTCTTGTTCTGTCAAGTCCTATCCTGACATGTCTTGCTAAACGTTGAACAGCTATTTTGTCATATCTTGTTATGTCCTGTTTCACTTTATTCTGTCATGTCATGTCATGTCATGTCTGTATACCAAACACACTCTAAAAAAATACATATTCAAAGAATTCTTTAAAACTTATATTCAAAGAGTGAGAAATGAAATTTTAATTTTTCTCCACCAATGACATTAAATTAAATGCATTATTGTTTTATCTTGAAAAAAACAAATCAAAGTGTAACAAGAAGATAAAGTATATAATATTTTAAGCAACCACATCAAACCCCTGACTTGATTTGTATTCATGTAAAAGTTGTCTTGCACTTTTATCTCACTTTTAAGTTTTTATCAATTGAAGTATATGTCAAAAAAGAAAAACTAAGTCAAATAAAAGAAATTATAAATATTGGATTTTAATATAATCTACACGTCATGGCTGGATGTGCTTGCTTATGACTCAAGACTTGTTTTGTGGATAAAGGACGACTCAAGAAGACTTCCCATGCAACCATTTTCCTTTTGAGATTATAAAGATTGTTATTTTTTCAAATGGTTATATACCGGTTTTGTAAGAATACGTAGCCGTCGATAGATTATTTGTTAAAAAGTATTTGAGGAGAGAAAAGAGGTTTTAATGTATATAAAAGAGAAATAATCAAAGTCTAACTTACATATAACTCTAACACCATAGCACGCCCCCTTCAATAAAGACCAGAGGAGCATAGATTGTGTTGGAGTGTCAAGGGGGATAGATGTATATACACAACAATCACCAGTGGACCCAAGAATATTGTCATGTGGTGCACATTTAAGGTGGATCAAAGGCCCGCAAAATAACCTTATATATTTTTAGCCGAATTCCACTATTTTAAATGATTGTTTAACATCTTTGGTTGATTTCAAAGGACTTTTTCGGTCTTTTTTGGTTGAATTTTTGGGAGTTTTTCCATTATTTGGTTGATCTAATATGATCTGAAACACCCATCAAGGTTAGCTTGTACACCTTTTAATACCTCCAAATAAGTTCTACTTACGAAAAATCAGCTAATTGGGTGCACGAGACGCTATTGGGTAAGTATAGATTACCCCAAAGTGTCCAGTCCGTAGACTCTGATACCATATGAGTTAATGTGAAGCCCAAGTGAGTAGTGGATTTGAACCGTTGACCACTTTTAATTTCATATCCTCCCATTAATTGTTTTAGAAGGGAATTGGCTTGGTCCATCTTATCTCGACGCATCTCATCCTAACGCGCATCCACTTTATATTTCTCATGTTAGCTTCAACTTCTCAACAAAACCCAATCCTATATATATAGGGGACATTTCAATTGCAAACCACTTTGTTTATACAAACTATGCAAACCACTTCTACACCACTAGTTTTATTTTGTTTAAATTTAGTTTTCTTTTATTAATAATTAGATGGATATAATTTGAGAAATTCCTATTTTTTAGCTATTGCATTATCATGGTTTTAATCACAAAAAAATTCCAATTTTATCAAAAACAAAGTTCTTTGAATGCATATAGTTATTCATGAATGCAAATATTTATTTATGAATCTATAATCATGCTTCTATAATCGTATTATACCAACAAAAAAAAATAAGTTCATAGAATTTTTCATAAATATATAATCAAGATTAAACCTGTTTGATTCATGAATGCATATAAGTATTGATGATTCATGTTCCGTATTATACATATTACATCTACACTGATGAATGTCATTCATGAATCAATATTCATTTTATCACCAAAAATATTGAATGCATGCTTATTCATGAATGCAATATTTATTCATGAATCTATAACCATGAATAAAAAGAATTAGGGCCTGTTTGGTTTGCAGGATTTCATAGGATTCTGATGGAATTGGAATCCAATTCCATCAAAATCCCATGTTTGGTAAGTTATAAGGGATGGAATTGGAATTTAAATGTGGGAATTAAAATCCCTCATGTGATGGAATGTGAAATCCTTCAAGGGGGTGTGGGATTTTAAAATCCAATGGATGTGGGAATGTGATTTTTACCATTTTACCCCTTATCTAATTTAATCTTTCTAGCCCTAGATATTCATCGGTGCCTACCACCGCTTCGACTCACCGCCGACCGCCGCTGCCGCGTCAACCCACCGCCGACCGCCGCCGCCGCGTCGACCCACCGCCGCCGCCGCGTCGACCCACCGCGACCGTCGCCGTCCCACCATCGCCGGCTGCCGCCGATCGCTGCCCGCATCGACCCGCCGCTGGACGTCGCCGACCCACCGTCGCCGGCCGCCGCCGATCGCTGCCGCATCGACCCATCGCTGGACGTCGCCGACCGCCGCCTCGACCCACCGCCGACCGCCGCCACCGCCACCACCGCCTCGACCCACCGCTATCGCTTCGACATAAGAACAAAAGGAGGGTAATTCTGTCATTTTGCATTTCTGAATTCCAATTTCATCGGACATTTATGCCAACCAAACAGATTATGGAATTGAATTCCAATTCCATTTCCTGCCAACCAAACAGATTATGGAATTGGATTCCAATTCCTTCAGGATTCTAAATTCCTCAGGATTCCAATTCCTTCAAAAACATTCCAGCATACCAAATGCATCCTTATAGATTTTGGGTTGATATTGCCACGTTAAATATATGCACTCAAGTTTTTTGGTTTTGATACGAGTATTGCACATGAATCAATTCAATAAATTTAAGTTTTTCGATTTTTGGAATTTGTTTCATGTCATATTGGTGTACAATTTTCTATCACTATGATCATCATAAAATATGTATACATTCATGAATAAGTTTGTTTATTCATGAGAATTGATTGATTATGATAATTAATTACCAAAAATCATACAATCACTAAAAAATAGGGATTATCCCAAAATAAATCCATGAATTAAATTCCTGAATTTTATTTTAATTATTATTAATACTAAAAATAATATTCAAACAAAATAAATTTTGTGGTGCAGAAGCCTGATCCATCTTTTCTTTGGTTTTTTCAAGATAAACATTGGCTTGGATTAACATTATAAGTGTTTTGTTGAATGAATATTCCTAGATAAGCATTGGTTGGTTATTCCATCAAATGGCCCACCAATTTGAATATTTTATAATGTAAAGTTTGAATGTTATTTTGATCCAACCAAATGACATATTTGTAAGATTGTTAAAACCAATGATTCAATTGATTATATTTATAAAACCATTAAACCACAATTACCAATTTTGCTACGAATTTGCACCTCAAAAGGTTTAAGGCTCCCGACTACATGTAAATTTGTTAAGAATGAGATTGTCACTCTAATGACAGTGGATCGGGGCATAGGCCAAAGGGCCCAGGGCCATCACTCTTAGAAGCCCTTGTATTTATTAGTTGTTTCAATTTTGGGTTGTATGGAATTTTACTACGGTTGTGACATGTGAGCGTTTTATATATGGATACCAAATCAATCTCGGTCTGCTACAATTTATACCATATGTGATTATAAAAGTACATAACTGAACAACTGAAACGAAATCATTTGCCAATTTCTGCCAATCGTTCGTCAATTGACCTGCCTTCTATTCAATCTTCATGTTTTCAAAATACAAAAGGAAAAAAAAGACACGAAGAAATTGTTCAATCTATGTGAGGTTCTTTCCCGTTGTATCCTTTTTCTTTTAATTAATAAAGACTCGGCGTGGGGATGAGCTGCCTAGCTTGACTAGATTCCAAAACCCTTTAAATTGTTGTTTGTTTTTTCGTTTGCATACTAACGAGGCATTTTTTACCTTTCGCCATGGGCATCCGAAATCTTAGGACCGGCCCTGCGGGTAAGGGAACCTATTGAAGTCATGGTGAAAAAGTTTAAAATCCATTGTTGTATGTTTGGTCTACCTTTTGATGTTGAAATAGCTTCCTTGATCATATATCCGACATAAATGCTAAGTCCAACCTGAACCTGTGATTGGTAGTGAAACAACGCATGTTATATATAGTACATATCTCTTTCTTATGCCAGGTGTAGATAAAACTGAGTCAACTCATATCTTTTAGGATCGGTTTGGTTTTAGGATTTGTAGTTGCATGACATTCTGATCTCATATTTGATTTAAATGAAACACTTGAATTTGAAACCCTGATATTTCAATGACATTCCACTAAAATTGGATCTAAAAATTGCATGTTATAGTTGGTGTTTCATGGAATTTTATAGGATTGGTTTGTAAAAATATTTTAAAATACATTAATAATATTTGTTTTGTAATAATCGGTTAATAAAAAGTAATATAGTTTATTTAATTTTTTTATAAAAACATCTATAAGTAATGGAATTTCACTTCATTCCAAATCCTACAAATTAACAACACGATAAAAATTCAAAGTCCTTCTAATCCAAACCTTTCGATTAAAACGCTCCATTAGCATCTTTATATACATGTTAAAACGACACGTTAGCATCTTTATCATATTCTCTTTTTTTCAAATGAGCGTGTAGAAGTTATTTTTTGTAAACATTGTAATTTAAAAAACTTACCAATCGGTCAAACCAAAACAATTTTGATCAATTTAGTTGATTCAACAGAGATTGGTAATTCAATTGATTTTATTTGCAAAATTGTTATATCAAGGTTACAAATTTTGCTGAGAATACAACTCAATAACTTTGGGTTTTTACTGCATATCTATCGAAGAATGAGTCCGCGCTACTCATAAAAAGCGGCTTGGTTAAGGAAATGTATCAATCATAGCAGATAGGCTTAAAATTCACGATTATATTTGGTATATCTTTTTGACGTTTTTGATGTTGAAATAGTTTCCTTGATCATAATTTCTAATATGAATATCATGTCCAATTTGTAACTTGTGATAATAGAACATTGAGTGTTAAATCTAAGTATATATCTCTTTCTTAATTCAGATCGTTGGTAAAACTGAGTTATCAAACCCTTAGGGGCTCAACATGAATTGGTTCTTTTATCTGTGCTTCGTGAACTTTTAAAATGTTATATATGTCAAGATTTGAATATGAATTAGTTTTATGCTTTTTTTCATATACGAGAGAATACAAGTGAACTTGATCTTTATACAAAACACTTATGCTTGTTTTGCAAGTGAAAAAAAGAAGACATGCATATACATCTCATACGTGGTATAGACACATACACAAGAATAAGATAACTTGAAACTTAATTTAATGTGAAACTTCTTGAATGGTTGAGACTCATTTTCACATAGATTACAATTATGATATAGAGAGAGAGGTTATTTTGTTAACCACATAATTTGTGTTAACTGTGTGAACTTAAATCAAACAATGAAATGCATTCTTTTTTGTTGGTTTTAGGGTGAGTTCAAACGAAAACAATGTTTATTTAAAAGAACACGAGTACCAACAAAATAATATATGATTCATGTATAAAATTATATATGATTCACTGGGACTTTGCTATTTGTTGTCAAAATCGTCCACGTGGCCTTTTATGAAATTTAATGCAAAATTATATGTGATTTGGTTAGTTCTCGTGTTTTTTAAATAGATATCGTTCTCGTTTGATCTCCCCCCCCCCCCCCCACTCTCTTCTCTCTCTCTCTCTCTCTCTCTCTCTCTCTCTCTCTCCCTCTCCCTCTCCCTCTCCCTCTCCCTCTCCTCTCTCTCTCTATATATATATATAACACAAAGAGAGAGGGAGAGAGAGAGAGAGAGAGAGAGAGAGAGAGAGTCAGATTTATTCAAGTAAGTAATCAAATAAAATAATAACACAATTGAATCACATGTAATTTTATACTGAAATCACGTGTAAAACCATAGGTGATTCACGTGACTTTGATCACGACTTAAAGTCGCAAGCCATGTCGTTGGCACACCCTTGCGTTGACCATTCACATATGACTTTGCACACGAATTGGCTATTTTTGTGCTCTTTTATTTAGTTGCTTTTGTCATCTGAACTTCGAACCTCCCCCTCTATGTGCGTGTATATATATATATAAATAGAGGGGCCTTCAATTAAAAACCATTTTTTTTTGTAAAATCTTTAGGACTAATCTAAGCCTTTGATCTAAAAAGGGCATGATCGTCATTTTAGATTATTCCTCAAGTTTTTACAAAAGAAGAGGTTTTTACAAAATATGTGGTTTTTACAATATATATATATATATATATATTCATTTTTTTGTAAAAACTTGAGGAATAATCTAAACCCTTGATCTAAAAATCGTAGCCTATTCATTATATGAATATTCACCATATGAATATTCATCATATATTCACCATATGAATATTCATATTCACCGTATGAATATTCATATTCCCCATATCATATTCATCATATATTCACCATATGAATATTCATATTCACCATATGAATATTCATATTCACCATATGAATATTCAATTTCACCATATCATATTCATCGTATATTCACCATATGAATATTCATATTCACCATATGAATATTCAATTCATACCCTATCAATGGAGGTCAATCACTTGTACTCCATGCTTCTTTCACTTGTACCCATCATTTCTTTCTTATTATTAATCAAAAACAAAACCAAAAAGAGACCACAAATCAAGAAACCAATTTGCAGAACCCCAAGAACGATAATGGAGGTAAATTCAAATGCAAATGCAAACTTTATTATTAATTATCATCATCACTCTTCCCAATCTCCATGTCTCTCCTTTTCTTGCTTGCAATTTCGTTTCTCTAAATTAACAAAACCCCCAATTTTAATCTGGGAATCGAGCCCTAAAAATCCCACACTCCCCCAATTTTTTTTGTAAATGCCGATGTTATTAGGGCGCCATTATCTCATCTTGCTTCTATCGATTCTTGTTTTTGTTGTTGTTAATGTTGCTTCGAACGATGAATCTATCGTTTTGTTTTCATGGCTTCGTTCATCGATTCCACCACATTCTTCGTTTTCGAACTGGAATCCATCTGATTCCACCACATTCTTCGTTCATCGATTCTTGTTGTTAATGTTGTCGGTGGTGGTGGCGGCGGCGTCATCAAGTGGTGGCAGATGGTGGATGTCGGTGGTAGCAGCAACAAATGGGGGAGTAGTGGTGGTTTATGGTGGTGAAGACGGTAGAGTAATGGTGGTGGGCGGAGATGACGGTGGTAGCAGCAACAAATGGCGAAGTAGTGGTGGTTTATGGTGGTGATGACGGTGGAGTATGGTGGTTGGCGGTGATGACGGTGGCTAATGGTGGTGGCGCCGCCGAGAGTGGCCGGATTTTTAGCTAGGGTTAGATTTCTATACACAAAGTGAAAGGGAAATTGATTTTTTTTTGGGGTTAAAGTTGCAGGTTTGGAAATGGTGTAATGTAGGAGAGAAGTTAGAGTAATTTTAAAATGACCAAATTACCCCTTTGGGGTTATAATCTTGTGTGGCACACTAAAAAATTAAAAAAAAATTATGGTGTTCCTTTGTGTTAATAACCATTGATTAAAATAGATAGATGGTTGAGATTGGTCCTATAGTTTTTACAAAAAAAGTGGTTTGTATTTGATTTTTCCTCTATATAAATATATATATATATATATATACATACTTGTATGAACACCCCCCCCCCCCTCCTTCTCTCTTTTTATTTAAATTGAAGACGTTGCATAACACAAACATTCATAGGTTATTCATCATAAATGGTGGTATCATTCAATCAAAAATAGTGTAAACATTCAATCATAGATGTTTAGGTTCATTATTCATAGAGTAAATTACACTTTTAATCCATATGGTTGTCACCCACTATCAACTATCACCTCTCTTGTGAATTAATTATAATTTTAGTCATTTTGATTGCCATTTTGTTTTACTTTTGGTCCTCTAAATTAACTTCTATTCAAAGGGTCCATTAACTAAAGGGCTTTTTTGGTCTTGTTAGCATTTTGTTTTTTTGTTTATTTTATTCACTTTAAAAAGTAGTTTTCCTTTACTCTTTTTTTTTTGGTTTGGATCATGGCACCCCTCTCTAGCCTATGAAATGATATAATTTCAAAATCTTATGTAATTTTGTCATAAATGAGTTAACTGTATTGGTAGAAATCAACAATTTTCAAACTTCTATGTAACTTTTGACTTTTAATATAGGAATAGGAGGGTATAACTATAACAACACCCTTTTTTTTTAATTTTTCCACCGTACCCACCCTATCACTTGTTAGAACCCACCCCGCCACGTGTTAGGCTAGTCGCACCGCACCTGGGGCTTGGCAGCGGCTTGCTGCGGGTAAAGCCGCCGGGTTCAGCGGCTTGGGTGCGTGATTCATTGAAGCCGGCGGGTTGGAGGCACCGCGGCTTCACAAAGCCGTTGCCAACGGCCTTCTCAACGGCTACATTTTTTTTTCAAACACAAACCAACCTCCTATATATACACAACTATATTCACACTTCATATACACAACTATATTCACACTTCTACATTCACTTTTCATATACACAAATATATATACACAACCATGAATCCAAACATGTCGGGACGTGGTTCACGAGAAAGAGCATCGAGAGGTGGCGGTGGATCGAGAGGTGCCGGTCCTTCGAGAGGTGCCGGTGGATCGAGAGGTGCCGGTCCGTCGGGAGGTGCCGGTGGGTCGGGAGGTGCCGGTGGGTCGGGATTCGCCGATTACGCGAACCACGAACCATACATACCGCAATTTGACGCTCAACAACAACCGCCGTATATACCGCAATATGATGAACAAAACGCCGGTTACGGAACCGGTTACGGAACAGGTTACGGAACCGGTTACGGAACCGGTTTTGCGCCAAATTTCTATCCTCCCCATTTTCCTTACCCTCCAAATTTCTATCCACCCAAATTTCTAATACGGCCTTTCCCACCCACATCGGGCCATCCGGTGTCAATACGGATTACAACCGCGGGAAAACGGTTTACCCCGATGTCGTACCCCGTGAAACGGCCTCGGGTTCCGATTCAAGCGAAACACATTCGTATGTTCCGGAGACCCAACGGTTGCCAACCGAAGGTTCCGCTTCACCCGAGGCCGAAGAAAATCTTTTCCCCGAAAAACCGAAACAAACCTTCCCCACCCGCGCACCGGCAAAAAAATGGACACGCGAGGAGGAAGTAGCGTTATGCCAGTCGTGGATTAACGAGTCCGAGAACCCCGCATCCGGTAACGCGCAAACATCTTGTATATTATTGTTTCGTTAATTTGTTAAGTTATTAATTAATTGTTTCGTTTATTTTTTCGATAATTTATTAATTAATTGTTTCGTTAATTATTTTGTAGTGAAATTTTGGAGCTCAATCGAGCGGTCGTTTTACGCCCGACTTGAGGCCACCCCGTACAGAACCCACCACCAACTGACTGCAAAATGGAGGGCGATGAACAAAAAAATAACGGCCTTCAACGGAATATACAACCAAATAATGAACAATAGGCCTAGCGGACAAAACGACGTCACCCTTCTACAAATGGTTCGTTCCCAATACCAAATGACGGAGGGCGGTGTTTTTCCCTTCGAAGAGTGTTGGGAGATAGTCCGTCACAGCCCTAAATGGGCTGCAGTTCCGTTAATGTCCGGTGGGTCTTCGTCTCGCTCAACAAAACGTACTCGCACGTCCGGGTCTTCCGACGGTCACTTTGGTCAAGAGTCCGACGAGGTCGAGGTTCCGCCACCTAAACGACCCGTAGGTCGGGGCAAGGCGAAAAAAGCCCTTAGAGGGGGCCAATCTTCCACCCCCACGACCGACCTGTATGAATCGTGGGACCGCAATTTGGCGGAAAAAATGGACTACAAGATGCAAAAACTTGAACTCGATAGGAAAATTGCGGAGCTCGAAGAAAAAAAACTCCAACTCCAACTAGATGCTGCATTCGAGGAAGCCTGGGTGTTCTGCAAAACCCCGCATGACCACCTTGAGGGTTTGGAGTTGCAAGCGGTGTTGCAAAAAAAGGCTGTACTAAAAGCGAGACACGGCTTCGACTTTTAGTTTATTTATTTTCGTATTTTTTTAGTTTATTTTTTTCGTAATTTTTTTAGTTTATTTTAGTTTAGTTAATTATGTAATTTTTATTAATATTAGAATTTTCAAATTATTTTTAACAATATTATTTATTTAATTATGTTATTTAATTAAATAAAATAAATGAAATAAATAAAATAAATTGAAAAGTGAGTGGGTTGGGAGGGTTGGGTGTGTGTTGTAGAGGGTTATGGGAGGGTAAAGAGAGGGTTGACCAAAAGCTGATGTGGAAGCTGATGTGGCATTCAAAAAGTGAGTGGGTTGAGAGGGTTGGAGAGTATGGGTGTGTAGCCTTAGAGCCTACTCTCACCCTCTCCTTTTGTCTTCTCTTTCTCGATCTTGGTGACAATTAGATGAAGGAACCCACCCTCACCTTTACGGCTTTACCTTCTTCCAGAAAACATCCAACCGCCTTCACCGGCTAAAATAACCCCAACCCAAACCAATTCCGAACTCAAAGGGAAAGTAAAAGTGGGCATAGGGTTATATGGAAGGAAACACATGGTGTTAATTCTCTTTTTAATTGAAAACCATAAATAATATTAAAAGATAAAAATGTCCTTGAGTTAACAGATCTATTTAACACAAGTATGGGATTGTTTACTTGACGCTTACCTGGTAATTGCTTACCGGGTCAATTTACCTTATGGGACAAACCTAAAAATGACTAGAATCTTACCCAATAAGAGCGTGATAGCATAAATCGAGAGTCTTACCCGATAAGTGAGATCGACAACTCTTACCCGATAAGAGAATACCGGGTAAATTGTTGCATATGATACTGTTTTGAGAGACTAAAATATTGTCCAATATGATAGTAATAGTATTCAATTTTACCGGTAAGCACTTACTAGGTAAGTGTTTAAGTAAACTGGTCCCTTAGTCTGAGAGACCAAAAACTGAACAACATGGCAACTACAGTCACAAAAATTGTAATTAATTTGAAAAGGGGTGAGAATTGATAACGGAAGACAACCACACAAACCAAAAGTTTAGTTTACTCTAGGGTTTTGTTTGGCAAACTAGCTGATAAGCTAACTATTGACTAATAAGGTAGTTGGTAGCTAATAACCTAGCTTAAGCCATGAGTACCACAAAAAATTTTGGTTTCATGGTTTCATTGTCAAATCAACGCCACGTTAACTTTCTTATCTCACCCTCAAACCATCACCAATCTTTCAAATCCCGTAACACAACCTTTCATACCCTCTATATTTTTTTTATTTTTTTTATATAAACAAGGAGAGAGAAAGAGAGAGTGAAACCAGCGGGTTAGGGAAGCCACTGCCCAAACCGTTGGTTGAAACCGCCGGCCGCATACCACGCCCGGGCTCGAGCCCGCCAACCCGTCGACGAAACCGCGGCGAACCCAAGCTGTGGCACGCTCTACCTTATGAATAAATTGTGTTTGGCAAAAACTAGTTTTTGAGTATCTAAAATGACTAAAAATGATATCTTGGAATATAACAATTAATATTAATAGGAGTATAATTGGAGAAAGCTACAAAAAGCTCACGAAACACTAGTTCAACTAATGTTTCGATAAGCTAGCTTATGATAGCTTATCAGCTAGCTTATTTTTACCAAACATAGCCTATGTATAAACAACCGGAAACACGTGTCATGCACTCCTTTATCTCTCCAGACCGCCGAGAGAAGAGGAAAAAAGTTTACAATTGAATTCCCCTCTCTCTCTGTATGCATACATACATACATAGATAGCAACTACGTGTAACAAGGTGTAGCTCTCTCGTACCTCCACCCATCATCCAAATTGCATCTCTATTTTACCATTTACTTACACATACATTGCATTCACGTGCCCCCCCTATCTTCCCTACCCATCATTTTATTCTTTCTTGGTCCCACCCTCCCTTCCATTATTCATCCATCCATATACATACATATATATATATATAACAGCATTATCATTAAATCTACAACTAAAATTTCATAAACAATTACACCAAACAACTCAAATGTCTCTAATCAAGGTGGGTCTCATTTTGGTTTGTTAAATTATAACATTTTTTAATGATGTAATAATAATAATGTGGGTATATTGAAATAATGTTGGGATTTGTAGATAGAGTTGTGGCATTGAAGAGAGTGAGTGAGAATCCCAAGAGAAGGTATGATATATAATAACTATACTATAATAAATGGTATCCTTAAAGAAGATCACAGGATGCTACCACTGCCCTCCTGACTTTTTATTTATTTAGAGAGCATCAAAAATACAACTATCTACCACAAAAGCTTTATACTTCCCAAAATCTTTATATACTTCCCAAAATCTTTACTTATAAACATTAGCAGAAAGGGCAGGTGAGGTCACAGATAAAAGCATGCAGCAACAACTCATGCACCAGATGCAGCAGCAGCAGCAGTTCAACACCACAAGTGTTACTACTGATCACATCCAACAGGTCTTTCATCTCTCCCACTCACTCTCTCTCTCTCTCTCTCTCTCTCTCTCTCTGTATGTATATATATATAATACACACACACATCTATATGTATATAAAGGTCAGGTTCAGGTTTAGGAGCAAATCCAAAAAATGAAAAACTAAGGAACAGTCTGACAACCATTCATCTGGAGCATATAAGTAATTTATAGGATGCACATGTGCATAAAATCAAGAAAAGACTTAAATTACGCACATGGACATGTGCAACCGTCCAGATGAAGGGTTGCTAGAGTGTTCCTTAGTTTTTCATTTTTTCATTCTAATCTAAATTACTTTCTAAAAGAGCCCATGAAAAAAGATGGGATTATGACATATATTGAGAATAATTGGTTCAAGTCTAGTTGATGTGATACTCTAATGGAGTCAAAAACCGATGGACCTTGATGCACCAAGGTCAACGGTTAGAATCGAAGTTTCGTTGACTCGTTTGTGTTGGTGCAGTATTTGGATGAAAACAAGGCACTTATCTTGAACATCTTGGAGAATCAGAATACAGGGAAGTTCAGTGAATGTGCAGAGTAAGCATATACATATATTTATCATGGTAATTAATACAGATGTGAAAATTATAATACGATAATTTTGTCCAGAAACCAAACAAGGCTTCAGCAAAATCTCATGTACTTGGCCGCAATAGCCGACTGTCAACCAAAGCCATCTCCCATTCTTCTTCAGGTAAAAATCTAAATTTCTGATCATCGTGTGTATTGCATCTCTACTATAGGTGATATAGGGGTGCGTTTGGTACACAGAAGATACTGGATGGACATGACTGGAAGGACAAGAATTGTGGAAGGTTTTAGGGTTTTAATTTGGCATGGGTGACCAAACCAAATGATCGGTATATCCCAGCTGCTGAGGTGGGGTCTGGCTTATTCAATAAGCTTTTAGGGGAGAGCTTTATGCAGAAAGCCAAGTTGTTTCAAAACTTGTCCCTCCAAATTAAAAACATGTTCCTTCCATCCATGAAAAAACCCTCCTGAACAAAAATCTTTTCATATAGGACTTGATAGAAAACCAAACAAACAACCCCTAAGATGTGCACTGACCTAACATCTACCATAAGAGTAGATAAGTTGTTTCTGTGGATACCTCATGCTTATGAAAAGTGTAACAAAGGGGGAGACAAACATGATAGAGATTTGAGAAGTTGGATATGATAAAGCAGTAATAACCCACAAAAAAAGAAGGGTAGTTTAAATTTATCAATCTTGTTAAATCTAACCCGAGTTTTATTCCACATATTTTGGTGGGAAAGAAAAAAAAATGCATTTTTTGTCTGACTTGGGTCCTGTCATGTCCCAGTCTACTGTCTGTCACACCAAAAGTGGGCCATGTTTTTGTGTTGTCCTGCCCTGCATACCAAACGCACCTAGGGGCGCATCACAAGGTGGTTGTACAACCAGATGATACATAAACAGATAAGGCTACCGTGCTTTTTTATGTTGATATGGATCATAAGACGCTAAAGATCATAATGCGGCCCTACATAAACTCATGCAGCAGCAACAATTGCAATCGCACCACATGGTCCCACAGTCCCAAATGATGGCTCAATCACACACACCGTTCGGTCAGCAGCCACCCTTTACAGTAATGCAGCAGCAGCAGCACCATGTGTTACAGAGCCAGCTCGGCATCGGCTCTATCGGAACTAGTGGGGTCCACACACCACGAAGTGGGACCAGCATGGAAGGTGTAGGGTTTGGAGCATTCCCTGATTTCAGCCCACCCGTCTATGGGGAAGGCTCGCAGGGGCTTAGTAGATCAGCAAACCGTCCTAAAGAGAACAGAAGCAGCGGTTCTGCTGAAGAGAATCCACAAAAGAAAGGCCGAAAGGAAAACTCAACAGAGCAGCGTCTTAACGTAAGTTAGGCGCTAGAAAGACAACGATGTAGTCTTGATGTAAGGGTTTGTGGTTAGGCCTGTGAGTTTTGACCGAAGTTGACTTTTGGGTGTTGTTTTGACATCAGTTGACTTTTTCTTTTTGGTGTCTACCAGCTCTAGCAGGTTTATGTTGTAATAAGACGGTCCAAAAGAATGTTAGTTTATATCAATGGTGTTTATATGAAAAGCATATAGCATGTGCACTTGGGGTGCATTTGGTATACTGGACACGACAGAACATGGATCACTGTTTTACATTTGGCACGACTTTTATGTGGAACAAAATGGAACAGACAGTTCTACCCCCCAACCCCATGGACCAAGGTGGAACAAACTAATGTTTTACCAATATAACCTCTAAATAAAACACAATTCTCTTCTAAAATATCAAATACACCTTTCTCTTTACATTTTAGTCATTTTATAATTTTTATTTGTTGAATGTTATGCTCTTTAAACTTTCACTTTACCATCCTAAATATATGATACTTATACAATTTATATATTTTGATTAACTTATGTAATTTGTTAAATGTTAAATAAAAAATAATATAGAAACTACTTAAACTTTTATTTTGAATGTCATTTTAATTATCTTGACAAAGTCTTTCTAATGTTGTATTGTGTTATACATCATTAATCAAAATATATAAACAACTCATTAAGGGTAAAGTGGTCATTTTAGCTGTTCTATCATGTCCAGATTTGTCTTACCAAGAGTTGGTTGTTTCGTCCTCTCCTGTCCTAGATACCAAGAGTTGGTTGTTTATGTTTTGTCCTCTCCTGTCCTAGATACCAAACGAACGCTTGTTCTATCTCATATAGGGTCAAAATGCTACGGCTTGCTTATACTCTTGCAAGCAAGGCGAGAAGCAATTCTCTTAGCCGGTATACCCGACGAATTAAAAAATGCTATAATAAGACAATCCATGAGCATGGAACCCCGAAATAGCCAATCTACAATCAAAATTTTAATCAGGTCGAAAAATTCTGGTATGCATACATCGAAACCCACCCCCACCCCCGGGGGTTGACCCTACTTTCGAGTGGGATTTATATTTGCTGGGTCCCTTCCGTTTGGTTTACTTGTAAAGTAAAACAAGATTCAAATAACAGAGTTGAAAACATCATGCCTAAAAAAGAATTACACACTGAAGAAAGAAAAGGTAACTTAACGACATAATTGATGATATTTTTGAAAAAAGAAAAAGTACAAAATCGAATAATTAACAATTTTATTTATATTTCTTATGTACACACGATAACCTTCAACAAATGGTTCCGTTTGAGATGGTGAATGGATAATTCATTCAACACCATGCTATACAATGAAACCAATAATATAACAGCATATGATTACTACTACTGCTACTACTATGCATAGATGCATTTAACAAATTTATAAGGAAGTAACACACCAGATGATCCATTCTAGAGTCGAATAGTGCACGTAACTGCAGTTTTGAAATCTAAAGATTGTTGGAATGGTGGTTTGGTGACAAGGGTTCTCCATATCTTCTTCTCAGGATGGTATATTTGTAGGAATAGAGACGCTGACCTCTTATGCCGTCTTGACCTTCGGTTCTCAGTTGAATCAGCTCCACTGTGAAGAGCCATAACATACAGCTCACCATCCAGTGCGACAAACCCCACTGATGACTCATCTGCGGCTCTTTTCGGCACGCTAGTTTCCTTCCACCAACGGTTTGAAGTCATGTCATACCTGAAACCATGTTGGAATTATGTTAAAGGTGCCATAAGACTAGAAATTGTAGTTCAGGCTCCGAATTTGTTCCAAAAATGGAAGTTGATACTCTGAAGGTGGTAAAAGTAATATCAGCTACCAAACAAAGTTAACGGTTTACATGTATGAAAGCAGTTAAGCAGGTATCTAGTTTAAGGGGGTGTCTGGGATTGCGTTTCTGAAACAACTTATGCTTTTTCTAAAAAGTGCTTATACCCTGGTTGGAAAAGTAAGAATGGATCTACTTGTTGAAAACTCCTTATCAGCTGGTTGGAAAAGTTAAAGGCCCTTTTCCCAATCCAAACACCCAAAATTGCTTATCTGCTGTTCCAAAAAGTGATAAGTCAATAAGGAGTTTAATAAGAAATCCCAAACACCCCCTAAGTACTAACTGTGAACTTACGGAATGATTGTGGGAACACAACTAGTCATTTGACTAAAGTTTATATGTTAGAACAACTCCATGGCCACATCTCCTAACCTTTGAACTAAATACAATACATCACAAACAAAACCTAACAAATTGACTCATGCTTTTTCCAATCACAGCAATTGACATGTAAACCAGCACAAACACGCACTTCCTTGAACCAGGGGCGAGCCCAGGAAATATCTCAAGTGATGGCACCATTGACCATAACAGACGGCTATAGAAAGTTTTCACAAGATTATAGTAGATCTGTTGGTTGCTTGCTTGCACTTGCAAGGCAGGGTCATAGGTTCGACTCCTCTCACAGACGCTTTCCTCCCAATAAGAATTAAAACAAAAGCAACAGAAACAGAAACCCAAAACTGAAAGCTGAAAAACGGAAAATTAGCTAAACATGGGATTCGAACCCACGCCCTTTTGAAGAAGATACTTTAATCCAGCGACTTATACCAACTCAGCCGTCACAAGCTTCTATCAAAAATTTAGTTTTAAAAATTTTAGGGGCGCACAACAAAACTTTACAGTGGCACCCTTGCAAACGTAAATATTTTGGCACTGATCGAACCATGAAGCGGTGGCTCGGGTCAATGAAAAATATGCTCCTATGTAAGTCTGCCCCTGTCCTAAACCATTTCTCAGATCTACTTTTAGGCACATGTGAGGGTAAAACCGTAAAACCAAATGACATGTTTCTAGGACTAGACAAGCCAAACTTGAATCATGTACTTCCGAGTTCAACAAAGTGTTTCTCTTTAAAACAAGTAGATAAAATCACTTGCTTTTAACAGTGATCAACAGCTTACATCAAACTTTAATACCTAAACTATCCTGCTAGCATACTTCATTTGACATCACAATTGTGTGTAGCAGGAGAACAAATACGTCGACAAGTAAATGGGATAATGGGTCCTTAGGATAAATGAGCTTTCAATTAGAAGCATGACCTTCTAAAACAGTTTAGCTCAATGGCCTTCATTTGACCTCTCCCTGGTTGCCGTAAAAACATAGAAATACACTAGAGGGGTCGTTTTAACAAAACGAGCTTCTAGAGAAGATCGTTGATCATATACAGGTTCGTATAATTTAAGACATGGCAGCTTACCTGAATATCTCATTCTTGTCAAGCATAAAAATTCCAGGAGAACCCCATTTATATCGTCAACAATGGCAATTCTTCCAAGCCGACTCCTTTCTCCTTCTTCCCACATATCCCCAAGCTCTCTCCACTTCCCAACCCCGCCATTTTTCAACTTCATCACCACCGCGTCCCTGTAAATCTCATCTACAGGAAAAACACCCAATATCGTCCTCGACTCACCATACCCACCCATCACCCAAAATTCCTTCTCTTCATCCCCATTCCCCACCATAAACCCAACACACCCTGCTCGAAACCTCGGCAATCCGTCCAACGCCATCCACTCATTCCTCCCGATATCATACATCTCCACGGAACTCATCCTACTCCCCGCAGCACCGAACATTGTGTGCCTGGACCCACCACCAGCCACAAGAATTCGACCCGTGTTGGGAACCGCAGCACAGGCAAAGCTCCCGCGAGGCGAGAGCATGGGCGGAAGAGTATCCCAATTGTGCGTCACAAAGTCGTATCGAAAAGCAGAGGAGGACGGAGACGGACGGTCGAGCGGGAACGACCGCGTATCAAAAAGAGAACCGCCGAGCACATAAAGGTGTGAATCGTGGGCGACCGAGGTGAAGTTACAGAGACCGTACACATGAGGGTTACACGGCATGGGAGGAAGGTAACACCAGGCGAGATTTCGGGGATCGAATACGAAAGGCGAAGAAACCGAAGGGTCCTGCGGGAAGATACAGAGAAGGTGAGACCGTTTCGCGAAAGGGAGGTGTTTCCGGCGGATCGAGTGTAGGGTTCTCGACGAGAAAAAGTACCTCCATGATTTACAAATGGATTTGAGCCTCCCGTGATAGGAATACGGAAGGAAAGCAAGAATTAGGGCTGCTAAATCGTGTGGAAGCCCTGGAATTAGGGTTAGGGTTAGGTTTTCTGAATGAAATTCTGTAAACGAAGAAGAAGAAGATGGTGACGATGGAGGATACATCACAGATCACACAGGTATCAATTCAATTTGATAAAAATTCCACCATGAACATGAATTATTATTAACATTAAAGGAATCCAACAAGAGGAATCGAATTTGGGGATAAAGTTTGTGTCTTGGTGTGCAAGAAATTGACCTTTATAGAAATGCAACCTTGATGAATACCTAACGGAGTCTGTACACCATGGTCCGCCGGCGACGGTGTACCGGAGTAATTTTCCGATGAAGGTTCGTGCTACAGCTCGCCTGCTGTTGTCGATTGGTGCTCAAATTGATCGAAAACGTTTTCTTCTGATTTCAATTTCATTTCCGAATGGGAAAATACCTTCCAACTACCGACGCTTACGTAGCTTGTAACAAATACAAATTAAAAATTAGATGTATAAATGTTGTTGTTTGTAATAAATAGAGTTGTAGAAAATGTAACTCGTAAAATGATTAATAAATGCTTATCTTAAAAAGACGAGAGTAACCGGTTTCTTGTTCGGTGCCATTTGGAGTGGTGTTAAGGTGTGTTCTTCCTTTGTGGTTGTGGATTCAAGTATCTTCGTGGATAGTGGTGTAGATTTAGGGGGCGTTTGGTTGGGGGTATTGAGCAGTCAGGAATGGGAATGATAATGAAAACTGCTGTTTGGTTTGATATTATATAATGGAATCATTCCTGCAGATCCATTAATTTTCATTCCTGACCAAATTGGGGGGAATGAAATTTTTATTTCTACTTGGTTCTTTTTTCCACCTATTGTTCCATCTATGGATGTTAAATGAAATATCTTTTGTATTTTCAAGATGGAAAAACATATTTTTTCAATATGAAGCAATTTTTCATTGATTATAGTGGGTTAACCAAACAGCATCAATGCAATGCTCATTCCTATTCCCATTCTCCTGCATTCCCATTTCCATTTTCATTCTCATTCCTGAAATGAACCAAACGCCCCTTAGTAGTAGATTTTAGAAGTAGGTTAATTGCGTGTGTATTTTGCCGTTCAAAAAAAAGGACGAGAATGTTACCTGATAAGAATGATGATATAAATCGAGAGTCTTACCCGATAAATGAGATTTACAACTCTTACCTAGTATGTGTTTATCAGGTAAATTGTTGCAGACGGTACCGTTTTAAGAGACTAAAATATTATTCGATATGGTAATGATAGTGTTTTATTTTACCGATAAGCATTTATCGGATAAGTGTTTAAGTAAACGACCCTTTAATCTCAAACTCACTCATAAATAACGTTTGTATAGGGAATTGATATGGTGCATCTTATTTGAGTGCATATCATCCTAATGTGAATCTCACAGTTGATAACAATTTCTCACGCTAACTCAACTTCTCACGGGACTCAACCCTTGATTAATTTATGTAAATTTATCATATTATAATAAAATGAATAATTGTTTAACAAAATATAATATATCATTAGAAAGCTTTTGTCAAGACAATTATAGTAACACTAATATAAAAAAAATGTTCTGTTATTTTCAGGGTATCAAACACACGCTACAGAAAATCTTTAATATCAAGACAAGCAACTTGTGGACAATAGTAACGAGCAAGGGTGTTCGTTAGTTGAAGTTTAGTGGATTTAAGGTGGATGTGATCTGATTCTATCATTAGATATTGTCATCTGGGTCTAAATTAGTTAACGTGGGACACTCGATCCACTCAAATCAAATAAATGATTGTAATTGTGTTGTTTCATCCATGGATATTATTATTGGTTATCCATTGGATTAGATTGGATCTAATTTGTATTTTAACACAATTTTCAATTAGTCTATTAAGTGTTTCACCCAATTATTTATATGATTACTTAATTTATTAAAAACCATTACATATAAAAATATCAACAAAATGATAATATCATAATAGGGTTGGGTTCGAGTAAGAAGATGAGGTTAACGTAAGAAACGTGATAAGTTGTTATCAACCGTTGGATAAGAAGTGGTGCATATTAAGGCCACCGGTACCACCTTCGGGCTAGGCGGGTTTGGTGTACACACCGGTACTCCCGTAACTCCCCTTCACGGTATCCGGACGGGTGAGGGCTCCGAGTGTTTACACCTACTCGGTTCTCCTCCTCTTTCTCTTGTATATATATATGTGAGTTAAGTACATGGGGTGTATCGAACTTGTCACGTTTTATCATTGTATGTACCAAACTTTAAAAACTACCAATTAATGTACTGAACTTGCTAGAATTGTCATTGTGTGTACCCAACCACTGCTAGAATTGTCATTGTGTGTATTATTGTCATTGCTAGAATTACCAATTTGTGGTTTAATTCTAAAGTTGGGTACACACAATGGCAATTCTAGCAAGTTCAGTACATTAATTGGTAATTTTTAAAGTTAGGTACATACAATGATAAAACGTGACAAGTTCGATACACCCCATGTACTTAACCCTATATATATGTGTATATATATATATATATTAAAATAAAAAAAGGGAGTAGAGATTAGAGTAGTGGTACTCTACTTTAGGGTAAATTGAGTAGGAAAGAGAAATGTTGTTGTGACGCTTACGTGACACCCAGGTAAAGAGTGTAATCTGGGTAGGGGTACTCATGGTCTAAGATGAGATGCACATCGAACGTGGGGGGTTTTTAGCATACAAGTACTTTTGTTGGAACATTGATACATAACTAACGGAATGCTTATAGTATCAATTTTCCTTTTAAAGTGCAATTCATAGAAGGACATAAGAATAAAGGAAATCAAAAGTTCATATCAACTTCTCTCACTAACCTTAACCTCTCATATGATTCTTCGCCTATCATAATATAGTTAATAATTAGATAGTAGTTAGATGAAAATTGAATGGATAAATTGGATCGTCATTGCCTTAATGGATCATAAGATTGGTTCGGTTTTGTTAGATTATGTATTGTCATCCAACAACTAATAGACCAGTGAAACTTGAATCAAATCTGATCCAACTTTAATTGGACATTCAACTATAGTTGGTTTTTGTTCTAATTCTTCCACCGATTGAACTAATTTGATGACTTTCTACACACTACTAGCATCGTGTTTTGTTATTTCATTTGAAATTTATGTTTAATGAAATTAAAACAAGCTAACAAGGGTGGATATTATTTCTTCTTGTTAAGAAATCTTAAACCGATTAATAACGATGAGCTGAATAGAAAGGCTAAATTGGATCTGGTTTATGGAAGAGAGTAGGATCCAATAAGTTTATATGGACTTCGTCTTCCATAAACTACATGCAACTATTCTGTTCGACTTATCACTATTAATAGATTTATGGTTTCTTGGTATGAAGAAATATCCTCCACCCTGATTAGTTTAACAATTCACTCAATATAGAATTAAAATAAAGTTAGAATATTAATGCATCAATAAAAACCGAAGATGATGACACATACTTGTAATAATTTAGATCGCGATGACTTGTGTAAACGAAGTCACTAGACGTTCCCCAAACGGATACTGCCGAGTCGGGAGTATTCAATAATAAATGCCTGTTGGCATTCTAGCCTTCCTTCGCCTTTCATGGCCACATATCTTTCCGGCTAAGGAATGGGAAATCCTTCTCCTGTTCCAGGAATCAAATTTGCATTTCATCCGGGAATAAGTTCACCAATCTTCACCTCCTTTTGTAATGTACTACGAGTTATTCGTTTAACACCAACCTATACCTTATTGATGGTGGTGAATCAAGAATAGTTTCAGGTTATGAGACAACTTTTCTCAATGATCATGATTGGCAGTACTTGGGTTCTTCGATCAAGATTACCGCTGCTGTCATTTTCCTCCTACATCAGCCATTACCCCCAACATCTACATGACAACATAGTTTGAAACCGAAATAAACCATTTTCACTTTCTTGAATTTTTTGGACTTCTAAGACTTTATGAAGCCTACAATGTTTGGGAATATCAACCACAAGGCTCGCGGCATAGTGAAATATTGAAATATCTTATCCGTCTACGGTTCAATTGCAAGCATACACAACATTTGCGATGACGGTTGGTAGAATTTTAACAAACTAGAGGGACTATTTATGTCATATAGTAAAAAATGAATGTGATGATTGTCTGGTAAAGTTTTCAACTTCCATTGACGTCGTCCCCCCATGCAGAAGAAGAAGCTCCGGTTTTCCCCCACTGCCATTGCTGCTAAACACAAAAGGAGATCAACGAGCAACTTCGATTTCTTAATTCTCTTTCATTCAAATGATATCTGATCTATGAACGCACAAATCTACTACCAGAATTATCCAACTTAGGGTTTCCAATTGTCAGATGTAAGGTATAATATATCAAACTACCTTCTAGGTTAATTATTCCTAAATTTGTTCTTTAGTGTGATTTTGTTTACCAGAATATGAAACAATTTGCATTGTAGGATGATAAAATCTAAGATTTTAACTTAATATGTTGTAGATGTTTCATGATGAAGGTGATCTACGATGTGAAATTTGTCTTCTGGAACGAAAGTCTGTTGATATTTGATTCTTTTTTGTTCAGATGGTATGTATATGTTTTTGCAATTGGTTTTCTAATTCTATATTGTATTAATTAAATTTGATGTTTCTTAGGGGTTAATTACTGCAAACTCACTTTGTTATGGTGAAAGGAATCTGATTTAAGATAGGGGGATGAGGACGTTAGACGGGGGGAGCTTGATGGAGGAGTTTGAAGTAATTGAACTTTGATTTTGATCTTCACATGGTATGTATGCTTTCTGATCTTAAACTATTGACCACAATCTTATGTATTTCTAAGGTGCAATGCATTAGTAGCTGAGTGGCCTCATCCTATGATTAGACATTACAACACACGTATGTTTCATTCTTTTGCTAATTTGAGATTCTATTAGGACAATCTTGAAGTATGATTTAGGATTGACATACACATCAAGATAATTGATAATTCCTACGATAATAGCACGCAATAATGAGCCGGATTCAAGAAGTACTTTGTACTAGTAAAAATGGTGCTATTACTTGCATGTCATGATCAAAACCTTCATCTTATGATCTTTGAATTAATATGCAGGGTTCTCCGACAAATATCATTGTAGGTTCCCATGTATGGGTTGAAGACCCGTCAGTTGCTTGGATAGATGGAGAAGTGTCAGAGATAAGGGGAGCGGAAGCTGAGATCCGAACTACAAATGGAAAAAAAGGTAAGTTGATACCGAATTATGTCAAATAAGAACCGACTATCCCTTTCTTATTTAAATCCACAGTTTTTGGGGTAAAAGGATGGATATTATAGTTTTATTGTGGATGGTTGAGTATGACCAAACAAGCTAAGCTAGCTTTAAGTATAAGGCGCACATACGATCTCGATCCTAGAGAAACTAAGGAGAGAATCACCCCTTTCCTTACTATTTTCTTGCATCCAAAACAATTGCTCAAGTAATTGCAACAAATTTGTAGTACTTTTGAAACCCTTGAACGGTTCAGGTAAAAGTTTTTATTTAGCGTTTTAACTATCTTGGCTCAAGTAGCTATGATTTCTAGCTTTCTCTCAATGACTCGATGTGTAAACATGGAAGTCAAAAATCAAAACCTCCTTATTAGCTTTCCCTTCACATTAGTTTCACTTTACAATTCCCATCTTTCACCATTGAAGGTTGTTGCAAATTTATCAAAAATATACTCCAAAGATGTTGAAGCTCCTCTTGGTGGCGTTGATGACATGACCAAGCTTTCTTATTTGCATGAGCCTGGAGTGTTGCAAAATTTAGCTACCAGATATCAGCTCAATGAGATATATGTAAGAAGATATACAACTTCTATTCACTCATCTTTTTTGTTTTTGTTCAATCTGGTGAGAGAAAACCATGAACTACTGCAGCTATGGGCGGCTCTGTCATAATATTATATCGTATTCTGACATATGACAGACATATACCGGCAATATTCTAATTGCTGTTAACCCATTTAAAAAGTTGGACCACTTGTATGGTGTTAGCATGATGGAACGGTACAAAGGAGCAGCACTTGGGGATCTAGATCCTCATGTTTTTGCAATTGCAGACTCTGCTTTTAGGTAATTTTCTGTTCTTTTTGTATTTTTACATGCTTCTTGTGCAGATGATTAGGTGAGCATTTTTACTGCTGCTGTATCAGGGCAATGGTTAATGAAGGTAAAAGCAACTCAATCTTGGTCAGCGGTGAAAGTGGGGCTGGTAAAACTGAGACTACTAAAATGCTTATGCGCTATCTTGCCTATTTGGGTGGTCGTAAGGGTAGCGAAGGACGGACAGTCGAACAACAAATTCTGGAAGTAAGATGTCAAGTAACTTGATACCTTTAAATAGTCTGTTAAAACCTTGTAAGTTTAGAAAATATTCTTGAAGGTCAGTTTTTTGGCATTTCACCTAATCAATTGTTTGCTTTCCATTAGGCATCCCTTAATTTACACTTCAACATTTATTTGGAATGTGACAAGTTACGTGTAAAGTTTTGGGCCTATAGATATGGCGAGGAAAATATCATTGAACTACTCTAAACTAACAACCCAACTGTCATTATTAATCTATTGATTTAGAATTCCTTTCTCACACCCACGTTGCTACAACAAGTCATAAGCAAAACAACCTTTTGGTTGATAGTTCATTGTAAATCCAATATGCATAATGCCAAAGTGCATGGGATAGAGGGGCTGGGTAGTAGAAGTAGTTACTCCTATGACATACTGTAAAATCTCTGTAAGATATGAACTAACATAGGAATTGGGATCTTTCCTTATAACCAACTGCTAGATGTCTAATGTCTGTAGACCTCAGGTCAGATTTATAATTGCCTTTCGTGAATCGTGATTTACCAGTACTTAGGTATAGTGTACCATTTCACATATACATGAAATAACTCAAATCTGGCAAGGTAGGAGATATGGAAATAGACTTGCTGATACAGTAAAAGATGCTTCTTGATCTCCGGTGTTCGTATATTTGTAGCATGAGGTTATGTGTTGTCGCTAACTACTGATACATAACCAGGTAAGTCTTTCAACCTTAAGATCACAATTACAGGTGACTAAATAATATTAAATTGGAACTTCACTTGTTTTTCTGGAGTGTACTTCTTTCCGTTTGCTTCTAGAATCTCTTAGTGTAATGTTGCCGCTCTCCTTCCGAATATCCATCTAGTATGAAAAGAAATCTCTTTTCTTGTGTCAGGTTGTTCCCTGGTTTGTAGAAAAATACACTTATAATCCAATAAATATTGAAATGCAAAAGGATAGCTGGATAAAGAATCCATCTATTAAGGAATTGAAAAGAGGTCACTTAAGAAATGGAGTGACATGGAAAAGAAACATGTTAACCATTGATTGAAAAGATAATGTGAATTTTGGATGAACAACTCCTCAGCCACATTGCATGGGGATACCCTGAGCCGCATGAAAGGTTTCTAAGATAAGCCCAAAAGTAACCACACCGGTCATTCAGGAAGGTGATATTGAACGGAGTTCAGTAGTATAATCAAGCTTACCATTATTTCCAGTATTGAAGAAAGAGAAGGTGCATTAACTTGTGTCGGTATTACATAAAAAGTTGTGGTAAGTTTATATTTGCCTTAGACCGATCTTGTCGAACAGTTCTAGCATCAAATTCCTCCCATAAACACCACAAAACTAAAAAGTCCCAATAGTTATTATAAAATTTTAACAACCCAAGTTTCTATATAGCTTTATGTTCTGCAGGATTGAAATAGCTCTTTTTTCTCAAGTGAACATAAAGAGGTATTAGCTGTAATTGATGTCTGAATACTTTATTGAGTACTTCGATGTGCTAGAATTAATTGTTCCTGGATGTGAACGTAGGATGAGAAGGTGTTAGTAAAAGTATGGTTCTAGAGTTGTTGAAATATGTATGTTCTTTGCCTACAATAGATCCAATTCTCTTAATCAAATGTCATAAATGCAGTCAAATCCAGTTCTGGAAGCCTTTGGCAATGCAAAAACTGTCAGAAATAACAACTCCAGGTACAACACTGTTAAAGTTCTTGCACGAGTTAATAAGAAATTAAGAATCTTTTACTTCCTTTCTTGCAATATCTTATATTTTGTAACCCATCCATGCTGCAGCCGTTTTGGTAAATTTGTTGAGATCCAGTTTGATAACGTTGGACGAATATCTGGAGCAGCCATCCGAACATACCTTCTTGAAAGATCTCGTGTTTGCCAAATATCAGACCCCGAACGCAACTATCATTGCTTCTATCTTCTCTGTGCAGCCCCTCCAGAGGTTGTTTTACATGCATTACACATTTCATGACCAAGACTTCGGCTACTTATAAAATCTTAATTACTTTCTGACATATTCAGGACATTAAGAAATATAACTTGGGAGATCCTAAATCATTTCGCTATCTCAATCAATCAAAGTGCTATCAGCTTGATGGTGTAAGCGATGCCCATGATTATCTTGCCACCAAGAGAGCCATGAATGTTGTTGGAATGAATGAACAGGAACAGGTTATTGTATCTTCATAATAATTTGATTTATTAATAACGAATGTGTAAGAGAACTGCAATAACATGCTCACCTATTTCAGGATGCAATTTTCAGAGTTCTGGCTTCAATTCTCCATCTTGGTAATATTGAATTTACCAAAGGGAAAGAGGTTGATTCGTCGGTGCTGAAAGACGACAAATCGAAATTCCATCTTCAGATGACAGCGGATTTACTAATGTGTGTTTAGAGCTTGCCATCTTCATTGCCTTTCATTTTCTTTTTTTATCCTGGGTATCTGTGTGTACACCTCTGAATTGTTGTTTATGGTTCTTAGGTGTGATCTTCAGGCATTGGAAGATGCTTTGCTGAAACGCATGATGGTTACCCCTGAAGAAGTTATCAAGAGAAGTCTTGATCCTGTGGGTGCGTCTGTTAGCAGGGATGGTTTGGCTAAGACCTTATATACCCGCTTATTTGATTGGTAATTTGAGGCTTTCTGGGTATAAGATTTACTTTACCTTTGCATTATACATTTAAACTATTATTTGGATACTCATCATGTATATTGCTAAAAGCAGCCTAAATAAATCATCTTGTATTTAGCATCAAGAATTGCACATATGGAAGAGAACTTTAGTGTGGAATGGAGGGTTACAACAAAGCTATGGCAAAACTTTATGTTCCTTTAATGAAAGCAGGTGTTTCTTGTCATGAAAGTTGGCTATTTGTGCAATTCCTGATCCTAAATACAAGATGGAACTTCATGACTCGAAATAGATACTACAGTGGTCCTAAAGGTGAATGATTATTAATTTCTGCAGGTTAGTGGAAAAAATTAATGTCTCTATTGGGCAAGATCCTAATTCAACATATCTGATTGGGGTTCTTGACATCTATGGTTTTGAGAGCTTTAAAGCCAATAGGTAAATCTTGTGTGCTGAAACAATCGTCTATGTAATTACTGGTGTGGTGACTGGATTGTGATTATTCATTTGTAGATATTTTTGGATTGTGCAGTTTTGAACAATTTTGTATTAATTACACTAATGAGAAGCTGCAACAACATTTCAACCATGTATGATTTTGGTGTTTTCGACATAATCATTGGTAATTCTTCTGCACACATGATTGAGTTTTATGATTGTTTTTTTTGTGTGCTTCGATACAGCATGTGTTCAAGATGGAGCAAGAGGAATATAGCAAAGAAGAAATTGACTGGAGCTACATAGAGTTTATAGATAACAAGGACGTTCTAGATCTCATTGAAAAGGTCTTCCATATAAATTTGAAACTCAAAGTCCTCGATCCATTGTTTAATTATTTTAATGTGGCTGAATCTCTTGCATGGAAATCTAACTGTTGAGCTAGTCTTTAGGAGAAAGTGCCCATTTGCTTGAAATCTCATTGTTTTTGGTAGTGATTTCTTATAGAGAATTATCATGGTCTTATATTTATTCACCTTGGCAAAGTTAACTTTCTGTGGAGCAGTAAAGTCATCACTAATTTTGTGATGTGTCAATTTAACAACTTTATGCTTTCATAAAAACCTATCATACTCGGTAAAAATTACCAAGGATGTAGTCTGGGAAACCCAGATGAACCTTATCAAAAAAAAAAAAAAAACCTATCATACTGTAAGTACAATCATGACTGTCACTTTCTTTTATCATTGAAGGCGAGACATGGGTCCAACAAAGCTGATTCTCCTTATGATGCTCTTTAATCCCATGCCCATGCTTTAAGACATGTGACTAAGAGATGGAAAACATCCTTAATTAATTTAGATTTCTTCACAATGCTATCGGGAAATTTTATCTCTATGGGAAGAGGACAAAAAAGGGGTATTGTCAGTAGTTATGCTTTCAGTTTTTTCTTTGGGAGGTGGGAGGAGGAGATTTACTGCACAATTATGTAACAAAAAGCACTTGGTTTTCAAGAAATAACTTCATTCTCTGGTTGGATATAAAACCATCTATAGCGGTGCAAATAAAAGTTTCTTGAAATTAGACTTGGTTCGTATTTGTCAACATCTCAGGTTCATTCTCAGTAAGGGATAGCACCTACACAGTAACTGCTATATGCAGATCTTGTTAGCTCATGGTAAAACCTACATTCCAATATCATGATTTCTGCATTATATTCATGTTTGAATTGTGATTGCAGAAACCTGGTGGGATAATTGCTCTACTTGATGAAGCCTGGTATGTACTGTGTTGCATCTTACATATGTGCTTTACATTACATTTTATCTGCATATGGTATCTCTCTGTTTGCCATGCTGAATTAGCTGCTTGTTAGCTCATGACGTACTTATTTTGTTTCCAGTATGTTTCCCAAGTCGACACACGAAACATTCTCACAGAAGCTTTATCAGACATTTAAATCTCACCAACGGTTTTTCAAACCAAAACTTTCTCGTACTGGTTTCACCATTGCGCATTATGCAGGGGAGGTAATTTTGAATATCTGGTATCTTCTACATTTGAAAGCCTCTTAAGTCTGCCCAAACTACATGTGCTTTCTGTTTATTTTTCCAGGTTCAATACCAATCTGAGCAATTCCTAGACAAAAACAAAGATTATGTTGTTCCAGAACATCAAGATTTGTTGACCGCATCCAGGTGCTCTTTTATATCAGGTCTTTTCCCTCCACTGCCTGAGGAGGCACCCAAATCTTCAACCAAATCTTCTAAGTTCTCATCAATTGGTTCTTCCTTCAAGGTAATTTTTTTTCTTAAATACAGTCATAACTTCAAAAAAGGGAATCTGTCAGCATAATCATAGTTATAACTTCTGGCATATATTGTTTGCCCATTGGAGAAGAAAAGAATATAGGGTAGTAAGAAGGGTTTTGTAGTTAACGTATCTGTAATTCAATAAGTTCATATGATCTCTTTCTTATACATGCAGCTACAACTTCAGCAATTAATGGAGACTCTGAATTCCACAGAACCTCACTATATTAGATGTGTGAAGCCAAATAATCTTCTTAAACCTGGCATCTTTGAGAATGTCAACATAATGCAACAATTACGTTGTGGGGTGAGCAAGGACCATATTTGAAGTATAGACATAATAGTTTTTTAGTATGTTTTTAAAACTCGATAAATTTTGTTTACTCTTCTCCAAGGGGGTTCTAGAAGCAATTCGCATCAGCTGTGCTGGATATCCTACTCGCAAGATTTTCTCTGATTTTGTTACCCGATTTAGTATTCTTGCTCCCGAAGTTTCTAGAGAGAAGTAAGTAGATGACCACTTGATACCTCGTTGTAGAATCATAGATGATGTCATGTATTTATTTTAAACTGAATTGTTGCTTATATCCACAGTCATAGTCCGAAGGATGCATGCAAAATCATCCTGGAAAAAGCGGGGCTTCAGGGTTGTCAGGTACTCGAAGTTGTATTTGCCTCTTAGGGGAGCCTAACTTTCGAACTTCAAGTTCATACTTGTAATGATTTAATCATTATATATATTCTTCACATTTGCTTCACTTGGTTGTTTTTTGAGACTGATATGTGCTCATGCTTAGTTATGTTTCTGAAGATCAGGAGACTGCCCTTCGCCTTATCCTCCTTCCATCTGGCTCTTTTTCTTTGTTCCAGTTTATGAAAACTTCAATGAGGAAGGGCAGAATGCCAATTATCAATGCTTGTATGTTTGATTCTGTTAACTTGACTAGGTAAAACAGTATAAGACAAACTTAATAGATGGGGTGCCAGTTCATTATGCCTCAAAAACCCACACACTATGCTTGTTTGTCACCATATAGTTTGCAATCCGAACTTTGTCCTCATTAAGAGTTTAAGACCTTAGGTCTTGAGATTTCTGCAAAGGTTTACGTCCATCTCTTTATGCTTCTTTTCTTAGACCTACTTACAACTTTCTTGAGTTCTCTTGGCTTATAGAACTATTTAGCAACAAATGGACAACTGATTATGTAAGCACCAAACATCAATTTACAATTAGCACAATGGCTCATCGAGAAGCTGAACTATGGGAAATTAGATACAATACCCATCAGGACATCAATTTTACGCCTAATGTTACGTAGCATCTCTCTTTCCTTCCTTCTGGTGATGGATTCTTCCTTTCACTTTCAGCCATGGTCTTCCCAAAAGTAAATTGAACTAACTGCTGCTTGGATCAAAGAATCTCTAAATGATCACGAAATTCTTCTAACCACCCATAAGCAATTGTTATTATGAGGATGCAGGTTAATAAATAAGGATAATGGTTAATCCAAAACTTAACCAATTATCAACATCTAAATGGACCATAAACTAAACATCCATATATTATCACATTGATCTAGGTTCTCCTTTTAGACAGATCAAATGAAAATAGAAGGGTTTATTGAACGAAAGTAAGACCGGCGTGTTCTTCATTATTGAATCTTTTCTATATATATATATATATATTCTCTGCATAGATATAATCTGTTCATTCTGCTTGTTAGCTTTCTTTTTTGATGTTTTAACTTTAAGCTTTCAGTCAACTGTTCGCCTAAATAAACATGTGAATATATTGGCAGATAGGAAAAACCAAAGTTTTCCTTAGAGCTGGTCACATGGCTGAATTGGATGCAAGAAAAGCGCAAAAGCTTGGCTTTGAAGCCCAGATTATTCAAAGAAAGTTAAGAACTTACATTGCTAGGAAGTATTTTCTTGCTTTGAGGAAGGCTGCTATTGTCTGGCAATCTTTTTGCAGAGGTTGTCTTTCCAGAAGACTTTGTCTCATGAAATGTTTGCTTTGTTACACATTCTCAAATGTTAAACTTTATATCTAATCTATGTTCTTTATGCAGCTTCTAAAAGCATATTTTTTTTTCCAAAAAAATGGCATCATTTATAATTATTTTTCACTCTCTCTCTCTTCTCTCTCTACTCACTCTACTACTACTTAACGAAAGATGTTTGCTTTAATTTTTCTGTGTACATCCTTTGCATTTATGTTGTATATAGTTTAACACCAACCATTGACTCTCTTCGTGGTGTCATTTTCACTAGGAAAACTTGCTACTAGATTGTACCAACACAAGAAAAAGAATGCTGCTTCACTTAAAATACAGACTAACTATAGGCGATACTCGTCGAGGAAGACCTATAGCAAACTCAAGCTGTCAGTTGTCCTCTTCCAGGCACGCCTGCGTTCAATGGTTGCTGGTAAAAAACTCAGAAACAGAAAACAAGCCAAGGCAGCTGTTTTTTTACAAGTCAGAGCCTGGTCTGCACGTATTGCTCGTAAATCTAAACCTTTACACTCAATTCTAATACAAGTTCATGATTTTAGGCTCACTGGCGTGGTCATAAAGATCGTTCATACTATAAGAAACTGATAAGGGCAGCAGTTGTTACACAATGTAGATGGAAGGGGAGAATTGCTAAGAAAGAGCTTCGGAGACTAAAGATGGTTTGTTTTGTGTCTCTTATGCATTATAAAAAATAATAGCTTTGTTTTACTAACTGCAATAACAATACGAAGCTAATTGGACTTTTTTTTGTTATACTGGAACCATGCTGCATGAGTGAGAGAAGCAAAAAGAAAGACAAAGGATTTGATTAATTGGACTTTTTTCTACATGTGATGCTTTTTAATGTGGATTATTTTAGTCCCACCTCTTTCTTCAAAAGATTTGATTAATCCATATTCATGTTATGATCTTCTTTTCTTCAATTCTCAACATATGCAGGCTGCAAAGGAAGCAACTGCACTCCAACAAGCGAAGGAAAATTTGGCAAAGCAAGTGGAAGAGCTGACGTGGCATTTAGAGTCAGAAAAGCGCTTGAAGGTAATATTAGTCTACTGTAAAGATAATGTATCTTTCTTTCTACTGGATACTTTGTTCTTTTTAACTATGGCTATAAATCTGTAGGTTATGTTCCTTGCAAGAAATAAGAACTTATAACATTATATCCAAGAAGGGGGATGAAAATGCCAAATGGGTGAAAAAGCTTGTGGGGCTTGGTACTGGTTTTCCTTGAACTTCAATTCTAAATAGAAATTAGAGTGATTATCGAGCCGTGTTCTCAAGATCACAAGTGTCTTTTGTTTAATCCAATACAGAATCATCCCACTATTATTTTATTTTGGAAATAAAAATTGAGGTATGTCTGGTAGAGAAATATATGCAAGCAACTACGAGTTGTATGTTAGGAACGTTAGCAATTTAAAGCAAGAGAGCAGTGAGATATCACCACAAAGTTCCTCAGTTTTAAAAGTTTGTTTACAAGGGAGAGGGCCTCTCAATAGTTAATCACAAAGAGAAATATTCAGCTCATAGAACTTATTCAGATAAGCAAGAATTTCCAAGTTGTCACACTAAATCTGAGCTCTAGGAACTGAATATAAGTGAAAAAGGCTCAATTTTGATGAAGATAAATTGGGACTAAGGTTAAAGACTCTTCAAACAAAAGCAGTAAATGATATCTCCAATGGCTGAAAGTTCAATATAGAAGAATAATGTTAGGCAGTACAGAATCTCAACTTCAGCCGAGCTTAACTCTCAAGTGCATGCAGTTCCCGTTTTTGTCATATGGTTTAAACCATGAGATCATGTGTCCAAATCCCAGGGGCTGCATTCATCTTCCTGTACTAGTATTATGCATATGTATTATATCTAGTCAGTATTATTATGGCAATAAAATAAACAGATTGGTAATTGTTTTAAGATATCTAACCATGATGTTTTGGTTTCAGTTTCTGTGGCTGCTATTCATATCTTTTTACTAGTTATGTTCATTTCACTTATTTTCTGTTACCCTCACCTGAATTGTAAATGTATTCATTTTCTATTTGATGAATCAAGTTTATAAAGATCCTCTGAAATCCGGACTAATTTTTTTTTACGGCTATGATTTTAGTTTTTTCAGATCCTCTTGCATTGATAATTTGAGGTTTAAGTTGTTGGAAACTTAGTGGGATTTACTAGGCCACTTCGGTTTGGTATTGTAGGAACTTTTGGGATATATGTACCATTGTAAATTCGGAAAAGATTATTAAAAGTTCTAGTTTTTTGCGTCTAGAATTTCTGAAGAACAGATTGGTTCTTGAAGCTGCTGAAAGTTTATGGAAGAAATTATATAATTGTGTCTGTTCTTCAAACACATCAGGCATAATTTATTTACAAGAATTAAACATTCTAAAATTGGATATCAAGAAATGAAAACACAATATAGAAAGAGTATTAGGATCATCAATCTCACACAAAATAGCAAACTGCAGGAAACGCAGATATTTAGGCACAATTTTACATGGTTCAATAATCACGCGCCTTTGCAAGGATTTTGTTACATTACTTGAAAGAAATGCTGGATATTTATTTCTATTATACGAAACTATATGTCATCCTAACTTCAGTAGATCCTTCTCTAATGCTCCTGAAACCCCACATTCATGGCAGAGTTGGATTGGTGAAGCTATACAATCCAAACCAGTCCCCATATCCACAAATAGAAACTACTGGTAATAAAACAATTACAAAACCTTTCACAACATGAAAAATGAAAAAAAGATATTTTTATTATCAAAGTTTCATTTGAATACAGTGTTTTTTGTAGATGCATCATAAATCTAAATGGTGTTTCTTAGTGAACTATTTAATTTAAGCCGTGAGCCAAAGGATAAAATTTTTAAATCTGCCTGTACATAGGCACAAAGAAAAATTGAGATTTAGTTTAACCTAAGAGTCCTGAATGGGGCAACCTTCCTGTTATTATCAGTGCGGCTGGCAGGTTATATTCATGATTGTTCTTTTGAAAGTTAACTAAATCTGACAAAATAGATTACCGTATGATGCAGGTTGCGTTGGAAGAAGCAAAAAATCAGGAAGTTCTGAAAGCGCAGAACTCCCTGCAAGCCATGCAGCGTGATGTTGATGAAGCAAATGCATTACTGGTCAAGGAACGGGAGTCTGCAAGGAAAGCAATCGAAACAAAAGATCAAGAAATTCTGGAATTGCGGAACTCCCTTCAAGCTCTGCAGAGTAATGCTGATGAGGCAAAGACATTGCTTGTCAAGGAACGTGATCTGCAGAGAAAGCAATTGAAGAAATAAAAGAAGCAAAGGATCAGGAAATTCTGAAATTGCAGAAATCCCTGCAGGAAATGCAGAATAAAGTCGATGAAACCGATGGATTGCTTTTGAAGGAACGCGAGTCTGCAGAGAAAGCAATCGAAGAAATAAAAGAAGCAAAGGATCAGGAAGTTCTGAAATTGCAGAAATCCCTTCAAGACATGCAGAATAAAGTCGACGAAACAAACGCATTGCTTTCAAAGGAACGCGATTCTGCACAGAAAGCAATTGAAGAAGCAGTAGAAGCAAAAGTTCAGGAAATTCTGAAATTGCAGGACTCGTTGCAAGCCATGCAGAACAAAGTTGATGAAACAAACGCGTTGCTTTCTAAGGAACGTGAGTCCGTGCAGAAAGCAATTGAAGAAACAAAAGAAGCAAAAGATCAGGAAGTTTTGAAATTGCAGAACTCCCTGCAAGACATGCAGAGCAAATTCGATGAAACAAATGCATTGCTTGTCATGGAACGTGAGTCTGCAAAGAAAATGATCGAAGAAGTAAAAGAATCAAAAGATCAGGAAATTCTGAAATTGCAGAAATCCCTGCAAGCCATGCAGAGTAATGTTGATGAAACAAATGCATTGCTTGTCAAGGAACGTGAGGCTACACGGAAAGCAATTGAAGAAGCATCGTCTGTTGTCAAAGAAATTCCAGTTCGTGTAGAGGACACAGAAAGGATTGCTAATTTAACTACGGAAGTGAAAAACTTGAAGGTATGTTGGTTTTCTAGAAATTCATGCTCCCGAGTCCCGACCTCTTGCTGTCTTTGTACTGAATAAAAAAATGATCCTTATGTACTTGTTGCCATGCAGGCTTTATCAGAATGGGAAAAACAACGAGCAGATGAATCTGAAAGGAAGTGCACTGAGGCCCTGGAATCAAGTGAAGATAAGCGGCTGAAGTTAGAAGAAACTGAAAGAAGAGTGCGTCAACTTCAGGAATCTTTGGATAGGTATTGTTGCTGCAAAATCAGTTCTAATTTGAGTTAATATAGTGCAATAGCAATAAGAATCTTATATAAATCATCAGTTCAACCCTAGTTGCCATGTTGGTATAAGCAAAATTTTATTCTCAGTCAAGTCAAGCTATTATTACTTTTTTAACTATCCCTTGTATATATGTATATTTCTATGGGACTGCACCACTGCTGATTGATTTGTTACACTTTCACTGACCAATGATCTAGATGCATTCATCTGTTATATTGAGTGCTAACTGGGTGTAGCATATCAACTGCCCCCTTTCTACATGATGTCAAATCCGCGGCCTCAGTTTAGTAGCTGATATAAGTTTCATGACACAATTGTTCCACTAAATCTTTTTCTGATGAAATTATGTGCTTTAAGAGTCCATGTTTTCTGGTTTTGATATTTTTGCATTTTCTTTCCTTACTGTAAATTGTCCATGTTTATAATGTTTCTCTTAACCAGTTTGGTTTTAATCTGGTTGTATGTGACAATTTTTGTATAATTCTATTAAAACCATTTTCGAAAATATGAGCTAGTTTATTTTGTATGTAGAATGCCTCTTCTGGTGTCCTAGTTCTCTTTGCTGTTCTGTGTTTTTTTTTATTAACTGCAATTGACAAATTCTTCTTATGCAATTAGGCTCGAGGACAAACTCACCAACATAGAGTCACAAAATCAAGTTCTTCAACAGCAGGGCCCAACAACACCGCAAAAGATCAAGCTCCAAGAAGGACACTCGAGGTCCACCAAGGTACTCATAGGGTTTTACATTCATATTTCTCTTAGTGATACTCTCTAATACTTACATCCCACCTTTTCTTCTTTTTTCATTTGTGTCGAATATAAGTACAAAAACTCATGTGGTATGTTGAAGTTTCCAATTCACTTCACTCATGTCTGTACATCATTGTAAAATTATAGGATCTTCGTAGTTCTTCTTCACTCTCGAGAGATGCCTCTGATTCAGAAGAGAGACTAAAGAAGCCGCTTGATGAGAAACAGGAATATCACGATTTGCTCACGCGATGTATTGCACAACGCCTAGGATTCTCTAAAGGCAGACCCGTTGCTGCTTGCATCATATACAGATGTCTGAGGAAATGGCGATCGTTTGAAATTGAAAAAACCAGCATTTTTGATCGGATAATCCAAGCTATAGGCCGAGCTGTTGAGGTATGAATCATAAAGATCTACAAATTATGCAACTAAATATAATAATAATATCAGCAGTATAGTCTAATGTAAGCTACCTTTTGATATGAAGACACATGACAACAGTGATGTTTTAGCCTATTGGTTATCCAATGCATCAACGCTGCTGCGGCTGGTACACCAGTCGTTGAAAGCTGGTGGCTCTGCTGGGGATCTGCAACACCGACGAACAAGATCGGGAAGAGGACTCAGGTAAAGCAAAACGTATTTTTGGTAACTCCAGTTACACAATTCTTAATTGGAATTGAAGCACAGCTGCAAAGTTGAACAAAATGAGGGTAATTTCCAATTCCAAATCTCAATTTACATGCATCCAGACTGTCAGACACCACCTAGGTACATTTAAGGCTTTGAGTTTGTACTTGGTAGTTATTGTAGTAAGGTCTACATAGCTGGGGCCTCTTTAAAACATTTAAGATTCGAGTATTAGTTATAGCTTAACATGGGATTTGTTTTCTGGTTTGAGGGGATGGGTTTTGGTGTTTATTCTACCAATATTTTTGAAAGAAGGTAGAAAATGAGAATGTATAGAAAGAGTCAACTATATAAGTTGACCACAAAATCCACTTTATCACTGAAAGGAACTAATGTACAAGAAAGAATTCATCTCTCTGGATGTTATAAGCATTCATGCCCTTCTTATTTCACAGAGCTTTCGTGGAAGTCCTCATGGTATAAACGTTTCTTCAATCGATGTTGAAGCAACTGGTGGAGGGGATTCTTTTCGTCAATTTGAAGCCAAATACCCTGCTATGCTTTTCAAGCAGCAATTAACAGCATATATCGAAAAAACATATGGGTTGATACGTGACAACTTAAAGAGAGAGATATCTCCATTGCTTGGGTTGTGCATTCAGGTACTTACAGCTAATATAGGTTCAGTGCTTCTGCAAATTATCCTTCTTTCCCCTGTGAAATTTTTTTAGAAGCTTATGACAACTTAGTAAAAATGGTCTAGGCACCGAGGATTTCCAAAGCAAACCTTTCAAAGGGGGCAGCTCGTGCTCTTGCAACTGCCGCTTCTCATGAAATTTTGCTTGCTCAGTGGCAAGGGATTGTTACAAAACTTGGATGCTTGTTAAACACGTTGAAGGCTAATTATGTCAGTACCTATCTATCACATGCCTTTTCCTGTGTCGTTTGATTTGTGTGTATTGAGCTAATCATAAAAGGCGTGGGAACTTTTTTGGGTCTTTCTTGCAGTTCTCTCCATCCTTCTTGTGCATTGAGTTTGTCAACTTGTTGCATTGTGTTGTCTTACTAAAATATTCCGTTGCATCCGGATTAATAGTCGTTTGAAAACCTGGCACGGGTGTTCTTCGAGTTTTGATGTGGGGATTTTACTTTTCTCAGGTTGAAGTTATTGTAAATAGAGTTCATTTATGAGGTAGCGGTTGTTTGGATGGTTTTCCATGAAGTCCTGTATGGATAAAACTGTCTGTGCGGATTAATCTTTCAAAAAAAATCTTGGAGAGAGGATGTATCTGTGGTTCATAAACCATAGTTCTGAATGGTTCTAATGATGTATCTATGTTTGTGAATAAGCTTTAGGTAGTCACCTATGAAAGCCTATCATGTTTATATTCTTTCTTTTCTATCTTTATCTGAAAGTGCATGACAAATGTCATTTATATTTCCAGTTTTTAGTTTTTACCCTTCATATGTGAGACATGTATTGAGGTGTCTTATGTGTGGTTATTGCCTTTATCTTTCTATCATATGATAATTTTATTGCCAAAAACCCTTCTGATCTCCATCAAATATTTCATGTTTGTAGGTGCCACCATTTTTGATTCGCCAAGTGTTCACACAGATATTCTCTTTCATCAATGTCCAGTTATTCAACAGGTTGCAAGACAGCAAGCTGCATGTGTCTATACCAGGAGTGGAAAACTTGTTCATTTCATTCTTTTTTAATTTTAATTTATCCTTGCAGCCTTCTATTGAGACGAGAATGCTGCTCTTACAGTAATGGAGAGTACGTTAGGTCAGGGTTGGCTATGTTGGAACATTGGTGCCACAAGGCAACTGAAGAGGTAACGGAATTTTTTTATCCTTGGTCCATGATAAATGTTTATCTTTTTATTTTCGTGTCTTATGCTTTTACCGACTCCGGAAAAGCCATATCTCAGTATGCAGGATTGGCTTGGGACGAGCTCAAGCACATTAGACAAGCTATTGGATTCCTGGTATTGTGTCTTATTCTTTAATTATTTATTTTAGCACTCTTATATGGTATCCAATACAACGATGTTTCAGTTTGTCATTTGATAGCCTATCAGCAGTTGTAGGTTCAGTGGATTGAAAAGATCCATCATATGCATATTAGAGTTCGTATATGATCTATAGTAAGAGGGATGTCATATACGGCAAAGGATCTCGTGAGAAATTGAGTTAACATGAGAAGTGAATCTGAACCCTTGATCACTTTTAATCTCAAGCCCATCCATGAATCACACTTGATATGGGGATTGATCCAGGTGCATCTCATCCTAACATGCATCCAACAGTTGATAACCACTTCTCACGGTTCGCATGTTAACTCAACTTCTCACTGGAACCCAATCTGTCATATACTCCCTCCGTCCCAAAATAAATGTTCACACTGAAAAAGGCACAGTTTTGAAGATGTGTAATAATAGGCACCGAGTTTTGAAAGTGGCAAATTATTTTGAGATGAATTAACATAAAATGTGGACACTTGATTTTTGGGGTAGAGGAAGTATTTAGTAACCAACTAAAAGGTGACTTAAGATGTTATTTACTAAACACTTACTGCCTCTTTCTGGGTAACTAAATATTTACTGCCTCTTAACTGGGTAAGAGACATTTACCTGGTCAAAGATGATGGTGTTTATCAACAATCTTACAATACCATTCTGCCGACCAAGAATCTTACCTGGTCGGAGATGATGGTTTTACCAACAATCTTATTACCTGGTAAGGTAAGTGAGGGCGATGACTGTTCCCCGGTAAGCACTTACCCAATAAGTGTTGGTAAACGGCCCTAAATTGAAGTTACAAAGTGGAAAAAACTCAGTATCGAATAAGGAAAATAAATACATCTTATCATCTATCCTCTTATTACCAGTCCAAAATCTATAGGTTATAAGCTTTACAAAGAGTTTGATTTCATGGTCTTAGGTTGCCCATCAGAAGCCAAAGAAGACACTGCACGAAATAAGCCGTGATCTTTGTCCTGTAAGTGTTGGCTGCCAAAATTTCCATAGAGTAATAATTGCATCAATACATCTTTAATTGTTGGTGTAACTGTTGATAACCTACAGATACTTAGTATACAACAGCTATACAGAATCAGTACAATGTATTGGGATGACAAACATGGCACACATAGCCTTTCCCCGAAGTAAGTCTCAATTTGATTGCGCACAATTATATACTTCCTTCGTCCCAAAACAAACGTCAGTGAAAAATGCGGACAGTTTTAAGAATGTCTAATTATTACACTTTTTGAATAACTAAATGACAATTTTACCCTTAATAATAGAGAGTTTTTCTCATCTCATACCTAAGGGTAGAATGAGAAAGTAAACGTTTGTTTTTAAAGTAGACACTTAAATCTGTAATTATTACACTTTTTAAATAACTAAATGACAATTTTACCCTTAATAATAGAGAGAGTTTCTTCATCTCATACGTAAGGGTAGAATGAGAAAGTAGACATATATTTTTTGAATGTATGACACTTATCTTGGGACAAGCTAAAATAGAAATATGGACACTGATTTTGGGACGGAGGGAGTATAAATTGGTGGTGTTTTTATGTATGGTGTTAACTGGTTTTGGCGTGACAACTAGAATGGAACATCTTGACAACTGGACTGAGTGAAACAAAAATTGCATCTTTTTTGTCCCGCCAAAATAGAGGGAACAAAAATCAGGATACGATACAAGATTGGTTAATTACTAAACTACCCATGTTAAATTAAAATCCTAAAACTTTCCGCAATTCTTTTACTTGCCTACCTCACTCTCCTCCGTCCGGTCCAGTCCAGTTCAATCCTGTCTGCATGCCAAACACACTCGAATTCAAATAAAAAAACCTTGTGGCCTTAAAAAAAAACCCTGTGAATTGCTACAAGTCTTGCATCAGAGAAACTGGTCAAGATAGTATCAAATCTTTACCAATCCTAATGAGGTTTAGAACAAGAATTTAAGATCATCTGGCTAAACATCTCATTACAATCAAGAAAACCACTCTTTATATTTTGCTGACTTTTGGAACAACTATTATTTCATTTCTAATGTCGAGCTAAGCTTCGATGAACATCTGACAATGATCGGTGTTGCTCCTGATTCTTCGAATGGCAGGTTGTTTCCAACATGAGGATCCTAGTGACCCAAGATTCCACAAATGGCCTCAGCAACTCTTTCTTGCTTGACGACGATTCAAGGTTGAATTTCTTTTTATTAGCACGCATTTCATATTCTTCTTCAACATTTTTTGCTCTTATAAATACCCCCTCCATTCCAAAATTAAGTGTTCCTTCTTTCTAGATTATAAATTATGGCAATCGTTCTTCTATACATCTTACCCTCTCCAAAACCCACATTCCAGTAGGATATACCGGGTTTGTTTGGTTTTAGTCCTTCCCCCTTTAATGTTTGTTATGTTTCAGCTGTTAAGTGTCCCTCACGTGGGGCATTTTGGTCATTTTCCATTGCCTTTATAGACTAATTTTTGTCGTACAAGAACATGAGGGCATTTTGGTCATTTTCAAATTGTTATTATGGATTAGCCACTTGAGTTGTGGCACAATGGTTAGGCCTTAGGGGATGTAGTGGAAAAATCTCATCTACCCCAGGTTCAAATCCAGGCGTTGCCGAAGCCCTTATGGCCATGGAGGTTCACCTGCGATGACCCTAGGCCATTCGTGGTCGCCCGGGGGATTAGTCGGTTTGCTTAAGCTAGCCCGAAAACCCACAATTACCCAAAAAGAAAAAAAAAAATTACTATGAACATCATCAACATATGGATATAAAGTTATAAACAACAAATTTATACCACAGGGATGGATGGCTGATTTCCATAATTTACTCTTGTTTTATATTTCCAAAAGATAGTTCCGTTCCGAAACTACCGTTGCAATAATAAAAAAACTCTATAGGTTGTTTTTTATGATTGAAACCGGTCCATGAGGGGTAGAATGGTCATGTGAAAATACTAATCTGATCATATGGTGGTGCAGCATACCTTTCTTCGTAGATGACATGATGAGAACAATGGACATGATCAGTGTATCAGATATCGAACCTCCACCCCTTCTTCGTGAAAATGCCAGTTTTAGTTTCTTAGCCACACGTCCTAACTAACTAACTAACTAATTAACTAGCAAGTTAGCACCAATTACAGCTTGTTAATTCTTGTATCATTAGCATTAATTGTATAGTTCTTTAAGCAATAGGAGTTACAGTTGATATGTATTAATCTACAGCTTGTAAATGAATCGTATATATTCTTAATTATAGTCCTTGATCAAGGTTATGAGATACTTTTCTTAATTAAACTTGATTCATTTACAGGGGTTAAGTTTTTCATGGTTATTGAACAATATCGGTGGTGGTACTTGTGAATTGTGATTTCCACAAATATAGGTAAGCTCTTAATGGATAAGTGTTTAAGTAAACACCCTTTAGTCTAGATTCTACAAACCAAACACATTAAAGATTGTAAGTCATTCCATGAAATCCAAATTCTTCAAAAACATCCATTAAAACGAACATCATTTTTGTGTTTTAATCATGTATACATATATTGATTTTTAATAAACTTGAACACATTGAAATGATTAGCTTTCCAAAAGTATGGTTTTTGAGATACTTTCAAAAAGTTTTATTTAAAGAGTGAAGTGAGGTGATTCACATGATATAGAATATATGGTAGCTCATTAATTGGAACTCTCAATTAATGCAAAAAGGATGATCTCATGGGGTGAAGTGGCATATATGGAGAAGATGGTTATACATGCATTCAATACATAACACTGGGATCACTTTATTCATGGAAAACCAACAAGTGTATATGTCTATTGAGGATTGTGAGAATTATTGTTCAAATGTGTTGGTTTATATTATGAATAAATGCTTGTTATTTGTAAGTTATCCAAGATTTTATTTTCCCAAAGATACCAAACCCCTTTGAAAGTTAGTTAAGATGTGAAGTTCTGACCTGATTCGACCCCATTTAGCCATCGATCTACATCAGATTAGTTCTGATAATATATGGTAACTTACGTCCACAAAGACAAGAAAAATGGACACAATTAACATCTGTCATGAAATTGAAAAGACTCTATAGAAGAAGTGGTTGGAGAAGTCTTATGATTTAAGAGATGATTGTACAAGTCTTTTAGCTTTATAATTTTTGTTACATGTATGTTTGTTTACGGGATTTTATTTTCACCTACCTTCAACTATACGTTTACAAAACAAAGAAGCATCGCTTCTAGAGTCTAAAAACATATAAGATAAGAAATTGTCATCCAAATATTGTTATATAAAGAATAAATTATATATAAATCCTTTTATCACTACAACAAAACTAAGTTCATAGAATGTTTAAAATAAAAAGACATCCTAGCTAATAGATTATCTTATAGGATACCAGTTTATAGAAGAAAATACAAAAACGTCATATCTAAAAATGTTATAATAAGTTTATAGGATGTTATTGGACGTTGTAACAAGTTTTTTTAGGACATTTCCAAAACAAAGTGTCGTATAAGCTAACTTTATAGGATACTTTTGAGAAGTGCCTATAAACTTATCTTTTTAGAGGACACTTGTATTGTTAGGACACTTTTTTCAAATAATGTTCTATAAAATATCTAAAAGAACGTTTTTTTAAAGTGTTTTAGAAAACTTGTGTGACGCTCAAAAGCGTCCTAAAAACCTTTTGTAACACAAAGCACTCTATTAACCAAATGTTTTGTTGGTGTACTACGCAATATGAAAAGAAAAGTAATGGATTAAAATTAATGTTGATAAGATTCACTAAATGAATACAACCCCTTCAAATAAAAATGTTAATTATCGTGAGTGGTAAAAAAAGAATGTTCATATGTCACATGTGAAATTTAGAAAAAAGATCTATATAAAGTCTATTTGTAAATGTTAAGTGAACAACTTATTGATTATTTTTGTAGACTCATATGTACATTTCTTTATTAATTCATTAAGTTTATAATAAGCTCTCTTTATTCTTATATATTCACGATATTTTACGTTCTTAATCTCTTATTTAAACATTTCATAAGATAACCAATAGTATTACATTAATTAATGTTTTTGACACAGTCAAAAAGATAAAAGATTAAAAACGCATATAATAAAGTTAAAGTATTGTTTAATATTATTCGAAAGTAATTAAAACGATAATTCTTTTATCATGCAAATGCTTAAACGACACCTCTGCATAAAGCTATTAAATCAACTTTTTGATAAATAATTAATTCACATTAATATTTAATAAATAGATTTTGTGTCCTCAGCTCTTTTGAGTGATATTTTGTCCCTCACAAGGTCAAGAAAATCCTATTTTATTTGTATACATGCAAAAATACAAATGCTAAAAAACAGAGAAATTAGGTTTCTTCTTTTGTACATATATACAACATTTATAAAATAATTTACTATTATTTTCTATTAAGAATCTAAAAAAATGTATCCTTTGATAAAATATATCTAATACGTTTTGTTAAGTTTCCGTGATATAAAGTATCAAAATTTGAAAACCCTCAACAGAATTTATAACCAAAACTTCTTCATTTTAAATATTGTTAATTATGTTGTTTAAATATCGAAACATATTTAGCTCAATAATAAGATAATATCTTATAGGATTAATGGATGATATCCTTAATTAACTATTTCAAACATTTAATAAATTTCTTTATCTTCAAAATTTAATTATAGGGTTTTCATGTTTTCTATTGGCAAGATAGTTAATTAGCTTTTGCAGCTTTCCAAACTTCAGAAAGTTTTTGTTGGAGCAAAAAAATTTGTTCAAAATCATCATTTCTCCATTTTATAAAGTTTATAATAATTTGTTGATAGTTTATAAACAGATTTGACTTGGAACTTTTCACGAAACTCTAAGCTCCATTCATTCCGCTCATAACAATTCAAAACTCCCTATGAAGGGGAGGTCTCAAGTTCGAGCCTCTCTAAAGGGTTTCTTCCTTGGAGCTTCCTGAGGGTATTTTCCTTAGGGCCCTTGGGGTTATTATCCCTGGGGTAGGTGAAGCAGTCCTACCGAATTGATTAGGGGATGTAGAGGAGTGTGTTTGAACTCGGGGCCCATATAAGATCAACCGTGTTCAAACCATGTGTCTCTAGCTCTGAGGCGAAGCTGTTAAAAAAAATAGCAATTCAAAACTTGAGATTTCTGAATTTTTCTAATTTCTATGCTTGATGCAGAAAGTGAATAACTTTTATGTTTGCATTAAATTTTATCCTATACATATAAACAAGTTCAAAAGAGAATATCCATGCATTACCAAAATATGAAGACACTTTCGAGCCCACAAATTATTTAAACTATAATTAAAGTGCTAATAAATAAAAATAACTCGTTTTAATTTTGTATCTATCAACAATTTTCTGTTGTCTTAAAAATTTGTTTTTATATATAATTTTGTTGTGATAACACGACTTGGGATCAGGTAAGACCAAACTGTTACTGTGAGACCGTGTGAGACCAACAGCTAACGTATGAAACTTTACAAAAAAAACACATGAATGTACATAAAACTCGAATACACAGACCTAAAAATCACTTTCGATGCAAAAAAATATTGAAAACAAGCTAAAATACGAAACCTTCACAGCTCAAGTTCTGTGAAGGTTACATATATATAATGCGAACCTTCACAAAAAAAATGCTGTGAAGGTTTCGTTTTTTAACCTTTTTTGGAAAAAAATTTCCGATAGTATTTTTTAGTATGTTTTAACGATGAATGTTCAATTTTTTTTACCTTCACAAATGTTTTGATGTGACGTTTCAAGTAAAACATATTGGTCTCACCGATCTTACGAAAAAGGCTTGGTTTCACCAGAACTTAACTCGTGATAACACCGTGATTAAATTGAAAACCAATATCGATCACGTCCGTTCTTTGATTATGAGATTACCCCAATCCTACATGCGTCTGGTTTTTCCAAAACTAGTAAATATTTATTTAATATTCTACTTTTTTTATCTTTAAGACAAAATGATTAGCTTACAAAGTGTTATTACATTTGAGTAAATCATATATGTAACAACCCAAAACTTTAATCATTAAATTAAGAGTTAATCAAGCCCATTAATTAGAATTTTCCTTTCAGGGCTCAGCAAGCAATAAAAGCCCAACAGAAATACAGGGCTTCTTAACCCAAATAAAGGAAAATTAGTGTTAAACATTTGGAAGGAGGGTGTCAAGGAAATTAATTTGGAGAACTTTGAGAGGGGTCATTGGGAATCATTGGAATCAAGAAGGATTTCTCCAAAGGTAAACACTCTTCATTTGATCTTAGAATTTATGTTGTTTTGATTGTTACTTTCTTCATTTGGAAGTTAGAGGTTTCAAATTGATTGGTAATCAACCTTGAGGATTTGATTAGCTAGAGAATGGGAAACTTGTTTTAAATTCATCTATTAGCTTTTGATAGCAAATTGTAGTGTGTGAATCATTAATTGAGTTCAATGTGTTTGTGTTCATGGAAACCCCAATTGGGTGATCTTGGATCATTTGATTATTGAATCAATGCTTTTAGAAATGATTTTATTAATAGAAACAAGTTAGAAAGGGGTAAGTTTAAGCATATCAACTATTTTGGTTCGTTTGAGAACTTGTGGATTAGAGAAATATGAAATTGGGGCTGATTTCGAAGCTGTTGGTGTAGCAGGCGTGACCTGCAGGCATCCGTGGGTCAAGCCGCGGGTCACGACCCGCCGTTTTTGCTGTATTGATTTTGTGGAATTTCCCAAAATTCACCGTTTCGCGTAGGATTCAAAGTTAAGCTTAAGGGTTCTTCTTAAGATGTTAATAGGTGAATGTTAGGATTGTTTAAGGGAGTTTTAACACCTCATTCACCCCTTAATTCAGATTTCGGTTTGGACCAAATAGACATATACAAGGGAATAACTTGTGGTCGCACGCGAGGTGAGTTCTCTATCACTATTTACTGATTTTGGAAATGGTTACATGAATGAAACTTGCTTTTGAAATATGAAATGATGCTATGTTATTACAAATATGTTTGTGAAATCCTTGAAATGATGTTTATGTGTTTAAATGTTTAAAGTACTTGAGTGAGCCTTCAAGGTAGAGTACCTTGAGGTAGTGTAACCTCTTGGGAAGGTAAATGAATGTCTAGATCATGGAGGAGTGTATATGATCTAGGGTGCTCCGAGTGGGTAACGTTTCATCGCGAAGGGGAGGCGATGGGGGAATGTCCTACCTTGAATGGCGATCTCTAAAGTAATTTGGAAGTTATGAGCTCATACTTTGTCTATTGAAATGTTTTATAAATGTAAATTTGTTTATCAATTGTTTAATGGGAACTCACTAGACCTTTAGGTCTAACCCAATCTTTTTCCAACTCAAACATTTTAGGTAAGCAAGCACTAGCTAGAAGTGATAAGGGCAAAGGAAAGGCGACTGAGTAGCTAGAGGGTTCACCTAGCTAGTTAGAGTCTTTCCAATAATTCTCAGCTGTAGAGTTCAATTCGCAGTAAAACATTGAGATGTTTATGTTTGTCACTTAGATTTATTTGGGATGGATTGGAATCCTTGTTAGCCGGTTTGGCTTGTTGAAATTTCGATATGATTATGGTTTGAACTTGTGAAACTTTATGATCTTGAATGATTCTAGTATTTTGGTATTTTGGGCCTTTACAAAATATATATATATATATATATAGTAATATAGTTTAAACTTTTTCATATACACAATTACATATATAAATTATAAAAATTGTTAGTGGGTGTATTTATATTCATTGCCGTCGGACTTCATAATCTATATATTTAATTTCTCTTTAATTACAACTACTATTATACAATAGTTAATTATTTATTGCAACGTGAGATTAACGAATATAAATTGAAGTTAATTAAACTGATAATGATTGTGGCATTATTTCTTTGTATGATTAAAGACAAACACAAATTACAACTTCCCCATCGTTTTCTTCTTGCCATTTTCTTTCCATAAATCCCTAATTAAATACTTCAAATATCTTTAATTAATTAATTTATCATATATTATTTTTTGTGGAATTTGATCAAAAAGATAGATAATGACATTTAGTTGTAGAATAGAAGTATCAAACTACAAGAGTTTTAGAAGAAAATAAAAGTTTAACTATGTAAAATTCACTTTAGGTCGGCTTGTTTTGAATTTGTATGATTAAAATTCGATTTTTAATCCGATTGATAGGAATTATGCGTCATAGCTAGAGCATTAATTATCGCCTAACATTCATCAAATTATGTAGGCCTACATATATGTATTAAAGAGATATGTATTGCTTTATGTGTTTTCTGAACTATGCAATGCTTTGATTAGAGATCAGAGATTATGTTCGCTTTATTATCATTTTTATAGAATATTTTGATGTATTAAAGATATGGTTTTTCACTTTCTTTTCTAGAACTTGAAAGAGGATAAGTTGTAACATAGAGTGTGTGTGTTGTGTTTACAATTTTGTAAATATATATTTGAGTGAATTACACTTTTGGACCCTGTGGTTGTCACATTTTTTCAGCTTTAGTCCCTAAAACAAACTAATATCAGAAATAGTCCCGAGGTTGCCACTTTATTTTAATTTTGGTCCGTCGAACTAACTTCTGTTAAATAGGCCAGTTAACTCAAGGGGTATTTTCATCCTTTTCATATTTATTTATTTTCAATTAATAAATAAATAGATATATAGATAAATGGGACCCACCATCACTCTCTCTCAATCATTTATCTCCTCTCTCTTTTTCTCTCTTCTTCATCATCTTCAAACCACCACCACACCCACCACCACCATCTCCACCACACACCACCACCACCACCACCACCATCTCCACCATAGCTACACCACCACCATAGCTACACCACCACCACAATAACCAACACCCACAACCACCACCACCACCACAAACACCCACCACCACCAACACCCACAACCACAACCATCAACACCCACCACAACCAACCACCACTAACACCCACAACCACCAACACCAAAAACCAACACCGCCCACCGCCCCACACCCACAACCACCACCACCAAAACCCCTAACTTCGATCTTCATCTACACTCCTGAACCTGCAACTCCAACCACCGGCGAACACCAGATTGCTGCTGTCACTCTCAAGCCACCACCGGTTTGAAGATGATGAAGAAGAGATAGAGAGAGAGATAAATTATTGAGAGAGAGTGATGGTGGGTCCCATTTATCTATATATCTATTTATTTATTAATTGAAAACAAATAAATATGAAAACGACGAAAATACCCCTTGAGTTAATTGGCCTATTTAACTGAAGTTAGTTCGATGGACCAAAATTGAAACAAAGAGGCAACCTCGGGGACTATTCCTGATATTAGTTTGTTTTAGGGACCAAAGTTGAAAAAAGGTGACAACCACAGGGACCAAAAGTGTAATTCACTCTATATATTTATATATATTAGAAAATAATATTTGGTATGAGAAATTAATCGATTGTTAACATCAAATGGGAAGTACAAACACAAGAGAAACAAATAATGCAACAACTTCATGGAAATTTCTTCAACATTTACATTACAAATTAAAGAAATCCATTGATAACCAATAATTAGGGTTAATATAATTATTTCTTAAAAGTTGAACTAAAAAAACCTAATTTTTATAGTGTTGTGTTTTGATCTCCGGTTAGGATCACTCCAATATATAAAATTTGGTCACTTTCCAAATTAAGATTCAAGAGATGGAACTGGAATCCATTGAGCATGTCTACGACTTGGTTGTCATCAATCTTTATCAGTACTAGCTCATGTAACCTGATCAGCCGACAAATATATAAACAAAATACCAAAATTATATGTATCATCTATCGAGCATTACACGTCATATTTGGAACTTATTGGTGTGCGTGATAAGCGGGATTGGATACATCACAATTGTGCGAACGATGGATTATAGTTATATACATATAATCCTACTCAATTACAAACATGTATGTGTGGAGTATAGGACAAAGTTCAATTCAATTCAAGTCACCTTTGAATAAGTTGTATATATATATATATTATATCTTTTATATATAATATGCATACATATATATATATATAGATAGCCGGCTACAAGAATAAATCTTGTTAATAATTAATAAGTCCTTGACCTTGTCTCAATTTTGCTCCCACTCCAAACCCTTCACAAGTCTCCCCTTTTTGAATTCATTTCACATCTATATATCCCTCTAAATTAGCCATATATATACCTTCTACTCTTTTCTTAATCAGAAAATACATGTAAATTAGAAAGCTTTCATCAATGGAGTCCATAGCTATGGTTGATGATCAAGATGATCAACCTTCAAATTCTAGTGATCAAGAAGTTGATCAAGATGATCATGTAGGTGTTGGGCGTGGAGGGAGATCGTACGAATGCATATTTTGCAAACGTGGATTCACCACCGCGCAAGCGTTGGGTGGGCACATGAACATCCACAGGAAAGATAGAGCCAAGAATAGACCTAGTTATTTGAGTAATAATCATAAAAGCTCAAATAAGCAAGATGATGATCATGGTTGCTACACAAACCCTAGATTCTTCCAACCAATTTTTGCAAGTTACCCACCAACCTATTATGATCTTTCTATACCACCTTCTAATCATCACCAAGAGGGACCGGATCTTCATTATTTTTCATCCACATCGGGTGAACGTCCAATGAATTACGAAAGTACTAATTATCAAGATCATTGGCGGCCTCATGATGATCATCAAGTGATTACAAGTACATCAAGGGAGGAGGAAAGGAGGAGGATTAGCTTACAATTTGGTTGGTCAAATGGAGAAGATGAAGATTTGGAAAGATGCATTCGAGGTAGGGATCATAAAGAAGATGAACTGGATTTGGAGCTTCGGCTTGGCCATGATCCATGAAATCAAATTCTTCTTGGATTTCTTCATTTATATATATAAACATGGAGGTTCAGGGGAATCCCTAAATAAAGAAAACACTGATTAATTAACACTTTGGTAACCATTCATCTAGATGGTATATGCATATGTGAAGCTGTTTATTGGTTTTTATACACATGCATATATTGTCCAAATGAACAGTTACCAGAGTGTTACCCAGATTTTCATTCTTTTGTGGTTTTCTTCTGAACCTGTCATGAACTGTTCAAACTAGCGATGGCAAAACATCATTTCCAGGTTCCGATATGTCGTTTTAGAAAATTTTGGGAAAGGAAACTTGAAATTCTTGAAAGGGTACGGTATGTAAGTATATGTTTTTCAGGTAGCCATCTTCATTATTTCCCTTCTACTTTTAGGGTTTACATGAGAAATGATATTTCAACATCACCTTATGCTTCTTTAATTTTCATTTTTCTCTTTGCAAGGCAGCTGCAAATTAGTAGTTGCTGACAGATATTTATATGGGTTGATTAATTATATCCTGTAATTAAATAATTTTTGCAAACAATTAAAGTTCAAATATCAATTATATATATTTTGGTGAAGTGGTTAATTAGTTACCAAATGCTTGCATTTGGATCACACTTGCACTCAGAAGTCAAAACCCTAATTAATGATCAGAGAATCTAACAAATGCAAGAAAACAGTTCGAATTAAGCCAACAAATATTCCATCATTTCTATTGTATTTTCTTAATTGTTAATGGATTAGGTTTTGATTAGATTTTATGTGATACATAATAATAGCCCTAAAAGCATTTTAAATGTTTGTGATAATTAAGAACTTATTAATAAATATTCGTTCTTCTTTTCTTTTAGAACAGCAAGATTTTAAGTATTCATTCTTTACTCATGTTCTTTGCACTAAGTATTAAAACCACCATGAAGAATCCTGTGTATGTATTAAATTCGTCCACTTTTTTTATAAAATATTTGGAAGTAGAAATTAATTATTTATCTCCAAATCCCCCATGGAAGCATATTAAATTTTTGGGAGTTAATCCAACTTTTAGAGATATTCAAGCTCAGAATCCAACCTTAATTTACTGTTTTTCATCAATTAAGAAGTTGTGTGTATTACTACACCAAATACCACTTAGACAACAAATGAAAAATGTTACCTAAGAGTGATTTCTATGTTGTCTAAGGCCATCCTTAACGGCCATCGGGGAGGTAGTCGGTACCACGGTACCGACGGTGCACACCAAAAATGGTGGCCGGTAGAGCACCGGCAGTGGAGGGCGTCGGTGGTGGGTTACCGTCTCTCTCTATCTGCATACCCCACCCCCTACCCCCATCTCTCTCTATCTCTCTCTTCATTCACTCTCTCTCTCTTCTTTTTCTATTTCTTTTTTCAATTAATTTAGAGGGTATGGTATTGGTATGGTTAATGATGGATTGGTATGGTGTTGGTAAGGTGTTGGTAAAGCTGATGTGGCAACAAAAATGAGGGTATGAGGGGTACGGTTAAGGATGGCCTAAGCCTTACGCAATATACCATGTTGCCTAAGCAATGTTGCCTTCTCAATGTTGCATGCATAAGAACTGAGGCAACATAGTCAAACACCATATGTTGCTTAAGGTGACTCCTAAAGCAACACATAAAAGTTTATGTTGCCTATATACCAAAAGGTATGTTGCACCATACAAACACTAAGGCAACATTCATTCATGCATTAGATATCGGCTTAGACAACATAATTTATTTAGATATGTTGCTTTTAAACTATAATTATAATAATATAATATATCTCTTATGCAACCCTTATATATTTATTATAAGTTGTCTAAGAAGTTTTATAAAAAAAAAAAAAACATTACAGCTCATTTTTATAAACCATACTACGGTTTTTTATTTGCACGCTTTCAATAAACAAACATAACAATTCTCATAAACCACAAATACGTGTTTTCTACAAACTTCCATAAGTAACCAAATAAAAGGAAAGATAAAATTTATCTTAAATAAATCCAAAAATTAGGCAACAAATTCGATAACACAAATAAAAAATTAACCTAAAACGTGAGACGTTAGGGTTGTTGAATTGGAACTTGCATCATTAGCATGGAGCATCTTCATCAATGATTCTAACATCTCTCTTTGTTTGGTGGCTTCCTTTTTTGTCTCGTTTTGTCTTTTTTAGCAAGTGTATCTTCTCGCCACGCTTGACAAGTTGTCACCGCAAATCATCCCCGTCCACCATAGATACCGACTTTGAGGTTTCCTTGCCGAACCTCTCATCCTTGGACGAAAGGTGTCATGTTTGCCGAGACCTCCACCGAATCACTATCTAAGCGTGTGGTAGTCTATGCCCCATGACCGACGCCTTTGCTAATTTAAACGTTTGAGTTCTTTCTAGAATATATAACAACTTGGTTGAAGACATCACCAAACACATGTTTTTGTGAGAGGTATCTCCGGCGATACCCAAGTTAATCTCGCAAGACGGTTGTAAGAAGCACCTCTGATAAACTCAATTGTCAAAATTGTTATGGACCTCTAGAATCAAACATGATATATTCCAACACACTTCCGACTTAAAACGTCATAAATAAATACTATGTCTCTGCGTCCTTTGAAAGATGCCATGATGTTAAACATGCCATGATCTACCTGGTTTGCAACGGATACTTCCCCTATATATATATATAGAGGGATTTTCTTTTGTGAACTTTTATTCAAAAGCAATTTATTAAACCAAAACCAGGCCAGTGGCCCAACAACAGGAACAAAGGTCCAACTCAAAAGATACAGGCAGGAAAGGAAAACCCAACATGAAAAAGAAAATAAGCCGTAGCCAAAGAAACTACCGCCATCGCTTGTGAGAAGCGAACAGTAGGCAGTCGCGCGATCTCAACCCAAAAACCATGCAGGAAACTTCAGTAACTATGAATTAAGCAGCCTCTTATTGGGATTTTACTTGAATACAACTTCTTTTGGGTTCGTCAGCCAGATAACCCAATCGTTTTTCTTCCTCTCGATCATTAACAAATTTAAATACTTTTTTGGACTTAATAATCATTTTTGAAATTTTATCTATGTTTCATATTATGAGTTGGGTTTCAATGAGACTAAGCTATTTTCGTGAGACATGTGAGACCAACAATTTTTACATGAAACTTCACAGCAAAACACTGTGAAGGTTAAAAAAATTTGAACAATTATCGCCTTCACCTCAAAAAAACACTATGAACGTAAATTTTGCAAGTGTTTTTACGATGAATGTTCGATTTTTTTAACTTTGCTGTGTTTTGATGTAAAATTTTATGTAAAAAATGTTGATCTCACCTGATACTAAAAGTCTTAATATTATTCCTGGATAAATTTATAAATCTGAAAGTTTAGTTCTAATTTGATGATAACTCTCAAAGTTGAAGGACTAAAGCTGTAAAAAAGCAAAAAAGATTATGCACCAGCCGGGAATCGAACCCGGGTCTGTACCGTGGCAGGGTACTATTCTACCACTAGACCACTGGTGCTGTTTTGATTTCTTACTCCATATTACTTTTCTTATAGAATTTAATTACAAAAATTCAAAAAAAATCAATTTGACACATATGAATGATTTCTTTTACCGACCATTCTACGATAATAAAGACAAAAACGTATTTTAATATTATATATACATACATACATAGGGTTAGGTTCAAGTGGAAACTAAAATTTGATTGTAAACATAGGGACAGTCAAAAAAACATCATATGTTTTATGTGGCTCATATTTAGGAGCTGTTTGTTTACTTCTTAATAGTTCCATTAAGAAGCAGCCTATGAATCGTTAAGAGGTAAATCTTGTTTGACAAAAAAAATGAACTGTCTCTTAATGGTTCTAAAACCCTTTGAAAGATTAAGTATCATGAACGTCTCTTAACCATTCAAAACCCCGATTTCATTTTCAACAATTACCAAATCATCATATTTTATTTTGCACCATATCATAAGAGCCTCTTAATCATTCTGACCCCTTAATCGTCCAGCACCAAACCATTCAACGACTGCCAAACAGCCCCTTACTCTGAATAGTACAATATTTAGACTGAATAATTATTTAGTTTAAAACTGTATTATTCACCTTGAATAATGCATATATTTTATTATTCAGACCAAATATGTCACGTGACACACTCTCGATTGTCTTCGCATTCGCAATGAAAATTGAGTTTCATTCGAACTTTTCTCAACATACATGATATATTATATGAGTGTTGAGCATCCACCAATTCTAGCCTCAAGTAAGAAGTGGTTAAGATAATGAGCCTTGTACATGCATATTTAATACAGATTCAAAATTTGTAATTAAAAGATAAGGTGTATAGGACCTTAATTTAAACCTGATAAATTATTACAAATATTTTAGTTGTTTTTCGTTTAGAACAATTCAAGGACTTTAAGATAATGTACTCAATGGTAGATAGTGTACTTTCACTCATGATTTACGTATTTGATATCAACATTCAAAACAATCTTTTTGGATTATTTAAGAACCTTGGTGTGCATACAATTAGAAAATGAATAAAATAGTCATTTTGACAATTGAAACCTTAGGTGAACACTGTTTAGGAACCTTATTTTTTATCTTGTAGCCATAAAAAAAAAATCATAATCAAGTTAATTGTTTATAATTGTTATCTATAAAGTACTCTTTATTTCATGAAAGGGTTTATGACTTATAAGGGTAACTAACTATTCGATTTGTATAAATGTTACCATTAAACTATTTTTTGTACTCAATAGACCATTGAACTCTTTTTTTTTGTACGCATAATACCATGATGACCGGGAATAGCCGGTTTTGACGTGGATCTGTACACATTATACCATTGAACTATTTTTTTTGTATACATTATACCATTAACCTTTGATATGCTTACAAAAAAAGTGGCAATTCCTTAAACATAGGAGTCAACCCGGTCAGGTAATCCTCTTCGTTGCTCTCTGTCTCGATGGAACCCATGACGGACTCCACCGGAGAACTCAGATCCAAACCCGAACCCGTAAAACCCAGTGGAAGAGCCCTTGTTGTCGTTGGTGGTGGGTTTTTCCTTTTCGAGCAAGAAGTCCATGAGTATGTCTTCGTCGTTAAGGAACTCCGGTGAAGAAATGGGTTTTAGTATGCGAAGGAGAAATGGAGAGTGGTGGTTGGAGGAAGGAGGTGGTGGCGGTGGCGGTGGCGGTGGTGGTGGTGGTGATTGTGTCTTGAAGAAGAATAAGAGAATGCCTAGTCATTGCCACCTTTTTTGTAAACATATCAAAGGTTAATGGTATAATGTGTACAAAAAATAATAGTTCAATGGTATAATGTGTACTAAAAAAATAGTTCAATGGTATAATGTGTACAGATCCACGTCAAAACCGGCTATTCCCAGTCATCATGGTATTATGTGTACAAAAAAAAAGAGTTCAATGGTCTATTGAGTACAAAAAATAGTTTAATGGTAACATTTGTACAAATCGAATAGTTAGTTACCCTTACAAGTCATAAACCCTTCATGAAAATATAGGCCTTTTATTTTTACATCATTCATTTTCTAGTTGACAATAAAATACTTTATAAATAACGGTTATAAAATTGTAAACTTAATTATGATATATATATATATATATATAATACAAGAAAAAAAAATACAGAAGTCTATAACTTTTGCAAAATTTATGTGTCATGTTATTTCTTGATGAATTTAAGTTTGTCTTTTAATTTAAAATAAACAAAAGCACCAGTGGTCTAGTGGTAGAATAGTACCCTGCCACGGTACAGACCCGGGTTCGATTCCCGGCTGGTGCATTTCTAATTTTTTATTTATTTTTATACTTTTACCCCTTCTACTTTCATTTGTTACCAATCAATCCAACTTTCTCCTTGGTTTAGTCTTGAATACACAAACCTTGGTCTCAAAGTAGTAAGAAAGGGTCAGTGGCAGTAAACCAAACAAACCCATATCTCACCCAGAGCACATTATATCCGAAAGAAATAGAAATACACATAACAAACTTTAAAAAAAAACGACCATTTTTACATGTCAAAGATATCGAGTCTTCTTGATTTTCTTTTGTCTATTAAATTCTTGTTATAGGTTCCATCTTCAAGAAACGAAGCTTTGGCTAAAACTACAAAAACGATCTTCAAGTCGCTTTGATAAGAAGAACCACCATGACGAAGATACACATCATTAACATCATCACAAGCCATGTGAAGCATGAAGTCTTGAGACTCTCGTTGTATACAGCCATAGACTGCTTATTGGCTCGCCCGGTGCTTGCCAAGCTATGCTCAACTGCTTTTTCGGTTGAATCAAGAATCTACACTCAAAATGTAACCGGCTTTTAAGACCAAAAGATCTAGGCAAATCTCCAATGTAAATGATACTAGAGTACGAGTTCTAACAACTTACTCTCTCAGTATTTTGTATGGATTTGTTCATCATAAGACTACTCTCTTTCAGTTGTCGAGCTAAAACCACCATTTCATCTGTCAAATCTTCTTGAAGCTTCCTATTAAAAGAAAAAAGATGACCATTTTGTTCTTAATGGAAATAGTCGCCCTACTATTTTGGGTGGATGTCAGGTCTCATACATCTCAAACTCCCAAACTCCATCTTCATATGGGATATATTGGGCGTTTTTGGTTTGGTTTAGATTAGCTATTGTTTTTTTGTCTTTAGAGAAACAACCACTCTACTCTCCGGGGTGGATGTCAGGTCTACATACATCTCAACCTCCCAGACTCTAACCTTCAAATGGGACATACTGGGTTGGTTTGGGTCGGTTTGGTTTAGATTAGACATTGGTTTTTGTCTTTGCAAAAACAACCGCTCTACAATTTGGGTGGATGTCAAGTCTGCATACATCTCAACCTAACTGGGCTTGTTTGGTGTGGTTTGGTTTAGACATTGGTTTTTGTCTTAGGGAAAAGCTGCTCTACTATTTGGAGTGGATGTCAGGTATTTGCATACATTCTGACCCCCCCCCCCCCCCCCCCCCCCCACAACCCCACCTTCGGATGGGACATACCGAGCTCGTTTGATTTGGTTTAAGTTAGACAATGGCTTTAGGCATGAAGTACCTGTGTTTTGCAATATGTGATTGGGCTGCAGCATCCAATTTGACAGGAGATGATTCACATGATTCAGAAGTATCTTGACCTCTGTGTTCACCTGATGAAGGCCTGTTGAATCATGATGAATAACCATGATCAAGAAACGAAATCATAACACGAAAAGATAAAACAACAAGACTAATTATCTAGTTTATGCTCACACAAGTCTTCTTCTCAACCCCGGCGAAAGGGTGATACTTTCTTCTTCTTTTTTACCGATGTTTTCTTTGACAGATGTTCTAACTCTAAGCTCGTGATATGGTAGGGTATCCGACTGCCAAGAATGTTAATCAACATACAATTACATACCATCTAATATTTGTTTACAAACTAATACATCGATATCAAGTTGAACAATTTGCAAAAAAGACAAAGGATTCACATGCGAATAACTTGACTGAACACAATAATTTGCAAAAGAGATGTATGATTCACATGTGAATAACTTGACTAAACACAAGAAAGATTCACTTCATTACGATGATCAGACAAAACATACACAAGAACAACTTCAAAAACAACAATATCTAATCCAGTATAACAAATAGAAACATACACACCGCAGGGGTAGCCAGCTTGGCTGCAATTCCTTCAATTTTCTGTGAGTAATCATTCAGTATAGCTTTTGAAACTCTATGGGCACAAGATCAAAACTATAACCTTATCAGATTAAGCATCTTGAGAAACTCTCACACACCATCAAACACACACACACACACGAAGTGGAGAAGAAAGTAAGGAAATCGAGCCTTGGAAATCCTTCTGAAGTTCGCTCTGTGCCGAGTTCTTCCAACTGTTCTCTTAAAGTAGCAACATACTGCAAAATAACCAAAGAATCTCCACAATCCATAATCTGAGATCCATTAATGACACAAACTGTATTTGGCAAAAATAAGCTAGCTTATAAGCTAGTACATGTTTGGATGGACCATAAGCTAGCTTATTGAAACGCTAGTTGGAGTAGCGTTTCAGGAGTTTTTTTGTAGCTTTTTTCAATTATAACCTTATTAATATTAACTATTATACCCCAAGATACCCTTTTTGGTCATTTCACATACTCATAAGCTAGTTTTTGTCAAACATAATTTATTCATAAGCTAGCTTATCATCAGCTAGTTTGCCAAACACATCCTAAAATGAAGAACAAAATCAAAATAGTTCTTCAAAACTTCGCAATGTTACAGAAACAAGAAATCCACAGTTTACATGCTCAATTCTAATTTCTAGGGCAAACAAGACCCCAAAATGGCCAAAGAGGGATTTTCTTTTGTGAACTTATTTTTTGTGTGAACTTGTGAACTTCGCCAAAAAGACGATTATATGGCGATATTAGTTCTTGAAATTGTTTCATATGATGAAATTATATTATATGAAACATTTTTTGTTGAAATTGTTTTATATTTCGGAGGTTTTACGTGAAACTAAAAGGTTTCATAAATATGAAACAGTTTCATAAGAATGGAAAAGTTAGGTAAAAAATACCAAAATACGAAACATTTTCATCAAAAAATGAATTATATCATGTAATTTCATCATATTAAACAATTTCATGAACCAATTTCATAGATATGAAATCGTCGTTTTAGCTTGAGTTCATAAGTTCACACAAAAAATAGAAAATTCCTCAATGGCCAAATTCATACAAAATTGAACCAACATTTCCACCAAATCCATAAATCATGTGATTTCCACAAATCTAAATAGAAATTAGGGATTAACGATTAGCAACAACAGTTACATAGGTTTAGAAAAACGTACATGAAGAAGCTTCCTTTTATTTTGTTGCTGAGGAGCAGCTGCTATCAATCGTTTCAGATTGATTTCGGTTTTACTCAATCCCATACCCAAAAAAACCGTACAAAATTCACCGGATTCGTGTAATTCTCTACAATAATTGAACGATTAGAAACACACTCAAAAACGCAACGATAACGAAAAGCCGATTATGATCATATAGCATTGGATCAGATCAGATTATAAAATTGAAGCTGTAATCAAAGGGGATATTGATTCACGTACCTCTAGGGTTTATAATCAAACGAATTATTGTTGCTCGAATTGCCATTAAACGACGATTGCCGGTGGCTGAATGAATTTGCTCCGATGGCTGATTCAGAATGTATTTCGGTTGTTTTTTGTTTCAGAAATTTATACTGTCCAGGAAACACCCTTCATCTATGAAGGTTTTACTTAATAGACCTCGAACTATCATTAGGTGTTAGCTAACTTCGAAATTCTGATTGACTTAATGTCATACCTAAAATACTTAAGCTTGATTAGATTGTAGTTCTGTTCGGGTTTATTTTGATGGATATTGTAAACAAAAAGATGTGTTTGTGTTCAATTTATAATGAAAAACAATTTAAGAAGTTGTTTTTTTGATAATTTTATATAGTACTGCTTGTGAAGTCTAATGTGTATGAATTGTACGAGATAGAATAAAAAGGGTTTATAACTTGTAAGGGTAACTAACTATTTGATTTGTACAAATGTTACCATGAAACTATTTTTTGTACTCAATTTACCATTGAACTCTGTTTTTTTGTACACGTTATACCATTATGATCAGTAACAGCCCGTTTTTTTCTTACGTGGCAATTAAAATTATTATATAATGCTTATGTGGATCTGATGTGGCAATGACTAGGCATTCTCAATGGTATATTAAGTACAAAAATAGTTCAATGGTAATATGTATACAACCACCATCACTACAAAGACACTACCACCACTACAACCACCACCACGTGGCAACAACTATGGTGGTTGTGGTGGGGGCAGTAGATGTGGTGGTGGTGGTTTGGATGATGGAGATGGTGGTTGTGGGGGTGGTTTTGGTGTTGGCTGTAGTGGTGGTGTTTTGGTGGTGCTGGGTGGTGGCAGCTGTGGTGGTGGTGGGTGTGGGTGTGGTGGTGTTTTGATGGTGGTGGCTGACTGGCTGTACACCTCTTACCATTGAATTATTTTTGTACTTAATATACCATTGAGAATGCCTAGTCATTGCCACATTAGATCCACATAAGCATTATATAATAATTTTAGTTGTCACATAAGAAAAAAATGGGTTGTTATCGGTCATAATGGTATAGTGTGTACAGATGTTACCATGAAACTATTTTTTGTATCAATTTACCGTTGAACTTTGTTTTTTTGTACACATTATACCATTATGATGGCGTTTTTAAGGCATGACTTATGGCGTGAAATTTCTAGTTTTTATAAATTATTATATGTTTTGTATTGTCATTCAATGAGTTAATAGGAATAAACAAGTTAGAATTAAGTTATATACTAAAAACTTGCAAATAAAACCTTAAAAATGTAAAGAAAAATCAAATTTCGCATTAGAAGAACTGCGCAGTAAGCCGTGGCGTGTCACGGGTTTAACGTGACGTGATACCCAACCCTTGAAGCCATGGCGTACCATGGCGGCTGCAAGGCGGATTTTTAGAACAGTGTTCCTATGGGTTTCTTGCAATTTTTTTTTAAATGAAGCTATTTTGTGTTTATTTCATGTGGGTTTGAGTTCTTTTTTTTTTTTTTTTTGAAAAGGTTCATCTAGGTTTTGCCTAGACTACATCCTTGGCAATATTTAAAACAGAAATTGAAATTCGGCTATCTAATACTAAGCCTGGCCACAAGATGCGCACGAGGGGATTCGAACTTGGGGTGAATGAGATACCATCCACATTCGCCACATGCCTTACCGCTACGTCACAAGCCTTGTGGTTGTAGGTTTGAGTTTTTATGTACACTAGTGTTGTGCACCGCGCGTTGCGCGGTGGTAAGAATCATTTTTTAAACATTTTAGCAAAATTTACCATTTGATGGATACTTGATTCGAGATACATTCATATAAAATAAAAATGAAATGTTTAACTATTACATTAAATGTTTTGTTATGTGAACAAAAGATAGTTATCTAACCCAATAAATGGATTAAAATTTAGATGAACACAAGACATATCTTATTTTTTATATACTCGCTTAAACCTCTTACTTTTCACATTTTCAACAATGTGAGACAATAAAGAATCTATTACAATTCATCATTTAATGAATACTTTGTTATCATTGTATCATGTTATCATCTAAAAGTTTTTCCTTTATATATTGATATTTTGATTCTTTCATATAAATTTAGTTTATATAAAACTAAATTGAAATGTTCAACTATTACATGACATGTTTTTTCATGTAAACAAAATATAACTATTTAATCCAAAAATGAATTAAAATTAGGATGAACATTCATTGAATTCAACTTTATATATCAAGTAAAAAATAAAATATTTAATTACATAAAATATTTTATCATGTAAATAAAAAATTAACTATGAAACCCAAAAAATGAACAAATGTTGGATGAACATTCAAACCATATCTTATCATTTATATAATCACTTCTACTTACTTTTTCATTTTGCCATCAATGTGGGACAAAAAAGATTCACAATAATCCAAACAATTGGTGAATGTTTGATTCACATGATGTCACCTCAACTCTCCTAGTTGTTGCTTTTGTATTAGATTTAATCATAGTTTTGATTTATAGGTATTGTTAGCTTACAAAAAAAAAAGATTTATATGTTTATCGTTTAATTTATATATCGATGTTAAAATCATTATACATTAGTTGATATCATTTAACAAAAGTTTTCATTTATAAACATTGTTAGCTCAAAAAATATATGTTTTATGTTGATTATTTAATTGTTTATATAATCATTAAACAATTGTTTGAAATGGTTTTGAAGAAAAAAAAATTGATATAAAATTAACTTATTTAAATATTAAAATTGGTGTAACTATATTTAGCTAACACCATTTCACATATTTTGACAACACAATTCAACCCATTATATACACAACTCATTTCTTACTTTTTTCATCTTCATATCAATTTGATTGAATTTGAAAGTTATATCAAATAAAAAATAAGATATTTTACATTTACATGAAATATTTTATCATGTAAATAAAAAATTAACTATCAAGCCCAAATAAAGATAAAAGGTTGAATGAATATTCAAACCATATTTTGTTCTTTATATAATCACTTCTAATTCCAACTTTTTACTTTTACCACCAATGTGGGAGAAAATAGATAAAATTAACTATCAAACCCAAAAAATGATCAAAAGTAAATCATATCTTGTTCTTTATATAATCACTTCTACTTTCAACATTTTACTTTTGCCACTAATGTGAGACAAAAAAGATAAAATTAACTAATCATCAAACCCAAAAAAGGATCGAAGATTGAATGTTCATTCAAACCATATCATGTTTCTTATATAATCACTCATACTTCCAACTTTTTACTTTTGCTACCAATATGGGACAAAAAAGATTTCACAACAATCCAAACAATTGGTAAAAGCTTGTTTCTCATGGCAACACCATTCAACCCATTATATACACATCCAATTTTTATTTTTTTCATCTTCCAACCAATGTGGGACAACCAAAACACCATTAATTTTTCATCTAATCACCAACTACAACCCTTTGTAAACAAAATAAATCAAAATTATAAGAAATTAGAAAAATAGCAATGAAGTTCTTTCATTGTGCCAAGTTATTCTATAGATTCAATTCAAACCCAAAAAAGGATCAAAGGTTGAATGAACATTCAAACCATATCTTGTTTCTTATATAATCACTTCTATTTCAAACTTTTTACTTTTGCCACCAATGTGGGACAAAAAAGATTTCACAACAATCTAAACAATTGGTGAATGCTTGTTTCTCATGGCAACACCATTCAACCCATTATCTACACATCCATTTCTTATTTTTTTTTCATCTTCCAAGCAATATTGGACAACCAAAACACCATTAACCTTTCATCTAATTACCAACTACAACCCTTTATAAAAAAAATCAAAATTATAAGAAATTAGAAAAATAACAATGAAACTCTTTCATTATGCCAAGTTATTCTATAGGTTCAAACCCCAAAAAGGATCAAAGGTTGAATGAACATTCAAACCATACCATGTTCCTTATATAATCACTTCTACTTCCAACTTTTTACTTTTTTCCATCAATGTGGAACAAAAAAGATTTCACAACAATCCAAACAATTGGTGAAAATTTGTTTCTCATGGCAACAACATTCAACCCATTATATAGACATCCATTTCTTATTTTTTTTCATCTTCCAACCAATGTGGGACAACCAAAATACTATTAATCTTCCATCTACTCACCAATTACAACCTTTTGTAAAAAAAAAAATCAAAACTATAAGAAATTAGAAAAATAGCAATGGAGCTTTCTTATTGTGCCATGTCATTGCTATAGGTTGTTGTTTTAATATATATAAATGATTTTCTATCTCTTTTTTGTTTCTTGTAAATTGGTTATCAAGATTTAATGATGGGCTTTAGAAGATGGAAAATCTTGTTATGTAGTAGGCTTATTTTGGATGTTTTTTGTGTTAATTTGCAATGGTTATTGATTATATTGGAGTATGTGTGAATTTATGTTCTTTCTTGATGAGATATTTGTCTTCATTGTTATGAAGATTCAAGAATGAGTTGCAAATGAGGCAAATTTTGAATTTACTAGGCTTGTTTTGGATGTTTTTGAGTCTTAATTGCAGGGTGTTGATTAGATTAATTAGATTCAATTATTTCCACAATCACAATGTACACAGGGAATTCCTCCTAAAACTAGGGTTTTTTCCTGCAAGAATTAAACCTAATTTATACCAATTAACCTCTTTGTGATTTTGCGTTAAATTTTATATTCATATGTATGGTTTTTCCTTCATGGGTGAGGGTTGTTTTCAACATTTTTCTTGAAATGAGTTATCAAGATTCAAGAATGGCTTGTAAAAGATAGAAATTTTGTGTGCCATCAGGGCTTTTGCCCCTGGTGGTAGGGAGTTTTCCCAATGAAGGGGAGGTCTCAGGTTCGAGTCTCTTTTAAGGGTTTCTTCCTTGAAGTTTAGGTGATGCATCCCTACCGAATTAATTAGGGGGTGTAGTGGAGTGGGTTCGAACTTGGAGCCCCGATAATGTCAATCGTGTTCGACCTTATGCCTCTATCGCTGAGGCGATGCTAATAAAAAAAATTTAGGCTCATTTTAGATGTTTTTGAGTATGAACCCTAAAGGGTGTTGACTTGATTTGACCATTACGAAATGTACATTAAGAATCCTGAAAATCTTGACCCTAATTACCCGAACTAACGAGAAAAAGTAACCGCTGTTATTTTTATTGTATGCTTGATTTGTGTTTCTAATAGTTAGTTTGGTTAAGTATTGCATCTAGTTTTCTTTCCTTATTCATAGACCATATTCATATTGTTTAAGACACAGATATCGTTGAATTTTTTGTTCCAAATGGCTAAACGGGTGTGATTGAATCGAAACAGAAGTTGAATAAGGCATCATGTTCGGCGGTGTTGAGTTTGGCTTATCAGAGTCTTGGAGTGGTATATCCCTAAGTACCTCCCCACTCTGTGTTTATAAGACCACATTCTCGGGGAAGCTTAGGTTGTGTTTAGTTGTGGAAAACTGTTTTTGTTTTCCAAGAAAATGAAAACAGAAATTGAAGTTGATTTTTCATTTTTAGTTTTCTAGGAAAATTTTAGAAAACTTGTTACTTGAAATCATGGAGTTTTCATTTTTAATTTTTAAAAAATTAGAAAACTCGTTTAGTTGTGCATTTTCATCACTTTTCATTTTCCATTTTTCCAAATTTTGCAACGGCGGCGGTGACTGTGGTCACAGCGGCGGCGGCAGCGGAGGCGGTGGGCTTGGTGGCGGTGGTGGTGACGGTGGCCAAGGCGGAGGCGGCGGTGGCATCGGCGGTGGTGGCGCTAGCCGCCGCAGTGGTGGCGGTGGCCTCGGCGGCAACAACGGGGCGGTGGCCTCGGCTGCGATGGCGGTGGCGTCGGCGGGTGGTGACGGTGGCCTCGGCGGCGATGGCGGTGGCCTCGGTGGCCTCGGCGGTGGAGGCGGTGGCCTCGACGGCGATGGTGGTGGCCTTGGAGGCCTCGGCGGCGATGGCGATGGTGGTGGTGGCCTCGGCGGTGGCTTCAGTGGCCTCGGCGGCGATGGCGGTGGCACTGGGGGCCTCGGCGGCGGTGGCCTTGGCGGCGATGGCGGTGGCCTTGGAGGCCTTAGCAACGATGGCGATGGTGGCGGTGGCCTCAGCGGCGACGACGGTGGCGGCAATGGTGGCGGCGGCGGCGGGGCGTTGGTGAGAGGGTGGTCGCGGCGGTGGGGCGGCGGCGGCGGTGGTTGAGGCGGCTATGGCGGCGACAGTGGTCGCGGCGACGAGAAGGGGACGACGGTAGCATGACGATGGCGGTGGTGGCGAGCGACAAAGGCGGTGGCGGTAATGGCGGTGGCCGGCGGCAGGCACGGCGGTGGCAGTGGTGGTGGCGGTGGCCGGAGACGAGAAGGGGACGACAATTGAAAATGGAAATGGAAAATGAAAATGAGAATTGAAAAACTATAAAAAATAGTTTTCTAATTCAAGTGTAAATTTTGAAAATGAAAATTTTGTTTTCTTGGAAAAAATTTTCTAAATTGAATCAAGTAAACAAGTTTTCTAAATTTTCATTTTTCATGGAAAAATTTTCTTGAAAACAAAAAAAATTTCCACAACTAAACACACCCTTAGTCTTCACGAAGATGACGAATAAATGTCTACGATGTGCTTTCATTCATCTTTTGGACATTCACTCTAATCGCACTCATTAAATACGTCTTCATTGTCTTGTCGGCTGATTAGGGGTGAGCAAAACCGCCCAACCCAAATTACCCGTCCGAAAACCGAACCGAAAATTAGGTCTTAAACCGAAAACCGCCTACCCGAAGTCCGAACTACCCGAAACCGAACTACCTGAATAAAGTTTGGGTTCGGGTTGGGTTGCTATCTTCAAACCCGAACCCGCCCGAAAAACCGAACTTTTTAAAAAACCCTTTTTTTATTTTTTAAAAATATATTAGTACAATATAATATTATAATTTATAAATATGATTGAACTATTAAATATTGTATAATACTATAATGTGTTATGTATACAATACCAATACCAAAACCAAAACAAAAGTCCAAAATAAAAATCTAAAAGAAATAAGCCAAAAGCATAAAATCAGTAAGTGTAAGTCTATTAAATACTAATTGGGTAAACCTAAATTCCTAATTCTTTCACAACAGTCAACACACAACAACCCTTCTCTGTTCCTCTTGCTAAAACTCTCAATTCTTAAATCTCAAGCATACTTCTTTACTTATGATTTATGAACTTACTTTTTTTATTTGTGAGTTTGTGTAAATTATAATATAAATCATGTTTGTGTTATTAATTACTAAAATGGCCAAAAAATTGTTTAAAATTGGCTTGGGTTGAATTTTTTCAATTTAATCTAAAAAGCTGAAATGGGCTACTTTTGACAAGTTCGGTCCAGGCCCAACCCGCCCGAACTCGAACCGAACCCGACCAACCCGAACTTGGCGGTTACCCGAACTCTTCGATCGGAGTTCGGGTCTTCAAAAATCAACCCAAAAAGTTCGGGTACCCGAACTTCAAAACCCGAACCCGCTCGAACCCGACCGTTGCACACCCTACGGCTGATGACAATGGTGAAGGTATATCTCCTACATTGCTTTCAAGCACAATTTTAATTATAACTAGTACTACTTATTAAAGTGATTGTGATTATAATCATTGAATCCATATCATTATGTTAGACAAATTTATTTTAAAAAGGAGAGGCTTAAATGGATATTTTATTGTCATTCATAATTACCATCCAACGTATTTATCAAACCAATATTCCAATCGGTGATTAATTTGGATTGAGGGGCAAAATAGTCATTTATGTCGTTCATATTGTTTATTCCACATAACAACCGAACATAAGTGTTCTATCTAGATGGAGGGGTAAAATAGTCAATTTCATCATCCATGTTGTTTATTCAGCACACCAACCGACCGTCAATGTTCAATCTAGATCTAATCTGAGGGGTAAAATAGTCTTTTTTTGTCATTCAGAATGTTTATTCAGCACAAAAACCGAACATAAGTGTTCAATGTAGATTGAGGGGTAAAAGAGTCATTTTTGTCATTTAGACTGTTTATTCAACACAACAACCGAATGTCGGTTTATGTAATTCACACCGTTTAATCAAGACAACAAACTAACTTCAGTGTTCAACGTAGACCGAGGGGGTAAAAGAGTCATTTTTGTCATTCAGACCGTTTATTTAGGACGACAAATGTTCGTCATAGTTTAATCTAGATTGAGGTGTAAAATAGTCGTTTATGATATTTAGACTGTTTATTCAACACAACAACTAAATACCAGTTTAGCTTAATCCATACGGTACTTATGAAGAACAACCAAACAACACCTAACTATAAAAATACAAAAAAAAAAGGATCATAAGTTTTGAAGGTTTCTTTATGTTAAAGGTGGTACGTTTGCATTGTATTCCTTACTCTGCCTCGGCATGCAAAACTTAGCATGCTTCCAAATCAACAAGAAACCGATGAGCAAATATCGGCATACGGTGTTGAAAGAACCGCATAAACCTGGCAAAGCTTTGCTTCAAAATCTTTCTTTGAGAAACACACAAAATTCCGAAAAAGGCCCTTGATCTTTGTTCTTGTCGGAACCTGTATGACGATTGGTGATGGCGTATTTACTCCTGCTATATCGGGTAATTGCTTCTTTACATTACCATCAAAGATTCTCATTTTTAACTTAAAGACATCTTTCTAAATACGTCAAGATCTTCACTTTTCAGTTCTTTCAGCGGTTTCTGTAGTTAGAATTAAAGTTATGGCTCTTCACGAGAGTAAGTCGGCTTATATAGATATAACATCATTCGTAAATATTTTGAGAACCAAGGAACCAAATATTCATAACGAATATACATGAAATATGGTTGTATTCATATTGAATATCTGTAAATCAATATATCAATATATCATCAATATATCAATATATATATATATATATATTAAAAGGAAAAACCACAAGGTATGATGTGGCATCCTCTAACGGCTAGAAACCTATTTATCTTTTTTCTAAGATTTTTGATTTTTTTCTCACTGAATCAATGTGGTTTGTTCTTGGTAGTTGTTTTAGAGTTTTGATAGCAATAACGGTACAATAATCAAATTCTAAAAGTACGTATTACAATCTAGAGTGAAGTTCATTTTTGGTCCCTGAACTATGTAAACTCTAACATTTTTCGTCCCTGAACTAACGAAAGGTGCATATCATCCCTGAACTATGTAATTTCGCCTTGGTTTTGGTCCCTCTCACTAACGCTAGTTAATTTTAGCTGTTAAACCCAATTAAATGAGGGGTATTATGGTCATTTTATCTCTTTTCTTTATTTTATTGTTTTACAAAAACCATCAAACTAAAGGGGCCTGTTTTGTAAATATACATATCACACACCACAAACAGACCCACGCCTCCACCCTTTTCCGATGAACTCCCCTTTCCCCACCTCTTCCCTCTTTCCGACGAAACCCACCCCTACCCACCCCATCTCCGGCAATCTCGGGCCACCTTTATCGTCGTTATCTTCATCGCAATCCTTTCTCCCCCTTTCTCGGCCATCATTCCACCTCCACACTATTCATTTTCTTCCCGTCGATGACCACATAACCACCAAACATAACAAATTCAGGCAACAGAAGGTAAAAATCCGAAAGAATAGGGAAAGAAATCGAAAGAATTAGGAGCAGGAGTACGGTGTATGTGCGTGTGTTGATTGGAAAATCAAAAGTCGTACCAAAATCGATATGTGTGTGTCGATTGGGGGAAGAAATCATCGCCGGAGAGAATGTCGGAAATTTAACGAGAGAAGGGAAAGGGGATGGGGTGGACCGTGGAGTTCATCAGCAAGGCACAAGGAAGGGGTTAGGGTATGGGTCTATGTGTGTGCAGTGTGTATAATATATGTATAGATATATGTGTGTATGTTATCTATGTGTGTATATATATATATATTGTGGTGTAAAGTTGTCTTCTTGTTGTTGTTTTTTTGAGATGGCCAAGTAGCTTCAAAGTCGTCTTCATGGTTGCCACCAGATCCATATATGAAAGCCATGTGTTACTTTTTCTTGAAAATTAGGGTTCTTTTATTGATGAAAGTGCTCGTAATTGGTTTTCTAAAGGAACGAAAGATTGAAATTTAAATGGTGGTGGGTGTGAAAGAAGGAAGGTTCTAAAGGGTGTTTTGATGAATTTGTGCGTGTCTGGTGTGTATTATATATATATAATATTTACAAAACAAGCCCCTATTGTTTGATGGGTTTTGTAAAAACAGTAAAATAAAGAAAAAAGGTAAAATGACCATAATACCCCTCATTTAATTGGGTTTAATAGCTAAAGTTAACTGGCGTTAGTGAGAGGGACCAAAACCAAGGCGAAATTACATAGTTCAGGGATGATATGCACCTTTTGTTAGTTCAGGGACGAAAAATGTTAGAGTTTACATAGTTCAGGGACCAAAAATGAACTTCACTCTACAATCTATGATAATGCCTCGACAAACTAATATGATTTTTTTTCGATGATAATTTTTTCAGGTTTATTCGAGAAGACTAATCCGTGTATAATATTTTTTTTTGTTGAGATTTTAGAGTTTTTCTTTGTCTTCTATGTTTCTCCCATGTTATAAATTTATTAAGCATTTTAACTCTTATTAAAATCAATATATATATTATTTACCTGCCACATAGTACTAATCTGAGTATTATTCTTTATGACCTTTGTTGGGCTTTATATTATTTTCTTATTTTACTTTTGTCTTCTATGTTTTTCTAAATTTTTTTTAATGAGGCCAAGAGATTCGGTCTTGACATCGGTTTAGAGTTTTAATGATAGCAACGGTACAATAATTGAATCTTGAAAGTATGTATTATGATATATATATAGCTTCAACAAAGTTCAATATTATATTTTTTGATTGTTACTTTTTTCAGGTTTATTTCGAGAAGACTGATCCGGGTATACATATTTTTCTTTTATCTTTTTTTTTGGGATTTTAAAGTTTTTTGCTAATTTCATATTCTAATATTTTTTTCCAACTTTTAACTTTTAATATTAATTTTTTAACTCTTATTAAAATCAATAATTTTATACTTGGCACGTAAATATAATAACACGTGTCTTTATTTTTAATTACATAAGATTTTAATACAATAGAAAAATTGATTCTAATTGATAAAAAAATAAAAAATTAAGAGGACAATTAATCACGACAATTTAGTGCTTTTTAATTTGCAAATAAAAGAACTTTGTTGCAATCAATATACATAAATGAAATACATATATTATAAAATATATAACTTAACATTATGATACTCCAATTTAATATACGGTTAGCATAAATTATTATTACTCATTACTTATTTCTTTTAATCTTTGTTGGGGTTTTAAAGGTATTTTCTTATTTTTGTTTATTGTATTTTTTTTATGTTTAAAATTCTACTAATAATTTTAACTTTTATTAAAATAAATATTTTTATTTACATGACTTGAAAATAATAATATTTACATGTTACTTACATACATAATAAACCGATACAATTGATAAAAATAAAAATAAAATGAAGATAACTATTGACGTCAATTTAATACTTTTTAATTTACCTGTAAAAAAATCCTATCAACTTATCATTTATTGTTATTTACATAAACTCATATCTATAAATAAGTGAGTTAAATTATTTATATAACACTCATTATATATATTTTTGTATGATTAAATAACAATTATCAATATCATTAATTGTTATTTACATAATACTTTTATTTAGTTAATTGTCAACAATAATTATTCAATTTATTGCAATTTATGTTACTAACAATTCATTTTCTTTTTTTATTTACTAACTATTTTTTTTTTCTTTACTATGACTAATCATTCATTTCTCTTATTTAAGCATAAGTGTTTTTTGTTTTTATTGGCTATGTTATTGGTTTTTTAACATACAATAACCTACATCTCAATCTCTCCATTTATTACATTTTCTCTCACAACTTATATTGTTTAAAGATCGATCTTTTGTTTTGAGTAAAATTTTTTTTTGCCTTTAGTTAAATTTTTTATTTAGATACATGTGTGTTGAAGGTTATTGAGGTTCTACAATGAAGCTGATGTTGAAGTTGTCTTAATTGGTTAAAAAACTTGAGTTTTTGTTATTTCTTACTCATATATTTCTAATATGGCTATTAAAGTTGTAACATAAATGGTTGCTTTTTTAGTTGTTAAAAGATATTTGAGGATAGTTTGGTTGTGAGTTTTCCATCAGATGGCACATTTTATTATATTATTATATTGATAGATTGAAATTAATAGTTTTAAGTTTTAACAAAGTATTGCTCTTTCGATTATAAGGGTAATGGTTAAATCGGTATGATGAAGTGAATGGTATCGCTAAGGTTGGTGTCATAAAGTTAACTTATTGAAATTAACACTAGGACAATTTTTCACATTTCACCTTTAACTTTGTGTAATGCATGCAAATGCAATTAAAAACTTCACAAATTCCATATTTATATATAAAACTAACCAATTAAAATAACTATTTCTCAAACACTTCAAATACATTGTTAATCACATTTATTATTTATCAGTTAATAATTTATGTTTAACTTTAACTTACTTTTTATTTTTTAACGACAAAATTACAACTTATTTGCGATTCTCCTTATCATATATTTTTTTCATGTCGTGCAACGCATGGGCTCAAACACTAGTATCTTGAGAACCAAGAACCAAATATTCATAATGGATATACAATCATATTCATAATGAATATACATGAATATTCATTATGAATATTTGGTTCTAATAGATTCTCATTTTGACAAGTTTCTTTCTTTCTTTCTATCTTTCTTCATTTATATCTAATCTTTGTTCTGTTTTTCTTTTCTAGATTACATAGTTGTGATCTTGTGTGTTCTTTTACTCGGGCTTTTCTCGATTCAACATCACGGGACCCATCAAGTTGCTTTCTTGTTTGCTCCAATCGTTACAGCGTGGCTGCTATCGATTGTTGGCATCGGAATATATAACATTATTCAATGGAACCCGCAAATATTCCATGCTCTTTCTCCTATTTACATGGTGAAATTACTTAAAAGGACACGTCGCGAAGGCTGGCTGTCGTTACTGAAAAGAGTGAAAACCACAAGAACCAGAAATGTAATTTACTCTTCTTATTATATTCATTCGATTAAGTAAAGTGAGTTATCAACAAGCACTTACTTTGTAAGCTTTACTAAACGGAATAATAGTTTTTGCTAAATATTAAAAAAATTGGATTAATAACAATAGTTAATTTAAGTAGATAATAAGCTAAGAAAGTGAACTTCGCAACAAGAAACATGTCACTAATTTAGATTATATTTGCAACAAGAAGACGTCACTAAATCAGACTATCTGGTCAACTACCAAACCCTGAAAAGTAAAAACAACAAAGAACCATTGTTGAAGCATCTTTGATGGTCAAGTCTTTATACGATTTGATCTATTTGCCATATAGATTTTCACTAAAAAAATTCATCTTCACATGTTTTACTTTGGTCAAGCTTGTTAAAAACTTATTTTTGTATTTTTAATTCATTTAATAAATATATACAAATTATCCCCAACAATTTGAAATGATTTATAAAATCCCTTTTAAATTATCGATATTTACTTATTTTAAACCCAAATACATATTTTAACAAATAATATTTAGTAATAACATGCAATTTAATAAAAATGTTACAATACAATATTGAAAAACTAGACCTAAAATATGCAACAACATATGACATTATTCTAATAACCAGAACATTATTATTAATAGTGAAGAAATGAAAAATATTAATGCATTATAGTGTAGGTTTAAAATATGTGCCACATTATTTCAATCTTTAAACATTTTACTCCCCCAAGTATTTGGGTGTCTTCAAGTCATTGCTCCATTCAGGTGCTTAAAAACCGATCAACTCAATCCAACATTTCCCCCTCCCTCCGTTCCAGGAGAAAAAATTTAAAGGTAACCCAACATACAATTTATACAAAATTGGGCAACCCAAATTTATTGGATTGATATCGGTTAGGCACAAAGCAACCCGAGCAACTCGATAACCCAATTAAAGTTTTAGCGCTTCTCTAAAATTATTTGTATTTCGATTAATATATAAGTTACCCAAAACAACTCAATAATAAAGAGCATATAAAACTCGTAAGATGACATCTTGAAAATTTATATGAATACCTAAATATTTATTGAATTTGTATATTATTTTGGATGATCGTTCGTAGTTCAAACAAAGATATCCTTAAATTTATGCTTTCAATGTTGTTTTTACTTTGTTTTAAAAACAACCTGGCCAACCCGAACGGGTTGGGTTCAGTTTTGTTTAGGGTGGGTTAAGTTGAAAACTTTCAAACTGGGGAGGTCGGTGTGGAGTGGAATACTCAAAGTGGGTAAAGATTTGGAAGCATTGGGAATTAATTTAGCGTCTCCACGTGGGAATTTGGTAGGGGATGGGAGAAATGCGAGGTTTTGGTTGGGTAGATGGGCGTCAAATGAGAAATTGGCTGATAAATTTGAGAGACTTTAGAGACTCGAAAGATACTAAGGAGGTGTTGGTAGCGTCAAGGTGGGTTAGGGAGGGGAGAGATGAGAAGTGGAAATAGATGAGGAGTGGAAGTGGGGTTGGAAGAGGAAACCAAGAGGGAGAGAGGGGAGAGTTTGATAATTTAATTGCGTTGTTACAGGATTGGTGGACATGATAAAGCAAGGTGGATCCTCTATTCGGAGAGGAGCTTCTCGGTATCACAACTAAAGGCGTTGATTCGGGAAAAAGTTGGAATCTATAATACCGAATGTGGACGAGACGATATGTCGAAGGCAGTCCCATGAAAGTTGGTATTTTATTTTGGAGAGCGAGATTTGGTAGAATAGCGTGTTGAGAGGTGCTTGATAAGATGAGGTTCGACTTGGACTCCACCTTATACCCATCAGGGGCGTAGCCAAAATTTATTTTAGGGGGGGGGGGGGGGGGTTCAAACAAGACGATAATGTGAAATTATGTTAAATTAATGTTGGTTCTTAGGCGAAGATTTGTAATGTTTATCGATGAACAAAAATATGAATATTATGACATTTGTTTGTAAAATGTTAGAAGAATGATAAATATAGTTTTAATAGAAGTCAAAAACATATTTTTATCACTAAATCGTCTTTCTCACTAATTTATTAATATATAACGTAGGTATAAATGCATATATACTATATTATATAGAGATGATAAGTAAAATTCATAACTAAAAAATTAAGAAATAACGTAATTAAAAATCTATGGTTCAAATTTCAATTTTAATGTAATAATTTTAGACTACTTTAGAAACCCATTATTCATATACTTTAAAAGTGTGTCAAATATGTGAGTATTTATTTGTATTATTATGATTTCTAATGTAATAATTTTTTCATAAAATGTATAAGATGAAAAAGTAAAAAATTATCATTAATAATATAAATAATATTAACAATCAATGCAGGTTAGAGTTTTAAATATTAATATACTCTAATAACTAAAATTTGAAAATTTAACAAATGTAGAAACTAAAAAGAAAAACAACTTTATATTAACAAAATAGACAAAAAAAAATATTAGAATTAAAAACGTCCAAATGATTTTGTAAAAGGAAAAGAAATAAAAAACTTGAAAATTTGACAAATGTAGAAACTAAAAAGAAAAACAACTTTATATTAACAAAATAGAAAAAAAAATATTAGAATTAGAAACGTCCAAATGATTTTTGTAAAAGGAAAAGAAATAAAAAAATTGAAAATTTGACAACTGTAGAAACTAAAAAGAAAAACAACTTTGTATTAACAAAATAGACAAAAAAAAGATATTAGAATTAGAAAGGTCCAACCGTCCAAATGAAAATTATGTAATAGTAAAGGAAATAAAAGAAAAACAACTTTATATTAACAAAATAGACAAAAAATAAATAGATATTAGAATTAGAAAGGTCCAACCATCCAAATGAAAATTATGTAATAGCAAAGGAAATAAGAAGAAAAGAAATAAAAATTAGGAATTTTGTAAAAGTAAAGGAAATAAAAAAGAAAAGAAAGCATTAGGGGTCGAACCCTATCAGTAGGTTATAAAGCGAAACCAACAACTGAGCTACAACTCCGGATGTGAAAGTTTCCTATTATCTTCTATATAAAATAAACAGTTAAGGGGGGGGGGGGGGGGGGGGGGAGCACCAGCCAGCCCCTACTAGTACGCCTCTGATACCCATGATGTTCTCTAGAAATGGAATTCGTTGATCATGCACTTTTTCAATGTCTAGAAGTAAAAAGGTATGGAAAGCGACGACACGTTGGTGGAACATCGACATAGCAAACATGGGGTTGTTCAAAGACCTATTGGAGTTTGCAAGCAGAGAGTTTGGTGTTGTGAAAAGAGAGCAGAAAAATTGAACAACAATTCTTTACATTCCAACGAAAGACTTTTGAGTGGTTGGAAGGAAGAAAGAACTGGAAAAGGATTGCTTGATTAGAACCTTTGTACTTCAAATCCAAGATGCGCATCGGGGGTAACTGGTTTAGAGAGGCGGGTCGGGCAAGACAGTTTGCAGTGGACACTGGAATTGTGCAGCGGGCTTTAAAAAACAGTAGACGATTCCCTTTTCGTTGCAATTGGGACGGTTTTGGGTTTAGTGCAGCTGCATGTGGACCAAAACCTTGGTTGAGGGACTTCGACAACATGGTTCAGGTGGGTGCTGGGCCATGTTGCTTCAACACAGGTTCGAGACTTGCTTTAGGGTTTCTTTTTTCAATTTTTGTTTATCTGTTCGAGGCAATGTAGTGTGTTTGTTTCCATTTTCTTAATGAAACTCGGTTGTTTCCGAGTTTTGCGGGTGATAGATTTGTTGTTATAAAAAAATAAAAATTAAAACACTATCTCAATGAAAAATCAACTAAAATCTTCCAAAAATTTTATAGACCCCTTTTTTATATTAACTTTTATACCTTCTTCAATATTTTAAGAGTAAATTACATATTTGTCTCGTGTTTGTTGTATTGACGCTCTAGGTCCATTTTAGAAATTTAAAATGACCGAGAGTATTAAAATAATCAAACCACAAGGACCAAATATGTAAATCATATTATAATATGATTTCTATTACTCATTTCACATTAGAACTGGTTACTTGGTTTTTGTTTTAGAACACAGCCTTCCCACCATTTTCCTTTCCATCGGCTTTCCCCTCTACGATTGGAGAAATCTCATCTCAAGAAACCCTAAATCTTGTCCATTGTTACTCATGTTCCATTGTTAGCTTCAATTTGTTAGCTGGATGAGCCTCTAGTTATGACGAAAAAGAAGGGTAGGCCTCCTAAGCCAAAACCACCGGCTGAATTACAAACTGATGCTGTTTCCAACGAAGTAGATGATAAGCATTTAAGTGGTTTCACTCCACTTTCATTGGGAGAGGACACCGAGTTCTTTGAAATATTGCCTACGGGTCTACTTGTGGCAGTACGTCTGATGAATCGGCCTCCATTTGTAGTTCATCGTGTTCGCCGCTGGATTGGAGTCGGAAAAGAGTAGACAAGGGTAAAACAATGATTGCATCTAGTGGATTAGTCACAAGTACAATTGGTAAAACTTATTTCCACAGAGGTCAATCGAAGATTACTCAAGATGGTGAGTTTTTGAATAAGAATTGCCAAATTAGTTACAGAGTATTCATCGATAAGATGTGATTATATGCATTTAATATCTTGTTCTTTTTTTTTTCAGGTCTATGGAGACAGGAACTAAAAAAGGTAATTTACCCTTTGGCTGTTAGAGTGAAAGGCGATTTAGGGTGTGTTTTACTAACAACCTAATGCGTAAAATGGCTTGTTTGTACATATGTTTATGGTTGTTTACTTACAAATTAATGACTTATACTGTTATACATGGGCTTATTTGCACATACGGAAGGTTAACTTCACAATATTTTGTTATAAAGTTCCAAGTGTGAAAGTTTTTAGGGGGTACCCAATAGTCAAGGCCACTAGGTTATGTACCAACGAAGCGTTTACATCTTTATCGAAACAAAATTTGCCATACTTTCCCTTTAATATATTGTTTTAATTTGGATGATATGGATCTAATATGCTCTTACCTTTGTGTCAGCCGAATTTAACAAATGGTGCATCCTCATCCTCCAAAAGTGATTTACGGGGTCATGCAAGTCATGTAGTGAATAACGAGAGGTAATAAATAGGTTTAATTCCTTTCTATTTTAGTATAAGAGTTGCATTTTCTTATCCTCTCTCCACCATATGAATGGAGCCCGATAAATCATCAACCTCCTCATTTTTATATGGCTGCTCACACTTTTTCACAAGATTGGTTGACTAGTTATATTCATTTAGGACCTTTGCCGATGCTCTGAAGACTCCCCGACCGAAGCAACTTTCTGAGGAGACTTCTTCCTCGGAACCTTGTAAAGAGGTATTAGAGTCATTGTTTGCACAAAGGAGTGGACAACAACTTGAACGGAATACAGACTGGACTACTATGGTGAGGGAGATGCAGTCGTTTAGACATACATTTCACTCTCCTGCATTAGATACCACGACAAAAGCACCTTCTTTAGGTAAGTATGCTTCTTGGGGAATCTTTATGTATAGACGTAAAAAGATAAGTAGGTGTTGGTTTTATTGCTAATCCTGACTTTGGGTGGGATATACCAGGTATATCTGATTTGGTTTTTCTTTTGAATCTAATTTTATATCTGTTTGTGGCCAAAGAATCTAGCTATGAGCACTGTAGGCACACTGCAGACCAATATTGGGCATCATTGAAATACTACCATAATCGGGTATCTATTTTACTGACTATATGAATTTTTTGTATAACACTTTGTTGTATACACACTACAATTCTTCCTATTTATTTTTCAGGCTGCCATTGCACATGCGGCTGGAGATCACCAACTCGCATCCCATCTCTTGGAGCAGGTTCATACCCTAAACTTACATTTTTATATAATTACTAGAACATGGGGAACCTGTTAGCTTGAAAATTGCTTATTTTGTTGTCTTTTTTATTCAGGGACGGAGGTTTACTGCAAAAGCCCGCGAAGCAGATGCCATAGCTAGCAAAGAGATTTTCCGTTTGAGGTTTGTCTTCTTTTCTAATAATCCGGTATATGGTTTGTTGTGGTTGAGTAACATAAGCGTTCTTGATGACAATAGCACTAATTTTACGCGTTGAGTCACGAGTTAAAATTTTGAATTTTGAGTCATGAGTCCCAACATGCACATTTGCCTAAAATTTAGTTTGATTATTATTTGTTTAATGTATGGCAGGAATAACTGCATTGAAAACATCATAACTATTGACCTACATGGTCAACGCATCAAAGAGGGCTTGAAGTATTTAAAGTTACATTTGTTGTTTGGAGCGTCGGTTAAGTGTAAGAATGAAGCATCCCGTATTCTCGTTCATATACGTCATAACTTGTTGAGGTCTCTTAATCATGTAAAATTAATTGATGTCTTTGACTCTATGATCCAGCTGTGAAGCTTTTTAGGGTCATAACCGGATATGGGAAGCACACACAGGGCAAATCGGTATTGAAGGCTGCGGTATGTCTTATGTACCTTTATTAAAAAGCATTGATATAGATTTCCCCTTATCCACATTTATTCACGATGAATAATTGCAAGGCACACGAGTGGAGGGAGGTTCAGGGGAAAAACCCCTAAAAAAATGAAGGAACACCATGTTAACCTTTCAATGTGCATACAGGACAACATGCTTTATAATTACTAGTTTTTCCTCTCTTTTTGTGGATGTTTTTCTATTGAACCCTGACCGTAGTCAAATATTCGAGTGTGGGAGTTGCAATTGAGTTTCATGAGGGCTTATAAGTCATAAGGCAGCCACCTAGCAAGGCATCGATTACATGTCTGATGATTGTTGTAGGTTATTAACCTACTGGAAAGGGAAAATATCAAGTGGAGCGAGGAGAATGAAGGGACCTTGTTTATCAAGTTAAACGATGAACAAGAGTTGAATTTTTTGATGTCTGGCAATGATTCAGATTAATGGTTGGTATGCGGCTTAATTGAAAAAGAAAGAATTGAAGCAACCTCCCTAGGAAATTGTTTGATGTTGTCATTTAAATAAAAGATTAATTAGCAAATAATTATGCTTTATTTGAACTAGGAAAATCTAGTTTGAATCTTGTCTTTTGTAGAGGAAATAGACATTACGAGACTAAATGTTGTAAAAGTTGTGGACTTTTAAGCCAGGGGGGAACGCTGCTGATTTTTTCTGATGTGTGATTAAAGGATGAACTTTTCTGTATTCGGTTTGGATCAATCGAAAGTAAGTACTAATTGTTTGCATTTGCTTTTGTGGATATATTTTTGATAGTTTATGCCTTTCGTCTATGCCGTTGATATTTCATATGTATCTGTTGTATTTAAGTTCATAAATAGCTGCATTTAGATGATCATTTTATCCAGTTGCTTGTAATTGTGTGGCTGTTTGCTTTGTAATATCTAACTTATTGGATTCACATAATCTTAAGTCCAAACCGAAAGTAGCTTAATAAAAAGTGTTTTTTTGGCGACGGAATGCATCTACACTAGTTGCAGAATTAGTTATTCCTATATTACAATTTAAAATGTTCTATCTGTATGTAGTTGCTAATTATCTTGCTGTGGTAAGTGTTATTTTTTTATGTGTGAGAGCAAATTGGTGAACATGAGCTCATGTCAATTGATAGTGTATATTAGTTTAATGTTAATTTGATTGTCTTACTTTCTTAGCTAGATGGCATCGATTTTTGGCAGTTACTTGGTCATAGTTTGTGGTTACACATAAAAGAAGCATGATGCTATTGTTAAGAACAAAAAGCATTAACTTGCTTAAGAAATCCGGTCGAACGACTTGATTGAATAGCATTACAAGTAGTTAACAAGTAGAAGCAACAGCCACGTTCGACACTAACAAAGAATTGCACAAATAAAGAGTCAGAAGAAAACCAACTAGTCTGTGTAAAAGGAACTTAAACTGAAGTGTAGAGCAACCTAATACTTGTCAGCTATGATGGTGTTAAGCACTGAGTGGAATTATCAAAGCTTCAAAGGGTTTTGGAATTAGAGATGAAAAATCAGGGAAATACAAAGAACTATTGGCAATTCGAGAAGCCAAATTTCTCCAGGATTACAAAGGAATTTTCTGCATACCTCACTACCCCCCACGACTCTTTATATATTAAAATCAATATTTTATTGACTAAACTTCCCAAAAAGCCCTTTAACAGAATTCCATCCCACGTCTTTTCACCAGCCATGTCACCCCCCTGATGTGGACCCCTCCTCTCGTAAGCTTTTCTTTTTTCTTCTTCTTGTATAGGTGAACCTAATAGGATTGCGCCTAACATTACCCGCCTCCCAAAGAGCCACCTTGTCCTCAAGGTGAAAAACGGGAAAAAGCTGTTGAATTGTCATAAAGTCTTCCCACGTGGCCTCCGATTCCAGCAAGTTTTTCCACTTCAGTAACACTTCCACCTGCTGCCCCATAGGTAAGTCATTCGAGCGCACGTCCAACACGGCTTCCGGGCTGATATCTAACTCCAATTCCGACGTCAATTGCGTACACTTGGTGAAAGGTTATAAAACAAGGGCTGGGAAGATTCTAGCATTGGGTGCTAACCTAAGTGTCGTACGTTTTTTTTGAAAACCCCACTTATATACCACTTATGTCTTACCTGATAAGGTGCTCTACTTTCAGATCTAGTCCTTTTAAGTTGTATAATCTTTATTCTGATCATCCAACTCAATATTGTTGCAAAGTAGTAGAAATTCACAAGCCTCTAAAGCTACTCATGATGTTTTTGTTAGGGTTTAAACGTCACACACACAATCACGCAAAGCAATAAAACCGAAAGCGATAAAGAACACGAGAGATGTTACGTGGTAAACACGACCGGGGTGATCGTGCTAGTCCACGGGGGCAACTAGGGTTTTCTTTCTTATTGAGGTGCTACAATGTTTACAAGTACAATGAGTTTAATATATAGACAAAACTAATTAGGGTAATCTCCTAATTAAGGAAACACAATTAGGGTAAATCTCTTAATTAAAGAAACAAGGTAAGAGAGCTAGAGCCGACCCCTTTTTCTGCGTCTCTCCCTTCCTATGTCTAATCTAAGTGGGCCGAAGCCTACATCCCAACAGTTTTTGGGGTGTGTTTAGTTAGACGTATTAACCAGTAATTAATGCAAATGAAAATAAGAGAAATGCCTCTTTAGTAGTTTAGTCTTTGTAATATCAACTAAAGAGCCATATATATGGGTTTTTTAAAGTATATAATTTCTATATACGAAAAATGGAACTCACACACAGTCCTCAGCTAGTTACATATGGTTGTAATGCAGTAATGCTTTTAATTTTGCAATCAAGTTTTTTTCTTCTGCAAGATGTTTTGATGGTTGGTTATAACTTCAACCTTTTAGCTTTATTATTCAATATCAAACTTGTACGACTTAAATAGTGGCATGTTAAACTTTTGGAAGGGACCTCACTCTCTGTTGCATATTCTTCGGATGAACTGGAACTCCCATATTATCTACGGTCTGACTTTTTGTGTTATGTTTTCTTAAGAAATGAATTGTGACTATTTGTGAAGGCCTAAAATCCATGTTGATTAAAATTTTCCATATGATATTTGGTTTCAGTTTAACGATGATCGGCTAGTACAATGTTATGCTAGTTTGGTGATTGGTGCATACCCCTTGTAGTTGTATATTTTGTTTAGATTTAATAACACAATGGAATCATAAATCATTAGGTTGGAATGTAGATTCTACATGCCTCATTCATTCCGTCAACTATATCAATATGTAGCGACCACGACTGTTTGTCTATACTTAATATGCTACTACTATTTCTTTGCTTTATTCTGTTTGCAAGTATACAATATCGATATAAACCAATTGAGCCATAAAAGCTTCATTAGATATTATTTTAACTTCCAAGCATTTATATAACGTGTGGGTGAGAAGTTGACAAATCATACAGAGCTGCATCAAATATTTGAGTTTGTATTAATAGATATAATAGAAAAGTAGAATTAGAAACACCCATTTTCTATATTTGGTTGGGTTTTCATGAGAAGTTGAGGTTAAGGCTATGTTTGGCAAACTAGCTGATAAGCTAGCTACTTATGACTGATAAGATAGCTGATGAATAAGATGTGTTTGGCAAAAACTAGCTGATAAGGTAACTTATGACTGTAAAATGACAAAAAAGACATGTTTAAAAATTAGTAATGTAAAAAGTAGAAGGGTATATTTGGAATAAAGAAAACAAAAAGTCTCATAATTACAATAAGTCACCAAAACGCTACTCAAAGTAGCTTTTCAAAAAGCTAGCTTTTGGTTCATCCAAACATGTACCTGACTTATAAGCTAGCTTATTTTTACTAAACAATGCCTAACTTGAGAAGTGGATGAAAAGTGGATGCTCATTAGGATAAGATGCACTCAGATGCACTGGATCAATTCCTTTCTAAAGTGCAATTCATGGGTGGTCATGTGATTAGAAGTGATCAATGGTTCAGACCCACTTTTCACGTTAAACTCAACTTCTTACACAATCCTTCGACTTCTAATATATCTATATTATTTTTAGTGTTTGTATTGATTATTGGTTTGTTTATGGATTTAAGATTGCAAAAAGTTCAAGGAAACAGTGCAAGAGGTTGCGGAGTCACAACAAGAGGTCAAAGAGGAGGACGAGAAAGAAGCTTCTAGTACCGCTGGACTGCTTGAAAAGTTAACCGTCGATGATAAAAAGAGCGAAGAGGTTGTTAAGGAGCCATCGATGACCGTGGAACCAGAGAAGAAAAAGGAAGAAGAGACTCCAGTGGCTGCTTCCTGAATGAAGTTGAAGCAAATGAAGAGGAAGGGAGGTTAGTAGTTTATATTATGCAATCTATTATGTTTTTATGTTTTTCGAAAAGAAGTTGATTTGGGTTTGGGTGATATCAGCATTTGTGTGTGATATGATATGATGAGTTGTGTTTTTAGTGGTATAAATATATAGGAGTGTTTGAAGTTTGCATTATATGTTTGTTTACTCATTGGTTTATGTTTCAATATGGATCCCATTGGGTATTACTATTATTATTCATTCAAACATTAATTTATATGGGAAACCCAGTATACCCTAAAATCATTGTATTACTTTGTTGGGTGCGATTGTATATTTTTTGGAACTACTATGGCAACAAAAGTTTATCTTGGTAGAGTTGGTTTTTTATGGATTTTTCTTTCCTTTCAAGGCCGGGTTTGAATTTCATTTGTGTTATTTTCTTAGTTTTTAGTTTTAACTTTGTTATGTTTTTGAAAGAACTTAGGGTAGAAAAGTGCGGATGTGTTACTTATAATCTGGTAATTTTAGTCCTTGAGGATTAGCGAAATCTTTGAAAGTGGGATTTAAATTTTAGTAAGTCTAAAAATCATTCTCATGGATCTCATTTTGCTCTGAAAATAGTCATTGGTTACTAAGGGTTTGTTTAGTTCTTGTATGAAGTTTTGCATAGATAAAGCCGTCTTTATAATCATGATGGTTTTGGGTTTGGAGGGATTTTTCATAGTAGAAAGGAGCATGTTTTTTAATCGGGAGGGGCAGACTTGGAAAAATAAAAGTGGTTTTCTACATATATAAGCAACTTATTGAATACGGCAAAAAAAAAAATCATTGTTAAGCCACTATCAAATAGTCATGTATAAGTATAGCTGATCGAATATCTTGTGATTCCCATTAAGCTTATTAAGCCGTTAGCAGATAGACCCTTTGGCATTTCTGTTAGAGTGAAAGGCGATTTAGGGTGTGTTTACTAACAACTTAACGGGTAAAATGGCTTGTTCGTACATATGTTTATGGTTGTTTACTTACGACTTAATGACTTATACTGTTATACATGGGCTTATTTGCACATATTTTATGGTTGTATACTTACGGCTTAATGGCTCAAATATGCATGGGCTTATTTGCACAGTAGGTTATGAGCAGTTGTCCCCATTTTTACAAACTTTTGACAAAAATACCCATATTAAAAGGGAAGGGTTTTTAAAGAACAAAAAAGAGGCAGATTTCTCTTCCTCCTCACAAAACACACCTCCAAAACCCATTTGTTATGGTGGGGTTTTTTTTTCTGATTTTTTCCCTTATAGGTGGATTTCTAGAAACCTGTCAAATTTTTTGTTAAATTGATACAAGATAGGGTTTGAAGTTTAAACACAAGATGAAAGAGAAAAATTCTTTTGGCTTCTGTAATAACACAAAAAGATAACATACCAACCTGTAATGTTTTTGTAAGACTCGTGAGATCAAACCTTTGCATTTGAAAAATGTTACAGCAAATCATTGTAAAAGTTAAAGAACTCCAAATCTTCATACCAAAAATACGGAAGGTTAACTTCACAATATTTTGTTATGAAGTTTCAAGTGTGAAAGTTTTTAGGGGGTACCCGATAGTCAAGGCCACTAGGTTATGTACCAACGAGAGCGTTTCCATCTTTATCGAAACAAAATTGCCATACTTTTCCTTTAATATATTTGTTCTAATTTGGATGATATGGATCTAATATGCTCTTACCTTTGTGTCAGTCGAATTTAACAAATGGTGCATCCTCATCCTCCGGAAGTGATTTATGGGGTCATGCAAGTCATGTAGTGTACAACGAGAGGTAATAAATAGGTTTAATTCCTTTTCTATTTTAGTATAAGAGTTGCACTTTTCCTATCCTCTCTCCGCCATATGAATGGAGCCCGATAAATCGTCAACCTCCTCATTATTATATGGCTGCTCACACTTTTTCACAAGATTGGTTGACTAGTTATATTCATTTAGGACCTATGCCGAAGCTATTAAGACTCCCCGACCAAAGCAACTTTCGGAGGAGACTTCTTCCTCGGAACCTTGTGAAGAGGTATTAGAGTCATTGTTTGCACAAAGCAGTGGACAACAACTTGAACGGAATGCAGATTGGACTACTATGGTGAGGGAGATGCAGTCGTTTAGACATACATTTCACTCTCCTGCATTAGATACCACGACAAAAGCAACTTCTTTAGGTAAGTATGTTTCTTGGGGCATCTTTATGTATAGATGTAAAAAGATAAGTAGGTGTTGGTTTTACGTACCCTGTAGATCCGACCTTTGGGTGGGATATACCAGGTATATTTGATTGATTCGGTTTCTTCTTTTGAATCTAATTTTATATCTGTTTGTGGCCAAAGAATCTAGCTATGAGCACTGTAGGCACACTGCAGACCAATATTGGGCATCATTGAAATACTACCGTAATCAGGTATCTATTTTACTGACTATATGAATTTTTTTGTATAACACTTTGTTGTATACACACTAAAAATCTGATTATGATCATATAGCATCGCATTGGAACAGATTATGAAATTGAAGCTGTAATCAAAGAGGATATTGATTCACGTACCTCTAGGGTTTATAATCAAACGAATTCTTACTCGAATTGCCATTAAAAGACGATCGCCGGTGGGTGAATGAATTTGCTCTGCTGGCTGATTCAGAATGTATTTCGGTTGTTTTTTGTTTCAGAAATTTATACTGTCCACGAAAGACCCTTCATCTATGGAGGTTTTACTTAATAGACCTTGAACTATCATTGGGTGTTCGCTAACTTCGAAATTCTGATTGAGTAAATGCCATACCTAATAAATCTAATATACATTTTATAGTTGAACTTGATTAGATTAATCTTTAAATGTAGTAGTGTTCGGGTTTATTTTAATGGTTATTGTAAAAAAAAGATGTGTTTATGTTCAATTTGTGACAATGAAAAACAATTTAAGAAGTTGTTTTTGTGATAATTTTATGTAGTAATACTCATGAAGTTTAATGCATATGAACATTGAACGCCACAAAAATATAATAAAAATCTTATCAAAGGTTACTCAAGTTTATAACCAAACTTTTAAATTAGTGCTATTATCTAATATATACAAAAGCCAGGCGCCCCGGCCCGCCAGCTTCGCCCTGACTGTAACCCGACCCGCTCCGACCCGACTCCACTTCCCTCTCTACCTTTTGACCCAAACCCATTGTTGACCCGCCCATGACCCGGCATAAAATCCCACATGACCCGCGCGTCCCTGCAACCATACCCATCTCCAATTTTATAGTTTTAGCCCCTAAACCTATAATACTTTTACACTTTATACCTTTAACTTTTCAATATTTCATTTTACATTTTAGTCATATATCGTGTATTGGCTAAAACACGTTAAAAAAATATGTTCTAATTTTAACAAATCACGCCATTAAATTCGTATCGTCGATACGATCGAAATGAGCCTAATATTGAATATTTTTTGACGTACTTATTTTATTATATGCTATATATACGTTCCAACTTCAATCCTATATCTATTTTCAAATTTATATATTAGCTCCCTAAACTTAGAACTTATAAGATTTATTCACTTTACACCTTTTACTTTTCAATATTTCATTTTACGTTTTAGTTATATATCGTGTATTGGCAAAATGACGTTTAAAAAATATGTTTTAATTTTAATAAATTACGCCATTATCTTCGTATCGTCGATACGATCGAAATGAGCCTAATATTGAATATTTTTTTATATATCTATTTTATTATATACTATATATAAGCTCCAACCGACACAAATACTATATTCATTTTCAAATTCACATATTAGTGCCCTAGAGTTATAATATTTATTCACTTTATACCTTTACTTTTCTATATTTCATTTTACGTTTTACTCATATATCCCATATTGGTTGGAACATGTTAAAAAATACGTTTTAATTTTAACAAATTACGTCATTATAATCGTATCGTCGATACGATATAAAATAGGTTAAAAAATACGTTTTAATGTTAACAAACTGCGCCATTATAATCGTATCGTCGATAAGATCGAAATGAGCCTAATATTGAATTCTTTTTCATGTATTTATTTTATTATATACGATATATATACGTTCCAACCGACCCGAATCCTATACCCACATTTAAACTTACATATTAGCCCCCTAAACTTATAATATTTATTCACTATATATATTTTAGTTTTCTATATTTCATTTACGTTTTAATCATATATAGTATATTGACTGAAATATGTTAAAAGTATCGGTAGCTACTGTTTATGAACCCGGTGTGAAGCCCGGGCTTATCAACTAGTTTATATAATAAATCAGGTATAAAGAAATTTTTATGTATTTTGATTCAAATACATGGTATTAAGGATTGTTGTGTTGAGCTTGAAATGTCTTGATTTTAAGTTTGTTGAGTCTAATAGCCCTATTTGGTCATGGCGTTGATTGGAAAGACCAATGAGACTACCTTATGATAGTGCTTGGTAAGGTTTGATTTTGTTTCATTAGGCCATTCGCGGCCGGGCTGCAAGGGAGGCTGCACCGGCCCCTTGCAGCCGGTAACACCGCCGCGGACCAGCGGTATGGTGTCGGTGAGGCGTGGGGACGGTGAGCGCATGCCGTTGGTTGTGTTTGAAAAAAAAAATTTCTTTTTTTTTCTTTTTTGACCGTTATAAAACGGTAATATATATATATATATATATATATATATTTTCTTTTTTTTCTTTTTATCTATATATATACCTCCAAACCCCAACAAAATTTTCTCATTCTTTCACCTCTAAACTTCTCCTATTCACCTTTAAGTTCTCTTAAACTTCTCATCTTCTTCCAAATAATGAATCCTTTCGACGACGACGAAGAATTTGATCTCATCATGGATCAAATTCTTACGAACAACATTCAAGCGACGCAATTGATTATTCAATATATCGAAAACGGAGAGGCGGAACCGTCGAACCCTAGACCGAGAGGGCCGAATAAAGATAGAGGTCGGGAAGATGGACACGATAAACTTGTTGCCGACTACTTTTCGGATAACCCGGTGTACAACGACGAAGACTTTAAACGGCGGTTTCGTATGAGTCGACGACTATTCGTAAGGATAGTTTCCGATCTTGAAAGAGAGTTTGATTGTTTCAAGCAGCAGTGGGATGCAAGAGGCGTGAAGGGGTTTTCTCCGCTTCAAAAATGTACGTCCGCTATCCGACAATTGGCGTACGGGACTTCTTCAGATTCTATGGACGAGTACCTAAGGATGGGCGAAACGACCTCAAGGGAATGCCTAAATTTTTTTTGTCAAGGTATTATTAAACTCTATATGCGACAATATTTACGAAAGCCAACTGCTAGCGATATTCAGGCTATCTACGCGTTGCACGAACAACAACACGGCTTACCCGGCATGCTTGCTTCGATAGATTGTATGCATTAGGAATGGAAAAATTGTCCCGTCGCATGGAGGGGTCAATTCCATAGAGGTGATCATGAGGGACCGACGGTAATTCTTGAAGCCGTCGCATCATACGATGAATGGATTTGGCACACATTTTTTCGGGGTTCCGGGTGCCACGAACGACATAATCGTTGTGAATCAATCACCGATTTTCAACGGTTTATTCGAAAATAAAGCGCCCGATAGTTCGTTCGTAGCGAATGGCACACACTACCATCACGGGTATTATCTTGCCGACGGGATATATCCCGAGTGGACGACTTTCGTGAAAGCATTTAGGTACCCAACGGAAGTGCGACGGTTGTAGTTCACGACACGTCAAGAATCGGCAAGAAAAGACATCGAACGGACATTCGGCACGCTTAAAAGTAAATGGCACGTCGTTGCTAGACCGGCACGGGTATGGTCACGAAGGAAATTACAAGAAATCATGTACACGTGTATAATTTTACACAACATGATTCGTGAAGACGGAGGGTTTTCACATTATCCTTTTGATCCTACGGCGGTTTTACCGAGCGAAGTCGAGACAACGATCTCGTAAGAAGAACGAGCAAACGTCAACTTCGTAAAAAACCGAGAGAGGCACACCAACCTTCGCGCCGATTTATCTCAACATTTGTGGGATTCTATGTCTCATAATTAGTTTTATTGTATTTTTATTTTTAATTAGTTTTTTAATTTGAATGAAATTTTAATATTAATGTAATTTTAATTTTAATTTATAGTATTTAAATTTATAGTATTTAAATTTATATTATTTTATTTAAAAAATCATACAGGTGGTATGACCTGTACGGCTGTGGGTAAATGGTATGGTAATGGTAAGGTAGTGGTAAAGCTGATGTGGCGCTGAGGTGGCAGCCTGTGCAGGTGGTTGACCTGCACGGCTGCGGATGACCTTAAAGTTTGGTTCCTAAGGCCATCCGCGGCCATAGCGGTATGGAGCCGGTACCGCTATGGTACCGGCGGTAACACCAAAGAGGGTAATTGGTATGGCCTTCGGTATGGAGGAGATCGGTAGGGAGGCACCGTTCAACAAAAAATCTCAACACACACACATATATACATACAATCTATATATATATATATAAAGTGATATTTTAATATTTAAATATTTAAATAATAAAGGTGGTATGAGTGGTATGGGTGTGGATGAAATGGTATGGTAGTGGTAAGGTGGTGGTAAAACTGATGTGGCGCTGAGCTAGCAGCTGGCATGAGTGGTACGGCTGTGGATGGCCTAAGAGCAACCCCAACGGTGGGTTTACAAATCGGTATGTTCCACATAGGCAGGGTATACATGATTCGGAGGAACCGGTATCCTCCACGTTGGAAGGAACCGTTCCATGTATTGGAACCGCATCATGGTAAATCTAGGAGGACCCACCACCATTTTACCCCTTTTTTTAATATATGAACATTAGGAATGGGTGTTCTATTCCACAAAATTTGTTTTATTTACGATATATAATTAACTAATTAATTCTTATATCTTAAAAGAATTTGAATTTTTTCCTATACAAATTGAGTATTTTTACCTAACAAATTAAGATTGTATTTGGTAAAAATAAGCTAGCATATAATCTATTCAAACATATACCACAAGTTAGTTTATATAATAGCTTCTTAAAATGTTACTTTGAGTAATTTTTAGTAGATTTTGTCAAACATAATTTGTTCATAAGTTAGCTTATCAGCTACTAGCTAGCTTATTAATCAACAACTAACATATCATTTATCAGCTAACTTATCAGCTAGTTTTCCAAACATAGCCTAAATATCATCTATCAAATTTTTTACCTATAAAAAAATTGAGATGATCTTATTATTGTAATTTCTGCAATTGTCTTTTAAATTAATTATTGTCTTTTAATTATAATAACTAAATTTTAACCATTATAGTTTTTTATTATAATTTTATATTATATAAAGTATGAACTGGTTCATGATTGAGAGTAAAAGGTTTATGAAATGTGTTGGATAGAGAAAACTGATGTGGCAGAGAGAGAAAACTGACGTGGCAGAGTCATGAACCTCTGAAGAGGTTCATGAGTGTGGATGCTCTAAGGCTCAACAAACCAATACGTATACTATTATCTTATGAAACGTGAGTTTGATACTATTTTTATTTTATATATTGCAACTAATTTTCAATAATATTTACTCGAGATGTTATTTCTATAATTTCATTGTAAAAACACACACTAAATTTAAGAAAATTACTGGTATTTTTAAAGTTTCCATGATTTGATGACCTTTTTAAGCTTTTCAATATGTTCTATCGTTTTTTGTATACATTAAATCCACTGGGTTAGGTACAAACTAGCACACCAACATTTTACGAAAGTGCAACTACATCATATCAAATGTAGGGGCTATTTGGTTGGTTTGCCGTTAAATCCTTTATAGATAAAGTTTTATATGTGGAGTAATATGTCTGTATAAACCGAAAAGTTTTTTGTTTAGGAGAGCATTTTCATGATAGAAGAAATGTGTTTTTTTAATTTGGAGGAACAGATTTGGAAAGACTTAACTTTCTCCATAAAGCTTCCTCCAAAAGATTACCGAACAAGTCAATTCCTATATCATTAAGCCACTACCAAACACTCATGTATAAGTGACAAAATAAGCTGGCTCATTAAGCTGCTAATAAAAAGACCTCTAATGATATTGGTTGGTAGAAGCCAAGCAATTTGGTCCACGATGGCACGACCTAAGGTTGTCCAAGCGTCAAATGAAATATAGTGAAATTTGAAGTTAAAACATGTAAGATGAATTACCAAATGTGAATTGCTTAGAGCATAAGTAGCATTTTTCAAAAAGTACAAGGACTATATCAGAAAAAAATATAAGATGGCTGCAATCTTAAGCTGATACTCTGCATTCGTAGCAATAGTTAGGGTTTTTGGCAATTCGCTTTACCTCCATTTTTCAAAATCCAAGCTTTAAAGCTCAAATTGGCTATGGCGGTTGATGGAAATTCGTTCGAAGTCACCCCTGAGACTGAGAAATTCCTCTGCGAGCGATTATTGGATCAAACGCAACCGATTTCAGAGCGGTTTAGAGTACTCTTTTCTCTTCGGAATCTTCGAGGTCCTGCTCCTCGAAATGCTTTGATTTGTGGTGAGTCACTCTCTATCTCTCTCCCTATGTGTTATAATTTGTGTAAGTTTGATTCGTTATGCGATAATTTTTTGGATTTGAAGATGATTATGAACTGTGCTTGATTATGATACTACTTTAATGCCAATTACATAAAAATGGCGACCTTATAAGTAGTATTTGATGGTTTATGATGATGAATTATTGATCTAAGGCTGTGTTTGGCAAAAATAAGCTAGTCCATCCAAACATGTACCAGAAGCTAGCTTTTTGAAACGCTACTTTGAGTAGCTTACGAGGAGTTTATTGTAGCTTTTTCCAATTATATCCTTATTAATATTAATTATTAAATGCAAAGATACCCTTTTTGGTCATTTTACATACTCATAAGCTAGTTTTTGCCAAACATAATTTGTTCATAAGCTAGCTTATTAGCTACTAGCAAGCTTATTAATCAACAGCTAGCTTATCAGCTATCAGCTACCAGCTAGCTTATCAGCTACCAGCTAGCTTATCAGCTACCAGCTAGCTTATAAGCTACGTTTGCCAAACATAGCCTAAATCTCCAGCATATTATTTTGGGAGTGAAGAGAAGGGGATACGTTTATGAGGTTATGATCTGTTTGGAGGAAGAGAAATAATTGATTTTTATCTTATAGGAACTTATTTTAGTAGCCTACTGTATTTCATGGAAATTAATCAAATTTTGCAACAGTAATTTAAAGCACAAAAAACTCACTATCTTGCATGCTTTGTGTAATTAGGTGGTGTTTATTTACCTCTTAACAGTTCCATTAAGAGGCAACCTCTGAATAGTTAGGAGGTGAATCTTGTTTGGCAAAAAATGGACCGCCTCTTAATGGTTCCAAAACCCTCTGCATGATTAAGTATCCTGGATGTCTCTTAACCATTCAGAGTCCTGATTTCTTACTCAACAATTACCAAACCAGCATAATTCATTTTGCACCATATCATAAGAGCCTCTTAATCATTCTGACCACTTAATCATCCAGCATTAAGGGGCGTTTACTGAACGGTTGGTGGTAACTGGTAAGCGCGTACCTAGTCACCTACCTTTCCTGATGAACATGGAAAGGATTGAAAATCTTAATAGATAAGAGTGATAGCAAGGACTGATAATCTTGCCCAGCAAGTGAAAGAGAATACTCTTACCCAGCCAGTCGCTTACCAATGAAAGACGCTGACCAATAATCCGTTTTGATGTCTGAAAAGTGAAAATGTATACATGACCAATAATCTACTCTTGCGGGTAAGTGCTTACCAGGTTAAGGGTTTATTAAATGGCCCCTAAGTCATCTCCTCCAAGAACTAGTTAACCGGATGGGTGAGAAGGGAAAGGATTATGGAAGGTTCCAATTTGAGATAGGCAGTATAGTACTTTGCTAATCTTGTCTCATCTGTCTGGTTTTTATCCACCCTTTTTAGTGATTTTTTGTCGCATTCAGCCATGTCCTGCCCCAGTCTAATGTTGCTCCAAAATTGGTTTGTCCCGTTCCATTTAGTTCCACATATCAAGAGCACCCTAATAGTTTCAAAAAGATTTTTATATATGTTTTTTCTATTGCAGCAACAAAAGATTCTTCAAATCTGTTGGCACACGAGGCTGCTTTTGCTTTGGGTCAAATGCAAGATGCCGAGGCTATTCCTGCTTTGGAGCTTGTTCTCAATGATCTTTCTTTGCATCCTATCGTACGTCACGAGGTGGACTTTTATCCGACACTTAACTTCTTTCTAACTTTTCTTTATATACTTTTCCAGCAACAGTTCTTATGTTTTGCTAAATCTTTGGGTTGTTTTTTGCTTTTATTACTTATGTATGAGTAGGCTGCAGAAGCTCTTGGTGCCATTGGTTTAGAGAGTAATATTTCACTTTTGAAGGACAGTTTGGATTCAGATCCGGCACAAGAGGTTCGGGAGACATGTGAATTGGCTCTTTCTCGAATTCAGGAGCTGAAGAATACTGGTGACAATCCTCAATCATCTACAATAATGGCGTCACCATTTTTGTCTGTTGATCCAGCTGCACCTGCTTCTTGCTCCTCTGTAGACCAATTAAGGTTTGTAGCATAATGAGATAGGAATTTAAGTTCCTCCATGATTTTATATGATATTGTAACAATCTGCCCATGTGTGAGCTTATAAGTTCAAACCTTGTGGGCCATCAATCACTTCCACCATGGCGCTCTACCCACTGAGCTAATAGCTCATTGTGTGTGCCCACTATGCCAAAAGCGAGAGAAACCTCAACCCTCTCTTTCTTTCTTTTTTCTCCCCCGTGTAAGTTGATTTGGAGGTTATTGGGCTAGTCTGCGCCTTCGAGATAGGGGGCGTTACAACTACCTATTTGCTATAGGATATCCTTATAAATATCTTCCACCAACGGGGCGATGAGGGTGAGGTAGACAGGTGATAGAATTGTAGAAGGTTTGAGGGTTTTAAACTGACATGGGTAGTTTAGTAGTTTATAAATCCTATAACCCTGATTTTTGTTCTATAGTTTCTGATGGGAACCAAAAATGCATTTTCGTCTCACTCACTCCAATCTGGTCCCAATCTAATGTTGCGTCAAACGTGGGACAAGAAGTTTTTGTTTCGCCTTGTCCAGTGGTCCCACGTACCAAACACACCCTAAAAAAGCTGATAGTTTTGGGATAACGGGTCAATTTGTTACAAAAATTTACGTAACAGGGTTTGGTCATTTGATGATATATCTTGTCGACTTTAATTTCATACAGGGAAGTCATTTTAAATGAAGAGAAGGGTATGTATGAGAGATATGGAGCTCTTTTTGGACTACGAAATCATGGAGGTGATGAAGCAGTTGCTGCAATAATTGAATCTTTAAATGCAAAAAGTGCTTTATTGCGACACGAGGTTGACAACAACTTCTTTTTTGAATCTTGATCCTCCACATTAATTCTTTCTTCTAAACGCTAATTCCTTTTTCTTTGATTTCAGGTCGCGTACGTCTTGGGCCAGTTACAAAACAAATCTGCTTCAGATGCACTTTCCAGGGTACTTAAAGATGTAAACGAGCATCCTATGGTTAGACATGAAGCTGCTGAGGCTTTGGGTTCTATTGCAGGTTCATTATCTACCGCTCATCTGGATACAAAATATAGTCTTAAACTAGATTGATGTGGCACTGTGGTAGTTGTTGGAATGTATATATAATAGACTTGGCATTAGGTACATTTAGGTTATATTTGATTAAACCAGTTGTTGGTTGATAAGCTAGTTGTTGGTCACAAGCTAGATGACAATATAAAATGACCTAAAAGCATTTACTGAAAACTTAATTGGAAAAGTATAAGGGGTATAGTTGGAAAAATGTGCTAAAAATACTTGGAGCTTATTGAAATGTTGATTGAAGTAGGTTCTCACTAACCAAGAGGCTTTTTCAATAAATGTAAACAAAAACAATAAGCTAAGTTTACGGTTGCCAAACATGGCCTTAGTGTTTCCAGAAAGTTAATTTCGATTTCAGAAGTTAGAAGATTTTTATGATTTTTGACATGGGTTTTATTTCTATTGTTCATAGATGACCAATGTATCTCTCTACTTGAAGAATTTTCCAAGGATCCAGAGCCCATTGTGTCACAGAGCTGTGAAGTTGCTCTAAGCATGCTGGATTTTGAACGATCCGGCAAATCATTTGAGGTAATTTAAGTTATGATTGAATGGAAACTTCATCATTTTCAGAATGGTTGGTTTAGCGGCTATTTGGTTGGTTTTCCATCAAGTCTGTATGGATTAAGCCATTAATCAATCTGTATTAGGTTGAGAAGATTTTGTTTGGGACGGGTATTTAATAGATCGAAGAAGCGTGTTTGTTAAGGCTGCGTTTGGTACACTGGACAAGAACAAATAGAATATGGATCACCGTTCCACGTTTGACAAGACTGTTATGTGGAACTAACTTTTTATCTGGACTTTTCTATGTACTTCTATATAGAAAAAGTATAAAATAAAAATTGGAAACTAAAACTTTTTATTTTGGTGTCATTTTAATCATCTTGACAAAAACTTTCTAATGTTATAATTTGTTATAAAAATATTTATTTTATTATAAGTTAACCTATTACATAATTAATAGAAAATATATAAACAACTCATTAGAATTAAATTGGTCATTTTCTTTCTTTTTATCATGTTCTATTTATTCTTACCAAATGTTAAACACATGTTCGGTCTTGTTATGTTCTATCTTGTTTGGTTACCAAACCCACCCTAATCGGGAAGGACAAGCTTCGGGAAAAAAACTTGGGTGTCGTTTTTTTAACAGGTCCCGAAGTCTGAAGTCGGATTTCACATCTAAAAAATAAAGAGGTGGATGGTGGTGCACCTCCTAAATTTTCACAGGTCGGTAAGAGGTTTTCAGACCTTTTTTGAAAAATAAAACAGTCTTAAGTTTAATAACCTCTTAATTTTCAGACTTGAGAGGTTTAGGAGGTATCTTTTACCAAATAAGCCACTTTCTATATCATTAAGCCACTACCAAACAGTCATGTAAGCTGACCGCATAAGCTTCGAGTCTAGTTAAGCCTATTATTAAACTGCTATCGAACTGATTTATTCTGTTTTCTGCAGTACCTCTTTATGAAGGCACCTCAATTACAGGAGGCAGCATGATGGTGTTTCAACTTCTCATTGTGTTTAATTCTGCCATTTTTCTGAGCTGTTGTGGGCTTGACCCTGATGATTGGTAAAGCCTTCAGTCTTTTAAAGCAAATATCATAGGGCGATACTCGACTTAGAATGTGTATTATGACCATATTACTTTATAAACTTAGGGTTCTCGAAAGTATGATAACTTGCTACGTGGTAGACCCCCTACCGAGTGCTAGTATTCGGTTTTGGGGGAGTTTTATAGAATGCAATCTATTGTGAGATGCAATCATTATTTATTTGCAGAAACTGGTTTTTGAGTTTTGCTTTTGTAGGTCTTTTATATAAGCTTTGAGATTTGCTTTTACATGCTTGGCTTTTGTAGGCTCTTAGGCGATCCACTGTCGATCTACTACTACCTAATGGTTTCAACTATCACATCAACGTCACATAAGCTTTCCACTATTTTACCCAAAACTACCCATTTCATTCATTGTCGACCCACTACTACCCACCCCATTAAAATTCATTTTAATTAATTTTAAAAAAACAATTCCAATATTAAAAATAAAAATTAAAAAATTACATTAAAATTATTTTAATAAAAAATAATACTAACATTAAAAATAAAAACAAAATCGTTACATTATGATTAAAATTAATTTTGGGATGCCCAAAAGTGTTTCGTTAAATCGGCTCGAAGGTTGAGGTGTGTTTCACTATTTTGACTTCGTTGACGTATTGCGCTCGTTCTTCTTCGGATATATCTACTTCGATATCATCAACTGTCACCTCGCTTTCATCAAAATGATAATGTGAAAAGCCTTCGTCTTCACGAATCATGTTGTGTAAAATTATGCACGTGTACATTGTATACCTTAATTTCTTTTTTGACCACGCCCGTGCCGGATACTTAACGATGTGCCATTTTGATTTAAGTATCGCGAATGCACGTTCGATATCCTTCCTAGCCGATTCTTGACGCTCCGTAAACGCTATCCGTCTGGGGTCCGTTGGATACCTATATGCTTTGACGAAAGTGGCCCACTTCGGATAAATCCCGTCCGCGAGATAGTATCCATGTTTGTATTGTGTGCCATTCACAGAAAACGAGCTATCGGGTGCTTTGCCTTCGAACAAATCGTTGAATACTGGTGATTGGTTTGCAACGACTATGCCGTTTGTGGCACCTGGGGTTTCGAAATATGCGTACCAAATCCAAGCATCGTAAGATGCTACCGCCTCTAGAACAGTCGTCGGTCCAGAATGATCACCTCTATGGTATTGACCCCTCCATGCTATGAGACAGTTTTTCCAATCACAATGCATACAATCTATGCTACCAAGCATGCCGGGGAGGCCGTGTTGTTGCTCATGCAATGCGAACAACGACTGAACATCATTTGCGGTAGGCTTCCGTAAATATTTTCGCATATAAAGATGTATAATACCTTGACAAAAATTTACGAAGCATTCCCTCGATGTCGTTTCATACATCTGCAAGTAGTCGTCCGCGGCATTGGCAGCAGTACCGTACGCCAATTGTTGGATAGCAGATGTACATTTTTGAAGCGGAGAAAACCCCTTAACCCCTCTTGCATCATAAGTCCACCTAAAAACTTCGTACTCGCTCTCAAGATCCGCAACTATCTTAAGGAATAGTCGTCGGGTCATACGAAACCGCCGTTCGAAATCTTTATCGTCATACACCGGATTATCAGAAAAGTAGTCCTTAACAAGTTTCTCGTGTGCCGCTAGACGATTTCTCCTTTTCGGCGGCCTTCTCGTTTGTCGACTCGAAGTTGCTTCGTCACTGACAACTAGTTGGATTGCTTCGTTCATGGCGGCTATGGCCGCCAAATGGTTGAGTTCCAAAATGTCGTTAGCGTCGTCATGGTAATCCTGGTGGTGAATTGATGAAGATGATGTTAATGATTAGAGGTGCACAGAAAAACCGATTAACCGAAAACCGAAAAAAATAACCGAAACTGGTTTTTTTTTAACCGGTTGAGAAAAAAACCGGATCGGTTGTAACCGGTTCAATAACCGGTTTTTATCCGAACCGGTTTTTTAAAAGGCAACCTCTTTTCAAATATTTCAGACCGTTGGGTTCTAGGGGAGGAATGTAGCCAAAACCGGTAATGAACCGAGCCGGTTTTTTAAAAAACCGGTTAAGAAAAAACCGATTAATAAAAAAACCGATTTTTAAAAAACCGGTTCGGTTAAAAAACCGGTTTTGTGCACCTCTACTGAAGACATTTTTTGGAGAGAAAGTTGGAAGAGATGAAGAAGAAAGGTTGAAAGAAAAGTTGGAAGAGATGAAAATATTGTGTGAAAAATGTTAAAATTAGGTTGGTATATATAATAATTTAAATTGAAAAAAAAACTAGCCGTTGCTAGCCGTTGGAGGGGGGTGGGGGTGGGGGTGTTGGTCGTCGGCTTGGAGAAACCGAACGTGGACTACCCGAAGGTAGCCACACCGGTGTGCACTTCACTACCCGTCGGGTAGGCACTACCCGGGTACTACCCGCCATCACCACAACGGATGGTCTTACCATGGTCGGTACTACGAAATTTTTTAATAATCTTTAAGTATAATTATACATATGGCAAGTTAATTCACACTCACATCCGGTGGGATTGACCCTTGTGACCTCTTGAATTGATGGCTAGGTGGACGGGTTAAACATGTTAAAATGGGTTCAAACTGAAATAGTAAAATGTTAAGACTGATCGGGAGGATTGGGTTAACTCGTTGGTATTTTTATCGATTGTTTTTCAAGCTTTATAATGATTAATATTGTAAATATGATTAAAACTATTTTTGAAACGATGGCACACACTTGTTTGAAGACATAAATTGCAGAAAGGTAAAATAACCTGTAAACTCTCGGTCCAACTCACATGAAAGAGTTTAACTTGAGGGATCATATTAGTCTTTGAGTTTAACATGAGGGATCATATTAGTCTTTGAGTTTAACATGAGGGATCATATTAGTCTTAGGGGTTAAATCAAACATTTTTCAAAAGGGTCTTTTAACACTAAAGATTGTATGGACCAAATCCCAAAAGAATAACAAATAACATGGACCAAAATTACAATTTAGCAAACTTCTTTAGATCAAACGTTGTACCGAGCCTAAAGGGATGGGGTTTTTCGGGTAATTTTGGGAACACCATTACACCCAATTCAGGTTATTGGTGATCGGGTTCTATATCCCGATCGGCAAAGCACCCCCACCCTCACCCCCTTTCTCTCTCTTGTTTCTTTCTATCTTTCTCTTCTTTTCTTTATTTCTTTTCTTTATTAATTATTTAATAAAATAATAAAATATGAGTAAGATTGGGTTGAGTATAACACATGTTTTGGATAAGTAGTGGAAAGTTGATGTGGCATTGGATATTTTTGGATGATTTAAGGAGTATAACTCACGGTTTTATCGGTTTCAGGTTTTATAATTTTAATTAATTTTATAGATTTAACTTGTCATCTTAACAAAACAAACAATACAATTAAATTGTCACCTTTATATTACACAAATAGTGAAAGCAAAAAAAGCAAACAAAGAAATGGGTGAAAGACCATGAATCTTATATGAAAAGGAAAAATTGCAAAGATGGAAAAAATTCAAATCATAAGTAGGAAATTCCTCTGAAAGTGACACAAAATATCAAACAACTTTCTCAAACTTTGCAACCAATTTTCATCATACACTTCTTTAATTTGGATACAACCCCACATTCAATGGTTTAATGAAAAACGAAACCAATAAATCCCATAAATCTTTATTCTATTTGACGGTTCTGGAGGCATTTGAACAACTCAACCCAATAATTGCAGATTGAGAAAGATAAGATGTACACAATCTTTTCTCTGATCAACATGAATCCTTATTTTGTTTGGTCAAAATCTCTTGGTTATTTGTCGGTTGTATTGTAGTCGTAGGTTCATTCCCCCGAACCACCCCTTGTTTTTGTATGTACTCCCACTTCTCTTGAAATAGATACAAGAAACCGATGCATACAATTTCGGCTGTGAAAAATACAACCCAAGGTCTTATACTTTTGGATGTTATTCTTTGGTATGCTTGTAGCCCTGTGTATATGTTGATGATTCCCATAATGGAAACCGTTGTTCCTAGTACCCAATGTGTGAAATACCATAAATTTCGTCTCTTAGCCTCCCTGTTACATGAAATTCAGCTCAAAATGCGAAAACCAAACCAACAAACTCAGTATATCCCACCTGAACGTAGGATTTGAGGAGGGAAAGATGTACTTCTACCCAAAGAGTAAAGTAGTATATATGTTGTAATCCCTAAATTGTAAAAAGTATGACAAAGAAGGAAAATCATCTCAAAACACCATTTCATGAAATCTTTTTGTGTAGAAACGCTCGTTGTTTACCTTGACGGACGTAGAAGCCCACTAAGCGCTTGCAAGAATACAAGGCCGTAAAGGGCTACCCCGATTCTCCTATGTGTGTTGTTAAAAGTGTTGCTGAAATTCTTTAAAGACAATATCGCTCCTGCTGTTACAAGAATTAGCGATAAAATCTGCAATGGGGAAACCAGACAAAACATACATCAGCATCACATACCGACATTCCGAGTATGAATGCATTTCTTCAGTACCATTAAGTAATGACCCCAAAGCCATTTGTCATACAAGAGAAATAAATCTTGATACATGCATGCTAGTACTACCATGTGATACATGACAAGTTTTCAGCATACAATAGACCCTCAAACCCCATTTGGTGGTGGGATATAGTATACTGATATTGTTTGGTTTGATTTATAGTTGAAAGTAAAGTCGACTTGTGTACCTTTTTACTATTTCTAACACCGAAATACTTAAATTACAAGAACCATAAAGCAAGAAATCTTAAACAATCATTACAATTAACTCTAATTTCTCAACAAACATCATTAAAGTTGAAAAGTAGGATTTATAAGGCAATTAACCAACTTAATCAGAAGTAAATGATTAATAAAATCCAGCAAATTATCTGAAAAAAAACCTTGCCTGAGTAACGGCATGGATAAAGAACATGATCCGAACCCTTCTTCCATGTTCTTCTCTATTCGACAATCTAATGGTCAAGATCCCGATTGGAATCAAGAAACCCATCGAAACCCAGAAAAGAAACCCGTGAACAACTATCTACATGAAACCAGAAAGATCAAACCACTTAATGCAAAGAACCAAAACCCTAAAACCAGAAACACATAGAAATGAAAGAAGAAGGTGAAGAACCTGATGGCGATCGTCTTTAACCATTTCTACGTCTTTTCTGATGAGTTCTTGCGACGAACTAGCAACGAGCGAAAGGAGAACAAGAAGAATAACAATAAAGGTTTTATCTTTGATGAAATATTCCTTTGGTATGTGGCTAAAAAGCATGTGTGTGTATCCCTTATTAGAAGCATATATAGAGAAATAGGGTTTTGTGGGAAAATCTTGGATCTTTCTGTTAATAAATCAAGATTATCTCATGTGATTGAACATAAAGCAAATTGAAAAGTGTGTTTTGTGATAAAAAGTTGATATTTTTGCATGGAGAATGATGGTTTGTTGAAGGGTTATAAAGAGTTGGTGTAACAAAGAAACAAATGGTCCCAAAGTAGATTAGATAATCTTGAGAGGGGTCAGTGTTTTTTAGACCACTTTTTTCTTGAAAGAAGATGGTGGAATTTGCAGAGCAAAATGGTCAGGATACAATGAGGATGTTTGAAAACAAAAAGATAATGTCAAAGTGGATCTGTCAAAATTTCTTTTTTTTCACACTCCCACTAGCTAGTTATGGGTGCATTACAACCCTTAAATTAGTAAAAAACATTAGAAGTGTTTTAATCGATTATTTTATAAGACCAATTACATTACAATAAAAATAGAGTTTGTAAGATATAAAAAATGTTTAAATGTTTTAATAGACTATTTTATAGAACTTAAATTTATAGGATCAACCACACTACAATAAAATTGGTTTGTAGGACATTTAGAAATGTTAGAGTATCATAATAGAATGCTTTATAGAACTTACGTTTATAGGATGACACTGTAAAGCGTCATAACTAAAAGCGTTACAACAGGTTTATAAGACATTTTTTAGCATAATATTTTAACAATTTTTAGGACACTTTTAAAGCAAAGTGAGGTATTGGCTATTTTATAGGACAATTTTGTAAAGGGTATTGTAAACCCATATTTTTATAAAGTATTTTTCAATAATATCATGTAAAATAGCTAATTGATACGACATTTTATTTTAATGGTGTTCTAAAAACTTGTTAAAACGTCTAAAAACATCTTACAAACCTATTTTAACACTTTTAGGTAAGACATTTTTTGATTTAGTTCTATAAACTTAAGTCCTATAAAATATTTAATTAGAATCACTTAGATATTTTCGGGTCATGTAAAACCAATTTTGCGTAACTTGTGTGTATTATCTAAAAAGGTATTGTAATATGTTTATATGACATTTTTGAACGTTTAAAAGCTTTTTAGAACACTTTTGAAACAAAGTGTAGTATTAGTCCTTTTATATGACATCATTTGAAAAAAATGTCTTATAAAACAAGTGTCATATGAAAAGTTGTATTTATAGAAGACTTCTTAAGTTCTTATAATAATTGAACACTTTATTTCAAAATTTCTTAAAAAACTTATGAAAATGTCCAAAAATATTTTATAAACTTATTAGAACATTTTTAAAGAAGAGACATATAAATATTTGGTTCTTCAAAACACTTTAATTTGCCATCCTATAACATCTACCTTTTATTTAAACACAATTTTTTATTATTGTAGTGCGGTAGTGGCTGTGTTTGTAATTTGTATGGCACAAGAAGCTCTAGATTTTAAATTAAAACAACAAAAAGCAATATACATCATGTATATATATATATATATATAAGCTAGAAGCAAATACCTAAATTACCCTTGAAAAGCTCATGCATCTTTTGGGTATAGAAAATGGACATCTAGTAGTGATTGCATAAAAGTCACCTGTGGACCTTCCTCACCAATAGAGCCACTTATTTCTCTTCAAACTAATGATTACTACTTTGAGACTCCATAAATCCTATGATTCCACCACATGCCTCTTTATTCTTTTAATAATAAAAAGCTAGAAGTCGTTAAGATGTTAATATCCTAGAAAAATAGACAAAACAACGATCAAAAGGGTATTTGTACCCTAAGATATGCATATTAATTGTAGAGCTAGAAATGGAGAAATTGACGGCTATGCTCAAAGTCCCATCCCATCTTTAACCTCCTATTCAATCCCTCTTTCTTTTAGCATCCCATGTCCATACAGGTCTATTACCCAGTCCTAAACGCCAAAAAAATATCGAAATTGACCACTTTTGTTTGACCGAGGGCCGTTAACGGTCCGTTAAAGTCCGTTAAAACAGACCCAGCATAAACAGACAAAAAATTAGGGACATTGACAACTTTCCTTGACCAGGGCCGTTAATGGTCTTCTTTAACGCCTGTATTGAATACCCTAACAACCCGTGACTTGAATAGCCCCACCAACCCGTTACTTGAATAGTTATGGCCCGCGAGTTCATTTTTTAGAATAAATAGGACGTTGAATATCAAACCTCATACCTCCTTTGAATACTCATAAGCAAGAGAGTCCACACGTCAAAATCCCGAAGATCGTCCACGCGATTTTAATTTCTGCTGAAAGAGTGTATTTGAGAATTGCATGTTTGTTTAGTAAGGTGGCGTTTGTTTTTGAAGAGGTAAAAGTGCTGTGTGCTGCGGACCACATCTGCAGACCTCTGTGGCAGAAGAGGTGGTCCCAACCTCTGTAGACTGCTGTGGGAAAGACTGTTTGTTTTTTACATCTGCAGACACAAAAAATGTAATTGATATAATTTATTTTTTAATCAGGTTAACAATTTTTTTAATAAAGTCAACAAAGAATGTATAAAAAAATGTATAAAAAAATGTATAAAAAAATAGATAAATATGTATAAAAAAAATAGATGTGGGGAAAGATAAAAATGTAAAAAAATATAAATGTTAAAAAAATAGATAAAAATGTATAAAAAAAATGTATATGTTAAAAAAAATGTATATAAAAAAAATAGATGGGAAGCAAAGGAATTGGAAGTGCTGTGGGGAAAAGCACTTGGGCCAGTGCTGCGCCAAGAAGCACACGGACAGCACTTGGAAGTGCTGCGGGGGAAAAAAAAACAAACAAGCTGCGCCAAGAAAGTGCTGCGCGTGTGCTGCGGGGGAAAGCAAAAAGAGGCTCTGAAGCGCTTTTGAAGAAAAACAAACACCACCTAAGAGAAAGTCTTTGGTATGATCTAAGTGACAAAGACATAATGACCTTTAACTAAGATATCGAGTTTTATAGTTGTTATGTGTAATCGGGAGGAATAATGTATTGTGATCTAAATCCCTTAGAACTCTTTCTTGAAAAGAATTGCAGCTATTTGTGGAACGTGAATTTAGATATTGTTTGAATTTCTAAATTTGGGGTATTGAGTTACTTGAAGATATGATCAGAACTTTAATTTAAGTAAAGTAAGTGTTTAACACTTTATACTTATATATGCTATTGGTTTGATAACGTTTTAGGTAATGATTTGTATTGTTAAGCATGATAGGTATCAGTATGAGTTATGTTTGTAAAGTCCTTGGGAGAAATGAAATACTGAGATTATGCTTTGTCTAGATTCGAGGAAATTAAGTCTTATACGACTTTAATTTTAATAGGATATTGATGTATTAGGGAATGTAAGAAAATTGGCATGTTGTATGTAACATCTCGCCTTCCTCAACACACAATATTATCCGGTTTGCTCCACCGGCTCACGACTTTGTTTCTGGCGACCTGGTGAGGACTTCCCAGGAGGTCATCCATCATGGTACTACTCCCACCCTAGCACGTTTAACTGCAGAGTTCCAAGAACCTGTCGTGCATTAGGCCCCAAAACGCGTTGTTGTTAGGAAGACCAAGATATTCCTCCCACCCTATTACTTGTAAGTGTATCTAAACCAAAAACTATACTTATTTGTGTAATTAAAACATCAACACCGATCACATTTTAATACGGGTTTAATGTCACGACACAAATAAAAGAAAATTAGATTTATCGAAAATATTTTAACTTTTTTTTTCATTGGAGCTATGAAGGGTCTCCACTATTCATCGTACTCGTACCTTAAAATTTTACATGTTAAAATATATGATTGGTTTAAAAAGAAGAGGGCTTGTTGGATAATAAACACATGATAACTTGGTTGTTGCAATTTTAATATCGCCCAAAATATCATATAATCCATCAAACATGCATGGTCCAATCATAATATGTAATACTATTATCTTCGTAATGTATATTATAGAATGCATGTAAACTTCTTCGCTTTAGCAAATTTTCAATCATATAATACGTCGAATTCCATCGAACGGGCATAAAAAGTTCAGTCCCAAAGCTCTAAAACCATGGCCTTGGCAATATCTTCTATATGTCACATGCATTCCTTTACTTGCCCAAAATTCTTGGTAACATAACTCTAAATTTATTTATAATCAAGCAAAAGTTATTTAAAATTTTCTTGAAAAGCTATTTGTGCACAACAACATTTATGAAACAATGCATCGTCTAACATAGGGGTTAAATCACACTTTAGTTTTTACACATACATTATTATTACTAGCGTTATCAAACGAAATGTTACACCGTTTATTATAAGATTAAAGACATTTTTTAGTAATTGAAAATTAGAGTTCACCTGAATGTCGCGCACCAAACGGTTGGTATTTAACGAGCCTAAAAAGGTGAATCAAAAAACGATTTTAACAAATGGACCGACCCACGAACAATCTTGTGGCCCAAACAGCTACCTATGGCCCATCATCACCATGCGGCCCAACAGCTACAATCTGGCCCAAAATGCTGTCCTAAAATGCTATCATCGGGTCCTGCAATGTCGTACCGTAACGTGTCAAAATTCAGGATTTTTGTCGGTTAAAGCATAGATTTTACATAAGCTATGTATCATAACTAAAATTCCGTCAATTAGCTATAAGTAAATAAAAAAACTATAATATGAACAAAAAGCTATGCTAAAAGCAAGGTTCCAAATAACGTAAGCGCGTGATGTGGCGGCAAGGACAAGCCTCAAGCCTTGGAAGTCACGACGAGGATATGGTGTTTTCCAAGGCAAGACTTATAGCAACAAATCTCTATATCCTATATAATATTATACACATAAAACATATTTTTTACTACTATTACTTAATGAATCAATGATAATAAACAATTTAAATTGAGTTATATAGCAAAAACTATCAAAGAAGACATTTAAATGACAAGTTAAATCAAATATCACGTTACAAAAATCTGCACATTACCCCATGGCGTGCCTCAGGCATAACGTGGCGTGCGACACAAACTTTGAGCCACGGCGCGCCATGGCGGCTGTTGCGACGAGCTTTTTCGTAACATTGGCTAAAAGTCAAGAATCGTGATAAAAATAGAGTTAATAATTTAACCCTATCAGGGGCATTTGGTATGTCAGATTCCAACGAAATTGGAATGATCAAGTCCATTGACCAAATTCCATCATCATGTTTGGTTAGTTTTTAACAAGGAAAGAAATATGTGAAATCCTTCATTCAAAGAACTGATCATTCCTTCATTTTTAGGAAGGAATTTAAATCCATTCATATCTTTCTTCCATCTACCCACCTACTTAAATCTTCTTCATCAATTTTCTTAAATCAATTGATTTCTTCACGAATCTTCCTGCTCGTTCATGCTCTTCCTCACTCATGGTTCTTCATTCCCCCATTCAATTGTTCAGTTGTTGTTTTTTATCGTTCATGTTTCTCATTGATCTTCTTCTCTGTGTTGTCATCGATCTCCTCCATCGTGTTGTCATCGGTCTGCTTCTTCTTGGTCGATCTTATTTTTGCTACTACTATTATTCTTCTCATTTTTGAAAAGTAGGAACCCTATATCGGGATAAAGATGGTGGTTGGAGAATTGATGATGATGCTTCAAAAGTAGCAACTTTAAGGTTGAAGAATGGCGATAAACTGAGGATGCAAAAGAATGTTATCGACTTAGGTAAAAAAAGGGGGAATAGGATGAAGAAAAGGGGAATTACCTAAATTAAATTCCAATACCAAAGTTAAAATAAAAAACGTTATTTCTATTTAAATTACCAAAACTAAAACCAAATTTGTGGAATAGTTTGCAAATGTTAATTTCATTATTATTTATATCAAAAAAATATTTGAATTTTTTGGTCGATTTGTTTTTATTTCATTCGAATTTCTTTGTAAACCAAAACATACAGATTCCAATTCATTTAAGGGTTAAATATACCAAAATGTATCAAAGTTGTCATATTTTATCATTGTATGTATTCAACTTAATAACAAACCATTGTATATACTGAACCTGCATAAATGACAATTTTTTAAGTTGAACATGTAGAATGGTAAGTTTTTAAGTTGAGTACATACAATGATAAAATGTGATGACTTGGATACATTTTGGCGTACTTAACCCTTCATTTAACATATAAGATTCCGTTTGCTGCCAACCAAACACCTGGTCAAACCTGATAACATTTCATTCTGATTCTTCTAGATTCAAATTCTTTTGAAAGATTCTATTCCTTTATAAACGATTTTGAGAACCAAACGCCCCCTTAGTTGTCACTTCCTTTTGCAATATGACATTGTACGACCATACTTGACGTTGATTGTTAAGTACGATTTGATCTAAATCACTTCCAGACCTCAACCCTCGGCAAGAAGTACAAGTGTGTCGCCCTTAAAGTTGAGCTTCCATCCACCATAAAGAGAGCTCTACACAATTTGCGTCATGTTTTTCCTCTTATTGTTGGTGAGAATCACCAAATTAAACAAGTCCCAAACATCGGCCTTTCTTCCGTGCTCGGGAAAAACTTTTCTAATTTGGTCATGTGATGATGAATCATTGGCAATTTTCAGATATTAAAACAAAAGCAGATGGAAGAATGCAAGAGATATTGTGAAAATAAGAACTTTGGAAAAACGAATACGATAACGAGATTGCGAGAACCATGAGCGTTTTTGTGTTTTTTAACTTGAATTCTAACCCCATACTCGATACACCTTATTTATAGTGTTTTGAGGGTCTTGATATTAAAAAAACCAACCAAACATGGGAATCCCTGTAAATTGGATTCCAATTCCTCCATATTCCCAAGGATTCCATCGAACCAAACACCCCTTAAGTTCGACGATAGAAATTCCCTTGTTTTAAATGGATAAATAATTAATGCTATTGATATAGGTTAATTGTGTCATGATTCTAGTTAAGGAAAATAAAAAATTTCTAACATAGATATATGAGATACGACAACATAAGCAAGAAATTTCCATAAAAACGTTCCAACAAAACAATTAGATCTCAAACTATCCAACCATTAATGGTCAAAACAAACACATACCATAGATCTTCTATAAGTCAAGCACTTCATAACTTGTTTGTACGTGTCACATTGTGCAAGCCCTTAACCGATGTTTGTGATTTACTAATTTTGTTTGGTATACACGTGTATATAACATGCACACATACATAAAAACCAAAAAAACAACTTTAGTTACTTGGTTAACAGGGTTTTCCCCTAAATGAACATAGACTCTACTTCCGATATAAAAACAAGCCACCCTCTCTGCTCCCAGGGGCGGAACCAGAAACTTTATGGAGTTTCTGTAGGCGGAGCCTAAAATAAGATGTTGAGAAAACATTTTCAAGAGATATATTTATTATATGGTAAATGATCGTTGTGAGAAGTTGATGCTAACGTGAGAAACGTGAGAACTGAATATGAGCCTTTGCCCCTTGATTACTTTTCATCTTATGCCTTCCCATAAATTATGCTTTAGAAGTGAATTAATCTAGTACATTATCTCAGTGCATCTCCTCTTATTGTGCATCCAATTATCGATAATCACTTCCTACGCTTCTCACGTTAATCTTAACTTCTCACATAGACTCAACCTTATATATATATAATATACACACCACACACATAAACAATAGTTGTTAAAAACTAAGCTAAACAAAGTTGGGTGGGAATAAATTTTACCTTCTTTCTACAAACTTTCAGGGGGGAGCCTTGGCCCCTTCTGGTCATATGGTGGCTGCGCCACTATCTGCTCCATTACACTCTCTACTCCATTACATAGGGAAATTTCGACCCCATTGACGTCAATTATCCACCTCTAATGTTCCTTATCCGATTTTGAACAAACCATAAAAACAAAAATCGTCATTACTTCAAATTGTGAAGAAAAAGAAAAAAAAAACATAAAAAGACAAGAAATGAAAACAATGAAATCACACACGATAGAAATTCCTTGTTTTAAATGGATAAGTAATTAATGCTATTGATATTTGATACAGGTTAATTATGTCATGATTCTAGTTTTAAAAAATTAAAAATTTCTAACATGGATATATGAGATACGGCAACATAAGCAAGAAATTTCCATAAAAATGTTCCAACAAAAACAATTACATCTCAAAGAACCCAACCATTAGTGGTTAAAACAAACCCATACCATAAATCTTCTATTAGTCAAGTACTTCATAACTTGTTTGTATGCATCACATCGAGCAAACCTTTAATCAGTGTTTGTGATTTACTGATTTTGTCCGACATGCACATGTACATAACATGCACAACGCATAAAAACTAAAAAACAACTTCAATTACTTTTATAAACGGTTATCAAGGTTTCCCCCCTAAACTAACCTACATAGACTTCACAAATAAACAAATTAATCACATTTAGATTAGGAACACATAAAATGCCATCCCCGACCCTGCTTTAAATATAAAGACAAGCCTCCCTCTCAACTCCCTTTCCTGTAACTCAGGAAACTTCGACCGCATTAATGTTAGATACACACCATTAAAATTCCTTATCCGGTTTCAAACAAACCATACAAACAAAAACCGTAATTACTTTAAATTGTGAGGAAAAAAAAAAAAAACATAAAAAAGACAAGAATTGAGAACAATGAAATCACACACGTTTGGTCACTCCAAAAGGGTATTTTCTTTTTTCACATAAACATTGAACATAATGCTATGCGTATAGCAGGCTCGGGCTGAGCGGGCTTAAGCCCGACGAGCTCAGCGAGTAGGGCGGGCTGTGGTACGTGGTTCTCCATGCCGGCGGGCTCAGCGGTTCATGGGTTGGGCAACCTGCTATGTTATGTGTGTTGTGTGTGTATGTTGTGTGTGTTGTGTGTGAGAGGGTTAGGTTTCGGGTTGTAGAGGGTTATAAAAGGGTTAAGAAATGGTTGAAAAAAACTGATGTATAAGCTGATGTGATAGTTAGGTTGAGAGAATTGGGGCAGTGATAGCCTAATAAAGAAAAACAGAAGGGGTAAATTTTCTATTCAAAAAACAGCAAAAAAGAAAAGAAAAGAAGTGCCACTCTCTTCTTCTTCTTGTTCTTCCTACGAACAACGAGAGAGTAGGAAAGCAAACACAGTGTTTGAAAATGGCGACTCCACCGAAGCCATGGAAGGCTGAATACGCTAAATCTGGAAGATCTTCTTGTAAATCCTGCAAAACCCCCATTGATAAAGAAAAGCTCCGTCTTGGAAAGATGATTACCGCCACCCAATTCGACGGTTTCATGCCTGTAATCAATCAATCAATCAATCATCTTTACCTCATTTCATAGATTCTTTCTTCCACTTCTTCAGTTAATCTTTGCCAAAAAATTTGTGGGTTTCTTGGTGTTTGCATTTAGGTTTCTTGATTTTGATTGTTTCAAGATTGTGTAATGTCAAATGGGGTTGTTTCAATCTTGTTGGTATAGTTTTATTCTGGTTTTGATATTTGAGGGGTTTGTTTTTTCTCAATTTTGACCATTTTTTTTGGGTTTTTATGCCAAAACCTAGTTTTTTGTTTGAAATTTGTTGTAAAGTTGAATGCCCAATTAGCAATTTATCATTAAAAAGCAGGTTGGTATTGGGTTTTGGGGGTTGTTTCTTGAGGAGGTGATGTTGAATCTTTATATGATTGCCTTGTTTTGTTTATTTGATTGTGTTTCCTCTTTTGGAAGTTAAATTTTGGTTTTGTAGTTGTTCATGACTTTGGTTGGATATTGAAATGCTTACATTGTTAAGAGACCCACGTGGGCTAGACAGCCTAGACTTGGACTGTTTCTTCTTGATATATATTGGAACTTCCTTTCTCTCAAGGGCTTTTTTGGAGTAACATTGGGTTCCACGAATTCTTACATGATATCAGAGCCAAGGTCTACCACTCTAGAGACCTGATACTATGAGACAATTTGTGCTCATCTAGCCCCTTCACTTGTCTTGGCCCCTCTCGGCACTTTGGAACAATCTGTGAGATTGTTAGGGTCTTTTGAAGGGGTGTTGTTAGGGTCCCACATTAGCTAGACTTGGACCATTTCTCCACAGTATACATTGGAACTTCCTTTACTCAAGGGTTCTTTTGGAGATCAAATATCAATATTGGGGTTTCACATATTCTTACATGGTACGAGAGCCAAGGTCTATCACTCTAGGGACTTGACACTCCGGGGCAATGTGAGATCATCTAGCCCCCTTCATATGTCTTCCCCTCCCTTGACACTTTGTGACAATCTGTGCTGTCTAGTCTCCCTTGGAGGAGCTGTGTTAGAGTCCTACATCAGCTACACTTGGACCATTTCCCCTCTATATATTGGAACCTCCTTTCTTTCTTCGAGGGTTCTTTGAAAATTAATCTAGGGCTTCCGTATATTCCGACATACATGTTCTTAGTTTTTGGTGGATAACATTTCTAACCATTATTCGGTGGCTCAGTTTGTTAGGTAACCATTGTACTTTCAGAAATGCAAAAGGAATTCATTGTAGTTAGCAACAATGCTTGAAATTTGATGAAATTTAGCAACTATAGTGGTTATTTTTTCGCATTGTTGCCAACTACAACAAATTATTTGTGTTTCGAAAGTATAAGGGGTTGGTTAACATGTGCCAAGTTCGATGGTTGGCATCAGAAATGACATTAGCCCATTTAGTTTGCAAGGTTCTTTTAAGGTGTATGTAAGCTTCTTTCATTCCTTTTGCTTGTACTCTAGTTAGAAATGCTACACATCTAATCTTTTATAAAATTTTGTTAAAAATTGCTTAATTAAGCATGTTTTTTGGAGCAGATGTGGCATCATGCAGAGTGCATATTGAAGAAGGCAAAACAAATAAAAGCGTACGTTTTTGTTTCCTTTTACGTATGACAGGACGGGACTAGATAAAACAAAAACCTGTTATCCCACGTTAGGTGTGACATTAGGCTTGAGTGGGAACAAAAATGCAAATTTTTTGAACAAAAATCAGCAAGATGAGACAAAATTAGTAAATTACTAAAATACCCATGTCAAATCAAAACCCTAAAACCTTCCAAAGTTCTTTCACAAACTACCCCACTCTTGCATGTTTAGTCCTGTCTGCATACCAAACTTACCCTGAACGGTTCTTTTTTAATTTTAAGTACATTATTTTCTAATTTTTGTTGTATTTTAGTCCTGATGATGTAGAAGGCATCGAAACACTTCGTTGGGAAGATCAACAAAAGATAAGACAATATGTCGAAGGTGGCGGTGGTGGTGCTAGCGGATCCCCAAGTGTGCCTGCTTCATCTGCTACAAAATGCACAATCGAAGCTTCTAAAACTTCTCGTGCTACTTGTAAGATTTGCAACGAAAAGATTCTCACGGGGGAGGTGGGTAATTTTTCGTTGTTCTTTCTATGATTGGAATGAACTACCGAAACCAAAAAATTTCATGGTTTCTTGTTGCAAATAATTTTTCTGATTCTTTATGGGTAGGTTCGTATATCTAGTAAGCCTGAGGGTCAAGGTCCTAGAGGCTTGGCATGGCACCATGCTAAATGTTTCACAGACGCTTCTCCAAATACTCAACTTGAAAAGTTAAGTGGGTGGGAAAATCTTTCGGATTCTGATAAGGCAAGCGTTGGTTCGTTGGTTAAGAAGGTCCCGACCAACAAAAAAGGTAGCGTTATTTTGTAAAAAATTTGTGTGGTTTCTTTGTTGGGGAAGTTTAAATGAGATCTGTAAATATTTTGAGAACCTGAGAACCAACTATTTTTGTTTTATTTACAATGAATGACGCAATAGATATTCATGTGAAAATGCATGATATTCATTATGATTAAGGGTTATTCATTATGAATAATACATGAAATAATTGGTTCCAAGGTTCTCAATATTTATGGTTCTCATTTGAACTTTTGTCTTTCTTTGTGATGCTCATGTGTGACCATTAAATGCTTTGTTTTTTAGGCAAAGATGAAGTGAAGGAGGAGAAAGAAACGCTAAAAGGAAGCTCTAAACGTAAAGGAAGTGTTGATCATGACCAAAAGTCAAAGATGGCTAAGATTGAAAGTGACCCTTCGACACCAAAAACATCGAGGAATGGCAACAATTCAGGGGATCGTGATTTGGAACCATCCAAGTTGCATAGTTTACTAGAGGCACAGACAAAAGAATTATGGGCTCTTAAAGATGATCTTAAGAAAAGTGTATCAACCGCAGAGCTAAGGGAAATGCTAGAAGCTAATAATCAAGATTCTTCAGGATCAGAACTTGACTTGCGTGACCGTTGGTAAATTCTTTTCTTTCAACTCTTTTTAACTACTCATAAACAATAAAAATTGTAGTTCTCTTTTGGAAACTAACTCTTTGATGAATTTACAATCGACTCACTATGAAAAATGTGGGCTTTATAGGACGCCAAATATGTCTACATGTTACGATGGACTGCTTTATAAGACTTAAGTTTATAGTACCAAACAGTTGTGCACGATATGTTGATATGACTTTTTTGGGCATCGTAACTAGTTTTTAGGACATTTTTAAATAAAGCGTTCTATCAATATTTTTATGACATTATCTAAAAAAATGTGTTATAAAAACAAGTGTCCTTTAAAAAGACATGCTCATAGGATACAAAAGTTAATATGACGGTGTGACCCTTTTAATTTAAAAAAATCCCTTAAAAAACTTGTTAGGACGCCCTAAAGTTTTCTATCAATGTATTCTAACACTTTTACATATGACACACACACACTAATGTTTTGTTCTATAAACCTAAGTCATATAAATCAGTCTATCACGACATTTAGACACATTCTATAATTTTTTTTTTGTTGTAGGCCTGTAGGGATTGCGGACTACTTATTTGATTTATCTTTGTTGACTATTAAAGCTCGAATATGACATAAATCAAAATTTATAGTTTCAAATCTACATAGAGGAGTAAATATTATGTTCATCAATATCATTATCATTAAAAATATATTTTAATCGTCTTGCATTTTTTTAAATAGTGCTGACGGGATGCTTTTTGGAGCGCTCGAAAATTGCCCACTTTGTTCCGGCCATTTTCACTATTCCGGAGGTACCTACAAATGCAAAGGGTTTCTAACCGAATGGAGCAAGTGTGCATACTCCACTTCCGAGCCCAAACGTGTCATAGGAAAGTGGAACATCCCACAAGAAACAAAGAATCAATATCTTTTGAAGGTACTTTAATTAAACTAATCTTGTTTCGTTATATTGGGTGTAAAAAAGATTCTAACTTTCTTCCTGATTTACGATCTTTAGTGGTTCAAGACACAAAAGACGAAAAAACCCGTTCGGATAATGCCTCCACCTTCGTCGAGTACTCCCGGAAAACCATCGGGTACCGGAACAACACAGTCATCCCAAAGTGAAAAGTTAGGGGATTTGAAAGTTTGTATTATGGGCGTCTCGTCTAAAACTATGGTACTATCTTTAGTACGTTTTTTTTTTCTTTTTTTTTTATCTCGTAAGATGTACTGCACACGACTTTATGATGGATATTACTATGCAGGGTGAGTGGAAGACGAAAATTGAGAGCGTGGGTGGAGAGGTTCATGCGAAAATCAAGAAAGGTCCGTTTTTCTTGCATAAAGACCGTATTAGAATCTTGATAAATATTTTTATGCTCGTTTTGAGGTTTTGTGGCTAAAATAGTGGCTGCTTTTTATGTCAATATGATAGATACGAACTGCGTAGTTGTAAGTGGAGTCCCGAGAATCAGAACACCGAGATGAGAAAGGCAAGGTAACGTTATGGTTTTTGCTTACACTTGTAAAACATTTGAGAAAAACTCTTAAAAACTATTTTTAAGCATAAAGTACTCTTTATTGATGCATATTACTTAAAGTTCAAGATTACAAGTAGATTATGTGTAAGTGCAACCTAAAGTTCTTGTACTTAAAGTTCGAGTTCTAACAGAATATTTAATTATTATCTATATAAAAAATATTATTAAACTAAAAATAAAATTAGTTTGTTATTGAACTTAAAATTAGATTATAATAAAAAAATTGAATTAAAGAAATTACACAAAAAATAACGGTAACGTTTAAATAGTTAATTTGTTTTCTCAATGATATTTCCAAAAAAAAAACTATTCAAAAAAATGTTGCGTTCTCAAAACCACATAAAATCATATTATAATATCGATACAATACAGCCAAATAATAAAATTGAGATATCTCAATGCATTGCTCAAGTACCCTTCTTGTATCAAGTAAATGGGGCCGACCCCATGAATCCATGATCGCGTTTTTATCCGAAATGTTACTAAATAAAATCTTGTTGTGGGTGGGTTTCTTGAAATTTTTTATCTGTTTGAGCGTGGCAGGAGGATGAAAATACCGATTGTGAGGGAGGATTATTTGGTTGATTGCTTTGAAAGACAGAAGAAGCTTCGGTTTGATTTGTATAAGATTGAAACGAGTGAAGAGGCGAAAAGCATGGTGACGGTCAAAGTGAAAGGGAGGAGTGCTGTCCACGAAGCATCGGGCTTGCAAGATACCGGACATATCTTGGAGCACGGAAAAAGCATTTATAATACGACTTTGAACTTATCGGACCTATCGACTGGTGTTAACAGGTGGGTTCGTTTTTACAAATATTCTTAACCGTTTCTGATTTATCTTTGTGGGTGTCGGTTATTCTCTAACTCGTGTTTTGATGCACCTTTTGTGTTGTGTGTGTGTGAAGTTATTATATTCTTCAGATAATTGAAGACGATAAAGGATCAAATTGTCATGTGTTTCGGAAGTGGGGTCGAGTTGGAATGAGAAAATTGGAGGAACAAAGTTGGAAGAGATGTCGAAGGAGGATGGAATTCAAGAATTCAAGCGATTGTTTCTTGATAAAACCGGAAATACGTGGGAGTCTTGGGAACAAAAGAAACTTCAGAAACAACCCGGAAGATTCTATCCGTTAGATATCGTATATCAATCTTCCCTGATTACTTTCATACTCACCTAAATTTCAAGAAACATTTCAAGACTCATTTCAAGAAACATTTCAGAATCATTTCAAGAAACATTTCAAGACTCATTTCGAGAAACATTTCAAGACTCATTTCGAGAAACTTTCAAGAAACATTTTCAAGAAACATGTCATGAGTGCATTTTTCATTCACTTCCACTAATGCTCAAATGGTTGATTTTGTAGGATTATGGGGTGAACAAAGATTCGCATCAGAAGAACAAAGTTAAGGATGCAAAGAGCCAACTTGCTCCTCCGTTAGCCGAGTTGATGAAGATGTTGTTTAACGTGGAAACATACAGGTTGATACAATTTGTCTTACATTATTTTACTTTATATGCTTAAAAGGGAAGTTCTTTTTTATATAAAAAGTTTGAACTTTTCAGAGCTGCAATGATGGAATTTGAGATTAATATGGCGGAGATGCCCCTTGGGAAGCTTAGCAAAAGTAATATCCAAAAAGGTAGCGGAAATTGCTGATGGGTTTATTTGAAATGTGATCGATATATTTTCGGTATCATGACGATGTCCGTTTTTCTTTGTTTTCTTCCAGGTTTTGAAGTATTGACAGAGCTTCAGAATCTATTGAACAAGGCGAGTGATAACCTGCAATGAAAGAAAGCATGATTGTTGATGCTAGCAACCGATTTTTTACCGTCATTCCTTCCGTTCATCCACATGTAATCAAGGATGAGGATGACTTCAAATCAAAGGTACAAAAGAATTCATTTATTTTCAAGAAATGTCTTGTGTGTGTGTGTGTGTGTATATATATATATATATATATATAGAGTAGAGAGAGAGGGGAGAGAGAGAGAGAGAGAGAGAGAGGAGAGAGAGAGGAGAGGAGAGAGAGAGAGAGAGAGAGAGTGGGAGAGAGGGAGGAAGGTTTATGGGAAAACCCCCAAGAGAATGAAAAATTGAGGAATACCATGGTAATTGTTCATCTGGACGGTATGCACATATGCGTACAAGTAATTGAAGATGGTTTATGTTTTTTATGCATGTGTGAATGCTACAAATTACTTGTATGCACATGTGCATACCATACAGATGAACGTGTACTAGGGTGTTCCTTAGTTTATCATATTTTTGCGGTTTTCCCTGAACCTGGCATTTATATATATATGTATGTATGTATATATATATAGAGAGAGAGAGAAGAGAGAGAGAGAGGAGGGAGAGAGGGAGAGAGGGAGAGAGGGAGAGAGGAGGAGAGAGAGAGAGGGAAGTTTCTTTAGGAACCGCGAACCATCCATAGCCCACCACTTGTCTCTCTTCAGGATGAATGTTCATGACACATTCACGGTGAAAATGGACCTGTTATTCGTCATGAATCACACGTTCACACCGAATATGGAAGTATTATTCGTCATGAATCACACATTCACACTGAATATGGAAGTATTATTCGTCATGAATAACACATTCTAGATGAAAATTGAATATGGACGTGTTATTCATCATGAGTCACGCATCCACGTCCATATATTCAGATGAGCATGCCACGTCTCACGTTGTGGACGGTTCCCGGGTTCCTAATCAATTTTAGGTTGCTAACGTAACCTTCCTTTATATACATATGGCAATCTGATTAGCATTTTCTCTATGTGATTTTTTCTTTCTATATTGTAGGTTAAGATGCTAGAAGCGCTTCAAGATATCGAAATTGCTTCTAGGCTAGTAGGCTTTGATGTTGACAACGATGATTCACTTGACGATAAATATAAAAAGCTTCAATGTGAAATGGTTCCTCTTCCCCATGATAGTGAAGATTATCGGTTAGTTGAGAAGTACCTCCAAACTACGCATGCCCCTACTCATACGGTGGGTATACTTCTCCCTCTAAATGACTAAATCTCATAACATACGTTGCAAAAACAATTGGATTGCAATGTGTTGGCCTTTTTCGTCTTTCAACATAACACCCGTATTGAAATTTGGTCTTACTTTTAGGATTGGGCACTCGAACTTGAGGAAGTTTTCACGGTTGACAGACGAGGGGAGTTTGATAAGTTTGTGCCTTATAAAGATAAACTCAAGAACAAAATGCTTCTTTGGCATGGTAGGTTTGAAGTTGTAGCTGCTAGAAAATGTTTAGCATCGGGATGGTACTAAAATATGTTGTTATTAATAGGTTCTCGGTTGACAAACTTTGTCGGTATTTTAAGCCAAGGATTGCGAATAGCTCCTCCTGAAGCTCCAGCAACCGGCTACATGGTCCATTCTCTTCTCTCTCTATGCAACAAACACGCGCGCACACACATAAATATATATAGGGTCAGGTTCAAATGGAAACTCAATGTGAGGACAACCAAGAGCGCGCCACGTGTCCTATTCGGCTCATATTTAGTTTGAATAATACAGGATTATTCATACTAAATATTATGCATTATGAATAATACAATATTCAGACTGAATAATACAATTCAGTATTATTCGGTCTGAATACTGTATTATTCACCTTGAATATTCAGACTGAATACGCAACGTGGCCCGCTCCCGGCTGTTCTCACGTTCGCAATTAAAAATGAGTTTCCGTTTGAACTTGTCTCTCTCTCTCTCTCTCTCTCTCTATATATATATATATATATATATTGAGTCGGGTTCAAACAAGAACGATACCTATTTAAGAGAATAAAAAAACGGTTGAATTAAATGTGGTTTTGCACGTGATTTGACCGTTTTCCTATTCTCTTAAATAGTTAGCATTCTTGTTTGTTCCTCCTCTCTCTCGCTGTTATATATATATATATATATATATATATATATAGGGGTGGGTTCAAATGTGAACTACTTTTTGGTTGTGAACATGAGAACAACCGAGAGCGCGACACGTGGCGGATGACTAGGCGCCACGTCAGGTCCACGGCGGATGACTAGGCGCGATTCATGGGAGGGCATTGAATTAAAGGGGGGGGGGACCACACTCAAAGCCGCTACGTGTCGCGCTCTCGGCTGTCCTCGCGTTCACAACCAAAAAGTGGTTCACATTTGAACTTTCCTCTATATATATATATATATATATATAGGGTTAGGTTCAAATGTGAACTCAATTTTGGTTGTGAACGTGAGGACGAAACTCAGCCACACATCTTCGGTTACGATGGACGCGATCACGACGGATCGGCGCGATTCATAGGAGGGTGGAGATTATTAAAGGAGGGGACCGGTCAAAGCCGCCTTTATTGACCGGATGAGTGGCTGAGATTCGTCCTCATGTTCACAACCAAAATTGAGTTCACATGAGGAAAATTCAAATGTGAATCATCTTTCCTTGCGAACGTGAGGACAACCGAGAGCGTGCCACGTGGCATATTCAGATTGACTATGCCACGTGGTGTGATTTTAGTGGTCCTCACGTTCACAATGAAAGAGGAGTTCACATTTGAACTTTCTTCTCTCTCTCTCTCTGTATATATATATATATAGATGAATAATCATTTGCCCTGAATAAGTTATACAAACATATACACTTGTTTTTATGTGTTGTTTCACAACGGAACATGTGTCAAAATGCAATGTTTATACAGGGGTGTTTCATATGTGAAATGTTTAGAATGTTTTCTGTGTGCAAAAAAACAATCTTGAATGTTTCACATATGAATAACACTGTATAAACACTGCGTTTTCACATGAAAACTGGTTTGTTAGTTTGTACGAACTTTTTGGGTTTGTAAAAGTCCCAATGAGAATCTTGGAACCACTATTCATGTATTATCCATGATGCATAACCCTGAATAATCACAAATATTACTTACCATAAATTTTCATCAACAATATCATGCATTTTCAAATTTTCATCGGAATATCATGTATTTTCATGCAAGTAATTTTCATCATAAATATCTATTGCGTCATTCATTATGAATAAAGCATGAATAGTTGGTTCCTAGTTTCTCAAATACGATAATGCACATTTATTAGTAAATGGATCTTGCGACTTATCCGATGCTCAAGAAAATATTCTCTTCTAATGTGTAGTTTGGCAAAGGAATTTATTTTGCCGACTTGGTTAGCAAAAGTGCTCAATATTGTTTTACCGACAAGAAAAATCCCGTCGGTTTAATGCTACTAAGTGAAGTCGCTTTGGGGGAAATGTACGAGCTCAAGAAGGCCAAGGTTAGTTTTCATAATAAAATTCCTTTTTATAACAATTATTGCACATGCCTTCCAGTGGCGGAACACGACACTTAGAACCTAGGGGGCTGAATCCAAGGGTGTCGATCAAGTTTATAAGACGCTTAAAATAAAAAAACATCATAATAGAGTGTCTTAGTTGCAACAAGTTTGTAGGATGTTTTTGAGCGCCATAACAAGGTTTTAACAAAATTTTGAAACTAAAGTGTCTCATTAGCTAATTTTATAGAACGCTTTTGAGAAGTCTCCTACAAACTATTTTTATAGGATATATGATACTTTTTCGAATAGTAGCCTGTAAAATAGTTAATATGACGTCTTATTTCGAAAGTATTATAAAAGTACTTTTTACGACAACCAAAAACGTCCTATAAACTTTTTGGAGCACTTTTAGATATGACGGTTTCTTTGTTTGGTCCTATAAAACACTCTATTAAAACGTTATTTATTTATTTTTATTTTAGACTTCCTATTATAACTTAATTTCATTGTATCACAACTAAACTAGCCAAAATGTGCATCGATTAACTATACCAATTTATCTGGTACAAATAGACAACACGTCAGGAACGGACCCAAAAATTCTTTTATATGGTGGCACCATATAATATAAAGTATAAACCAAAAAGAAATAAAAAAAAATGAACGGTTTTTATTGATGCCTATTCATCTTTTTTTTTATCAACGTTCAATATCGTCTTATGCATTTTTAGCCAAATTCAACTGTTTCAAAGAATTTTTAAAATTCTAGTTTTCAAAGAATTTTTGAGTTGTTTTAACATTTTGATAGATGTTTTTCCATTTTTATGGTCAATTTCAAAAGTTGATTTTCGGTTTTTGGTATATAATATCGAAAGAAAAACCTTAGTACTCTATTAGCCTAACCTAATCTATATAATTGATATGTTCCATAGTTTGTTTCAGTATAGTATATATAATCATAAGCATAAGAAGGTAACTCCATCAAATAAAATCTTACAAAATTGGAATAATTATTCAAGGTTGGGATTGTAAAAATTAATGGAATGGCCCACTTAGGTAAAAAGCAATGGAGAGTGGAGGGGCCAAGTTAAAAAAACCTAAACTAATTTAACTATAGGATTTGAAGCATTAACAATGAGCAATTAAATAGGGAAAAAATCGGAGGGGCCTTGGCCCTCCATTGCCCATATGGCCATCCGCCACTGATGCCTTCCATACACGTTATAAACTAAAACCAAACGAGCACGATATATCCCACCTGAAGGTGAAGGTGGGGTTTGACCATCATATGTAATATGTATGCAAATCTATCATCTACTCCAAAAAGTAGAACCACTGTTTCAGTGAAGACCCACAACTTTTTCTTCCCTATGTTGGGTTATGCATATTTTCTTTTTCATCGTTATTTTGTAATTAAAAGCGGACATTTTTTTTAAATTCATTATTCATTTTTGTAGTATATGGATAAACCTCCAAAAGGGAAGGATTCGACTAAAGGGCTTGGCAAGAAGATCCCTAATGAGTCTGAACACGTTAAGTGGAAGGATGATGTTGTCGTGCCTTGTGGAAAGCCGGTATCTTCAAATGTTAAGGCGTCTGAGTTAATGTATAATGAGTACATTGTCTACAACGCCAATCAAGTAAGTATTTTTTATTTTGTTGGATTTTTTTTTCATGAAAAATGTTTGTGTTTGACTTTTTTATACTAAAAAAATGAGCATAATGAACTTAGGGTCCGTTTACCAACACAAATTGAATATAAGCATTGATAAGGGGTTGTTTATTAATGGTTTGGGCGACTTATTTGCTCAGCCATACAAGAGTGTTTCTTTTAAGCTTAATCATTAAGCCATTAATGGAATAAGCCAAGGAGCCTCGCTCACATTAAGCCACCTCAAACAAATTATACTAGAAATGCCGCTGAAGTAATCCAACCCTTTTTCTTTGCCTCCCTCAAACCCATTCCCTCAAACGGACAAATTCATTCGGATAGACAACTTAACCATATAGGGCTTAGTGGAAAAAAGGTGAAAAACCCTTGAAAATGATTGTTTACCAAATATTTGGGTGAGTGTTGACTAAGTGCCGACCGAGTAAGAAAGCAACTCCTTTCTTACCGAGTCACCATTTAGTCGGTGTGTTGGTAAACAATATCCATTCTTACCGGGTAAGCACCTCTTATTTAGTAAGAGGCGGTCAACGTGTAGTTTATGTCATTTACCATCTTCGTGTTGTGGGCCCCGTGTATTTAACGTCAAGAAAATGAAGACGTGATCATGGGTTCCCTTTGATGTAAGCAAGAAACGAAAACAAGACTCGCAAAATGGAGAGATTTAAACGGTCAAAACTCAAAAATGTTAAGTTTATCTTTTCTTGAAAATGTGTACAAAAATCAAGATTCTTTTTCTTATGCGGTTGATTTTTATGCACCCGATGACCCATGAACTCGATTTTGGATATGCTATATTTTCAGGTGAAGTTGCAATTCTTGCTGAAGGTGAGGTTTCATCACAAGAGGTAAAGAAAGAAAAACACACAAGCTTCAATGTATAAAAATGGTTAACTTTTGTTTTGTTAGTACTTGGCAGTTGTGTTGTTGGTTCAAGATTAGCTTAATTGCTTAAAGATCTCTTTTTGGGGTTTGTTTGGAGATCTGAAGCAAAGCATTTGGTGATGTAATTGCAAATACTTTTGAAACCAATGATATTAAACTAGGTGTTCTGCTGTTGAAAAATGCAAAAGGGGGTGGAGGGTCAAGGTGGTTACCAATTGGACCAAATCAAGAACATGTTATTTGAAAAGGTGATGGGGTGTTTGGTTGGTTGAATGTTTTTGGAAGGATGAAATCTGTTAAAAGAATTAGAATATGAAGAGATCGAAAAGGAATTGAATTAGGTTTGACCACAACGTGTGGTTACAGGAAAGGAAATGGGATCTGATTGGTTTGCGGAATATGACTTCAAAGTTGTGATGAAGATAATGAAAATGACCAAAATTCCCTTTTATGACAATCCTTTGCTTAATTTATAAAATATCTTATAATGATAATGTTATTCAAGGTTCTAAAAGGCGCGAGGCACAGCATGGCAGTGAGGCCAAGCCTTTTAGGAGCCAAGTCGTTTTCAGGACATGACTTTATGGCGTCAAATTTCTAATTTATGTATAATATTTCTATATAAAAACATATGTTTATAGTGTTACTCAATGAGTCAATAGTAATAAACAATTAAATTAGGTTGCATATTAAAAACTAGCAAATAAGACATTAAAAATTTAAAAGAAAATCAAATATTACATTATGAAACCTATGCATTAGGCCATGGTTTCCATGGTTTTAACATAGGTTTGCCATGGCGGGCTGTACGACAAGTATTTTAAAACAGTGATATTGATGAGTAGTTGTGGTGGTGATGATGGTGGAAATAGGGGCAGAGGGGTGAGGTGGTGGTGATGACGGTGGAAATAGGGCCAGAGGGGCGAGGTGGTGGTGGTGGCAAGCGAGGTGGTATGGTGGTGATGGTGTTGGAGGTGGCAGCGATGACAATGGTGGAGGTAGAGATTACGTGGGAGTGGCGATGGGGTGGTTAAATTGGATTCAAAGGTTATATTTGTCTTTTTAAAATCAAATTAAGAAATTAAGGTGCCATTTTCTTTGTTCAAGTTGTTGGACACTACAATCTCTATGTTCTTCTTAATATGCAAGATAAACCTAAAAAATATTATATTTTCTTTGACTCTTTTGAACACCATGCTAGATTTGACGATGGCAAATGTTGACTGTATTATATCATTGTTGGTCCGCATTCCGGGTTGGAAAACAATGGGAAAGTTAACATCACAACAAGATTACTGGTATTGTCGATCCGAGTTTTTAATAATGTAGGGATGGAAGTAGTTTAATGATAACATTGATGATGATGTTTGTTGTTCAAAAAGTCCATATTCCACTTAATTTCTAGGTTTTTAAAAAGTAAAATTCTTTATTTTGTTGGTATGTTCACAATTTTATATATGATGGTGGGATGGAGTTTTGGATGTGTGTCATATACTACTCAAAAATCAAAATAAAGATGTATGTAAAATAATAATATTTATATTCACTTACATAGAATTTTCATTTTTAGTTTCTCTGTCTTTCTCTCTCACTCTATCATTCTCTTATCATTTTCCATGGACATCTTTTTTCAGAGTAGAAAGTTGGATAGGTTTTTTGAAGTTTCATGTTAAATTCCCATGATTACAAAACTTTTCCTTTATTTTTACATTGTCTTCTGAAAACACCATGGACTCCTTCTGAATGAGTTTCTTTTTTCCGTTTGATGAAGTCTTGGTTCAAATATGAATACCATGATCGAGTTCATAATCATATTTTTCAGTGTTATGCAAAACCAATACTTCCTAGTACAAACTCCAACGAAAGATAGAAGTATATTAAAATGAAAATGCTTCTGTGTTGGTCATCAAGTCAAGTCTGTTTCTCAAGGACGACTATCGTCAACCCTGTTTATCAACATCAATATATGTTAGCATCGTTTCAAAAGAACTTTTTATGTATTTGCTATAGAAGAAATTCAGCCAACAAGTAACTAGATTAACCAACCATATATTCCATCATGTTTTTTTTGAAGGCATAGTGGCAACGAACCAACGAACGACTACCACGAACACACACGCACGAACGCTTTTTCGACGATTTCGGGCATCTATGGACAACCCAACTAATCCATCGCTGTCTCGATTCAACTTACGTTATTGATATAATTTAACAATAAAAAGACGTTAAAAAGGTTTAAAAAAGGAATAAAAAATGATTTTGTTGGTAAACAAATTTCAAAGTCAAAGGACTTGACCAAAATGGTGACCCCTTAATAAAGGAGGGGGACTTGACTACCAAATCTAAATATGGGGTCAAATTTGTAATTTAGTGTTGATTAACGTAAATAATCACCCACTAAATCAATTTGGACACGTGTCGGTGGCAAATACGACAAGAAGCAGCGTGCGGCGGCGGCGTTCGGCGGAAAAATGTTTCTTTAAACACCCTTTCAAAATAATCAAATTGACACATGGACCCCATTCTTTTTTCTCTTACTAAATCGCTCATTAAACTTGACTTTATTATATCTTGTTAATAAAATACATTAATTAATGATTTTTAATTGTTTATTTAATCATCATTGTATATTTGAAGGGTGTTCAGTTCGAACATGATGACGAACTTGATTTGGTTTTTTATTTGTAAAATAATTTATCAAATGTGGAAAAAGCGCGTATGAATAGTAACGTTTATATTAATTAAGTCTTTGTTTCTTTTGATATAGGGGTTATTTGTTTTTTGATCAAGTTACATGAGTGTTTGAGATTGCCTATTTAAAATATTGATCTTTTTTTGGGTTGGACTAGTGTCTTGCAAGTCTTAATCTCTTAAATAATGTCGTTCAAAAAAAGATAAAGGGGATAGAGATGATAATAGAGATCATGCTAAGAAACAGAAGAATTTTATACGAGTACAACTTTTATTTGAACGAAGTGAAAAATACCGTTTGCATTCTCTTAGTAGCTTTTAACTTTATTAATTCTTATTTAAATATGTAGCATAAATAAATCTATATGAGATGAGAATTAAGTTCTTACTATATGCAAGATATGTCTTATGATATGTAGGTTGACTTGGTCGGTTGAACCGGTGAAGAGACCAGTTCAAATGTGACCGGTTTTATGATGTTTTAAGGACTAGAGTGAACCAGCCGATTTATTGATAAAACCGGTTGACCCATTTTTTAAACTTTCATTTGTGAGTTTTTTAAATATTTTTGGATGATATAAACTTGTTATTATATGTTTTTTTTAATGTTTTTGGATTGATTTTAACTTATTATAATGTGTGTTTTTAATGTTTTAACTTGTAGACATTAAATTTTTGGTTTTACACATATATAGGAAAATGGAAAATACATAAAAATACTTGAAACCGATTGAACCGATCAAACTAGGAACCCGTCATCACACCAATTTAACAAAAAAAAAAAAAAACAGTTTTTAAAACATTGGTCATCTTTCATATTTAAATTATTGGTGTTAACTTGGATATTTCTTTATGATTTAAATGATATTAATTAAAGTATTTGAAAAAGAGATTATTTTTTAAAATATACAATGTACAAATTAATTTATATTATTTTTGGAAAGTACGTAGTTATTTATTTAAACTACTTTTGCATACCATCTTTTTATTGGACTAATGAAGATCTCTTTAATATGTTTGAATAATTATGAAATTGCATGATTAAAACTACCTTTCTTAAAAATGTTATATACTACTACGACTAGTCGTGTTGATAAAACAATATTTGTGTAAAAGCCAAAGCTTTTATAATGGATTTTGGAACTTTAAAGATATATTCTTATAATAACAAGGAACCAACAAAACTTAAGACTTCAAACATAAAACTTAATGACATGATATGTAAAATTAATCTATATAACAATTCCTTCATTATGAATAAAATTAAGATTTATGAGTTCTTTATAAGTCTTAAGTTATTAGCTACGAATAACTTTTATTATGGTTTTAAAATTGAATTTGAATATATTAGCATATTAGACTAGCCTGTTGCTTTGGGTTTTAAGGTGTATCGGGTGGTGGGGATAAACTTCATCGGATATGATGAGTCCTTGCGGCTACAATATTATTGAGAAATATTCTTGGTAAGCCTAATGAGGACGTCAGTTTAAGTGAAGGATTTCATAACAACTCGTCCAATATGAATAAAAACACTTTAACAACTCTTCCACCATGGTTTTAAGTTATAGATTGAAGTTATTGGATCAGCCTCTTGCTTATGGGCTTTGGGGTATTACAATTTAAGTACTTCCTAACTTATTGAACAAGTTTAATTTTACAAGTCAAAATATTTAGAGAAGCCAAAGTAAAAAAAAAGGTTTAACCTTACGACATCAAGTGTTGTTCATTAGACTGTAATTAATTATTTTTTTGAGCAAAAGATTGATTATAGGCAACCTAGATCAATCCAGCATGGAACCTGTCCCAGGAATCACATGTGAGCAGATATTTGACTCAACGGCTGATGTTAGTGAAGTTAAAACCCGTCAGATACAGGATTTGAACTTGAACCTGTTACGTATTCATTGACAGTTGCTCTGCCACTTTATCCAACTGAGCTACACACCTAAGAACGGACTATAGTCAAAGTTATCTGATCGAGAAACAAATATACTCGCTTTAAACGCATATGATCGAAAAAACTCTATTTTTAGGATGGCAAAGGTCACATAGTTATGGTTTATATCTAGGCCCATTAAAGAATCATTGTGATCCCATATATAGTTGCATAAGCCATTAGTAAGTGTCACTTCACAACCCTACAAACACACCTTCTTTGTCTCCTCTCCACCTCCTTTAAAACCCCTTGAGACCCCCATAAAATTTTCATCATTTCCCATTCTCCCCGTGTGCCTTATTAAGTGTTTTCTTTAATTATATAGCAAGATCTCTTGGGTTATGGCAACTGCTGGTGGGACTGGTTCTCCTTGTGGTGCATGCAAGTTTCTAAGAAGAAAGTGTGCCACAGATTGCATTTTTGCCCCCTATTTTTGCTCCGAACAAGGCCCGGCTCGGTTTGCAGCCATTCATAAGGTGTTTGGTGCAAGCAATGTTTCCAAGCTATTGCTTCATGTGCCCGTGGCTGACCGTTGTGAGGCCGTAGTCACTATTGCTTACGAAGCTCAAGCAAGGATCAAAGATCCGGTATATGGTTGTGTCGCCCATATCTTCGCCTTGCAACAACAGGTATAAAACACACACACACACACATAATCAGGGAGGTATAAGAGGTTTAAATAAGAAAGACAAAAAGATTGAGGGGGTATGAATAGATGATTCATATGTGAATAATTGGTAAAAAAGGACCATTCATATGTGATTAATTGGGAAAATGGTTGGTAAGTGAACATGGATTCACATATGCGTATATAGATCTTAAATGAAGTCTCTTTTGGGTTTACCGGTAATTCACATATATGAATTTAGTCATTTATAACTACGGTTTCACCTTTCTTATTTAAACCTTTACCTATTAAGCTAAGTTCATTGCAAACCACAAGGGTTATTGTGTACTGGTTGAGGCATTGGGGGATGTGGTGGAATATCCCATCTATCCAGGGTTCAAATCCAGGCATATGCAACAGTTGTGGCCTCAACGTCTTACAGTCATAAATTTCAGGGATTAGTTTAGGCATAGCCTAGGATATCCTTCCAAAAGAAAAAAAGTTAAGTTCATTGCATAGATGGTTTATTTATAGTTAATTTGAATGATATATAGGTTGCATGCTTGCAAACACAGTTGATGCAAACAAAGGCTCAAATCGCACAAGGATTCTACGATTCAAGAAACATAGAGAATCAATGGCCAGGATCAATGGCGGCATCCACCGCATATCAAAATTATCCGAATTTCGCTACTATTATGAATGGAAACCTTTCACCACAAAGCTCACTTGAATCCATTGATCATAGTAATGATGAAATGGGAGTGCAAGATCAGAAACAAAGCAGAGATGATCATCGTTACGGTGGCCATGATATATCTTTTCAACATATATATAACAACAACAAAAAGAGACCTTTCCCAAGTGACTTGGGTGAGCTTCAAGAACTTGCTGTTAGAATGATGAGGAACTGATTATATCACTTTCTATTATTAGTAACTCTAGTTTGCGTTTTATCATCATCATCATGTTCATTCATCTTATCATAAATACCATGTTTTGCAATTTATGCATTTTATACACCAATATATATATATATATATATATAGAGGAAAGTTCAAATGTGAACCATTTTTTGGTTGTGAAGTGAGGACAACCGAGAGCGCGACACGTGGCGTCTTTGAGCGTGGTCCCCCCCTTTAATTCAATGCCCTCCACCCATCATCCGCCATGGATCTGACGTGGCGCCTTGTCATCCGCCACGTGTCGCGCTCTCGGTTGTCCTGACCTTCACAATCCAACAAAAAGTGGTTCACATTTGAACCACCCGTATACATTGATAAAATAGGGTTAAGTGAATTAGGGTTTGATTAGACATGATCAAGAACCGCCAAGAAGCTTATCCATGTTACAAAGCCTAAATTAGGCAGTTATCTTTTTCCATCTATATCTAAATTAATAGACTCTCAATCTAGGCTCTCTCTCTAGACGAAAGTTCAAATGAAACCTCAAATCTAATTGTGAACGTGAGAACAGCTGAGAGTATGCCACGTGCATATTTCGTCTGAATAATACAAGATTATTCAGACAAACATTATGCCTTATTTAATTAAGGTGATTAATACAACATGTAGATCCAAATAAAGCATTCAATGTTATTCATCAACAAAAAATAATGTATAATATTCAGTCTGAATAATCCTATATTATTCAGACTAAATAGAACACATCCCGCTCTCACTTGTCTTCACGTTCACTATTAGATGTGAGTTTTCATATGAACCAACCCCCCTCTAGATATATACATATATACATAGAGGAAGATCATGCAAAAAGTTAAACATTTCAAGAAGGCGAGAACTCTTATTATCAAATATGATTTTACTTCTTTAGGTGTGTTTAATCATATATGACTAACAGTCAATGCAACATATGTTTAATCATATATAATTAAGCTTGTGTATCACATGTAATCGTATATGATATTGAGTTTTTAGTTTAAACCTACCCTTACATACATATATACATACAAGTGATTGTGTATGGATGTGATGGGAGGTAGTGAAGATATTGATGATAAGAAGAATAATAGGGACGCATGAAGGCTTTGACATTTTAGAAGGGGAAACCCTTGTTTTTTGGGTCATCTTGAAATTTTATCATCTAGGAAGCTAGATCGTACATCAGGAGGAATAAAATATGCACATAGTTTTTTGTACTTTATCTAAGATAAGTCGTATGGATAATTGGAGTTTGAACCCTCTAGTGCCTTCCCCATAATTTAATTACTCTTTTCCCTATGCATATCTACTATAGAAAAAATTATATTTCAAAACGTTTTCACTATATTATAGAAAATAGTAACTCTCTTAACTTAGTTAATTAGTAGATTTATATCCTTGGTTATCATTGTAAAATATTGATGATATAGGAAACCATCAATGGTCCTTATCTTTAATTCGATAGTCTTTGCAATTTAACATATAGTTTTCTGGTCTACTTTTGTATGATTAATGTGAATATATATAAATATATAGACATTTTCATCAAGCGTGTAGTTCAACTAGTTGGTCTAGGGACTGATAAATTAACTATGCTCATATGTATAACTATAACATGTTTTTAAGTTCGAATTTTGTGAAATGGACATAAATCCTTCTGTTAGTCTTAGCTGTTGAGTCAACTTTGAAGTAGTGTCTACTCACATCTGCTTCATATGGGAAAGGATTTGTGCTTGTAGATTAATGATATTTAATTATCATTTGGTTAAATGGGATTTGTCAGTTGATATGGCCGATAGCAACGGAGAAGTATTTAGATTTTACTTTCTTTTTCATTTCAAATTAATGAATCCTATTTATATATATTTCGCTTTTCACGTTTGGCCATTTTCATATCCATAAGTATTTATCTAACGTCTTACATAAAATAAAAACATTTATGCTCATATTTCTGGCCTTGTCTACCGTAACAGTTTAAAAAACATCCACATACATGGCATTCTGTCCAACCCAAATTTTAAAAAAAAAAAAAACACCGGTTTTTTTAGCAAACACGGGGAAACACGAAACATATGAATATATATACATATATATTCAATTTGTGCACGATGGCTATATGCTTAAGTCATACGTCTCGATCGCTCTTTATAGTAAGAGGCCCCATTACTTTTTTGGTATTTAAGGTGTTAATAAGATGGTTCACCTAATGTATGTAGCTAACAACGTTTTAATACAATAATACACACAATCTTGTTCTCAAATACTTAGACAAAATGTCCCCTCGATTGATTACACTATGAGTTAAGTAGCTTTCATGAGTTCCATTATCTATTTATTCAAATTGTTTTAAGAAAAATACGTTAACAAATCATTATTTAATTAATCATCCATGATCATAAAATATTAATTCAAACTTGTCTTACTTTATTAGCCAAGGAATTAATTTTTAAAAATTAAAATGCGCTCATTTGTTAAATAGAAAACATTAGCTAGCTAATACTTAAGACATTCAAGTTCAATTTTTATTAAACTTGAAATTGTCAGCATATAAACTTTTCTTCATCGAGCTTTTTAATTAGATACATATTATTATTGAAACTAATTTATTACTAGGATGATATACAGCTAGCTAGGATCAAATATCATTTTAAGAAGGTTTCATTTGGTTTAATTTCTCTCAATGGTTTATATATGTGGTATTCTGAAAAGCTTAATGCACTAATTATTTGTTTCTTGAAGACGTAGCTGAATTTGAAGTCAAAAATCTTTATCTTTACCCAATTATGACTTTATATATTAATATATTAATTTATCATCAAGTTGAGCATATTACAGTTTATTTCTACTAAAAAGGAATATAAAAAAGTTATTAGAAAATAATAAACACAAAGTAGAAAAGGATTCAAATTAAAAGCCCTAAAAAATTAAATCTTTATGTACTTCGAGCCCATGACCCTAATTTATTTATTTAGTCAAAAGGTTATCATAAAATTAAAGTATTAATGGTCAAATAACTCATTAATATCATCAAAATAAAATTAAACCAAATATTATAGATTTGGTACAAGTTAATACATATCATATTTATTTATTTATTTTGAACCGTGAATAAATGTCATATTTATTAAAACAGAAAATAATTAAATAAAAATACAAGATCCAACAATTAATAGTTCATTATATTTAAGGTATTATAAAGTTAAAAAATGGTATTGATTTGCATTTTATATCATAAACACGTGTATATGTACAAATATATTAGTACATCCATCCATCCATCAACCCGTCTAGCCATTCATCTATCCATACATACATACAACTAAAAAGACTAAGGCTTTGTTTGGCAAGCATAAGCTAGCTTATAAGCTAGCTGATAAGCTAGCTTATAAGCTAGTCCATCCAAACATGTACCAGGAAGCTAGCTTATCAGCTAGCTTATAAGCTAGCTTTTTGAAACGCTACTTTGAGTAGCTTATGAGGAGCTTATTGTAGCTTTTTCCAATTATACCCTTATTAATATTAATTATTAAATTCAAATATACCCTTTTTGGTCATTTTACATACTCATAAGCTAGTTTTTGCCAAACATAATTTGTTCAACAGCTAGCTTATCAGCTACTAGCAAGCTTATCAATCAACAGCTAGCTTATCAGCTATCCGCTAGCTTATCAGCTACCAGCTAGCTTATAAGCTACGCTTGCCAAACATAGCCTAAATTAACCTTTTAATGATGTATATTGTGATATCAAGGCTCTAAATGACGTTGGGTGTGACGTACTTGATGGCGAGACCAAGTATCAAGTTTAGGAGTCACAACGAAACCATAACGTTTTTCAAAACGTGACTTATGTCCTCAATTTCTAATTTATGTATAATATTATTTATAAAAACATATGTTTTGCACTGTTAATGAAATGTTAGTAATAAGCAAGTTAGTTTATGTTGTATATCAACTAGTAAAATAAGACATTAAAAACGTCAATAAAAGTTAAATATTGAATTACGTAAACCGTACATTGGTGTTGTAACTCTATGGTGTAACTCCTTGTTTCTCCTGTTTCTTCTTGGGCTAGCATCTTGCCAATTTTCGATGTTTTAATACTCCCGAAATAGGATTTGATCCCTTCACCGATTGTCGAAACAAAAATCTTGGATGCAACGATTCATGAACACTACTAAAGTTTTTCAAGAGAGGTTATCTTGACATATGTCTGCCTCTGGCCTAGATTTCCCCTTCCTCTATCCCATAGGTCCCTTTTTAGAAAAAAAAGTTATATTTCTCGATCATCATCACTCTCATTATTATGGCACCATCTTAGCAGTTAGCACCACTTTAAATTGGTCTTACAAAATAAAAAAAATGCATGCATATATACACTAATTATTGCATTTAGCCATTTAAATTCACATCAAAAACAAGACAAAAATAGATATAGAAGTATAGAGGATGGTTATTTTACAAACCATCCAAAGGTAACAAACCATACAAACCACTTTATAGCCAATCATTTTACCACACCTTCTTTGAATGCCTTTTTCTTATTTATTTATTTTTAAAGGGTATTTTCGGTATTTAGTGCCATAGTTTATTTAAACTGTTTTTTCTATTTAATATTCATTTATTATCAACCATTATCTTTGACCGTGGAGGTTAATTCGGCAGTTTACTCAATTCCTAAAAATGGGGTTTTATGAATTTTAAATTATTTTGTTTTATCTTGTGAATATCTTGGTGGTGTAGTTTCTTTCTTGACAGTAGGTTTTTACTCTTCTAACAATATTGGGAGACAATTGAAAAAGGGTGAATATAGTTTTTTTTGTGTGTATAATTTCAGTTAATGATTACTTATTTTCATGGTTGGACATTCATTTGATGAACAATCATTCACTGCATGTTTGATTCATGGTTTGACAACACATTCATGTAATGCAAATGCAGTTAAGCATCAATTATTCAACAATTAATATTCATTGACAGATGCCTATTTTCAATTGATGAAAAATTCAGTTGATGATTACTCTTTCACTAAATGCATGCGATCAGCTTTAAACATTCATCATGCATGATCCATGGCTGTACTGGCTTATGTTTCATTCATCACCATTTATGGAAACAGGGAACGATTGATGGTTTGATTTTTCTCGAATGATGAATATTGTAGAATTTGAAATCAAATTTGGATAATTATTAGATATTTTAGGGATTTTGATTCTGCATAATTGTGGTTTCCAAAATTATCGTTGAATGCCCCAGTTATAAGAATACCAAATTTGCCCCTGAAAGGGGTTTTTTAATTCATAAAATATTTATTAATCATTGTTTAATAATATCTTTTTTTTGTTTAAATGGTAACCGTAGATCACTATTTGTATGGCTAAGATGAGGTTTGTAAGGTTTGTTACCTTTGGATGGTTTGTAAAATAGTCGTCCTCTAGAAGTATATATACAATATTTGAAGGTAAAAATAAGAAATAGATGGGTTTTTTCTGTTGGAAGAAGTAGGAAATCACATTCAAATAAATGTGAGATTTTTACTTTTTTGAAAATGGCAATGCATAAAAAAGTTAGCTAGAGACTAACAAAAAGAAAAGCAAAACATTACACAATCACAAAACAATGTAAGGGGGAAACTAGAAAGTCCCTCACACATAGCTTTTTTGACACTCTTCTTATGTCAACCAACTAAATTACTGTCGATAATAGAATCAAAAACATCTTTCCTATTAGGTGTCGTTTTCTCGAACACCAATCTGTTATGGAAACACCAAACATACCAACAACAAGATAGCCTCCAAACAATTTCTTTGCAAGGAAGACTTACAAGTTGCACCAAAACTTTCCATAGCCAACCCAAAAGAGGATCTTGTAAGACAAGAATGGATGTTGTCATCATGCTTCAATTTTTTTTCCAAACTACTACAGACACTTTACAAGAGAATAAAACATACTCGACCGTTTCTACCCCTTGCTTACACAATGGACAAATGGTGTAATTGTGGGTGTTTACAGCTATTTGGTGATGCACCAAACACGAAAGTGTATTATAAGCTTTTAGTAAGTGTACATTTAGAGCTAATTGGTAGCAAACTCAATCAATAAATTATCAATTAGACAAACCTTCTAATAATATAAGGGTTGGACGAGTGACCGGCCTATGTGGAGCAAACTCAAGTGTTTACCATTTGAGCTACTCAAAAACACGGTGTACGAATACTAGAAGAAAGTGGTTGATTATGTACACTTTTTCAAGTGTGGAAAACTATAATAAAGCATGGATAAATGACATATTTTTTTGTAGTGGTATAAATATGGAAGAATAGAACCTTTTAAGTTATCCCAAACACGTTCTTTAGGACATGAGCATAAAATCCTCCGATATTTTGTCAAACTGAGGTTAAGTTTTGGCTACACGGTCCATCCTCGGACCAAGCTTTTATATGCATATTTACCTACATCATGTTAACTACATGGATGCAATGCACTAATAAACAAAAGACTTTCTAATGGATTTATGATAGATACCAAAAAAAGTCAACTTTCTTTGACTTATGCTAGAAATGAATTGCAATGATATTGTACTTTGTTAAGAAAATCATTGTAACGCTAGAGAGCAAGTCTGAAGCCAACCATCTGAACACTATAGTATATAGTGTTAGGATTTCATATCGGCTAGACTTGAATATCTTGATCTTAGATCAAATTCAGATTGATCAACTCAAAAGGTTAAGTTTTCATCAAATCAGATCAAACTAAAGAACCATTCATGAGATTAAAACTCAAAAGGTTTCATAAGATCTGGTGAATAAGTGAACAACAACAGTGAGTTCAGCAGCAAGCATTTAATTAGCTTGGTGCAGGTGTTTGACTCATCCTCTAGGGTGGTAATATCTTGAAGGATATTGGTTTAATTTAAACCTTCTTTTTGCTCTTTACCCTTTTAAAAATAAAACAAGAAACAAAGCTTCATTTTGTAAAATTAGTTTTCATGGAGTTTCTCGAAACAAGCAGTTAATCAACAATGTGGATAAATGTGGAGATATAATTGATAACTATGGTAAAGGTACACCAAGTTAACTTGATAACTAATAGGTGGCATCAAATACACAACACCTTACTTTACAAGAATATAGGTAACTCTATGAAGTTAGCAATAGGTGTGTGTGCATGTATATATATGCATGTTTGTCTTTATCCTGTGCTTGTGATCAATGGGGGATCAGCGAACTTCAGACATACAAAAACTCAAAGAGCTAACTTATTATATAACTATATACATCATCTTCAAGTATAACATGATCTGCAAACCCCTCAAGGGACTTGTTCACACATATAACAATAACCATCTGAGACTGTTTGTTTTTGTAATACCAGTGATACCATATTTTTACACTTGAAACTTAGCAAGAAACATTGCAAAGGTAAAAAAAACCAGAACCTTCACAAGAAAAACACCATGAGGTTAGTGTTTTGCTGTGAAATTTCAAGTGTAAAAAAGATGGTCTCATGAAAACATTATGGTCTCGTATGATCCTAAGTCTATAATATATATATATATATATATATATAGAGAGAGAGAGAGAGAGAGAGAGAAAGGTTCAAATGAGAAGTGCTAAAAAATACGAAGTAGATACGTGATCTCAACTGTTGATATGGTTGAAATCATAGTTGACTAGTCAAAGATTGTGGCTTTGACCGGTCAAAGCTGTCATCTTTACCAGTCAACTATGATCTCAACCGTTGATGGACGCGATTCACGGAGGGTGAATGGTCGAAGCCGCCTTTATTGACCGGATGAATGGTGAAGATCATTTCTCTACTTCGTATTTTCTTAGCACTTCTCATTTGAATCTAATAATATATATATATATATACATAGAGAGAGAGGAGAGAGAGAGAGAGAGAGAGAGAGAGAGAGAGAGAGAGAGAGAGAGAGAGAGAGATATGCATGTTTGTCTTTGCCCTGTGCGTGTCATCAATGGGTGATAGCAAACTTTAGAGATACACAAAACTCAAAGACTTAAAACTAATTATATAACTACATACACCATCTTAAAGTAACAATTTGCAAAACCCATTAAGGAACTTAATTATTGACACATAAAAGTAGACATCTGATTATATCATCTTAAGTTCATACATATAGTTTCAAATGCATATCCATCACACACACACACACATATGCAGTGTATTTCTTTTGCTTAATTTCCTGGAAATGTTTTGGAGACCATGCAATTAGTAAAGAAAATACACACACACACACACACACATATATATATATATATATATATTTTATGGTTGCACACATAACACAAGATTCACAGACTAAACCAATATGGGAACTTTTAACCAAGGTCTGCATCAACACACATATACAACTTAACACCCAAAATTATAAGTAAACAATCAATGCTGCATAATAATTAATTATCAGTTTGGTTTAAGGATATGATCTCAACTCTCAAGCACTAAAGAACATATTTTCCATACCAATTTCTGCTACCTCAGAAGTATAAATATTAAACTGATTTAATCCCTAATCAATTAAGTTATTCTGAAGAAAGTAACTAGAGATCTCACACCATTTCTGAACTCACCTTGAGGTAGTTATTTCAATACTTATCGCGCGCGCGCGCACACACACGCACATATATATATATATATATATATAAACATATCATCTTTGTATATCTATACCATCAGCAATGACTTCATCTATCCGAATTGAAGATGAAAGAAAAATCAAACAGATTAAAGCTAAGATATCATCTGTGAATTAGTGATCAACTTAGCACAGACACACACACACACACACATATTTATATATATATATATATATATAGGTAGGGGTGGGTTCAAATGTGAACCACTTTTTAGTTGTGAACGTGAGGACAACCGAGAACGCGACACGTGGCGGATGACTAGGCGCCACGTCAGATCCACGGCGGATGACTAGGCGCGATTCATGGGAGGGCATTGAATTAAAGAGGGGGACCACACTCAAAGTCGCCACGCGCTCTCGGTTGTCCTCACGTACACAACCAAAAAGTGGTTCACATTTGAACTTTCCTCTATATAGGTATATGTATACTAGATACACAGAGAGAAAAACAGGCTAAAATATGGTTAGAAAAAGGCAGAGCAGTTAAAACTTGAAGACACAGCCACAAGTACTCTATAATTTATATCCATACCTTTTAATTTGCTAGCTAGCTAGCAAGCTCCAGCTTTCAAGGGGAACTTAGCTTCTTAACAACTGAAAAAATGGAAAATAACTCAATCTTAAGAAACAAAACCTGCAGGTTATGATCATAATTAAAGCAGGGAATTAATAATTACTAACCATATACATGATGATCATGGGTAATTATTATAAGCTATAAGCTAATTAATATAGCTAGGTCATGAATCATATCTCACAAAGAAACATCAGAATTTTTCTTCTAATTAACAATCAAGACTTCATAAACAACTAATATAAAAACTGATCACATCCAAAGTTACACAAGATCTAAGAAGTAAAACAATCATAACTAAGGTAGCTTAGGGTTTCCAAACATATGAACATTTCTAGGGTTTTTCTAGGTAGCCTAGTTTAACCTTATTTTTATAATAATAGGTAGCAAAATGGCATGTCTAGCTATCAGATAGTGGGGGCATATTTTTATAGGAATACCAAAATTGACAGAGTAATAAACATAATAAACTATATCTATCTATCTATATATATATATATATTTAATCTTTTTCTAGGATCCCAAGCTGATCTTCAATTAATTTCACATTGTGAAGTACTAATGGTGAATATAGCCAAAAGCAATTGAATGAAGGTCTTCACTGTTCTCTTGAAACACCCATTCCTTGTTGTGACTCATCATTTGCATGTCCAAAGAATCATTGGAGTAACTTGAACCTTCTTGAAAGCTGGAAAATGACCTTTCTTCTTCCTTGAGAAGTGAATAATTCTCATAGTTTTCTTTTATGGAGTTGAAATTCATGGTTTCATTGATCATATTTATCCCCACATTGTTGGTGCTTGAGTTTTGTTGATCATATTGGGGGCATGATGAAGTTTCTGATTCTTGAACCCAACTCTGGATGTCTTGTGGAGGTGTGTAAGATGGAAGTCTCCCATTAGGTTTATGATCATCATTAAATGGAGCATAGTTTGAACAGCTGGAGCCATTGATTAAGCTTTGAGCTGCTTGCTCCCTTAAAGAAGCTAGTTGAGATTGTAAACTAACCACCTGTTAAACAAAAATATCATCACAACAACAATTAGAATGCAGAGATATCTGTATAGTTAAAATTAGGGTTACAGAGGGAGGATCAAACCAGAACCAACAAAATCATATATGATTCCTGCGAATTTACAAGTTGTGGCCAAAGTCGCCCACATCGCTTGTTTTGCCTTTTAATGCAAAATCACATCATATGTGATTTTGTTGGTTCTTGTGTTCTTTTTAAATAGGTATCATTTTCGTTGAACCCAACTCTAGGATTATATATCATTTTGATGTATTCGGATGAAAATTGTGAAGGTATATATAGGCTTTTATATTATATATACGAAAGTTTCGCTACGAATTCATTTTTTATTGTAAACATGAGGACAGCCGAGAGAGCGCGACGTGGCATATTTAGACCGAATAATACTGAATGTTGGAAATTCAGACTAGATAATCTTGTATTATTCAGACCGAATAAGACACGTAGTGCTCTCATCTGTCCTCATGTTCACAGTTAGATTGGAGTTTCCATTTGAACCCGCACATATATATGTGTATATACAAAAATAACTAAGGACCTGTTGTTGGAGAGCGAATATGTGTGAAACGCAGCCGTAAATGGGATCTTGAATCCGGGCTTGAGCTTCATAAGCGATGGTAATGGCGGCTTCACAGCGACCGCTAACGGGGAGGTGAGCAAGGAGTTTAGAGACATTGCTTGCACCAAAAACCCTATGAATGGCTGCAAAATGAGCAGCACCTTGTTCATGGCAAAAGTAAGGGGAAAAAACACATCCCCTTACACATTTCCTTCTCAAGAACTTGCAAGCCCCACAAGGAGAACCTGATCCTGTCATCTTAAGTATGATTTTTAGGGTTTAATTTTCAAGAAAAAAAATATTAATCAAGTGTTTAATTTGATGATGAGACAATTGGGGTTGTTCTGATCCTGATGGAAGACATGTTTATAAATACAAGAGGGTGAGAGGTGGATGATATTGTAATGAATATTTTAACCACAGGCGGTTCCCTTAATGGTGGACAGTTTGTATTAATTAATTTCCATGAAAAAAAACAAAAATCTTTTTGCAACCCAACCCCACCCTCCCTTATGTTTTTTTTCCTTAATTTTAAAATTTTAATACTCATTTCCCCTATAAGATTCCATTTCAACTCCTTAAGGAACAAAAGCTAGAGCCACTACAAATTAAGCAGCCCTCACATTCCGGCCTCTAGTAGTTTGATTATTATTGGATCTTACCATACATATATATACTGAAAATCCTGATTCTGATAACCATTCATATTGCATATGTATAAGTAACTGGAAGTTGTATTTTGGTTTATATGTATGTGTGCATGTTATGTCTATGCAGACAAATTGTTTACAAATAAACAGTATGCACATATGGATATTGTCCAAATAAAACGTCACCGGTTTTTCAATTTTTTGTGGTTCTCCTTAATTATACTAACATACTTACACACACACACATATATATATATATATATATATATTGTATAGGCCTGGTTAGGTTCAAGTGTGAAGTCATATTTCATTGTAAATGTGAGGACCATTAGTATGCGCCATGTGACAATATTCAGTCTAAATATTCATACTTTATTCAAATGAATAAAACTTATATTCAGACTGAATGAATAAAACTTTATATATTCGGACTTCAGTCTGAATAAAGCTTAGGTGCCGATTCAGATTGTCACGTAACACGATTTTAGTGGCCCTCATGTTCACAATGAAAATTGAGTTCACAATTAAACTTTCCTATATATATACATACATGATATCTTATAAGTATATATGTATGGGCATGTGGGTGTATATGGAAAAGAATTCTAGATGCATGCATGTACATTTCAATTATTTGTTGTTATCTATATCCATCAAATGTTTTTATACACATTCCCATGATATAAATCAAAACTCCTTTGAGAATTTCTAAATAATAGAACTTAGCTAGGAGCACATATTCTTCTACTGGAATTAGTTGCTGATCTTGAAATGGAGCAAGACTCCTAACTTACCTGCATCTTCAATTCATTAATTGATCAAGGTGAAGTGAAACAAGGACATGATTCACAACACAAACTTTCTTGTAATGATCTATCCAAAATTTAAAACGCGAAGTTACCAAAACAACTACTAGAAGTTCAATCGTAAGCTGTGCTCCTCTTTTATAAACTGAAATTAGAAAATGAAATCGAAATCATTAATCAGTAAATGAAAATAAAATCAGTAATTGAAATCTGAAATTGAAATCAGAAATTGAAATAAGAAAATGAAATCGAAATAAGAAATCAAGGGTTTACCGAAATCAGCTACGGTGGTGGTGCGGTTCAGGTCGTCGGCAACAGAAGCAGGTGGTGGTGCGGTTCAGGTCGTCGGCGAAAGAGGCTGGTGGTGCTGGGGTTCACGTCCTCGGCGAAAGAAGCAGGTTGCGGTGGTCAATCGGTCGGCGACAACAACCGGCGGTTGTGGTCTTCACGCCGTCGTCGGAGAAAGCATCCGGCGGTGGTGGACTTCACGCCGTCGTCGGTGGTGGTTTCCGGTGGTCGAAGGCCGCAGCAGGCGTGGGGAGTTCGATGGTCGAGCGTGTTTGTGTGTGTGCTTGCTGAAACCCTAACTTTTGTTCCCTTAGGCTATGTTTGGTATGCTGGAATGTTTTTGAAGGAATTGGAATCCTGAGGAATTTAGAATCCTGAAGGAATTGGAATCCAATTCCATATCTTGTTTGGTTGGCAGGAAATGGAAATGGAATCCAATTCCATAAGCTGTTTGGTTGGCAGAAATGTCCGATGGAATTGGAATTCAGATATGCAAAATGACAGAATTACCCTTCTTTTTTATCTTTTAAAAGCAATAGCAGTGACACTCTTTAGAGCAATAGCAACGACATTTAGTATTAGCAGCGACACCTGGGAGGGAAGACAATGTGTGTTTTTTTGGGTCAATAGCTGTAACACCCGTAATTTTCGGTTGTAATATCGACTCTTTGATAAAATTTGGAAAATAGAAATTTGGATCAAAACCTATATTTTATGGTTTAGATTGGTAGATAATCCAATTACGAGTCCAACGGTTCTTTCGGAATCGAAATCGGAGCTATAACGAAGAAGTTATGACCAAAACAGTTTTCGTCCTGAAAAGTGCAGCATGCTAGCGGCCGCTAAGGTTTTGGTCTAGCGGCCGCTAGGGGGGAGTTTTTCTTGGTTCTGTTGTCTCACAAAATTAGTTAGCGACCGCTAGGGGAGCTACCGGCCGCTAGAGTAAAGGCCTAGCGGCCGCTAGCCTCTGTCGGGTTAAATAGCCTCTTTCTTCATTTTAACCTAACTTTCTCATCTCAACTCCGTTTTCTTTGGTTCAAATTGCGATTTTCTCCATTTTTCAAGCTCTTCAAGATCCCATTGATGGTTTGATACTCAAGATAACAAGACTTGAAGGCTAGATCTCCTCCATCTTCATCTTCTCCACCTCACCTTCCACCTACATTGTTGCTAGATTTATATTCCTCAAGTTCTAGGGCTTCTACTCAAGATTTTGCTAGGTAAGCTCATCTAAACCATTTGAGGTTGGTTAATCTATGTGACAGGGGTTATGGTACTAACCTAAGGTTCGATTTACTTGATTTTAGGTTTCCCATATTTTGACCTAAATCTTGGATTTGGGGGTTTTGGTTACAAACCCTCAAGGTGAGTCTCTATATGACTTTAAAGTATAGATCTAGTGTTGTATGATGTAGTTATGGAACTAATTCAAGGTATTAACTCCTTATCAGTTTAGGTGTTTACCCAAGCTTTAAGCTAGGGTTCTTGGTGAAATTGGGGCTTTTGGCTTTACGAGCCGCAAGGTGAGTTGCTAAAATCGTTTTGTTAAAACTGAGAGCACATCATCTTGTTTGATATTACGCGTCTTGCTCGATATTGTGGATAAATGTGATTTTGAATGAAATGCCTAAATTTCTAGGTCTAGGATTTGCCATGAAATGAATAAATGACAAATCTTATATGAATGACTTGGTTGGATCATTGTATGCGTGGAATAGTTTATCGTATGCCACTAGTGTATGAGTTAAATACATGTGATTGCATGATAAACGTGTTTATGAGAAATGCTTGATATTATGCATGCCATGAATTGATGCAAAGGAATTGAATCCTCTTGAATTGCATGACTAAAACGTTATGGAGCACCACTAGTCAAAAAGTGGGATGCTATTGGTCACTAGTCAAAAAGTGGACCGGGATGTCACTAGTCAAAAGGTGAGTACCCATGTTTTACAAAACATAAATTGGACAATGTGGCACTAGTCAAAAGGTGTACACTATGTCGTTTTTGAAATGAGTTTGATTTTAAAGTGGCACTGGTCAAAAGGTGTGCACTTCAAGTTTACACGAGTTCGACTCAGTCTTGGGTGGCACTAGTCAAAAGGTGTGCACCTATGTCCCTCGCCATTCGTGTGGCCGCGAATGTGCCTGGCCTCTGAAGTTGCCTATTCGAGTCTTCGTAGGAGGACGGCAACGGGGTGTCTCGACTCTGAGGTGTAACTTGCTTGGTGAAGGTGGGTCGCTCCCACGGTCTTCAAAATAAAAGAATAAACCGGTTTAACGTGATGCATTTTGTTGTTAATACACTCTGGTATATCTCTCATGGCTTAACATGCTTTTATATGTATGATGTTTGTTTGATACAACTCACTAGGCTCCTTTAGCCTAACACTTGCTTGGTGTCGATGTGTCTCTCAGGTACAAGGGACGCCGTTCCCAAGTAGGTGCCGGGATTGAGAGTGAGCTTTGGGGAAAGTGTGAAGAGACCGGTCCCTTTAGACCGCGCAGGCATTGATAGATTGACAACTCTTTTGTAGTCTCATTCCTAGATAGGATTCAGACTAGATGGTTGTCACATTATTTATTTAGATTACAAACATTGTAATTATACACTACTATTATACCCCTGTTTTTGGGAAGAGCTCACGCTTTGGCGTATATTGTACTAACACCTTTCGTAAATGAAGGTTTTTGTTTGCTCCAAATTTTGGGGTGTTACAAGTTGGTATCAAGTTGGTATCAGAGCTTTAGTTTAAGCGAACTAGGTAATCATTGTAGTATGCCTAGACTTAAACTTAGCAAGTGAGTGCAAACGACGTATACCTTGGGTAGAACCTTAGGTGGGGAGAGTGATAGGATTACGAATTCACGTTTATTCCAAATTGCGGTGATGGTAACGAGGATGCTTTTGTATGATTAGTTCATAAATCACTTAGCTACTGATCTATGAATGCGTCGTACGCGAGTGTTTGAGTACTATTATTATGAGGACGATAAATGTTGAGATTCGTAAGTAGTCTATTCTTATCCTATTCTCGTGCGTTTGTGTGACAGATTGTTATGGCGAACACTCGTAGTCAGACGGGTGCCGCGCGGGGACTACCCGACCAAACCGCGTCAACCGCCGACCATCATGCGCGGACCGATGTGGTTGAGAGCCCACCGAGACTTTCGGCCCTAGGTGGGAGGACGGAGTTTATTCCAAGGGTCAACCTTGAGGATCGAAACCCGGTAATAACCGAAGTAACTCCAAAGATGAGAATCTTCGATAACGTGATGAAGGCCGTTACTGAGGCCATGACTAAGCAACAAGAATCGTTCGCCAGAATATTGGAGGAGCGAGATGCTAGTCACCGCCGCCACGAGGCGGTGGGAGAGAATGCCAGTATTGGGTCGGGGGATGCGGCGGTAGTGGTGGTCACCGAAGAAACGCGGACGATCGGGGATAAAGAAAAGGCGAAAGGGAGGGGGTGTTCTTACAAAAACTTTTTGGGATGCAAACCCCCGGAGTTCCGTGGATGCAACGAGCCAATAACATGCTTGTATTGGCTTCGAGAGATGGAAATGGCATTCGAGGCAAGCGAGTGTGATGACTCCCAAAGAGTCAAGTTCGCTTCACACCTTCTCAAGGGTGAAGCCCTAACATGGTGGAACTTGACCCGCACTTCTCTCACACCGGAAGTGTTAGCCGTACTTTCGTGGAGCGAGTTCAAGAAGAAGATGCTAGAGAAGTATTGTAGCGAGCGCGCTCTCGACAAGATTGAAGATGAGTTCCGAGGGATGGAGAAGGGCGATTCTCCCGTCGCGGACTATGCGAAAGAGTTCTTGGAAAGATTAGGGATGGTGGAGCACTTGGCTCCCGATGAGAAGTCGAAGATAAAGGATTACGTACGTGGCCTACCGGCCGAGATGAAATCGGCGGTTAGAATCGCGAGGGTTACTACCTTGCACGAAGCTATTGAAGAGTCGTTGAGAGTAGAAGATGATATCGCCCAAGCCCGAGCGGAACACTACCAAGCCGGACAGAAGAGGAAAAGAGAAGAACCATCGGAACAACCACGTCCAACTAAGACGACTAATGATGAGAGACGAGTGGAGCCTCGTCGCGATTTATGGTGGTGCCATAAGTGCCGGACCAAGCATCATGGGCCGTGTCGCCGCGAACCTCCATCAGACCCTATCAGCTGCAGCAAATGCGGGAAGCGGGGCCATATGGCTCGAGATTGCTCCATCCGGGGACTAGTTTGTTTCGAATGTAAAGAGCCAGGGCATTTCATGAGAGATTGCCCAAAGTTGATGAGAGGACAGACCGGAGCCTCAAGCGAGCCTAATGCAAGAAAAGACAACCAATCAAGGGCACCGAGTCGAGCATTTCAAATTACTGTTGATAAGGAGACGGAGAAGACTGATGTAGTATCGGGTAACCTTCTTGTTAACTCCTTGCATACGTACGTTCTAGTTCGTACAAGTGCCGCTCGTTCTTTTGTGTTAGGTCCCTTTTGCAAATCTTTCCTACGTTTGTCAATACCTTAACCGATGTTTTAGCCATAAAAGTAGCAATTGAGAAGCAAGTAATATTTATGGGTAGTGCCTTGATAAGTGAATTGATCCACGGGGGGAGCATGCTTTGACGAACATCTAAAGTGTCATCCTTAGGTCGAATGGATTAGATGACTATTTTCTTGTTCCATAGATTGTGAAAGACTAGGACGTGAGATGATCTAGTAGTAAATCATGAAAACAGGAAGAGTACAATGGTCCTAAGGGGATTAAGTGTTTTAGCAAGAACATTATAGGTTGAACAAAGGGTGCAAGGGAAATATGGTGATGTTGGCCTAGGAAGAAACTTATACAAGGATAAGGGGACTTGAAAGCGCTACTTATAGTCGAGTCGATGCATGATGGAAGCCTCATAGGTAAGATAGTAACAACTTGTGCCAAATAGGCGTACAACTGTTATAATGAGAAGTGTGGTGCGGTTAGGTAAGGTACTCGAATATTGAATTAATTTGAGATTTGGTGGGAATCTGTTCCCAGAAGTTGAGATTAGATCATCCAAAGTGACGAGTACGATTTTGTAGGTGCTAGAGTGTTTGGAAAATTATGGTTGTGTTTACTAAGTGACTTTTCAAACCTTGATCGTAGAGAGCTTAGTCGAATGGTGATTGCATGGACGAAATAATAGTTGTTATGTATGGCTAAGTATCGAGAAAACGTTACCTATAGTACAAGAGTGGTGATGTTGTGATTAGCTAAGGGCATTACACGCCGTGAGAGAGGTGTAAGATACCAATATGTTAAATTACCATAGAGAGATAAGCCTTTGAGAATTTAAAACGATCTTGAAAACGTCGTTTATAATTGATTTACGAGGAGTTCGTACTTAGAAATTCAAGATTAAGTCACCTAAGGCAAGGTTAGAATTGCGTAGGTGATTGGACGATTAGAAACGCTATGATAGTGCGTATGTGGAAATTTATGGATTGGTGGGAAATTAGCAATGTGCTAAGTGAAGAAACTTAACTTCCTTATGGTATTCATAGGCGAGTAGACGGAATTTTCGAGGTTCTTTGAGAATTAATGGCGACGGCTAGACACCGTTAGTGAGAGTACGGAGACATTCCTTGGTGGTAAAGTGACTCTTAGTAGTAAAGTGACTCTTAGTCGAGTGATCGACTTTAATAGGAGGCGAATGATGTATGATTCCTTGAATCGTAGAACTTGGTCGATTTGGTTTGGTTAAATCGTACAAGGAGCTAAGGTTTGCGTGTTTAATGGATGTTATCTTTAGAAAAGTGTTACGTTCGAAGGATAGGCGTGAACTAATGACTTGTGATGTTTCGATGAACTACCCTTAAAGGTAGAAGGTTATATCGGCGTTTTCGTAGAGTGCATAATTAAGACTAGTGTTAGTCTAACCGACCAGTATGGAGAGAACATGATCGCCAGTCTTGGCAAATGATAGAACGAGGTTATCAATTGTGGGTTGGGCAAGGAGTAATTTCGGGGACGAAATTTTATCTAGGTGGGGAGGATTGTAACACCCGTAATTTTCGGTTGTAATATCGACTCTTTGATAAAATTTGGAAAATAGAAATTTGGATCAAAACCTATATTTTATGGTTTAGATTGGTAGATAATCCAATTACGAGTCCAACGGTTCTTTCAGAATCGAAATCGGAGCTATAACGAAGAAGTTATGACCAAAACAGTTTTCGTCCTGAAAAGTGCAGCATGCTAGCGGCCGCTAAGGTTTTGGTCTAGCGGCCGCTAGGGGGGAGTTTTTCTTGGTTCTGTTGTCTCACAAAATTAGTTAGCGACCGCTAGGGGAGCTACCGGCCGCTAGAGTAAAGGCCTAGCGGCCGCTAGCCTCTGTCGGGTTAAATAGCCTCTTTCTTCATTTTAACCTAATTTTCTCATCTCAACTCCGTTTTCTTTGGTTCAAATTGCGATTTTCTCCATTTTTCAAGGTCTTCAAGATCCCATTGATGGTTTGATACTCAAGATAACAAGACTTGAAGGCTAGCTCTCCTCCATCTTCATCTTCTCCACCTCACCTTCCACCTACATTGTTGCTAGATTTATATTCCTCAAGTTCTAGGGCTTCTACTCAAGATTTTGCTAGGTAAGCTCATCTAAACCATTTGAGGTTGGTTAATCTATGTGACAGGGGTTATGGTACTAACCTAAGGTTCGATTTACTTGATTTTAGGTTTCCCATATTTTGACCTAAATCTTGGATTTGGGGGTTTTGGTTACAAACCCTCAAGGTGAGTCTCTATATGACTTTAAAGTATAGATCTAGTGTTGTATGATGTAGTTATGGAACTAATTCAAGGTATTAACTCCTTATCAGTTTAGGTGTTTACCCAAGCTTTAAGCTAGGGTTCTTGGTGAAATTGGGGCTTTTGGCTTTACGAGCCGCAAGGTGAGTTGCTAAAATCGTTTTGTTAAAACTGAGAGCACATCATCTTGTTTGATATTACGCGTCTTGCTCGATATTGTGGATAAATGTGATTTTGAATGAAATGCCTAAATTTCTAGGTCTAGGATTTGCCATGAAATGAATAAATGACAAATCTTATATGAATGACTTGGTTGGATCATTGTATGCGTGGAATAGTTTATCGTATGCCACTAGTGTATGAGTTAAATACATGTGATTGCATGATAAACGTGTTTATGAGAAATGCTTGATATTATGCATGCCATGAATTGATGCAAAGGAATTGAATCCTCTTGAATTGCATGACTAAAACGTTATGGAGCACCGCTAGTCAAAAAGTGGGATGCTATTGGTCACTAGTCAAAAAGTGGACCGGGATGTCACTAGTCAAAAGGTGAGTACCCATGTTTTACAAAACATAAATTGGACAATGTGGCACTAGTCAAAAGGTGTACACTATGTCGTTTTTGAAATGAGTTTGATTTTAAAGTGGCACTGGTCAAAAGGTGTGCACTTCAAGTTTACACGAGTTCGACTCAGTCTTGGGTGGCACTAGTCAAAAGGTGTGCACCTATGTCCCTCGCCATTCGTGTGGCCGCGAATGTGCCTGGCCTCTGAAGTTGCCTATTCGAGTCTTCGTAGGAGGACGGCAACGGGGTGTCTCGACTCTGAGGTGTAACTTGCTTGGTGAAGGTGGGTCGCTCCCACGGTCTTCAAAATAAAAGAATAAACCGGTTTAACGTGATGCATTTTGTTGTTAATACACTCTGGTATATCTCTCATGGCTTAACATGCTTTTATATGTATGATGTTTGTTTGATACAACTCACTAGGCTCCTTTAGCCTAACACTTGCTTGGTGTCGATGTGTCTCTCAGGTACAAGGGACGCCGTTCCCAAGTAGGTGCCGGGATTGAGAGTGAGCTTTGGGGAAAGTGTGAAGAGACCGGTCCCTTTAGACCGCGCAGGCATTGATAGATTGACAACTCTTTTGTAGTCTCATTCCTAGATAGGATTCAGACTAGATGGTTGTCACATTATTTATTTAGATTACAAACATTGTAATTATACACTACTATTATACCCCTGTTTTTGGGAAGAGCTCACGCTTTGGCGTATATTGTACTAACACCTTTCGTAAATGAAGGTTTTTGTTTGCTCCAAATTTTGGGGTGTTACAATAGCCGCGACTAAGGCATTAGCAGCGATAGTAACCAATAGCGGCGACAAGATCAATAGCAGCGACAAGTGGGAGGGAAATTTGAGCGGGTTTTTTTTGGGCAATAGCAGCGACACCATTAGCAGCGACAACTCGCGTGTTTTCCGAATGTGCTGCTATTGGCGTCGCTACTATTGCTCAAATTTCTAGTAGTGCCACCCTATGTGCATAATATTTAAGAAACCTAATAATGAAAATTTAGAGGACGACCAGGGGCGAAGGGAGAATTTCAGTTTAAGGGGGCTCGAAGATGTCAGACAGTGAATTTAAATTCTCAATGTAAGGTATTCAAACAAAATATTTATACGAGATTACCGTTGATTTTCGTAAGTCTCGTAAGAGTCTGAATTAAAGAAATTTAAGATGTGATGAATGTGTAGATTAACAAAAACAAAAAAAGAATTATAAATGTTGCAATTTTTGCTTGTGAAATGTTAGAAGAAAGATAACATTTTTATGTTATAGTTTTATAATTGAAGCTCAAGATAGTTTTTGTGTCATCAAATTAACCATTATTCATTAACTAACATTAATAACATCAATATAAAAATTAATATTGTCTATTATACACGAAAAATAGATTTCACAATTCTTTAATGAAAAAGAATACATGATAAAATATATGAAAGGGTTGTGTTTTTAATATACTTTCATTGGTATAATTTAATCAAGTATTATATAACACAAACAAAAATATTTAAGGTCAAAGTCGAAAAAAAGACTTTCAAAAGTCAAAACTAGACAATAATTTTGGAACGAATGGAGTATATAATTTATTAAAAAATGTAAAAAACATAGAAAAGTTAAAAGGACTAAAATACCCTAACTAAGATTTTTAATTAAGATGGTTAAAGGGACCAAAAGTGAAATAAAACACCAAGGATAGTGACTAAATCTGTAATTGGATTTAAAGATGGATCAAACTTATTTTATTTTTTCCTTTTTTTTTTCATTTTGGAAGGGTATTCATGGCTTTGCCCCAGTGGCGGATCCAGGAATTTTACCTGGTGGGGGCACCTTATGATATAGATTAAAGGTGCGCAAAGTCGCCCGATATATTTTTAGTCTAATTCGACCGTTTCAAGGGAACTTTAGAGTTTTTTGGGTTGATTTAAGAGATTTCTAAGTTTTTTTGGCGATTTCAAATGACTTTTTAAGGTTTTTTGGTTGATTTCGAAAGTTTTTTATTTAATTTTTTGGTTAATTTTGAATTTTTTTAGTTTTTTAAATGATTTCAAGTTACTATTCTTTGTTTATGGGGTCCCATATTAAAAATCACTGGGGGGATTCACATTAGAAATATGAAAAATAAAATTATTTTAACTTAAAAAAGTGCATTTTTTGCTTCCAAGTGGGGGCCTTTCCCCCCCTAAACAAGTATGTAAGTCTGCCACTGCTTTGCCCCGACTAATCCTGACAAAGTTCACCGACAGCTAAAACATGTTGTCTTGAGTTAATCTCCAGCGGTCACAATCTGAAAACGTCTGGATTCAAACATATTGTAGAATGGTTAACATGCAAGTCACTTACCTCACAGATTCTAACCAGTACGCCACAACCTTGTGGTTAAGGAGGTGGATCAAACTTGGAAGTTGGTGTCAACCACAAGGATAAAAATGTAAATTACTCTATATATTTATAAATTAATAATAATATATTGGGATCTGTGTTGATCTTGTCTAGACATAAGTTGTTCATATACGTCGTACAAATAAATAGTTAAAGATTACTTATGCACACATATAATATAAAGAACATATTCCATGGCTAAAAGAAACAAAAGATAGTGCCACACAGAAACACTAGCTAGAATATATATATAGAACACTAGACACCTGACTTAAGGAAGCATGTCTTTTCTATTAATTTTTGTGTGTTTGTGAGAGAGAAAGACTGCTCCTAATGAAGGAGTACTTTAATGTATTCAGATCCAAGAGATTAATTGAATTGTTGAATTGTTTTAAGTGTTTCAGGTGACCGATTGTCGAGCATTATTGTATGCCTCTAAATTAAAAATCTTGATAACTTGTCGTTAATCATTTGCAATCACTTTTTTGTCACTTGATACCAATTAAGGTTAATTAGTTTTAACACAGTCATTTATAAGCAACGAACAAATTGAAGTCTATCATTTGCAATCACTTTTTTGTCACTTGATAAAAATATTTTTATGTGGAAAAAATCTAGAGCGGTGACGATCCTTGGCTTGCAAAAGCTACTTCCACAAAAGTAAAGAAAACTAAAATTATTTAAAAGTCGAACATAACGAGACTTTGTATATATATGGTAATTAAGGATGAGAACTTGTGATTTTAGTAAAGAACAGTGAAATAAAGGAGAAATTGGTAGATATTACGATGCATAGTGATTTCGAGCATTAATGAGGTTCTTTAGAGATATTCGGAATTGAAGAAAAGGATCCCGAAAGAAGCCCTAAATCCTGCATCAAAAGATGAGAAACCATAGCATACGCGACTTGAGTCACATTCAGAGTCGTGCACGTGTTTCAAGCTATCTTGCATGGATTGCATTTATTCCCTTGTTTAATTATTGGACATCGAAGAACAAGTCAAAAATCAAAACAGAAAAGATGCAGGTACTATACGACTTAAGACACATTACGCAACACTAATGGTGGTTATCCATGCGACTGACACCTACATACCATGAATCCTAAATTATCCACATCCACCGGCCCATATTAATGACCCTAACTTTCATTATTGTTCTTTTATTTTAATTCTTTTTTATCTAATTAAATTGGATATTAGTTTTCTGATGTAAACAATTCATGAATATAATTCTTCTCCTTGAAATTTTTTAAGATTTTTCTCTTAAATTTCAAGTTATATTGTCCGTAATTCTTAACCCCAAAGGGTTTTAAAACGTTTGTCGATCTTTCAACATACCTATGTTGCATCATATTCTTGTTTCTTTTTATCAAGGCAAGAGAGAAAGGCATAAAGGGGAAAAGAAGGTTTATGTCAAAGATATAAGCAAAATCACTATTTTTGTCGGGGATTAGCAAGGGGAAGGTGAATGAGGAACTATAAGAGAAGTAGGAAACGGGAAAGGAATAGGCCTAGGCCATTGGGCGATGCAATCAAGGATGGTCCTTTTAGTTTCACGCCTCCCGAGATGAAGGTTGAGGATCCACATGCAACCAATTCTGCCCCAAAACCTAATAAGGGGAAGACACAGGTTGAGGAGATTGATCGTACGTTAATAAGGATTCGTCTTCCGATCGGCTTCATGAAGGAGGATACGATCGATAAAGATGAGGTCTTTCCCCTTCTGAAACAGTTCTTACTACCTTCCCAACAGGAGCGTCTCAACAAGGTAAGTGGCTAGTGTCGTGGGTCTCTCTTTTCTGGTAAGTAGCTTAGCGTACGGTGATTATAAGTTCGTTTAAAGTTTTTTGGCTAACTGTGTTTTTTCTAGTTTAGGCATTTAAATCAGGGTTGGCGCTTCATTCTAGGATGAGCGAGATCAAGACGGTGGTCGAAAATCATAAGAGGCGGGAGGAAATCGCCACAAAGAATTTGCTGGAGGCGGTAAACCTAGGTAAGATGCTCAAGGCGGGGCTCAACGAAAAGATAGTCCAGGTGGACGACCTGAAAGCTCGGCTGGAATATGTCGATAGGTGAACATTAACTGGCCCAAACGACTAAGGTCGATTGAAGACGCAAGGCTGAGGGCTCAAGACACAAGGCTGAAGGAGCTGCAGGAGGAGAAAGAGGGTCGAGAGAGGGAGCTGACTTCTGAGGTTCGGACCCTGAAGGACGAGATAACCCTAGTTCGTCTTACGACCATGGCCGCTATCATGCGTCAGCATGTTCGGGGGAAATCCCATGGCTGGCGCTGAGAGCGAGCTAGCCTTCTATCTCTTGGGTATTGGATCCAAACAGGATTTGGATGCTGATGACGTGATCGATGTGGATGAGGAGGAGGAGCAAGTGGATGTGGGGGTGCAAGTGGCTGCAGGTAGTGATCATATGACAGCAGGGTCGTCGGACGTCGGGGAGGAGGCTAGTAAGGGAAAAGCTTCTAGATCCGACGTGCCAGAGGAGAAAGCGGTGGAAGACGTCAGGAAGGAGGTCGTTAAAAAGGGAACCTCTGGATCTAACGTCTTAGATAAAAATGTAGGATTTAAGATTCCTTCCTTTTAGTTCTTTTCTTGTAGTTGTTTAATTTTTTGGCCGGCTGTTAGGGCCGACTTAAACACTTGTAACCTTTTTGATATAACTTAATGCAAGTGTTTTATTTTCCCTTTTGTCATGTGTAATTGCTTGATTGTAAATACGCGTAAATGTTTGTTTTGTAAATTTTTTTTAATGAACGTTTGTAAGTTTCTAGAGTTCTTGCAAATTCTCTTGCTTAATTGTCACGGATGATTGTGGCCCTTTTTGTCTTAAGTGATAACTTTTAGGTTATATATCTCATTAACACTCAAGTGATTTTCGTGCGACAGGCATTTTGTCGTGTACTATTGCATCCCCTTAGCAATTTGCTACGTCTTCCTTAGTTGGACTAGGCGTTTCGGGGTGATTGATGTTTTTAAGCTTAATGCAATCATGCATAATTGCATATTCAAGCATAATCGTGCGTCTAGGCAAAATCGTGCGTCCAAGCGTAATCATGCGTCCAAGTGTAATCGTGTGTAGTCGTGCGTTCAAGCGTAATCGATCGTGCGTCTAAGCGTACATTTGCTGCAAGATAAAAGGAAGCTTAACGGGTGGCCGTTGGATTGACCAACGGCGCTCCGATTCTTAAGTCAGTATACGCCTCATGTGTAAAAATTATGTTAAAAAAGAGTTAAAGATAGTACCTATCGACATATGTCATCCCTTAATCATGTGGGATAAGATGTTCCCAATTAGTTTTCGTTCTGAGGTGATCATGTGTCTTAAGACCTGGATTTCATAATGATCTTGTAACATTCCCGAGCAACCTTTTTTTCATTCTTAATTTCTTGAACTCCCCAAGGTGATGGGAATTTAATCATTTGGTCATCCAAGAATCGCAATTTTGTCTGTTTGTTTATCCCATTGGCGAAAACAGGGAGTATGATTTCTCCAATGGTATTGGTCATTTTTCCATTGAATCCAACTAGTGTTGTCGTACGTCGAATAAGTTCTGACCTGTCGATCCCCATAGCTTTTATCGTGTCAAAGAAGAGAACATTCGTTGAGCTTCCTCCGTCGATTAATATTCTTCTCGTTAGCCAGTTTCCGATCGTAAGTGTTGATCCAGCTCTCCTAAGACCTGATGAAATGATAATGATCCTGAATCTTTACTTAGTGAATAGGTTTTTACTTCTGTTATAGCTTGAGGAATTATCACTGAATCTGTTCAGTGTTACTCCATGTTACTTATGCTGTAACTTAATCTTATAGTAATCAGGATCAGGATCAGGAGACGAACGAGTCTGTTCTGCAGTCGACTGATCCTATCCACTGAAGTGAAGATCTCCTGAAGACATTAAGTTCATACACAAAGAACCATCAGCGACGTCGAAGAAATAGCTGATGACAGGAATAGCATGCTCGTGATCTGAAGACGGAATTCAGTGATAGCAGACTGCTCAATATCGTATGACATCCTGAAGACTCAACAGGATACAAGTGACCCTGAGCTTCATCAGTATCAGGACCCTAGTCACTGATCAGTATCCTGCTCCTGAAGGATTAGAAAAATGTCTTAGTCTAATGCACAAAAGGATTATCCGCCTTTACTGACACAAAAGTACATAAGGACAGTCTCTTTACTGTTCCCTCCGTACTTATCAGACCTCAAGGCAACTGTTTACAAACATACTCCTTTTGCACACCATGCAAAGAGTATTTGTTTATAGTAAATAGTACAACAGACCAACTACAGCGTGACACGTCACAAAAGTAGGTCTGCATGCATTTAATGCATGGAGTATAAATTGGACGTGGAGAAGATTTTCTCCATACCTCTTCTGCATCCAAAAATACTCAAGTCCTTTCTTTTCTTATTCTCCTCTATCTTCTTTCTTACATCTTCTCACTTAGTGCATAGTGAAAGAACTTAGATTGTTTAGTTTAGACTATTTGTCTTTTCTATTTCCGCAACAATCTGTAAATTCATATTGTTAATATAACAAGAATTTAAAAGTGAAAAATTGTGTGATTATATTCAACCCCCCCCCCCTTCTATAATCCCAAACACTATCCTAGCTTGAAGGTTACCTACTTGGGACCAACAAGTGGTATCAGAGCAGATACAAGCTCTCATTTTCTTCTTAGAAAAATCTTGTGATCCTCTCTTCTTATTCTATGGCTCTTCAAGCTAAGGATAACTACTTTGATACCGGCTCTGCTGGAAAGTCTCCTCGGTTCAACAAAGACAACTTCTCTCTTTGGAAAACCAGGATGGAACTCTTTCTCTCTGGTTCTGATCCCCAGATTCCATACTTTCTGGAAAATGGACCACATGTGCCTACACAAACCGTCCACCCCATTCCTGCTGCTGCTGGCCAACCAGCTGTTCCTGAAAGGCAGCTGGTGAAGCCCGTAACTGACTGGAATGATGAAGACAGACGCCTGGTCAACATTGACACTAAGGCTAGGTCTCTCATTGCCATGTCACTTCCTGACGATGTATTCCACTCTGTCTGTCACCTTCGCTCTGCTAAGGAGATATGGGACACTCTCTGTGTTCAATATGAAGGTACAACTGTTCTCATGGAATCAAGAAAGATTTTCTTGGTTCGACAATATGAAAGCTTTATTCATCAAAAGGATGAAACCCTCTCCCAGCTACATCAGAGATTCAACTGTCTTCTGATTGATCTGAAGACTATCTGTACTACCTACTCTAACTCTGAGGTGGTTACCAAGTTCATGGAAGCTCTTCCTGAACATTGGGAAATTTACACCTCCTGCTTAACTATGTCAAAGGACATAAAGACACTCACACTAAGTGAGTTGTACGGTATTCTTCTTAACCGTGAACAACAGAAGAAACTGAAAAAGAATCTCATAAGAGACTCTAAAGACACCAAAAGCAACTCTGTTGCATTGGTCTCTGATTCAGTTCCTACTGTCGCCACTTCTTCTTCAGTAACTATTACTGAATTAGAATCTTCTGACTCTGACATGTCAGAAGATCCTGAATTCAATGAATCTCTTGCTCTTTTAACTAGATCTTTCAAGAAGTTTGCCAAAAAGGGAAACTTTCACAAAAAGAAACATCTTACTATTACTGACAAGCCTAAATCAGATCCTATTGATAAGGCTACTGCTATCTGCTACAACTGTCAGGGCAAAGGACACTTTGCTAATGATTGCAGGTACAGGAAAAGTCAGTTTGCTCCCTCCTCTGCTAAATCTTCTTCCAAGAATCCCAAATACCAACGCCTGAAAGAAAAATACAAAAAGATGAAAACTCAGCGCAAAGGCAAAGGTTTAATCGCAGAAGACTGCGACTGGGATGATGTCTCCTCTGATGACTCATCTGATGAGGAAGACACTCAAGTGGCTCTGATGGCCATTATTGAGGAACCTACCTTAGCTCTCATGGCTAAGATAGAAGAGGTCCCTGAAGAGATTCCTACTCAGGCTCCTGAAGCTTCTTCTTCTACCTCTGAAGCTTCAACCTCTGCGACTGATTCTTCCAGTCAGGATAAGGGCATCTGGTACTTGGACAGTGGATGCTCTCGACATATGACTGGTTCTAAATCTGTCCTCTCTAACTACCGTGAAGAAAGAGGTCCTGATGTGACCTTTGGCGGAAACGGTAAAGGCCAAACCCGAGGGTATGGCACACTGACCAACGGAGTAACTACTTTCAAAAGAGTTGCTTATGTTGAAGGCCTGATGCATAATCTTCTGAGCATCAGTCAACTGTGTGATAAGAATCACAAAGTTTCTTTCTCCAAGAAAAAGTGCAAAGTCAAGAACAAAAGAAAGGAAGTTATTCTCACTGGAGTGAGACATGCTGATATCTACATCATCAACATGAATACGTCCACTGACAACTTCTGCTTTGTATCTCGTGCTTCATCTGATACAAATTGGCTTTGGCACAAGCGTCTTTCTCATCTCAACTTCAAGACGCTGAATCAACTCTGCATCAACAACCTGGTCATTGGTCTTCCTGACTTTCGCTACACAAAGGTGTCTCTTTGTTCAGCATGTGAAAAAGGAAAACAGACCAGGGCTAGTTTCAAGTCCAAGCAAATTTCCTCCATCAGCTCTCCTCTACAACTTCTCCACATGGATCTCTTTGGACCAGTCAACGTCCAATCCATTGCTGGAAAGAAATACACTCTGGTAATAGTTGATGAATATTCCAGATACACTTGGGTATTCTTTCTTCGTGCCAAGAGTGATGCTCCTGAAGAAATCATCCTGTTCGTCAGGAAGATGGAAAGACTCAACAACCTTACTGTTCGATCAATCAGGAGTGACCACGGAACTGAATTTAAAAACAGTACCCTGGAAACCTTCTTCGAGCAGAAGGGTATCACTCAAAACTTCTCATCTGTAAGAACTCCTCAGCAAAATGGTGTTGCTGAAAGACGAAACAGGACGTTGATTGAAGCTGCGAGATCTATGCTGAGTGAAGCCAATCTTGCCACTCAGTTCTGGGCAGAAGCTGTAAATACCGCTTGCTATACTCAGAACAGATCTCTGATAGTCAAACGCTTCAGAAGAACTCCTTACGAACTCTTTCGTAACAGGAAGCCATCAATCGAACATCTCCATATCTTTGGTTGTGTTTGCTACATCTTAAACAACAAAGATAATCTTGGGAAGTTTGATTCCAAATCTGATGATGGAATTTTCCTTGGATACTCATCCATTTCTAAAACCTACCGTGTGTTCAACAAACGAAGACAAGCCATAGAGGAAACGATTCATGTCAAGTTTGATGAATCGGGTCCTACTTTTCCTCACCCAAATGATAATTCTGAAATCAATCAGTGGGCTGATTCTTTCTTTCAAGTCCCTGAACCTCCTATTGCTGATCCATCTCCTCAAGACCTTCCTGATGGTTTTGAAGAAGATCCTCCTATACCACCCACTGAAACATCCTCTCCACCTCTGATTAATGCCACTCCAATTACCCAAATCACATCTTCTGAACCTGATCAACCCACTAACAGTGAAGACTTTTCTCAAACCACTGTTAGTGAGCCTACTCCCACTAATCTTCTCCCTGATCCATCAGTAAATGAAGCTTCTACTTCAGGACAGGTGTATCAGCCACCTGCTCTCCGATGGACCAAGGATCATCCCATTGATCAAGTTCTTGGTAATCCCTCCTCTGGCATTAAAACTCGACGCCAATCTGGTAACGTCTGTCTTTATGTAAATTTTATCTCTGAAAATGAACCTAAAGAAATAGATGATGCTTTGCGTGATCCTGCCTGGGTCTCAGCCATGCAGGAAGAGCTAGCAGAGTTCATCAGAAACAATGTCTGGCTTCTCGTCCCTAGGCCTCGAAAACGTACTATCATTGGTTCCAAGTGGATTTTTCGAAATAAACTTGATGAGATTGGTACGATTATTCGAAACAAGGCTCGCCTTGTGGCTCAGGGATACAGGCAGGAAGAAGGCATTGATTACGATGAAACCTTTGCTCCTGTTGCTAGGCTCGAAGCAATTCGACTCTTCCTAGCTTTTGCAGCACATATGAACTTCAAGGTTTATCAGATGGACATTAAAAATGCCTTTCTGAATGGAAAACTTAATGAAGAAGTCTATGTGGCTCAGCCTCCTGGCTTTATAGATCCTAAATTTCCTGATCACGTCTACAAGTTAAACAAGGCTCTCTATGGGTTAAAACAGGCTCCTCGTGCCTGGTATGATACCCTCTCAACCTTTCTTCTCTCTAAAAGTTTTGTGCGTGGAAAGATCGATAGCACCTTATTTCTAAAGAAATATCCTAAGCATATCCTTCTTGTCCAGATATATGTCGATGACATTATCTTTGGATCCACAAATCCCAAACTCTGCGAAAAGTTTGAGTTGCTCATGAAATCTGAATATAAAATGTCTATGATGGGCGAACTAACATTCTTTTTAGGACTTCAGATCAAGCAATCTGAAAAGGGAATTTTCATCAATCAAGGTAAATACGTACATGAGATGCTGAAGAAATTTGATCTCACATCTTGTACACCGATGAAGACTCCAATGGCTCCTCCTCTGACACTTGACAAGGATTCCAAAGGGAAATCTATCGATGTGACTCTCTACAGAGGAATGATCGGCTCTCTGCTGTATCTCACAGCTAGCCGCCCTGATATCATGTATTCTATATGTCTATGTGCTCGTTATCAGGCTGAACCCAAAGAATCCCATCTGACCGCTGTAAAGCGGATTTTCAGATATCTGAAGGGAACTCCTAATCTGGGTCTTTGGTACTCCAAGGACTCAGGGTTCGATCTAACAGCTTATTCTGATAGTGACTTTGCAGGATGTAAGATTGACAGGAAAAGCACCACTGGTGGATGTCACCTGCTAGGTGGCAAGTTGGTGAGTTGGACTAGCAAAAAGCAGAACTCTGTGTCCACATCAACTGCTGAAGCTGAATATGTTGCAGCAGGAATCTGTTGTACTCAAGTCCTGTGGCTGAGAAATCAACTTCAGGACTATGACATACAACTTTCTAAAATTCCTATCTACTGTGACAACACTTCAGCAATAGCCATCGCCAACAATCCTGTCTTACACTCCAAGACAAAGCACATTGAAGTGAGATATCACTTCATCAGGGATCATGTGATGAATGGTGATATTGAACTCCATTTTGTCCCTACTGAATATCAGCTTGCTGACCTCTTTACCAAACCACTGGATGTGACGCGTTTTAATATGCTCATCAGTGAACTTGGGATGTTAAATCCTGATGATTGAAGTTTATCAGGACAAACAGTTGTTAAATCCTATAGAATAATCATTCTCAGGACTCTTTCTTTAACAACTCCTGAATTAACTCTCATCAGAAGATGACTCTATTCAGTACTTACAAAATCTTTGTTCAATATCCGAATACTGATGATTCTCAGGTTATTTCTTCCCTCTGCTACTGAAACCTTATCGCATTAAATGTGATAAGAGGATTTTCCCAAAACAGTACTTATCTGATAAGTACTCTGATTCCTATAAAACATATCTTTCACCAAAATGGAATCATCCCCTGAAAAGGCGGTTTTTTATCTTTTCAAATAAAACAAACTTTTCATCTGCACTGACACGTAATGGGACGTTTCCTGTTCCCCACTACGTGTGTCAGGCGCGTGAATGCGCGTAGAACCTCCTTTATTCATCATTACGTTTGAATTTAGCCGCTCTTTTCTCTCTCATCCATTTTCTCTCTCCTACCACGAAGTATAAAAACCTCACTCGTAATCCTTCACACTCTTTACGCTCACAAAAGTCTCTCTAAGCAATCTAGCAAGAAAAAGCAAGAACTGTTTTCTCTCAAGAACACCAAGAACACACTCACCACTTTTCTTAACAAAATCATCGTAAGTGTTTCTTTACTCTTGTTCTTTCCACATTTTAAGTTGGTCTTCTTCATCTAAACAACTTATTTTGATAAACTTTCTTCAAAAAAAACCCTAAGATCACTTCATTCGATCTTAGTTCTTCCAAAATCTTCTAAGATTTTTGTTAAAACATTTTATGTGATTTTCTTATTTCTTTTAAGAAAAATCATAAACTCTTATTTTGATATCTTCCCATCAAAATAAAAGTTTCTTTTTAATACCAAAACACATTCCTTTTGTGAATTTTGGTATCTAATCCATTCCAAGTATAAAGGACTTCACCATTTTTATGAACATATTCTGTGTTCATTGAAAAATGAAGAAAAATACATATTTTGGATCTTTAATCATCCACATATGTTATTTTTGTGTTTAACAGGATGGCGGCTACTACTTCCTCCTTGGACGCCCAACTCTCGTCTAAAGCTACACCATTGCAAACCGCCACTGAAAGTCTGCCAATCGTCATTCCGCAGCACGACGTACAATTCAAACAGAACAACGTCGTTGGTCTGTTTGACATTCCAGAAGGCAAAGAATATCTGCTGCCTGCCAAGAAATTCCTCCTAAGCAGCCCCCTGAAGACGGCTTTTACAATAGACCCAAAGCCGAACAAACCAATGCTGCAACAACTGTGGTCTACTGCCACTGTTGCAAAGGAAAGGAACTCCAAAGGTGTCCTAAGGGAGGTCATCAAGTTCCAGATCAAGGAAAATATAATTTCCTTTGGCTTCGGAACTCTGAGGAACGTGCTGAACTTCCCAAAGAAGAAACGCTTCCCTCCTGCTCCCACCTCCGATGAAATCATCGAGTTACAGATGGCCTGTGAAGGATGGCGTCATGCTTCCCAAGACTGCTGCTACTGTCCATAAGACAGGATTGAACGCCACATTCTATTATATATGGAATACGTTCGGCCTGTGCTTATCAGGCAAGACAGGAAGCACGGAGCAGTTCCCCACCGTGATTCAGCACATGGTCTTCTCTGCGATCAAAAATCGCGAGTTTGACTATGCTCGCTGCATATGGGAGGACATGGTCAAGAAGGTCAGGAACACGAAGCGGGTCGCCAACGTCGCCTTTACCAGATTCTTCTCGGCAGTCCTGGAACTGCATATGGGGCCTAACTACCCCAAGATCGGGAACTCCAACAACTACGCCATCGGGCCTAAGTTCCTGGATCAGGTTACTCCAAAACCTGATGACGTCCCTCTCTCCACTGTTCTGGTAGTTCCTGAACCAGTTCAGGAGGATGAAGAGCACTCCACCTCTCCCACTGAAGGTATGTACTCTCTCTTCTCTTCCAAACCCCATTCTTCTATTTCTCTGCATGCTATGTCAGTAGCTAACCCCATACTGACTTCCCCAGCTGCAAACACTTCATCTGCGCTCCAGAAGCGCCCCCAACCTTCTTCTGCCACTCCTCCACCTCCTCCAAAACGCGCCAAGTCGCAGGCGCAGAAGAAAAAGAAACAGGCGGCTGGTAAGAAATACTATATTACCCTGCCTCAACTTTTTAATAAACCATCTCCTTTATCTAAAACTTCTTCACCTGCAGATGCTTCCATCTCTGCTCCTGTACAACAAGAACCTGAGGTTGTTCACCTCGAACACTCAGAGAACATGGGGGGTAATCGCTCTGATACCCTCCTAGCCTCAGGTAATACTTTTAAGCAAAATATTACTGTTTCTTCTTTTATGAAAGCTAATGAGTCTTCTAGTACTCACTTAGCTACTCTGTCTACAGGTTCTTTAGGAGCAGCCTCTGAAGGGCATCCCCAACTTCATCAGGATGACCCCTTCAATGACTTTGTCTTCACGGACGCCGAGCGTCAGCTGAATGCAGCTGAGCTACGTCGGCAGTCCGCTGAACGACAATTGCAGGAGGCACGCACAGCTCTCCAACAGAAGGAGGACGAGCACCAGACACGCCTCCAGGCGTTGGAACTGGAGCTTGCCGCTGCAAAGGCCGCTGCCAGTACCGCTGAAGCTGCCGCCGCCAATGCCGCTGCCGCCGCCGTCGCCGCCACTCCGCCGCCTACGGCTGTTACCCTTACGATTCCTTGTCTGGATAACATCCATGACAAGGTCTCACAAGTGGCCACCTCCTCCAACAACCTTCAGGCATCTATTGATGACCTGAAGGCCTCTGCTCTGCCAGCACTCTCCACCATCATCAACAACAGCACCAACTCTCTCACCACTTTCCAATCAACAGTGGTTCAGAGGTTGGATGCTCAGGAAGCAGGCCTCCGCGCCCTCCAGGAGCAGGTGACTGGCCTCACCTCTGCTGTCAACGCCCTCACCTCTGCTCCTGCACCGCCTCCGTCATTCACCGCGGCAGACAGGGATGTTTTGCAATCCCTGATCTCACGCAAAGTCCTTAGTGACATGGCCTCTCTCCTCCAGAGGAACTTATCAACAGCCGCCTTACTACAGGCACCTGTTGAGGGGGAGAGACAGCCTAGAGACCAGTCCGTTTATTCCCCCTCTACCAACTGGCGAACCAACGAACAAGGGGGAATGAACGAGGAAGATGAAGAAGATGAAGATGATGATGAAGACGATGATATCTTCGTCGAGAAGGCTGCATCCCCAACGCCCACTCCAGGGCCTGCACAATCTCAGGGGGAGAACCTCGGTGCACCTGGTACGTTACTATTACCATCCTCTCCCTCATCCTCTGATAACCAACCAATTTCTTCTCTCCTTAAACCTAAACCTACACCTGAAACCATAACCCTCGACACCTCCTCTGATGACTCTCCATTAAACAATCTACAAATGGTTGTCTACCAACCACCAAAACAACCTACCCCTGAACCAACACCCCATTCTTCTCCTAAACAAACCTCTGAGCCTGAAAACCAAGAAAACTCTGACTTTCAGGATGTAAACTTTGGCTCTGTCACTGGTGAGATTATTCGCCTCATGGAAAATAGTCCATCAGAACAGACAAGAGCTGAATTAAGCAGAATGACTTTCAGAGTAACTCCTCTTAACCCTGAAACCATTCCTTCTAGACCAACCCGCTTTAATCCTGAAGCATCCTCTTCTAGAACCCCTGAAATCCGAGCCCCTCCTGAAACCATTTGCCTCTCATCAGATGATGAATTCATCTCTGATGACTTCTCTACCCCTGCCTCTTCTCCCAGATCTCCTCCCTCTAACTCTCCTAGATCTGAAGGTGAGAATTACCCTGACAACTCTGCTATTGTCAACAGGGATGGGCGTTTAAACGCCGTGATAGAGCGACTCGAGAGTACAAGAGTAAAAATTCCTCTTCGTACCTCTTGTGACTCCGAGTTCGCCTATCTCTCACAGGAGGAATACAACGCTGCTGTACAGGCTCAGGAGGAGCATAATAAGAAGCAGAAGGAAGCCTTCCTCTCTGCTCAAGCCGCTCGAAGGCTTGCATCAGATTTTGTGGATGAAGATGCTGAAATAAATGCAGATCCTATTCTTGCACAGAAGGCTGCTCTGAAGGTCTTCAACAAAAATGCAGAGGAACAAACTGAAGAAGTAAACACTGAGCTTGACTGGTGCAGAGATCGTCTACACCTAAGAAAACATGGTGCTGCCATCTCTGGAATCCATCTCAGCCGAACTCGCAGCAAGAGAGCAAAAACATGGATCACCGTCAAACGCTCTGGAGTCAAGGACGTGCAACACACTCTGGACAAGTTAGATCGTTACAACTTGTCAGAGTGGAACGAAATCAGATCCCTACTTCCCAAAGCCAACAAAAATTATCGGGCTGAAGTAGAAGAAGTCATCGAAGGACTTATTGCACGCATCAGAAGGACAACGGAAATACCTGATGACCTGCTCCACTACTCTTCAGTCCTACCTCAGCAACCTATTCGAAGATCTGCAGGCACCTCAACAAGAAGACCAACTCCCTGCATGCCCAGGGTGGTGGTCAAGCCTCTGGATCTCTCGATGCTTGATCTTTCACTCCCTTTAGGAGTCTCTCTCTCTGAAGGACAAGTCATCAGAGAACCTGTTCATGGTATTTGTGTAAGCGACAACTCAAAGATCCTACGCTTTCAGCGTTTCAGCGAGCTACACAAAGCACCATATGAACACTTGGTTTCAGTCCTCTTCACTGCTCACAAGGATAAAGAAAACCAAGACAATAAAGAGATCATTCGCACTGTCAGAGCTATACTCAATCACAGACTCGCATTCAGTGATACTCCAGTTCCAATACAAGTAAAGACTGAATATGTTAGCGAAGACTCTGATAGTTAGAATATTTTGTAATCTCTTCTTTCAGTACTTTATTCATGTACTCGTGTATTTTTCTTACTCTTGTAACATTTATTAAGATTAATGAAAATGCATTTCAGTGCTTAGTACTTCACTCTATCATAGAACTGAAAAAGATCCCTCAAAACAGTAAATGGGACATGTACCTTTATGAGTTCTATTTCCTACTGTTTTATCTAGACTTAGAAATTTTTTTTTCTTCTAGACTTAGACAATTTCTCTGTTGTCTTATCATTATCATTTAGGGGGAGATTGTTGATCCAGCTCTCCTAAGACCTGATGAAATGATAATGATCCTGAATCTTTACTTAGTGAATAGGTTTTTACTTCTGTTATAGCTTGAGGAATTATCACTGAATCTGTTCAGTGTTACTCCATGTTACTTATGCTGTAACTTAATCTTATAGTAATCAGGATCAGGATCAGGAGACGAACGAGTCTGTTCTGCAGTCGACTGATCCTATCCACTGAAGTGAAGATCTCCTGAAGACATTAAGTTCATACACAAAGAACCATCAGCGACGTCGAAGAAATAGCTGATGACAGGAACAGCATGCTCGTGATCTGAAGACGGAATTCAGTGATAGCAGACTGCTCAATATCGTATGACATCCTGAAGACTCAACATGATACAAGTGACCCTGAGCTTCATCAGTATCAGGACCCTAGTCACTGATCAGTATCCTGCTCCTGAAGGATTAGAAAAATGTCTTAGTCTAATGCACAAAAGGATTATCCGCCTTTACTGACACAAAAGTACATAAGGACAGTCTCTTTACTGTTCCCTCCGTACTTATCAGACCTCAAGGCAACTGTTTACAAACATACTCCTTTTGCACACCATGCAAAGAGTATTTGTTTATAGTAAATAGTACAACAGACCAACTACAGCGTGACACGTCACAAAAGTAGGTCTGCATGCATTTAATGCATGGAGTATAAATTGGACGTGGAGAAGATTTTCTCCATACCTCTTCTACATCCAAAAATACTCAAGTCCTTTCTTTTCTTATTCTCCTCTATCTTCTTTCTTACATCTTCTCACTTAGTGCATAGTGAAAGAACTTAGATTGTTTAGTTTAGACTATTTGTCTTTTCTATTTCCGCAACAATCTGTAAATTCATATTGTTAATATAACAAGAATTTAAAAGTGAAAAATTGTGTGATTATATTCAACCCCCCCCCCTTCTATAATCCCAAACACTATCCTAGCTTGAAGGTTACCTACTTGGGACCAACAGTAAGTTGTATCACTAGGCCGTCATGATGTTTTTGATATTGTTCATCAAGATCTTCTTCATCAAAGGTGACTTTCATGGCGTCTAGTTCGTTCTCGTGCAATGGCCTTACTTCCTTGGCGATAAGATAATCATCTAGTCCTTGTCGGGTGTGTCTTTTCACAGCTGAGTACGTAAGTCCGCATACGTCTGATCCTCCAGTGATGCAATTGATGATTTTGGTATGCGAAGAAGATGGTGGTCTGTTTCCATCTCTAAATTCGTCGTGAATAATGTCTTTCAGATGGCCTCTTGACTTTAAATATGCAATTTCCTTTCTTAGATTTATGCATTTTTCAGTCGTATGACCATAGTCGTCGTGGAAATCACACCATCTTATTTGATCTTTAATTTTCTCTGGTTTTTTCGACTTCTTTGGCCATCGCACAGTGGTTTCTATATTGCGTAGTGAATTTACAAGCTCTTTGGTCGTACCTGCAAAATTGTAAGTAGATAATTTTGGGTATTGGAACGACTTACCTGAAGATTTATTTTTGTTAAATATGACGTTCGATGTTTACCGAGAAGTTTCAACTTTGTTAACTCCTTTAGTCTTAAAATCCGGTTTTCTGACGCTTAAAGCCTTTTTGTCATACGAGTGTTTTCTTTGGAAAACATCATCATCTTCAATTCGCATATAGGCTAGCGTTCTTGCTCTTACATCGTCAAAGTTCTCTGGTGGCTACTTCGTAAGATTGGCATTTGGCCGGATGAGTCATCTAATCCTCGTTTGTAGGCTTTGATCGCTGTCTTTATATCACAATTCCAAACGTTGATCATTTCTGCATTAAACTTGTTGAAATAACTGCTGCCAAACTCGTTGGGTTTTTGTAGGACGTAGTATACATCATTAGTTTGTTCATTCATCTTACGACTGCTAGCAAATTGCCGTGTGAATTAGTTTAACAATTCCACAAATGATCCAATAGACTTGGGTTTTAAATTGATCGGCCAATGAAGTGCAACTCCTATGAGAGATGATCCAAAACTCTTACACATACACACTTCTTGATACTAATTGACGTTGTCCATGTGAGTTGCTTATATTGTACTATGTGCTCCACTGGATCCGTTATTCTTGAATATTTTGGAGTGAACACCGGGATGCTATACTTTTTTCGTATATCGACGAGGGCGATCTCGTCAACGTATGGTGAAGCTTGATATCTTGTTCGAGGCTCGACTTCGATTGGCACTGCTGCCCCAGGCATTTTTGCAAGCAAAGATAAGACCTTTTCATTCTTCTCTTCTAACATTTTAAGTTTCTGGGCCATAAGATCGTTTGAATGAGTGTTATGAACATCATGTTGTGCGGAACTATTTGCTTCTTCTTGGTTTAAGGGAATTTGGATAGGCATAATGGGTATAGTTGTCGTAGGGATATGTGTTGGTTGGCCTTGAGGATCTGGAATGAAATTATTCATCCCAGGTCTTGTTTGATAGGTATACATCGGGGGTTGTTGAAATAGTTGAGGTATGAATGGTGGTCGAAGATTGTTTTGTGATGGTATGCCCGTGCCTACAAATGGTGGTCGCATGTGATCTTGTGGTGCAATAGAAGGCGGTCTAAAGGGAGGTGTTTGCTGATTAGGTGGTATGAACGTGGGTATAGATTGTTGTTGTGTTGTATGAGAGTTCTGAGCTCTTAGAGAAGTAATTTACTCTATCGCATGTGTAGCTTGATTAGTCAAATTCTGAATCTGTTGATTAGCAGCATGCAATTGTTGATGGAGTTCGATCAAAGACGGATTTTGATTTCCTGGGAAAGCCATAACCTGCGAGATAAAGAAAGACCACAAACTCCAAAGAGATTGATTAGTACGTATGTGCGTCTTTTCGATAGAACACACGTAAAATGAAGAAAACAGAAATAGACTTAAGACATGGTATTTGATGGTGCAGGAAAAGCTGCAAACAGAGGAAAAAACATGCATTCGACTTAAGATCAAGCCGACGCTCCACTAGTTGTCACCAATTAGGGGTGACGTCCTCTACGTTATAGCAGCAAGTCGTACAATACAAGAATGGATATGCAGCAATCGTAAGTAAATTACAACAGATCGTAAGAAAATGATTTAGAAAGGGAAAACGATATTGCAAAGGATTCTTCAGGGATTCAGTCGTCCTTGCCTTGAAGATTCATGGTTCCTTTTATACTTGAATCCTTGGGTAACGGTTTAGTGTTGAATGGCTTTGATGACAACGGTCATAACGGTCATAACGGTCTCACTTTTAATGCTTCCTTGAATCTTTGTCGTTGGTTATGTCTATTATGCATTGATTCCTTCACTGATTCTCTTGATCATGTAATAAAACAACAACTAGAATAGAGGTGACCGTTAGAAATCGTTAGTCCTACGTCTTAACAGGCGAAGGTCGTACGCCGAGTGTTCTTTTTCATACAATGACTCTTTCTCAGGACTTTATTTAAATACATGATCATTATCCTATACATGGTCAAAGCCACCTGTATTGACCGGAATTTTTTTAGCACTTCTCATTTGAACCTAATACTATATATATATATATATATATATATATATATAGAGAGAGAGAGAGAAAGAGGAAAGTTTAAATGTGAATACTTTTTGGTTGTGACCGTGAGGACAGCTGAGAGCACGACACGTGGCGGATACTAGTCAATAATGGCGACTTTGAGTGTGGTCTCCCCCTTTAATTCAATGCCCTCCCATGAATCGTGCCTAGTCATCCGCCACGTGTCGCGCTCTCGGTTGTTCTCACGTTCACAGCTAAAAAGTGGTTCACATTTGAACCTGCCCCTATATATATATATATATATATATATATATATGTTCAGGTGTGTTGTTGGACTTAATATATTAATTTGATATTAGGGTAGGTTAATGACCAGGCTAATCTATATATATATATATTAAAAGAATGTTTTGGCTGACATCATCAATACGAAATTGAGCCATTTCATTGGCCAATTAATTAAAATACAACAATTAATGATGTCATCATGTATATGTATTTTTTTAATACCATATTAATAGCTATAAATTCATTTTTTTTGTAACTACAAATATGGAAAAATTATTTTCCAAAATTCACTTACCTAAAATTTCTCATTAATTTATTAATTTTCCTTTTATAATTTATATTTTGTATCCTTAGAATTATTTGATTAAATTATTTTTTACCACTTAGTTTTTCAATTTTCACCTTACATCCTTATCATATTAACGTAAATAATATATATGAATTAAAACCATTTAAGTTTTTTGTTTCTCCTTTCTATAAATTACACCATTATAATCGTCTCGACGATATCTTTAAAATGAGTATAATATTGAATATTTTTTTAATTTATTTATATTATTAAATATTAAAAATAGATATAAATTAACTTGTTTACATTTTATTAGAATTCTATTTTTGATAGAAACTTAAAGATTCCTATTTTTAATCTAATAAATTTTATAGATTATTTATAAATAATGAAAATTTATTTTATTTAAAATTCTATTGTTGACATTCTTGAAATTCAAAGATTTTAATCTTTTAGGGGGTGCTTGGTTGGGGGTATTGCAGGGTCAGGAATGGGAATGATAATTATAACTGTTGATTGATATGATATTATATAATGGAATCATTCCTGCAGATCCATTAATTTCCATTCCTGACCAAATTGGGGGGAATAAAAATTTTCTTTCTACTCAGTTTTTTTTTTTCATATATCATTCCATCTTTTAATGTTAAATGGAACATCTATTGTATTTTCAAAGTGAAAGAAACTATTTTTTAAATACGAAACAATTTTTCATTGATTATAGTGGGTTAACTAAGCAGCTTCAATACAATGCTTATTTTCATTCTTATTCTCCTGCATTCCCATTTTCATTCCCATTCTCATTCCTAAAATGAACCAAACACCCCTTAATCTTACTAATTTTATAGATCATTTATAAATATTGATTTTTTAAATCTCTACAAATCAAAAACACTACATAATATATTTCTGAATCCCTCCCGTTTTAAAATCATTCACGAAATCCGAATCTTTCGACAAAAAAATTATAAATTATAAATTTTAGATATTTTAACAGCTATTAGATAACTAACATATTTAATAATAAAGTAAGGGTAATTTCTTTTGTTCCATTTAAATTGTTGATTAATTAGAATTATTTTTACTAAATAATTATTTTCTACTTACTCAATTTCAAAAAAAACTTTAAATAAACGACTGAAAAAAGTTAAATTTAAATTATATATATATAATTTCCTAAATGGTTATGATTAAACTAAATCATTAATGTTTCTTTTATCAACTAAGTCATATTTATATTATTAATTGGATATTACGTTTGATTTGTGGTGAATTATTTGTCAACTTTATAATGCAAATGTTAATTCTAATTAGAAACTAAAACAATATGTTTAAATCGTCCGTGTATTACACGGGCCATTAACTAGTCTAGTTTAATTACTAGGTGGTTAATTTGGACGTACGTAATTAAAGAGTTGTTGCATGCCATTCCCTCCTGGAAGCCATTATCTCTTTCTAAATTTGTCCCATACACTGCTTCCATGGAGGAATAGCTTTCATGTATGCTTGTTGGCCACTTTACCCAGAAAGATGAGTGATCCTGGGGACAAATGGAACGAATTATTAAATATTAGATTATTATAATAATTAAATCACCTTTAAACAATAATGTAACCTTTTTACTTCACAATACCATTTTTATATCGTTGTATTAATTTCATCTTAACTCACTACAAAAAAAATGGTTGATTATCTATACTTTTTTAGCATTATTAATACCTTTAAAAGTATGAAAAATTACAATAAAACATGAATATATTTGATGCTAGGGTGGATCTAGAAATTTTTTCAAACGATGGCACAATTTAACTATAAAAAAACGTATTTAAAAACATTTTCACGATGTCCATATCGGTCTATTGGTTAGTTCATTGATTTTCAATTATAAAGGCTCAAGTTCGGTCTTGTTGCAAGCAGATTTTTTTTAAATAAAGTTAAAGCTAAGATTTAGTAAAAATGAGTCAAATTAGGCTTGAACCCATGACCTCAAGTTTGAAAAGTAAGGAGCTTACCACTCTACAAAAGGAACTTTGTGTCTTTAATTGCAGTTTGAAAATATATGGTGGCACATAACAAATTAATACGGTGACACCCTTTACGACCCTATAACTATTTACACTATGACGGAGGAATGAAACGGTGGCACGTGCCATCGTAGGCCCTTAGCTAGGTCCGCCCCTGATTTGATGTTACAGTTTTTTTTATTAAATCTCTATTTTTGAAAGTGTGAAATTTGTAGTAGAAATCATGTTTATTGGTATGGACAAAATTTTCACATTTCTATGTGTGAAAATTTTGAAATTAATTTTAAGGTTGCAAAAGTTCACGCATTAAAGTGTGAATTAATTCTTGATTGATTACAAAAATTACACGTTTAAGAGCATGGACTTTTGAAATCATACCTATATGTTTATAAATGTGGAGTTTTATCTTTTTGCAAACAATCTACATATTTAAACTATTTATCACAATTTGAAGTATGACAAGTTTCAAAATTCTTCCATGCTTTTTATGAAGCATGGATAAATGATATATTTTTTATAGTGATTTGTTATATTACTTCCCTCTTTACTATTTCATTTTACAATATACATTATATATATATATATATAGGAAAGTTCAATTATAAACTTTTCTTTCTCATTGAACAACTGAGACAAATAAGAACGCAATATGCCTTCCTTATAGTTTACATTTATCATGAATAAAAAACGAGAGCACTTGTAATGAATAATACATGAATGTCTGAGACACGTGATGTAGGCTTTAATTTCATACACACACGTAATTTTAAACATTGTGCAAATAAGGCGATCACATTGTGCACACAAAAATATATAGCTTAATAAATTTTTTACTAAAGTGTTTAAAATAGGCTCATAAACGACAACAAATCTTGTAGATTTTAAATGTGTTCATAATATATTTACCTGGAGTTTGGATTCAATGATATATGTACATGTATGTTACCGAAAATGAAGAAAGAAAATATGTGAGAGAAAGAGAGAAAGTACTATTAAAAAAATAAAAGAAAAGCGGTTTTTTATTTATAATAAATTTATTTTTGACTAACTTTTTTGTGATTTAAATTGGATCTAACTAATGGATATTATAAAATAGTGAGTTCTTAAAAGAAGACATCCTACACACACATATATGGACCACTCATTTTATTGCGGAATTATAAATGAACCCCTCTATAAGGTCAATGAGTCATTTATGTTAGTATATTGGTGGGACCCAATATAGGGGGTCTATGTTTATGTGAAAGGAAGAAGATTCAACGGGGGTTCATTTAACAACACTCATTTTATTGAATGTAATCATTTTTATTTATTTTAATATGACGATATCTGCTAGGTATTTTTTTTAGAGATATTGCATTCTGTTTTTTATAAGCTATGCTTGGCAAACTAGTTGATTGCTGATAAGCTAGTTAGTGGCTGATAAGCTAGCTGTTGACTAATAAACTAGCTAGTAGCTGATAAGCTAGCTTATGAACAAATTATGTTTGGCAAAAACTAGCTTATGGTATGTAAATGACTAAAAAGATATATTGGGTTATAATAATTAATATTAAAGAGGGTATAATTGGAAAAAAACTACAAAAGGCTATCTTCAAGTAGTTTATCAAAAAGCTAGCTTATAAGTTACTTTTTGTTCATCCAAACATGTACACAAAAAATAAGGTAGCTTATGCTTACCAAACAATGCCTACGACATTAATTACTGAAATAGATGGTTCATATTGGTTCTTACAGTTTCCACAAACTACGTAGTTCTTCCATGAATAACTATATATATAGTGATAATCTTTTGCATCTCATATCTAACATGAAACCCGAGCAACCTATGAAATCCTACAAAATTCTAGTAATGTTTTCATATTTAATATGAAATATATGGAAAGTAAATGATTATGAAAATATGAAATATATGGAAAATCCATGACTCCATGATTATGGAAATATTTCATAAAAATTTATAAAATTTCATAGGTTTGCATCGGTTTCACACTTTATACGGGTTGCATAATAAAAAGACTATATATATAGAGAGAGAGAGGGGGGGAAGTTCATTTAAAAACCAAAACATTAGTAAAAACTGTAAAAACTCTAAAAACTCATGGTTTGTTGACTTAAATCAACGAAAATTCTTCGTGAAGTTGTTTAATATGATTCAAATGTTTCATATAATTTATTTTTTGATGAAATTGTGTCATATTTTGGTGTTTCTTTTATGTAAAATGAAAATGTCTCATACACTTTTTATTCTTATGAAATTATTTCAAGTATTTTTTTTAATCCTATGAAACTTTGCCATTTTTACAAAAAGAAACACTAAAAAAATAAATTATATAAAACATTGTCATCATATTAAACATTTTCATAAAAAATTTTCGTTAATTTAAACTATAAAAATCATAAATTTTTACTATCTTTTGCTTTTTAAATAAACTTGACTATGTATATAATCGGTTAACTATAAGCACACCTTTCAAGAATTAGCATATGTTTAATACAAGCTATATTTGTAGAAAGCTAAAAAAAACATGGATGTTGCCATTTTAAATTGTTTGGCACTTCCAATAATGGCGCACCTATAAATCAACTTAATTCGTGTCAAATCAGGGCTAAACTTTTCCTTCATTGTATTGTAGTATTCGAGTTAACTTTTTGGTGGACAAAGTTATATAAAATTCGAGTTTATCATCACATATAATCCTACTATGTTTTTTTTTTTTTAATTTTTTTTTCACATATAATCCTACTATGTAAAGGTTTTTTTTCTAGAAAATTAACATAACCTATAACAGATAAATTCCTGAAAGAATATATAACTTCTCTAAAAATTGATGAATGCATAAAATAAAAAATATTTGAAAAAAGAAGTTGTAACATTGTTAAAGGTGTGTTTGGTAACTTTAATTTTCTTTAAAAACGTTTTCAGAAAATGAAGCTGAGTTGAGTTTTCAGTTTTCTACGAAAATTTTAGAAAGCACATTCGGTTGAAATGATAGAATTTTCATAGCACCTCCAACAATATTGATAAAATAGAAAATTTTGGGTTTTTTTTCCTCTAAGGTACTCTAATAACGTTGCTAAACCATTTGATAAAATAAAAACTTTTGAAGTTTTCTCTAATATAGAGATTTTTCTAAACCTCTAAATGAGGCGAGAGAAATATTATTTTAATCTAGGGCAAATTGCCGAAAAAAGGTAACATAAATGTCCAAAAATCCAATCAAGGTAACGTACATTTTTTTTTTGCCGAGAAAAGATTATGCATTTGATTTTTTCAAAAAAAGAGGAAGGTGACCTGATTAACTTGATAGCCGTCTAGTTAGCAGGTAACATGCTAACATGCTTGTCGAAGTGGTAGTCCAGTTAGCATTACTCGCTGACGTGTCTATCTAAGTGGCAATCCAGTCAGCACTATCATACCTTTGACTGGTGTTGACCACCACCCACTGCCACCACTATCACCACCACGCACTGCCACCACGATTCACCATCACAACCACCCACCACCACCCACTACCATTGCCACCACCAATCACCACTACCCACTGCCATAATCATCAATAATCACCACCACCCACTACCACTACTATCACCAACACTCACCACCACCATTCACCACTACCTACCACCACCATTCACCACTACCCATTACCACGACCACCTACTGCCACTAGCACCACCACTCACCACCACCCACTGCCGCTATCATCAACAGTCTCCACCACCCACCGCCACCACCATGACCACCACTCACAGCCATCACCACCCATGGCCACCACCATCACCACTACTCACGACCACTCATGCCCACCACCATCACCACCATTCACGGCCACCCACTGTCAGCACCATCACCGCCACAGAGTATCATCCCCCAAAACACATCTACCGCCAACGCCACCATCACCACCACACACCACCATCCAAATTTGGAAAAAAAATCAAAACTCTAAATTGATTTGTGGTAGAACTCGTTTTTATTGGTTTTAATTTAAGGTTTTTGTTCCACCATTAATTTAGATTTAAGAAGATGAAGTTGGATAAAATGAAGTGGGTGGTGATGGTGGCGAAGGTAGGTGGTGGTGGGTGGTGTGGTGGTGGCGGTTGCAGATCTGCAAATGATTGGCGGCGGCGGTGGTGGTGGTGGAGATATATAGAGTGAGTGAGAGAGAGAGAGAGAGAGAGAGAGAGAGAGAGAGAAGGAGAGGGTGGATGAAGTCTGAGAGAAAGAGAAAGAGAGTGAGGGTGAGAGAAGGGAAGGGGTAACCGGTTGTACAAGTTACCGGTTACTCATACCCCATTTTTAACAAAATCGAATACGTAATCTTTTCTTGGCAAAAAAGAATGTGTGTTACCTTGATAGAATTTTTTTGAACATTTATGTTACCTTTTTCGGCAATTTGCCCTTTAATCTATTCCACCAACAATATAATTAACAGTTTAAAATTTTTATTGGAATAATAAATATAGTGTATATTTTAATAATATAAGCGATGATAGGTTCTCTAAAATAGAAAAACTGTTGGAGATGGAAAAAAAGATTTCAGAGATTTTAATCTTTCATTCTGTATTTTAGAGAAATGATAGCAAAGCTGTTGGAGATTCCCTTATTTTTTATTTTAGGGAACTAGAAAACGTGTTTAATTTTTTTTAGAAAACTACTAAAATCAGTTTCTTAATCTATATAGAAGTTAGAAAGTAGAAAGTTTCATTTTATTAGAAAACTTTTAAAAACTGGATAAATCAAATGCGCGTATTTTTTACATTTTCATTTTCCTCAAAAAGTTTTCCATTAAAAGCTAACAGCCAAACACACCCTAAGTGTACTTGATTAAAATACAAACCAAAACAAAATATAACACAAAAACACACACATATATATCTTATTCGTAAATATAAAAGTAAGATGTGTGTAATTAAACTCTTCATCTATTTCAAGAGGTAAGATGATTAGTTTTCGGATATGACATTCAACTTATGAAATTATATAGTTTGATTTTTATGTTTATTAAAATAGACGTTTATGGTAGAAAGCCACCTTGCTTAATTATTGGATCAAATTAAATAATCTAATAAATTAGTCTACCCAAGTTGAAATTGGTACAGTGACCAGACCTATACATGTTATAATGCCACCATCTAAAAAAGAAAACAAAAATATAGGTTTAGGGAGGTAAATGTTGTTCATGCCCCTCCATTTTATATATAAAGAAAGTTTAACCTAGAAATTGATTAAAACTAGTTGATAAGCTCGGGTTTCGCACCGGTTTATAAACAGTAGCTATCAACACTTTAACATATTTCAATCGAAATGCTATATATGACTAAAACATAAAATGAAATATAGAAAACTAAAAGATATAAAGTGAATAAATATTATAAGTTTATGGGGTTGATATGTAAGTTTAAAAGTGGGTATATGGTTCGGGTCGGTTGAAGCGTATATATAAATATATAATAAAATAAATACATGAAAAACATATTCATTATTTGGTTCATTTCGATCATATCGACGATACGATTATAATGGCGTAGTTTGTTAACATTAAAACGTATTTTTTAACATATTTTAGATCGTATCGATGATACGATTATAATTGTGTAATTTGTTAAACTAAAACGTATTATTTTAACATGTTCCAACCAATATATGATATATGAGTAAAACGTAAAATGAAATATAGAAAAATAAAGGTATAAAGTGAATAAATATTATAAGTTTAAAGGGCTAATATGTGAATTTGAAAATGAGTATAGGATTCGGGTCGGTTGGAACGTATATATAGTATATAATAAAATAGCTACATCAAAAAATATTCAATATTAGGTTCATTTCCATCGTATCGACGATACGAATATAATGGCATAATTTATTAAAATTAAAATGTATTTTTTAACGGCTTTTTGCCATTACACGATACATGACTAAAACGTAAAATGAAATATTAAAAAGTAAAATGTATAAACTGAATAAATCTTATAAGTTTCAAGTTTAGGGGCCAATATGTCATATGTCATGCACACAACTAATATGAATATTTAAATTCATTCATGTTATTTTTCATAAGCATTTTATCTTTTTGGTAGTAACTGAATAATAACTAAGATACCGAAACTCAGGGACGGACCTAGGATGGTTTTCAAACGGTGGCACCATATAAGAAGTTTTTGGTTGATTTCGATGGAATTTTTTGATTTTTTTTATTGAATCGATATTTTTTGGGTTGTTTGATTGACTACGAAAGAATTTTTTGGTTTTTTAGTTGATTTTGAGAGAATTTTTAGGTTTTTGTTTAATCTCGAAAGAATTTTTAGGTTTTTTGGTTGATTTCGAGAGAATTTTTTGGTTTTTTTGATTGATTCCGAGGGAAGTTTTTGGTTTTTTGTTGATTCCGAATTAACTTTTTGTATTTTGGGAGCACACTTTCAAGTTTCGAAAACGATACGGTGGCACCCTCCGAAACAATACGGTTGCACCTTTATAAAATTCAAAAATTTTACCCTTCGGCGCACAAATTAGACGGTAGCCCATGCCACCGTAGCCACCATGGCAAGTCCGTCCATGCCGAAACTTACTGTCAACTAACATAATTACGTTACCTTTATGATAACAACAAGAGTTCAATGCATTAGTTGTTAGTCCCGTAAGCCACATTTTCGTTTGGGTACGATACCAAATTACTAATGAGAATATATGAAGTTTAATTTAGCAAGTGAAAAACAATAATTCTTAAGGGACTGAATTGAAAGAAGTTTAATAGTAAGAGGACCATTTATATAAATAAGCTCACTAGAACACGTGACATAGAAATCGCTAAAAAAACGTAACATGGCGCACGAGTGGCACACCCAATAAATTCCTCTGCCCACACGTGTGGCATTTTAGTAACTAGATACGCTCTGCTTGCCGACTAAACCTCATTTTTTTTATTGTTAAAATAAATAGTTTTTCAATATTAAATGATAGTTTTCTTTAAAGCCAAATATTCAATAAATAATTATTTATATGAATATTTAAAAATCAATGTGTTGAAATGCTAAAAAAAAGTTCAAACTGAGTGAGTTCCTACCCATATCTGGGCCCATTGATCACTTGCAAGTTGCATCTAAATAAAAAATTACAACCGTCCAAAGATTAAAATTTTATTTTATTTGCTTTCACATTACAACTAAATCTTATGTACAAGTATTTCAATTATTCAATATAGTCTTCTATTACCAAAGAGTTAGGCTCATCGATAGCCCAACCCACAAAGCTTATAAGTTCACTTTGTTACATTAGCATTACATCAACTTTATCTACAAACTTACAATAAATCCGTAATAAAAATATCATCACCCATAAAACCAGATACCCATATATATATAGAGGAAAGTTCAAATGTGAACCACTTTTTGGTTGTGAACGTGAGGACAACCGAGAGCGCGACACGTGGCGGCTTTGAGTGTGGTCCCCTCCTTTAATTCAATGCCCTCCCATGAATCGTGCCTAGTCATCTACCGTGGATCTAACGTGGCGTCTAGTCATCCGCCACGTGTCGCGCTCTCGGTTGTCCTCACGTTCACAACCAAAAGGTGGTTCACATTTGAACCCACCCCTATATATATATATATAAGTATTAACAAAAAAAAGAGTGAGAGAGGAAGAATATTGGGCTGAGTATGTTGGGGAACCCGTCGCCAAAAGCGAGCCCCATTCACGCGTAATGCAAACCGAGGAGCCCGATTGAAACCAACCTAGGAGCCCGCCGAGCCTACCCATGCGCTAATGATAGCCTTATAGGTATATAGTTGTTTTATAATAAGTGGATAGAATATTTTTAGATGTTTGAATATAATTTTAAAGATATTTTTCAAGTAAGTGTTATATTTGTATTTTATTATGACGTTATCTAAAAAATTCGTTTTATAAAAACTACTTTATATGACTTCACATAAAGGAAAAACTTCGTATTATATCGAAAATGTTGTACTAAGTTTATATGATATTTTTTATGTTTTAATAAACCTCTTATAGCAGTTTTGAAACAAATGTATATATTGATCTTTTAATAGAACATTATTTATAGAACGTTATAAAACAAAAGATATGTTTATTAATATGATACTTTGTTTTAAGTGTTTTAAAAAGTTTGTTAAAACTTAAGATGTCATAAGTGCATTATAAACTTATTACAACACTTTTAGATAAGATATACAAGTGTTTAGTCGTCTTATAAACACAAGTCACATAAAGTAGTCTATTAATACTGAAACAGTACTTTTGGCGCGTATTAATTTGATTTTGTTGTAATTAATGACATATGTTACATACGAATAATGACACTTTTTAGAACTATCATAAAAATAAATATAGCAATTAATTTCAAAAGCTTGATATAAAACTTGTTAAGATGACAAGTATGTCCTGTATTTTATTACAAGACACATAGTTGTTTGAATTAACAAACTAAAGTCCTATAAAGCAATTTATTAAATACTTAGACCTTTTTTTACATATTATAAGGATTTGCTTCGTTGTTAATTTTTATCTTCTTTCTTTATCTTCTTTTATTGTTTTCTGGTTGGTAAATTGAACCTAATAGGAAAAGAAATATGTAACTGCTACACATGCATTATTATTGCTTGGTCTTGATAATTATATGTACAATTCAATTTTTACATTGTACAACTAGAAACGTCGTGTGATAGCTAATATTGAAATGGAATTTGACATTGCAAATAAATTAAAGTTATAGCACAACAAAAAATATGTTGTTGATATGTTAATGTATGATTAAACTTGATTCCCGTCTTTATATAATCAAATATTGTTGGTAATCGAACTTGATGATATAAATGAAGCACAAGTCATATGTAAGTGCCTCTTCAAGGACATGACTACATGTAAGTGCCTCTTCAAGGACATGCCATTTTCTAGCAAAATGGTGAACCTGTTCCACATTAGTCTTTCTTTGAAAAATGCAAAAACATTTTTGAGCCTTCAAATTTTTTGATCCATAATAAAAGTTAGATTTAATGAAAACAAATCATTAAGGATACCAAGTTATTACCTATTTATCAACAATTTTATATTATCCTAATGATTTGTCTTTTATATCTTAAATGTTAGTATTATCAATGTTTAAAGGCCTTTTATGAAGTAATTTTGTTATGGTAACGATATAATAGTGTTGTTAATGAAAACCAATGATGATCATAGGCTATCTTTGTTTGTTATGTTCTTATAGTTTTTTTTTCACATTTACCTTACATGCACTCCATATTCTTAAAAAAAACTAAATATTTATTTTCATATTTTACTGCTCTATCGATCCTTCTAGAGTTGTGACTTAATATAGAATGATGAGCTTACAAATTTTCTTACATTTGCGTAGATCATAGTTGTTCTAGATTGAACTCTTTCCTATATATGTATGTGTGTGTGAGACAAATCCAATGTAAATTGCATATTACGAACCATATGAACCCGACTCCTGTAAAATGAACAATATTGTTTCATATATTAAATATGCACAATTGTTTTGCATGTATACGTTCATATATGAAACGTATATATACATAAACAGAAAGTGCTTAAACAATTTCTAAGTGCACTAGCTGACTTCTCTATTGCATAACACTTCTCACCTGACTTCATAATTACAGCTAAGCTGCCTACTGTGAGGATCTAGCCGTTGCTTCATGCTGGATCTTAACTTAAAATCAAACTCAATAAGCTATTGATTTGGTTTGATTGATTTTTATAAGATTGCATTTTAGTAACAATTATAATGACCAAAATTTCAAAAGTTTATTCATGATTAAGTATATGTAAATGTTCATGAAAATAATTAAAAATAAAAGAAAATATGAAAATGATAATTTAAAGTAAATTAACTTAGATGATCAAAAGACCGGTCAAAGAGCCGACAAACATAGGCGCACGTGGGACCTGGTGCACGTGTATAAGATGATTGCTTATGTATCAAACCAAACCCTCTTCTATTTGATCCAAATTAATTATTTTTATTTTGTAACAAATACATTTTTTTAATTAAAATTATATTTCTATTCATTTTCTCATAGTCGTGAAAGAGACTTTAAACCGAACCCTATATACTCGCTAATAATAGTATTCCATTATTTATTAATTTAATATAACTACTATCTAAAAATTGTAAATTTATTATGTTTAAAGTAAAGCTTTTAGTGATCTATTGTTAGTTTATGTTCCAAATTTAATTGGCTCGTTTTGCCCAACACATAGTGAGTTGTTGATTTGCTTAAAAGTGTTTTGGTGACTTTGAAACCGATCAAAATATATAGGTCGATACATAACACATTTCTAAAAGAAGAATTCAACGTCATATTGGGCATTCTCGTTTCACACTTATCATACATCGTGCTTTGAATTCATAAGAGATGTTAGTTTGACCCTTTGGTTATGCATGTCGGTGCATTGGTTGAATAGATTGAGCGTATTTAGTTCAATAATTGAAGTTTAGGCTTTAGCCTTAGATGGAGTTCAATCCGGAGACACTCATTAAAAGATGGTCCATATATTAATCCATTCAATCTTCCATCATTTACAACGTATATCGCAAATGTATACACGTTTACCCGATCATATATATACACACACATATATGGGATCGAGCGACTAAATCTAAAACACTCTTAGAATACAAACCGTACAAACCATTAATTTTATTGGTTAAGTTAATGAATTTGGTTAATAATCGGGGGTACCGGCGGTGGTTTCGAAGGTACCGACGGTGGTTTCGAAGTTACCGGTGGTGGTGCCGATGGTGCCGGAGGTACCGGCGGTGGTTTCGGAGGTATCGACGGCGGTGTCAGTGGTGCCGACAGCGTTGTCGGTGATAATGGTGGTGGCATAGGTGGTGGTGGTGGCGGCATAGGTGTTGGTTGTAGTGGTGGAGGTGGTGGCAGCGGCAGAGGTGGTGTGGGTGGTGCTGCTGGTGGCGGAGGCGACGACGGTGACCATGGCGGCGGTGGTGGAGGTGCTATGGATGGTGGTGGTGGCTATAGTGGTGGTGTGGGTAATGTATTTGAAAAGAAAAATTGGTGGCTAAAAATCATTTTCGTATTCTTTTAAATTGATGTCGTTTTCATTTGAACCCACCCTCTCTCTCCCTCTATATATATATATATATATATATAGAGAGAGAGAGAGAGAGAGAGAGAGAGAGAGATAGACGGTGGGGGGGGGGGATCAAATACACATCATGCATTTGTTGCACTCCTTACAAACCAATCTTAGCTCTTCATCAAGTAAAACTAATTAATTTTATTTTATATTTTCATATTTAGCCAAAAGGGTAGAGAGGTAAATTTATAATATTAGTTTAACTTAAATTTAATTTTAAATATATTTAATTTTAAATAACGCATAATATTTAGTCTAGATAATCTAATTCGGATTGCATATGCCACGTGGTGTGTTCTCACTTGTCCTCACGTTCGCAATAAAAATGAATTTCCATTTGCATTTTCCTCTCTCTCGGGTCAGGTTCAAATGAAAACTCAAATTTGATTGTGAATGTGAGGACAACCGAGAGCGAGCCACATGACATATTCACTATGAATAATCATGTATTATTCAGAGTGAATAACACAACATTATGTATTATTCATTTAGTGTTATTCAGATTGAATAATACTGACACTGAATGTTGTGTTATTCACTCTGAATTACCAAATGATTATTCAGAGTGAATATGCCAAGTGGCGCAGGCTCGGATGTTCTCACTTTAACAATCAAATTTTAGTTACCAGCCAAACTTTTGTGTGTGTATATATATATATTATATGTAATTCCTTTGGTGGTCGATAAAACTTAAGGGAGAATTTACATGTAGTGTAGTCCTGAGACCTATTTAATTTTTTTATTTTTATTAGAAATTATATATAAAAAAATTGGAACCTTTTTAAAAAAGTTTAGAGGAACTAACTTAAAATTTTGTTTAGCAACTTAAGGAAAATAAAAACCATGTTGACTTATTGGATAACACCCTATGCTCTGTACAAAAGGTTGTAGGTTTGAATCTGTTTGCACTCATTATTATCCTTTTTAAAATTTTTTGTTTAATACCCAACAATTTAAGTCTGACCCAAACACCAAACGAAAATATCACACCAAACAAAAAAGATGGTCGTATACTGATCGACCACGCACAACGCTTCATCTTCTTTGACTTCTACTCGGCTACTTCAACTTCTACTTGCATATTGATTTCACAATCAAATTCGCAATTCGATTTCCAATTATAGTGACAACTGCGTTTGTTTAAAACTCAAAATCAAAACTTTAAATCTTAGTTTGTATTTGATATTTTGATAGTCGTAGATTTATATTAGAATTAGAAATAGAATTAGAATTAAGAATTTAGAAATTAAATATAAGTGATAATTGATAATTGTTTGTTAGCATTTAATAGTTTGGATGTATTATGTATAAATCAATCTATAATCACCTGACTCGATAAAAGTATAGTTAACATTTTTTTTCCGGCTAAACTTAATTAAGAAACCACGCGTGGCTTTCTGTTTTAGATTTGTCTCTAATAACTATATATATACAAATGCATGAATTAAATATATACATATATACCAAGAAACGGCGTGAAAATGAAGCTCTCGAAGCATTCAAAGTCGAACCAGAATCAGCATTTCTTGATTCATACAACATAAAAGTTGGCAATAAAACCATTTTTTAGATGGAAGGGACAAACTTAGCAACCTTCATTTTCAAGATCAGCTGCTTAATTAAATAAATTATTTAACTTACAATATATTATATATATTACAAGGATGTAGTTTGAATAGGAGGCCATTGTTCAAAGTCCAAACCATGAAACAAGGATTTATTCATATTATTAATTATCTTTACCACATTCTATCATCAAATCATTTGAAAGTAACACATACTTTACCATTCTATCATCAAATCATTTCAAAGTAACACAACTCACTACACAATACTAATTACATATAAAGGTATATATAAAAGATTTGGTGTTCTTTTGGTGGACATTTGTGTTAGAGAAAGGTTAAATATTTGTTTGAAAAATAGATCAAAATCGACGTGTGTAATTAGCATTCACTTCTTTCTCGATGTTAATTATGTGATGACGGGTATAAACGTAAACGTACATCAATTTGCACACTGTACAAACATAAGAATATTACATATATAGGAGTGCTAAACGAGAAGGTAAATATTTTTTAAGAATGCGATAAGTGTAATATCGTATATAATTGCATGGCCACTGGGTTTGTCTAATTATATATGATTGAACGTCTATGTATTATCAATGTAGCATGTGCTTAATTAACCATATATGATTAAGCTTGTATATATCATATATGATATAACACTTTTCGCATTTTCACAAAATGTTTAGCTTATTGTTTGAACCTGCTCATACGTATTGTGGGAATCGTGAGAACTATTTATATAAAATATTGTTTCGTATGAATTCTTTTCTCCATCTATGGCTAAAACTTTGAGAGATATTGATTAAGATACTTTTTTTTTCACAATACATTTATTTCATATGTATTTGGTGTTGGGTTTTTCTGTGATCCCCGAATCAAACTGATACGAAGAACACTAAGTATGCGGAAGCGATTTTGGATAAAAACCCGAAAACCACGATCGTTCGTTCTAATCTATTTAAACATTTAAAAGGGTAAGACTTTTACCTGGATTGCTTGAGTAATAATCCACCGGTGATCAACCCTACGAGCGTTCCTCTAGTAGAACTCAAAAACCCGAGCAACCGGAAAAACCGAACTGGTTTTGGAAGTGGGCGGCGCCAAAAGAGAGAGAGGGAGAGGAGGGAATTTTTTGGTGGAAACTATTTTACTGGTAATTGATTGAGACAATAAACCATGGACCCTAAGGCCTTTATTTATAGCTAATCAGATGGAGAATCCTTATCTGATTCAGTTTCCTTAATAATTATCTTTTCTTTTCTTTTTCTTTAAGAAAAGACTTTCTAGATAATTACCTTAATTAATTAGATTATCTATTATATATTTATTTTACTAATAAATATATAATTATCTTAATTAATTTAACAACCCTCTAACTTTGGGATTTCTGACTGAAATTACCCAACTGATTTATAATTGACTATTATAAATCCAAACTCTCCATTTCTAGGTTTTATTCAACTTACTCGATTTATAGGTTCTCACAGGTGTGACCCTCAAGTATCTTGTAACATTGGATGTGTGATTACTGGTTTGTCAACTTCTGCACATAATTCCTAACAGACTCCCACTTGTGCAAGTTGGCAATACCGCCTTGTTCACACGGACCTAAGGAGGGCCCTAGACAGGCACTTAGGCTAACCTGACTACAAGAACTCTTATACCCAGATAGGTGATTTAAACATTTCCGTAAGGGAATAACATTTATGAAACAACTGTTCATAAATTGGGTATAACTTGGTTTTTCCCTTTGCATTACGATATTCCATCTTTAAGTATGAGCTTGGATAGAGTCAACTCTTAATACTCAAGATTCTGTTTCTCAACTATCCGACCTCTACTGATAGGTAAACGACAAAGAACTAATCAGTTCGTTTGGGCATGGCCATGCACTTCATCAGTCTATTCAGTCAGTCAAGGGGACCAGAAATATCTCTCTTCTGAGAAGAGGTGCAAATCCCATCTTGCATATCTGCATTTAACACCACGGCTTCCGCTGAATCTAGTTACGCCTTTTATAGCCACCCTGTTACGGCGTAGCGGTTGGACGCACTAAGTATCCAGCAGTCCTCATGACATCAAACCAGATACCTCAGGTAATGGGGGCAACCACTGTGAGATTTACTTATGACGAAAATCCAAGAAGTAATTCTCAACCGCGGATCACGTCCGATATTTGCTGCTTTATCAAATATCTGTGCAACTTTTGGTCTACAACACTTGTAGCTGTTATTCAACCCCTGATCATAACTACCCAGAAGTTCACAATGACTTTAATACCCTATTGGGTTCCCACCACAATAAGTTGTCACGGACAGTTTTCGAATGAAAGACTGGGAACTAGTCTCATTCCTGGATTACAAAACATGCAAAGTTTAAAAGCGAATTTAAGAAACTAATTTTCGTATAGTCCATATTACGCTCTGTAATAATACTAAAATTAATTGCATCTCTTAATTACCTTTTACTGTGTCTATTTAACGTTTGTTAAATACTGATCTCAACTGAAGTATCACCTAACTTCAGTTTAAAACCCTTTGATTAATGTTTACCGGTCTAATCAAAGTGATAACCAAAAACGTTACAAGTCTAATACCCACTGATATTTTATACTTGTTACGGCTAATTTTGTTTTGCTAACACTATAAAACAAATTTAGACTTCTTTTATCATATTCCCTGGAGATCTGGACAAACTCCGAGTTACCCTGAATATGTAAAAGCTATACTGCAACTTTTCTTAGCTGCTGTGTAGATGAACGATTTCTACCTGAAATCGGATAAAATTTCCAATTACCTAACTGGCAAATTGCAGGAAATTTTAATTTGGCCTCTTATAATATTTTATGGTTAAAAGATACCTTAGTACTCTTTTACTAAGTTATTTCAACACACTTGATCATTGATTATCTTTTAAAGTCAATCACGGCTTTATCTAATTTTTGAATTACTGATCCACCCTTTTTGGACTAAAGGAGCAGATTCTATATCTGGTGAATTTGTATCCAATCTGGATTATAATTCCTAGATATACTGAATCAATAATCACATTTTCTATTCTATATCTCAAACTGGATAGAGAATAAACTGGGCTCCCACTAACCTATATGAAAACTGACTTTTACTCAAAATTTACTATTGACTTAGTCAAAGCTTAGTCAATTCTATTTTAAGTAATGGTCACTTTAGAATTTCATTATTTATAAAACTGGACTTTGCTCAAATCCTATTTCCAAAACTTGGAATTTTCTCTAGTTTTATAAACACTGATATTATCAACGATATCTGAGATAATATCCTAAATTCCTTAAAACATATGAGTAATTAATTCTGATCAGAAAAAACTTTCATAATCCTTTACTCATAAATGTTTTATTCAAAACACATTATAGTACTTCGTGTGCTTTGACAGTTTTCATATACATTACTTTATTAAAGTAATACTGTTAGTGTAATAGGCAACATCTAGGATCTAATTTTGAATTAAGTCTAACTTGACTTATACAGATTCAAAATATCATGCATAAAGATATTTGAATCAAGACCATAATTTTAAATTTTAAAACCGATAATCATTAAAAACCCAAAAATCCAAGTTTTGGAAAAACAAGATTGTTTTAAATCATAAAAGTTTAAAATTGTCTTGATAATATCTAAAAGTAAACTTGTATGCTGATCCTTGCAATCTGGGCACTTCACTTTTAATGACTACCTGCAATTAAACATTTACTTCTAGGTGTCAACTCATTTTAAGTAGTCACGAATACCTGAGGTGTTTTAACCTGCTTCGTAACGCTTCGGGTAGTTATACCTCCAATGACCGACTTCATGGCACTTGAAGTATTAATTCTCGGTCATTACTCTGTTAGGTTTTAACTTTCTTGCCCTAGCCCTTGCCTTTGCCTTTTTGACGAACCTTGGGTGCACTCTGGGTGGTCTGAACTGGACCTTTTCCCTTGCTGGTGCCTCCATGCCCATGCTTCTTCTTTACTTCTCCGTCCCTCACCATCAACACATCCTTGGTTTTGTTCTTGGTCCCCATATTCAACTCAGCAGTCTTAAGCATGGAGTGCAATTCGGCTATTGATTTCTCCATGTTATTCATGTTATAGTTGATTACAAAAGGCTTGTAATCCTCTGACAGTGAGTTGAGTATAGTATCCGTTCCTAGCTGCAACAGAACTGGGTGACCGAGTCTCTCTAGGTGATTCATATGCCGTTTCATTTTCATGACATGGTCACTCATTGAGGTCCCCTAGAGGCTCTTCAATGACATACCATTTCCTTTCGTGTCTGAGCACAATTATCATATTGCGCTCCCAGTCAAGGAAATTGGAACCAGTGAGTTTATCCTTCTCAAGGATGGAGCGGAGGGAAAGGTTGTTTGTGTTGGTTACTGTGTTTGCCATCTACATTTTAAAACTTTGGTTTTTAACAACTGTGAATAGACTAATTTCCAATAAATATCAATAAACCCTTAAATGATCATTTTATTGGACTAGGATCCTTATTTCATACGCCTTGATGTGCGTAACGTTCTTGCTCCACCAGGCCCACGTATTATTTCGGTAGGTAAGGACTTTTAGCAATCACATCTAACTGACATGACTCCTAGATCTTTTTCGGGACAACGGTAATTATCCGTACATGTTTCAGTCCCTTTAAGTGCTTTTTGGCCCGGCACCACCCGGTAAACATATGAGAACCAAAATAGATCTCACCATTTCGGGACTTGGACACTTTTACTCTGGCCGATACAACACGGAGATAATTCGCAGAGTCGTAGTATCCCCTCTAGCTTGGGGTTTGAACGCGGATGCTCAAGGTGTGTTCTTCTTAGAACGCCCGCGTACCTTACGCCTGAGGTGCCCCTAGATGGGTTGCACTACTGATCTATCATTTATCGGGGTTTTTAAATAATTTTTGAAAAACCTTTTAATGTCCAGTTATTTAGAAAAATTGTAACTTTGGAAAACTGATTGTTTAAACAGAAAAGAAACTGATGTTTAAACTAACTGTTTCAAACATACGCTGTTTTAAAACTAACTGTTTCAAAAGACTCTTGCTAATTAAAACTAACTGTTTTAAAAGCACACTTGCTAATCAAAACTAGCTGTTTTGATGGCATGCTAGTTGCCCAAAACTAACTGTTTTATCAACTTGCCTTTAACCAATCTATTTACAATTTTATAGGTTTCAAAATAAAATCTACCGTAAAAGGTTTTGGAAAAAGCTGGTGACTTTGATTTTTAAAACCTACTTGATCTCGTGATTTAATCTAGTTTTATAAATTAAAACTTAATTTAAAAAGAACGTTTGATAAGATCAATAATCACGAGAAAACAGAATAATCACAACCACGTAGTTTAAAATAAATAAGCAATTATAGAGTTTGCCAATTATTTCCTAAAGGACCAAAAATGACCTAAAAACTATTGTGCTCCGATCTCCCCGCATAGCGCCGATCTTTTCGCGTAGCTCCCACTGGCCTCGGCATCTTTGACGGAACTTTAGGAAGAAAATCTATCCTAAGGGTCATTTTACATATTACCGGGGTTGTAAGTGGCACGCAGGCCTCCCCAAATAGATCAAGGGTCTAAATTGGCAATCTCTATAATTACTGAATATACACTAAGCAGATATATATATAAAATATTCAACCACGCAATTTTATATATAAGCAATACATAAGTATATAAACAATTCCTAGATCCGTTAAAATTATTTTATCACAAACCATGATTTTAACTGATTTATAAAATCAAACTGTTTTATAAATCGAAACTGATATTTTAAAATCGAATTGCTTTTCATAAAATTTCTAGATTTATAAACTATAAATCAATTTTATAAGCCACTATCAATTTCACCAAAAATATCCTCTTTTAATTAACTTAATTAAACTGACTGTTCCGAACGAACTAGTCGGAACATCAGCCCGTGATCTGTGTCTTGATTCGATCAACCGGTCGAAAAAGATATCGGGCCAATTTGACCAAGAAACGGGTCAAATATCTTAGTTTAATAATTTTACTAGGAAAATAAAATTCCTTAATTTAAATTAGATAAAAACTATTTAAATAATTATCTAATTTGGGTTAAAAGCTTAAACACCCAATAAGTCTTATTGGGCCAAGAACGTGGCCCAAAAATTACATGGTTTGGGCCCGTTATCAGACTGATAACTTTGGGCTCGAAAAAGTGATTGAGTTGGATTCTATCGGAAACTGTTGCAATCATCGAATCATGCCATCGATCACCTCCAAACTGGTGGCGATTCACGAGTGGTCGACGATCCGCGATCGATCAACAACAACACCATCGTTCGGCCACCACCACGCTGGTGGATCAGCCACGGCTTAGGCGGATTCGACCACCGCCGTCGATCACTGCCACTCGCGTCGTAATAAAACAATAAACCACTGTTGCTACCGACTTGACGACAACAGTAGCATAAACGCGCCACCACCATCGCCTCCGCCTGTCGACGTCAGCAGCAGCAATACGCCACCGCCACGCCGTCGTTGCCGACGATTAAAACAAACAAACGCTGCCGCCACCTAGGGTTTGCCCCAAGGCGGCTGGCGGTTGCCGGGAACAACCACCCCCTTCGACTGCCGGGAACAATCACCGCCGTCGACCACCGCCGCAACAGTGGCTACTGGTGGTCCCACGACACCCGGCCAACCACCGATCTGGTGGTTGTGCCATGGTTCGGTGCTGATTGAGCCACGGTGCTGTGGTGAATCAAGCATTGGCCTGGTGGTTGTCGTGCCATGGCTCAATGGCTGATCAAGCCACGGCCTGATGGCTGTCGTGCCATGGCTCAGTGGTTTGAACAAGCCACGGCCTGATGGCTGTCGTGCCATGGCCTGATGGCTTATCGTGCCATGGCCTGATGGCTTATCGTGCCATGGCCTGATGGCTGATCAAGCCACGGCTCAGTGGCTGATCGTGCCACGGCCTGATGGCTGATCGTGCCACGGCTCAGTGGCTGATCAAGCCATGGCCTCACTGGCGATCAAGCCACGGTTCGGCCATCGACCCATTGGCGGTTCGATTGCGGTTTTCGGTGGTGATAAAAATCCGATGATCGGAATAACCAACTAATAAAAAACTTTTATTCTAAATAAGTTTTTGATAAAATTTACACAAAATCTGATATAAAATTTTTTATACGAATCTGATAAAGATCGAATTTTTATCTAAACTGATAAAAAAACAATCTTTATACAAAACTGATAAAGATCGAATTTTTATCCAAACTGATAAAAATCTAATCTTTATACCAACTGATAAAAAATCAGATCTTTACACCAACTGATAAAAATCCAATTTTATACATCCTGATAAAAAACGAATTTTTATACCAACCGATAAAAAATCCAATTTTTATATAACTAAAATAATTTTATAACGGATCTTTAAACAAAATTAGATAAACGATAAGTAAACCTGTGGCTCTGATACCACTGTTGGGTTTTTCTGTGATCCCGAATCAAACTGATACGAAGAACACTAAGTATGCGGAAGCGATTTTGGATAAAAACCCGAAAACCACGATCGTTCGTTCTAATCTATTTAAACATTTAAAAGGGTAAGACTTTTACCTGGATTGCTTGAGTAATAATCCACCGGTGATCAACCCTATGAGCGTTCCTCTAGTAGAACTCAAAAACCCGAGCAACCGGAAAAACCGAACTGGTTTTGGAAGTGGGCGGCGCCAAAAGAGAGAGAGGGAGAGGAGGGAATTTTTTGGTGGAAACTATTTTACTGGTAATTGATTGAGACAATAAACCATGGACCCTAAGGCCTTTATTTATAGCTAATCAGATGGAGAATCCTTATCTGATTCAGTTTCCTTAATAATTATCTTTTCTTTTCTTTTTCTTTAAGAAAAGACTTTCTAGATAATTACCTTAATTAATTAGATTATCTATTATATATTTATTTTACTAATAAATATATAATTATCTTAATTAATTTAACAACCCTCTAACTTTGGGATTTCTGACTGAAATTACCCAACTGATTTATAATTGACTATTATAAATCCAAACTCTCCATTTCTAGGTTTTATTCAACTTACTCGATTTATAGGTTCTCACAGGTGTGACCCTCAAGTATCTTGTAACATTGGATGTGTGATTACTGGTTTGTCAACTTCTGCACATAATTCCTAACATTTGGTTCATACTATGAATATATAATACCTTTGCATGTAGCTTTTGTTTCAAAAATCTATATAAAAGTTGATTTTATGAAACAAATAATGTTAATCGAAACCCTAATTAGGTGAAAAAAACAGATGCACATGTTCTCAAAGTTCTTATAATTTTGTGGGTTCTCAAAACAGCACGGTAAAATCAAGGGATTACTTCTTCAAAATGTATCAAACTATCCCCAATATACTATTGTGTGTATCAACCTAAAAAAATTTCTTTTGTATATATCAAACTTTATTTTTTAGTCTATTATGTGTATTTTTGAGTCTATTATGTGTATCCAACTATCCCCCAATATACTATTGTGTGTATCAAAATACACACAATAGGCTAAAAAATGAAGTTTGATATATACAAAAGGAATTTTTTTAGGTGGATACATACAATAGTATATTAGGGATAGTTGGATACATTTCGAAGAAGTAATCCCTAAAATCAAATGTGATATTATGTGACCTAGGTCCATGTCCATGTGTTGAGAATGTTTTGTAAACGATTATTTCATCTCAATATAAAATCATATATGATTTGACTGTTTTATATTCTTTTATGTTGAGCTAGTTTCCATTTTGAACTATGCATACAAGTAATTTGTAAACAATTTTTCCCGTATGCACACGTGCATACAAATCAAATAGCAACTTTTATTACTTATATGCACGTATGCATGCCGTCTAGGTGAATGATTATCAGAGTGTCGCTCAATTTTTAATTTTTTGGGGGTTTTTTTTCATGAACCCCCCTCCCCTCAATGTGTGTGTATAGAGACAAAAGTTCGACTGCGAACTCAAATTTCATTGCGAACGTGACGACAATCGAGAGTGTGTAATGTATTATTCAGAGTGAATAACTAAGCATTCAATGTTATTTAAAGTGAATAATATTGAATAATACAACATGTGTATTATTCACTCTGAATAACAATGAATGTTGTGTTATTCACTCTGAATGATACATGATTATTCAGAGTAAATATGCCAGGTGGCGTGTTCTCGATTTTCCTTACATTCGTAATGGGTTTTCATTTGAAACTAACCATATATATATATACACACACGAAGTCTCTACTTTATAGTGTGTATAATAAGTAATAAGCATGAGATGGGTTGTATAGCATAAAACATTAAAAGTTTGGAAATTGTTCTCTCATTAATCATTCACAGGTGTAATCCCAAATGCATGAAAGAAAAATATAGCCTATGCCTTTTGGTCTAAGAAAAAGACACATAACACACACATATATTATACCATCTAGAGAGAATGTTTGACCAAGTATTAGCTCCTTGCATTATGGAAGCATTGTCTTCTAAATTGGAACTTTGTGATACTCTCTTTAGAAAAAAATTAGAAGAAAGCTCATTAGGAATTCTTTTTCAGAATTATTATATACTTATGAGTTCAAGCTTTATATTTAAAAAGAAAGAGAGATGATGTCTACATATTACAAAAATATATTAGCGGTAGTTGAAGTACACGTTAATTAATTAAAATAACAGAGCCCGTTAATAACTCAATTAAACTATGATACGTTTTACATGTGGTAAATTGATAAATCATTTTTATTTAAAAAAAAGGTTCGGATCAAAAAGGAAAACTTATAAAAGACTTGAAATGCACTAAGTTCTACAAATGAGTTGAACCAACACTTCGTGTATCTTTTTTATATTTATTTTAATTTATAACTAATATACAAATATGATTAAAGAATCAATGTTACAACATAAATGATTCAACGTTTTACCCATAAAACCATTAATATAACCGAAATTTATCCATGTTTACATGTAACTTATCTAAAAAACTATATTATCTAGCTATTTACATTTAGATGAACTAAGATAATAATACTTGTATTTTAAAAATGTTACAATAGCTCAAGGTTATGGATATATATGTGTGTGTGTGTGTCTGTGTGTTGTATAGGGAAAGTTCAAATGTGAACCACTTTTTGGTTGTGAACGTGAGGACAGCCAAGAGCGCGACACGTGGCGGCTTTGAGTGTGGTCCCCCCCCCTTTAATTCAATGCCCTCCCATGAATCGTGCCTAGTCATCCGTCGTGGACCTGACGTGACGCCTAGTCATCCGTCATGTGTCGCGCTCTCGGTTGTCCTCACGTTCACAACCAAAAAGTGGTTCACATTTGAACCCACCCTAAATGTATATATACATATCCTTGCATGCCTCATACATCATCATCCATACATATGTGTATGATATAGTGAGAGAAGAGTGGCATGTATATGATAATGGTTGTAATAGAAAGCAAAGAAGAGGAGGTTCTTGAGCTTGTAGCAAAAAGGGACTACATAACTAACATTGCTTTACTTTAGATTAATTTGGGCTACCATTTCCATTGAAAAGCCCAACACTTTGTTCATATGTCTCATGGGTGCATTAGTTTAATGGCATGATGGGGTGAGTCATATGTACATTCATAGACACATGGGGTCATAGTCATATACACACTTATATATTATATATGATCAAATATATACACAGTGGTGGAACCACCCATCATCCTATTTAATCAACTTATCTTTAACAAGTTTGGGCCACAAAATATTTTATCAAATGTAGAAGCCGATCTTGGGTGGTAATGGGCCCAATGAAGTTAATTAGACCCAACAGGTGGGTGAAAATAACCAATTGAAGCCAACCATGGATGATTCTCTTGGATGTAAATATGTGTTCCCCATAAGTTCCATATGCAGGTAAGCCAACCATGGATTCTCTGACTCTTGGTTGCTTCTTTCAAAGTTAAATGTTATGTTTGGTCATTTTAAGTTAGTAATTACCCATTTCACCATTTGTGTTTGTTTGTGTACATATAAACATGCATTTTGATATAAGGCCATCCTTACCCGTACAGCTCATACCACTTATACCAGTTTCCACCTCAGCGCCACATCAGCTTTACCACCACCTTACCACTACCATACCATTCCATCCTTACACATACCACTCTAAATAATTAATTAAAAAAATAAAAGAAAAAGAAAAGAAGAGAGATAGAGAGAAAGGTGGTTTAAGTGAACGGTATGGGGGTACCGATGGCCAAGCTTACCGGTGGCATACCATTCATCCACAATGGTGTTGCCACCAGTACAGGTCCCATACCGGTTGCCTTACAGCTCCCATAAAGGATGGCCTAAGCATGGCATGCATATGTTGCTTTACTCGTAGACTTATAACAAGTCTAAATCTTTGTAAGAGTGCTTGCACTTTAGCTAGCCGATCGAGGAGGGTGGGGTTGGTTGGATTTTGCAGGCTATTCCCACTACTTTTGGATATAATTTCAATAGTCGAACAAGAAACTGATTCTATACCTTCGTTATCAAGAAAAGACATAATAAAGAAAGGCGTTTTCAATCTTCCATGGATTAACACATGTATGCTCGTACCTCTGAATTCTTGATACCTAACAAGATACATGTATTTAGTGTTGATACTAGTATTTCGCATAAAGAGTTAACAAAACTAGAAGAATATAAGTGCCAGCAAACAAGCATAATGTATGAAGAAAATATAGAGCTCCCTCTTGTTACCCATATGTGAGGCGTCGTGTTGGTGAACCTTCTACCATCTGTCCATTGCCTTTCATTATCTCATATTATAATTGTCGTATCCTTCTTGAACTGAATATCTCTCTTTGTCCTCTCTACTCTATAAATAAGATTGAACATTCTCATCGCAAAGAATGAACTACACACACACATATATCTGAGAGTAAAACCCAAACTTATTAAAGTTGAAACATTGATAGTCGATTTGATTGTCAATCACAAATTTCAAACCTATTAGAGATCATCAAAGACCAAGGATACGAACGGAGTTGAGGGACTTTAATGGTAATTATCATATAGTTCAGGGGCCATTTTATGATTCAAAAACTCCGATTGTAGTTTGATAGATCTATGTATATATTATGAATTATAACTTCAGTGTGTTATAGGCTGAACTTTTTGTTGTATATATGAGTCATTTTTTTTCTGTTAGATTGCTTAATTGATTGGAAAACTAGTTAAAAACATGTAATCGTTGTACGTTTTGAGTTAATTGTTTGAATTAAAGGTGATCTGAAGCTCCAATTTTCGTTTTGTTCGAATCGGAATTGAAATAAGAGCAAAATAAGTTGTAATTTGAGTTAAGAGAACTGAGATTTCGATTGTGAACTTGAATTCAGTGCTTATTGAATGAGGATAACGATTAAGATAACTAAATCGAATTGATTCAGAAAAATGCTAAACAGTAGTATGAATTGGTTGAAGAATTTGATCTAATGGTTTGGATTTTGTAGATTGAAGAATGGGAGAAAAGAAGAAAAGTGCAACACTGTTCATAAGGTTGGTTTCAGCAGCAGGAACTGGTTTCTTCTATGTGACCAAGCTTGAATTCCGGAAGTACGATCCTCGTGTCAATCGCCACCTTCTCTTCACCGAGGCCAAGATGAGATGATTGGGTACATGTTTCTAGTGGTATACTAGTCTTTTCGACCCAAACCTTTTGTTTGCTATATCGCGAATCTTTCTAGTAAGATTTTGTCGTTAAAGGGGCTTTGAGATTACTAATTAAAACTGCTTATTTGCTTATTGCCGGTTGAAACAGCAAATAAACAATTTTGAATGTTTGGATAAAATGTTTATCATGGCTCCAACCAACAAATAAGCAGTTTTTAAAGAAGTTAAAAGGTTTTAACTTTTCCAACTAGCAATAACCAGATAAGCATAAGTCACTAGTATTTTAAAAGTTACATCCCAAACACCCACTAAATGATCTTGCTAATTTGAATCTTTGTTTTAGTTGTTCATGAGAATTTCATGAAATCCTCGGAACAACCTCTTTGCGTCTCTTGAAACAGATGTAAGGTTTTCAATCATCTTACGCTAAAAGGTGAGATAGATAATACTGGGTTGGTTTGATTTTGGTTTTTGGGGATTTCATGGAACATTTCTACTGAATTTGTTCACTTGCCCTTTTGTTTTGTAGCTTACTGCCAAAGAAAGTTACTTGATTAAGGTACTACTTTTCCTATTCCTTATCATTTGTCTTATTTTGTTTCTTATGTTTGGCCTTTTATGTTTTTTCTCCTTTGGGGGATTAGGAGGATGGTTAGAGATATATACACCAGTTTTGCTTGTCCGTATGTCCCAAAACGATAGTAGCCACAAAGGGCTGGAAAATCTAGAGGGTTCGTTTGGTTTGGTTTTTCAGATAAAAGAATAAAAAAACAGCACCATATGAAATCCACCTAATTAAGGGGGATTTTGGTTCGCAGGATTCCGACGGAATGTGAAGGAATTGGAATGATCAATTCCATTGAGGCATTGACCAAATACCATTCATGCGTTTGGTTTACCTATGGAATAGAATTGAATTCCACAAAGTCCACCATTCGTGGATTTGGTCATTCCATCATAATTGAGAAGAAATTCAATTCCATTCGATCCCAGGTTCTCAAAAAGACTAAGGTGTCGTTTGTTTTTTTAAGAGGTTTAGAGTCTAAAGTCTAAAAAATAAGAGGATGGTGCACCTCTAAAAATTTCAGAGGACGGTGGAAGGTTTTCAAGCTTTTTCTTAAAAATAAAACAAACACTCTTAAGTCTGCAAACCTCTTAATTTTCAGACTTTTAGAGGTTTTAGGAGGTAACTTTTAAATAACAAACGACCCCTAAGTTATTCCCATTGATCTGAACCGCCGCCGGCCACCATCGTTATAAAAGGGGTATTTTTTCCAATTCCGAAGCTACATTCTACTAACTAAACAGGTAGATTCCAAATCATTTAATAGATTCCATTCCGGTACATGCAAACCAAGCGCGATGTCAAATTCCATTCTTCAAAGTCAAATTTCTTTGACAAATTACTTTCTTTCATGCCATAGACTTGCCCGGATTTTTTGAAGTAGGACATTTTGCCTTGAGAACAAATTTATAGATGAAATCCATCAAGTACTTTTAAACGGTTAACAGTCGCTATTCTGTTAAACTCAATTAGCATCAACATGTTTACCTAAGGACTGATCTAGCTGAAAGTGTTGACCGAGCTCCTACCCAACTCTTATTATTTCCTCTACCAAGTTAATTTACTTGCTTTACAAGCCTACCCTTTTGTGATTAAGGTTCTCCATTTAAGTTTAACATTAAGTATATATAGGGTTACAATGATAATCTCTTTATTGGTAAAACAAATACTACAAAACACTTGCTAAACAACCATTTTCAACCAACGCATACCCAAAACCACACTCTTTGTTGTGTTGGTAAACAAGACCATTTTACACTTGCTAAACAACCATTTTCAACCAACGCATACCCAAAACCACACTCTTTGTTGTGTTGGTAAACAACCCCAAAATGGTCTTGGTAAATAATACAAATATATATATATATATATATACTAGAAATGTACCCGCGCGCGTTGGAGCGCGAACTATGTATCAATTGCCCGATTTTTATATACATCATTGTAAACATCAATTTAATCATATGTGTTTAATCAGTTAACCTTCTAATGGTTTATTGAATAGTCAATCTCGAAAATTGAAATAAAATTATTATCTTTATATAATAGAATATATAATATAATTGCATAAAAAATATTTAATATTGGGCTCATTTCGAAGGTATTGACGAGACGATTATAATGGTATAATTTGTAAAAAAAAACGTAATTTTAATATATTTTAGTTCATAATATATGATTATTTAGATTATATGATAAGGGTTTAAAATAGAAAATGAAAAACTAAATGACTAAAATAAGACTTAATAACTAACTATAGGGGTATAAAATGTAAATGTGTAAAATGAATTGTTGAACAAAATAACCGTCAAATTGAGTTATTTCTTTTTAGGACTATTTTCACCAAAATGTATCAAAGTTTACTTTTATTCCTATTGTGTGTATCCAACTTCAAAAGGTGTTATTGTATGAACTATACATTCAAAAAACGCTATTGCATGGACTATACTTTTAAAAATGTGTTATTGTATGTACTATTTCAACAGTAAATAAGTACAATATTACATACAATTGCACATTCTGAAAGTATAGTACATACAATAACACATTTTGAAGTTGGATACACACAATAAGAAAAAGGGTAAAGTTGAATACATTTTCATGAAGATACTCCTTCTTTTATATGTAGTATAGATATATAGGTGAAAGTTCAAATACAAACCACTTTTTGATTGTGAACGTGATGACAACCCAGAGCGCGACACGTGGCAACAAAATTTCTGACACGCGCGACTTTTCCCGCGACTTAGTGTTATTCAGTCTGAATAATAGTGTTATTCAGACTAAATAACACTAAGTCGCGGGCTTTTTGGTTACAAGTTGCGCGTGTCATTGAATTTTCGGCAACTTAGTGTTATTCATATTGAATAACGCTTTATTCAGTCTGAATAAAGCGTTATTCAGTATGAATAACACTAGGTCGCGAAAATTCAGAGTGACACGTGGCGCACTCTCGGTCATCCTCACGTTCACAATGAAAAAATGGTTTGTATTTGAACCCACCCCTATATAGGGGTGGGTTCAATTGTGAACCACTTTTTGGTTGTGAACGTGAGGACAACCGAGAGCGCGACACGTGGCGGATGACTAGGCGTCACGTCAGATCCACGGCGAATGACTAGGCGCGATTAATTCATGGGGAGGGCATTGAATTAAAGGGGGGGACCACACTCAAAGCCGACGTGGCGCCTAGTCATCCGCCACGTGTCTCGCTCTCGACTGTCCTCACGTTCACAACTAAAAAGTGGTTCACATTTGAACTTTCCTCTCTCTCTCTCTCTCTATATATATATATATATATAAGGGAAGTATCAAGTGTAAACCAGATGATTCTTACAAACTATGGAAACCAAAATCTAAACCATCCGTTTTCCCAATCTAAGGTCACGATTAAAGGAGCGGTTATTCATTATTAGGGGTTAGGTTCAAATGAGAACTCATCTTTCATTGTGAATATGAGGACAACCGAGAGAGTGTCACGTGGCATATTCAGTTTGAATAATCATGTATTATTCAGACTGAATAATACAACATTCAGTATTATTCAAACTGCATATATAATACTACATTCAGTTTGAATCATACTTAATGTTTATTATTCAGACATGATCATTCAGACGTGATTATTCAGACCGAATATGCCACATGGCACGCTCTCGGCTGTCCTCACGTTCACAATAACATTTGAGTTGACAGCCGAACTTTTGTCTATATATATATATATATATAAGAGAGAGAGAGAGAGAGGTGGGTTCATACGAGAATGGTATCAATTTAAGAAAACGCGAGGACGATTCTCAGCCACACATTTCCGGTTACGGTGGACACGATCACGGAGGATTGACGTGATTCATGGAGGATGGAGTTGATTAAAGGAGGGTGACCCGGTCAAAGCCGTATTTATTGACCGGATGAGTGATTAAAAATCGTCCTCCCATTTTCTTAAAAAGTTATGTTTCTCGCATGAACCTTTGTCTCTCTATATATAATGTAAATAAACAAATGGAGTTGGTGCACGAGGATAAACCCCGACCAGTCACCATCCTATCAACTCCAGCCTCCACAATCTTGACAAAAGTTAGTGTCATGGCATGCATGGAGATGAGTCCAAAATCCGCCTTGCAAAGCCAAGAAGGTGGGGCCTTGTGTGTAAATCAATCTTGTATGTTGATCACTTCTCTAGGTACTTGTTACACTTGATTTTGAATTTGTCATCTTCCCACTTCATCATCATCTTTCTTGAACCATCTGGGCTGCCTTTATTAAGCCATTTCACTCAGCTAACTATCCTGCACCATGGCTAGCAACCAAGACTACCACCATAGAGCAAAAGCCGATTTCGACGAAACTAAAGCCGGAGTCAAAGGACTCCTCGACTCTGGCCTACTCAGAATCCCAGAAATGTTCGTCCATCCACCGGAGAATCTGCTCCAAAACCCGTCACCAGAAACCCACAAGACGAACGTTCAAGTCCCACTGATTGACCTGAAAGGTGGGAAACGAGTGGAAACCGTTGCGGGAATAAGGGAAGCATCAGAGGGTTGGGGGATGTTCCAAGTGGTGAACCACGGGATTCCGGGTCGTGTATTGGAAGAGATGATAGAAGGCGTGAGGCGCTTCCATGAGCAACCAAAGGAGGTGAAGATGAAGTGGTACTCACGGGAGAACGAGCAGCGGGTAAAGTACTACTCCAATGGAGATCTTTACGTGTCCAAAGCCGTAAACTGGCGCGACTCGATATCTTGTCACTACGCCGATGGTACGCTTGATCCTGATGCATTGCCACAAGTTTGCAGGTATTACTTCTTTGGTGAAGGATCGTATGAGAAGCGTGAGAAGTGGATCTGAATGCATCTCATCTTAATGGGAAAATACGAAAATAGTTAATAACTTCACTTTTCTGTGGTTTGTAGGGTAGCGATAAAAAACTACATGGAAAGGATGATCGGTCTAAACGGGATGCTAGCAGAGTTGCTATCAGAGGCACTAGGGCTCGAAACCGGATACCTAGCAAAGATTGATTGCATGAGAACAGCTACGCTCGTTTGCCATTACTACCCATCTTGCCCGGAGCCGGACTTGACCCTAGGAGCAACCAAGCACTCGGATCCATCTTACCTCACCATTCTCCTTCAGGATAGCATCGGAGGTCTTCAGGTTCTCCACCGAAACCAATGGGTAGATGTGCAACCGATCAAAGAGGCACTAATCGTAAATATTGGCGATCTTATGCAGGTAACGTAAACATAAACCAAAACACGTATATCCCACCCCAAATTATTTAGTGGCGGCACAATTTGACTATGAAAAAGTTAATTTTGCAATGTTGGTATAAATCTGTTGGTTGGTTTCTTGTCTTTACATAGAAGAGGCTCATGTTTGAGTCATGTCTACGTATACAAAAAAGCACCGAAATTTAAGCTATAGATCAACAAATTTGATAACATTTCAAGTTCAAAAACTATACTCGTGCCACTTCACCCTTCAAAGTAGATCTAACTAATTAACTATAAGAGACAAATGTAAAGTTATTTTTCACAAACTTGTCGTTCTATTCGTTAATTTATTAATTTACATGTGTTAGACGGGCCTATGTTCAAGTCTTTTATTGCAATTTATTTTTCAGAAAGATTAATTTGAAATTAAAAAGCTTAAACTAAGAAAATGAGACTAACAAGATTCAGATTCAAGTCTGGGGTGGAAGAAAAACCTTGCAAACCATCTCTATCAAGTGAAACTTGTATTACTTTACACAAACAAATTGATACGATGACATTTTTTACGACCCTGATTTTTTTTACACTACGACGGTATCCGTCTCAAATCACAAAGCATTTGTTTTTGTTTGTTTGTATATATGTAGTTGATCACGAATGACAAGTTCAAGAGCGTGGAACATAGGGTCTTGGCTGCACCAATCGGGCCAAGGATATCGGCTGCGTGTTTCTTTTATCCGAGTACGGCTAATAGTTGTAAGCCATATGGACCGATAAAAGAGCTATCGGAAAAAGGAGGACCCAAGTATCGGGAAATCGACCATAAACAATATATGGCTTACTATAGAGCTAAAGGACTAGATGGTGCCTCCTCCCTTTCTTTATTTCGTCTGTAGTATGCAAATCTTTCACTATAATATATTAGAATCATTTTCTAAATTTTCAAGTATTTTTAGTCCAAAAAGAAAAACAATATTTGAACGACCCGTTTACTAACACGATAAAAGATCGATGGTGGTGTACTCGCAAAAGGCCTAGGGGATGTCCTGGAATATCCCATAACCCTGGTTCGAGTCCAAACGTCAGCATTCTGTGGTCAGGCTTAGTCTTAGTCTCAGACGGACTTTTCTTAATTTCAAAAATTGCCAAGGATGTTCAGGCAAAGCGTAGATGAACCTTTCAAAAAAAATAATACTAGTAATATAAATAAATAAGGCAAGACTCTCATCATTTATTGATTATTAAGCATGACAAGAACCGAGCTTATTTGGTGAAGACACGACAAGACAACGAATTGGAGCTGACAAGACAACGAATTGGAGCTGACAAGAACCGATAAGCTTACCTGACGACTTTGACCTTAGCTAAAAGGCTGCTTATCGGGTAAGAACTTGATAATCAGCCCCTACGTTGGTTGACAATTTTATTAAACAAATAAATGCTGAAATAATAAAGCGGTTTGTGGCATGAATTTTGAAAAACATCAGAAGAACTTTTACATTTTGAGGAAATCAAACAAAATGGTCTTATTGACCAATAAAAATGTCCAGAAACCAGTTATTGTAGTAAAAACTAATTTTTTTGAACGAAACCGGAAATTTATTAAAAAACTAGCAATGCGTTAGAACAAAAAAGAAAATATATAAAAAAAAAAAAGAGAGAAATATAAAAGGAAAATTAAATGAGGGAAAACTACACCAAAAAAGCCAAGTGATTTTGGACTTGCAGTTTTCTCTATGATAAAACTAAAAATAAGGCAAGCCTTATATTGAGAAAGAGATCTTTGAATGGAAAACTTATCATCTCTATGGACCACCTTTCTCTATGATACAACCAAAAATAAGGCAAGCCTTATAATTGAGAAAATAGAAAACTTATCATCTCCATGGACCACCTGGTTCCTCACTTTCCGTATCAACCAGCAGAAAATGTAAATGATTGACGTGAAAACTTCAAGTTTAGCTCCTTTAAAGTTGGAATTTTAAAGTATTATTATTAGTTATTGTAGTAAAAACTATTATTACTTATTTTTTCTTGATGATTCTTGGATCTTGAAAATGATTAAAATGAATGATTCAATTAAATATGGATCTATTCATGATTCATTTTATTTTGATACTGATCTATTGATATAAGAAAAGATAGATTTGTTGATTTGTTCTTTTCAATTTATTCATTCAGAAAAAAATGTCCCTCTATGGAAAAACAAAAGGATGAATGATTTCAGTAACTTCGTAATTTTATTTTTCTAAAAGCATATTTGAAAGCTTGTTGGAGTTTTACAAAATTTCACCAATCTATAACTTTACTGTAAATGAAACTAGTTAATGTCCCGTGTAATACACGGCGATTTAAACATATGGTTTTAGTTTTTAATAAAAATATTTGCAAGACGATTATGATGATATTATTAAAAAATACTCAATATTATACTCATTTTAAATTTATCGTTGAGATAATTATAATGGTGTAATTTATTGTACATAAAAACAAAAAAAATTTAATCATTTTAATTGATGTAAATTATTTATGTTTATATGATAAGGATGTAAAGTGAAAAATGAAAAACTAATGAATAAAAAATAATTTAATCAAATAAGTATAAGGATATAAAATGTAAATTATAAAGGGTAAATTAAGTAATAAATCAGCTTAATTTAGGTAGTTATACTTATTAATTAAAAAATTCAAACTCATATATTTATTTTTTATTTTGTATTATTAAAATCATTTAACTACCTAAATTTAATTTAAATTTAACTTTCAAATAATATCCATTTTTATAGTTAAAAATATCTAGCATTACCGTAGAAATTCAACTTACAAGGATAATTTATGATACAACAACTACCATTGTTTTCAGCAACACCAAACTTAGTCAGCACAACTATCGAACCTTCTGCAAAAAGCCTTTCAAAATTATGTATCAACTTTGCCTTTATAGTTTCCTAAATTTTTTTACCCTACAGATAAACAACAATAGAAAAATTATTTTAACAAACATTTAATCAAATATAACGTTAAAAAAACACAAAACGATTACCTTTTCATTCATTAAAATCATGTCTAGAGAAAAAGATTGCTTCCACATACGAACAATTCGAACGTTTATCATCAAACAATTGTTTTGGGTATTGATTTCGTGAATGAAATTCAACGCATCTTGCGACATGGTTATAGAAGATTTAGTAGAAAAAGCTTTTGAATGAATGATGAATTACAAATTACAAACACAAAAGTTCATAAAGGAAGTCCTTAAAATTAGGTTAATTTTGGTATAGATTGTTATGATTAATAATTTAAATTGATATGATTTTAAAAATCTAGGTATTAAGTTGGTCAATACTTCGTTGTATATATGGTGGATATCTTAAATGCTGTATATTTTTAAGTATAATACTTCATCGTAATCTTTTGCCAATAATATTTAAATGATTTTAATAATAAAAAATAAAAAATAAATATGACATTATCAAATGGAATCTTTTCATTAATTGGCCAATAAGATTGCTCAATTTCGTTTTGATGACATCAGCAAAATCCTTCTTTTAATATATAATATAGATTAGCATTAACACCATCACATAGATCTTGAACAACAAAAACAAAATCCAATGATGATAACCGAAACTATATCATAGACGAATGAGAAGAGTTAAGTTTTGAGAAGGACGAGAAAAGATTTGAACCATTGATCACTTTTAAAGAGAATTGATATGAAGATTTCTCCACCCAACCCTTTGTACCATATTCAAGTTTGATCATCATCACCAACCTTGTGGCCATCTCCTCTTTCGGTTGAGCTTTGGCAACCATCTTTTTTTCTTCAAATTTCCCTCGTTTTCCTTTCCCTTTTTATCCGGCCATATCAACTTCAACAAGATCCCTTTCCTGCTCGGTTTACTGAACTCCGTTCGAATTTCAACCACATTCTCATGAGCAGGAAAGATCTCATCGTGTGTTCGGATGTAGTTGAACCTAAGATACTTTTGTTCCAAGGACTCTTTTGGTATATCCCTAGCTAAAAGAGGAGAAGCACCACCCCAATTATTTGTACCTAAAGATGGGTGTTGAGGTGTTCTGAATTCCAACATCTCTCTTTGCATCATGTTTAATAAACATTTCTACTTTCTAAACCTATCTACTGCTATAAGAAGAACTAAAAAGATTCTTTAATTCAAGAATTACAAGAAGAAAAGACAAGAAAAAGGGCGGCGAATTCGAGGGGTTTGAACAATGAAGAATGTTGTTGTTTATTTGGGTTGTAACAAATAAAGAGACAAAAGGGTTAAGTTAAAGTTTCGATTTTTATTCCATATTTGATCAAATCAAGTAGTGCTGCATACAACTAGATAGATACTTGGCCTATGATGTTAAACAAGGCTAGAAAGAGGATAGATATGATGGAAGTTAGTTTGAGCCGAATGAAGCCAACATCGTTAAATAATTCAAAAGGGTGAAGAGATTTACAACCCAATTTGCCAAACATTCTCTTAGTTGGCTTCTGATAGTCTTGTGCGTATCGACTCTGGGCTCGAGATCTTGTTCACACTGCAAAAATGGAGGATATTTTGTCAAGCAAAAGGGTAAACATGGGTTGAATAGGCCTTGAATTAGATACAATTTGGTTAGAAGGGGGCGGTCTTACCAGAAGAGAAGATCACCGGTAGATGCCATCTTTTCGTAAATCCATTCGGGAGCTAATTCTTGCAACAATCTGAGCTGTTCATCAACTTCTCCTGTAGGTAGGTAAGCAAACTCAGCATTAGGTTTTAGCTTTCACAATGGTGAGACTGGTAGAGAATTTATAACAATGGCTTACTTCGGTCGACAATTTCCAAATGGCTTGAAATGATCCTGTGTACAAGCTCCTCTTTTGTGATGACGGATCGCTTGATTGATTGAAAGAAAAACAAAAGAATGTCAAAGAGTCTTGGTAACCCTGCAATCATTTGTTTCCTCCATTTTGCTTGTGAGATTGCTGGATCATTCTCCTCTATTGCCTTCCTTTCCTTTTCTTCAATCTAAAAAAAGAGATATTGACATATTGTATAAGTTGTGATATAATTCACCAAACAACATCCTTACATTTGAAAGAACCAAACGATATCCTTACCGATGCAACGAGATCCGTAGGAAGAATATCAAGAATATCATCATCAGAGGATGTCCTTGTCCTTTCGACACGAGGCGTTCTATTCTTCAAAGGACTTTCGAATAATGGTCTTCTGGTACCACGTCTGGTTAATTTGCTAGGGGCTAATTTGGTAGAAGATGTCGTCGAGTCATCATCATCAGGGCTCATTAAACGACGAACCGGTGGTCGTGCTGCTTGCGCAGGTGTGGCGCTGAATGGAGTTGAAATAAGCTTTGAGGGAGTTCCATCAATGGATGCAGCTCCCATGGAAGAAAGATCTCCCTTTTTATCCATACCAAAGCTCCTGATTGGAGTTTCAGGTAACTTTGCAGACCATTTAACTGGAGATGCAACAATTGATGCACAAGCTACGTTATGGTCAGAGACTTGCTTTGAAGCAGGAAGAACTTGAGTTTCAGGAGGCAACTCCTGAGATTTTTGCTCTGATTCAGGGATTGGAGCTCGTTTCGAGAAACGTCTGCTGAAAGATTGAGGCATATGAGATGCAACCGCTGGCTGCCGCGGAGCAATTGTATTTGTTGTGTCAAGAACTGAACCCATGGTCGGTTTTTCCATTGGATTCGAAGATGCTACTTGGTTCGGTCGATTAAATGGTTCGGGTAATTCCTCCTCTGGAACTTCTTCTCCCTAACAAAAAAGTTACATTGTATATAAATCAGACCAAACTTTTAAAATAACATAATTTTAACCAACATAGCATAGTATCAAGAAATATCAAGAATTCTTTGAAAACCTAAAAAGAGTTTATTGATGATTACCAATCTGAATCTAATCCTATAATCACAAACACAATGCAAGAACAAAACCTAATTCAATAAGAATCAAAACCAATGAAAGATGAATACCTCAGGATTGGATTTACAAAAGCTCACAAGGCGAGATCGAAACAGCTTCCTCATCTGTAAACTCCCACTCTCTGATTTTTTCAGCTTCTCATCACTCTGAATGTTACTGAAATTCAAAGTCACATGAAGATCTGGTTTCATACAGCTAGTACGATCATCGCGGACCAAAATCCTCTTTATCTCAATCCCCTCAGGCAAAAGAAACTTAAGCTGAGCTAAATGACTATAAGCAAACCTCCTGTTTTCGATCAAAATCCGCCATAAAACCAATTAGAAAACTAACAAAATACACCATCAAAATACAATGAGGTTTATGAACAAAAAACATTTGACAATACCTATCAGTTAAGCTCTCAACCGTACGGCTAATGTTCGTAAATGTAGACATGGATCCTTTCAACCCTAGAAGCCGAATAGACGATTCGACGCTATTGAAGAACTTATCCAATATCTCATACCTATAAACACAAATATACATTTTACTCAAATCGAACAAACGAATTTCGATAAAATAATCGACAAAAGTGAGGAAACGAAACGTACTTTTCCGGAAGCGACTTCGAGACGTTCGATTTCGCCATTGGCGTTTCGGTTAGGGTTTCCGAAACCAACGGATCGGAGGAAACGGAAGGTTTCGGATCTGGTTTTTTCTGGAGATTCTTCGCCGCCTCGCGGACCTGATTCACCGACCGGAGCGACTGCCGGCGAGTGGTAGGTCTTCGAGGCGGAAGCGTGGCCTTTTTAGGGGTTTTGGAGCTCCATGGACTCGGATCCGTCTGCGGTGCTGCTGCAGCTGCTTCGCCGGAGGTATGTTGTTTTCCGGCGACGGAGGATGACCGGAGGACCTTCTTAGACTTGAACGATTCGTATGCCGCCGGCGAGGAAACTCCGGTGGAATCCATTTGCAGAGAGTGTGTGTGTGTGTGTGTGTTTGGAAGGAAGACGATGAGATAAAAATACTAGGGTTTTATTTATTTTTTTGGCGCGCAAATCCTACGTGTATGGTTTACACGTCAGATTTCGCGGGTAAAATCCTACGTGGACGCGGGAGGGGTGGTGGTTGTAAATATTTTATGTTTCGGTTTTGGTTTTTGGTCCCTCAAGTATGATAACTTTACAGATTTAATATCTTTATTACTTACTTGCAAAGCGGCGGCGTTTTGGTTTATTTAAAGATTACGAATTTAGGTTTTGTTTATTTGGGTTTTTATAAATATCAGTATTTAATTTAAAGTTATATATAACAAGATTAAATCACGTTTTTAAAACTTTAAATTTGAATTTTCACCCTGGAAAAATTGAGAATTTTTTGGTAAAAGAAAAGGTATTTTTATGTATAATAGTACAATTAGATAAATATCAATTAAGATTTGAAATTATCGAAACCAATCAAATAAAACCAGTAAATTTGGTTTATTTAGGTTTTAAAAGCATCACTATATAATTTATAATAATACCAATTAACTCACGTTTTGAAATTTAAAATCTGGATTTTGAAATTCACTTCTTTATAGAAAATGAAACCAATCAAATTTATATACCAACAATTATCTTCCCTATAAAAAAAATCACTATTTAATTTATATACCAAAACTAACTAATTTTTTAAAACTTAAAATCTGAATTTTCACCTTTTCAAGTACAGAATCCTTTGATAAGAAAATTATTGCTATACAACCAGATAGAATCAATACGCTTTGAAAAAGTTTTCTCAATAAAAAATGAACCCAATCAAATCAACGAATGAATAAATAAATAACAATAAAACCTGATTCTCGAGTCGTTCTTTCTTGTCGGTAACTGGTTTCGAGGTCGTTCTCTTTCTCCTTCAAAACTCAAAACCCGAGCTTCAACTTTTTCGTAACTCAAACACAAAATTATATTAAAAAACAGCAGACGTGGATCCGTGGGTATAAAAAAACCCATAAAAAATCGGCTCTCAAAAGATTTCAAATACTTGAAAACCCAATTAGGTTATACCTTTTATATACTATCACCCGGATAATTTCTGACCGTTGGGGGTTATCTAAATTAGGATATTCATTAAATTAATTAGCCGTTAGTTAAATCAAAAAATAAAAAACCCAACCCATTAAGCCCATTTTTATCCATAGCCCATTAAACCCAATTTCATCCACGGCTAATAATATAACATATACTCGGCTAACTCCGGCTCCGGCTCGGCTCGGCTTCAATCTGATAAGTATATACGATAACGAGAAAAAAGAAACAGTATAATTATCAATCTCACGTCTTCGTCTTGTTTGTTAAATCGAACTCTAGAGAGAGAAACTTTTTAGAGAGAGAAAGAAAGCTTCTTGGACTGAAAGAAAACAAAGAAAAAAAAAAAAAGAGAATTTATATATTTATTTATATTATATTTATTAAAAAAAAGAAAGAAGAAGAATTTCTATATTTTCCTTCACGCAATCGTAATCAGATTTCTCTTTTTACAATCGTTTCTGCTTCCTTCCTTCCAATCGTTTTCTTCTTCTACTTTCTTTCACTTCAATTTCCCAAATCTTTTTCTGGGGTTTCGGTGGTTTTAATCGATTAGGGTTTTCTGGGGTTTACACTTTTTTTATAAGTTTTCTTGATTAGAAATCGAAAGACTCAATTGGGTGAAAAGATTTCTTTGGGTTTTCTTTTTCTCACAGGTAAACTGCTTTATTTGATTGTTTCCCAAAGTGGGTTTTGTTTGATTTTTGTGGGTTTCCAAGAAAATTGTAAACTTTTATTTGGTTATTTGATTGTTTCCCAAGTGGGTTTTGTTGGATTTTTTGATTTGTTTTGTAGCTGATTATGCCCCAAATTTTATTGAAGAGTATTTAACTTGGATAGGATTATTGTTTGGTGTTGGATGATGTATAATTGTTATAAAGATTAAAAAATTTGTGTTTTTTTTTTCACATTAATGGTTAAGTGTATGAGCTGATGTTTGTTTATGTTTGCCAGGTGCTATTGATTTTTGGTGAAGTTTCTGTGAGAGAATTGGGCATATTTTGATATATCTCTATTGGATAAACTTGATTGAATTGGTTAGTGATTTTGATATTTACATTTGAAATTTATGCAATTAGATGATTATAAGTTGTTGGGTATGTTTAGTTTGATAGTCTTGTAGTGATTATTTATTTTTCTTTAATATTTGAATGTTGAAATGCTATTAAAGAACTTGTGGGTTTTGTATTGTTTTTTGGCTTTGTGTAAATGTGGTATAAAGAAAGTGTTTTTATGCAATTAGATGGTTAATAAGTTGTTGGGTATGTTTAATTTGATGGTCTTGTAGTGATTATTTCTTGTTTCCCAAAATTTGAATGTTGAAAATACTATTAAAGAACTTGTGGGTTTTCTATTTTTTCTTGTATTTGTGAAAATGTGGTATAAAGGAAGTGTCTTTATGATGTTTAGGTCAAACAAAAGGGGGAATCTTTAGTGGGATTGTTTTCTTGTGAAGTTTATGTTAAATATATGTATTTACAATGTTTGAGCTTATAACGAAACCAAATCAAACAATCCCAGTATACCCGACCGGAGGTGGGGTTTAGAGGATAAGATGCAAGTAGATATGACCTCTATGCAAAAGAGAACCAATTAGTGAAAAGGGTGTGAAAGGGAGAAATACATATATGCTACAAACCAAACCAATAGGAATGTGTAGGAATAGGGTAGGTACATTTAGGAGCGTTAAAGTATTTTAGGAACTCAGGAACCATCGTATTTGTTTGTCTTCATGATGAACATTATTCATAATGAATATATGTCACGACATTCATCATGAATACTCACAAATACAGGTGGTTCATAGGTTCTTACGGTTTTTTTTATTACTTGCTATATAACAATTTCTTCAGGGGGGGGGGGGGGGGGGTAGCTTCAAGTTTCTTGATCGGTGCATTTCTTCATGATCTATAAGTGTTTAGAAGTTGGAAAACCTTTGTTCTATGAAATGCTATCATGTATTTACCATTTGCCCTCTATTTTTCTTTTTCTTTATTTGCTTACTTTCCTTTGGAAACGCATTTAAGTGAACCAAAATACGGAAATAAGTTGATTGTTTTATTTAGGAAATATGCCAAAAGTACGGTTGTTCTTGATTCTTGAATCACCATTTAACTATTCTAAACAGAGATTCTATTATGTCGTTCTTTATTTGTGTTGAAAAGAATAGCATTTATTTAATTGTTGCATGCTTCTTATATAATTTTCCATCCCTCTTTTCAGAATCTTGGTGTAAATATTTAACTTTTTTGGGGGATGGATGACTTGTTCCTTCATATCTGTAAGCTTACATGAATGATGTTCGGTGGACAAAAAGGCACCACATCCCTCCACCATTTGAAACAGAAATTGCTTGGTGAATCGTCTTTTTCAACAGGATACGTTAACAATGTTCCCCCTGAAATCGAGTTGTCCGATTACCAACGAGCACCTAGTGCCGGTAGCGAAAGCCCTTCCGGGCTTCTTAACGGTGAAAGCTTGAAGGTCGAACCGATTGCCGATTTAGATCTTTTCTTTGAGCGGCTTTATAGCTACTATTGCGAGAAGGGTCTATGGTGCATCATCATTAAGTGGATTGTTGAACTTTTGAGCCTGGCTTTTACCATATGCTTTTCGGGGTTTTTCTTGTTATTTGTCGATTGGAATGGTCTCCGAAGCGCAAAATGTGGGATGGATGCGGTGGAGTCCGGGATTAAACCATGTGATCTTGCTAAGGAGGCTCTTCATGAACATCCTCTGACACCTCTGACGCCTTTTAAAGTTGTTATCCTCGGTTATTTGGGAATCACCTTTGTTTACTGGATCTTTTGCTTTCTAAGGTTCTTTGTACAGCTGAAAGATACACTAGAAATTCGCCAATTCTACATTAACAGGTATTGATTAACACTGTAATCTCTTCATGGAAACAACTGTTCTACTCTTTGGGGGTAGAGATCAGGTCTACTTACATCTTACTCTTCCCAAACCCCTGGTGGGATTTTGGTTTGGTTTGATTTAACACTATAATCTCTTTGTTACATTTACAGGGGGTTTTACGGAAAAAAAGGTTTTGCTTTTACTCTTTGGGGTAGAAGTCAAGTTTGCTTACATTTTACCGTTTCGAGACTCCGGGTGGGATTTTGGTTTTTTTTTATTAACACTAAAATCTCTTGGTTACCTTTTCACAAGTCAAGGTGTTTCACGGAAACAATTGCTTTGTTTTTGGTGGGTAGAGGTCATGTCCGCATGCATCTTAGCCTCCCTAGAACCCAAGTGGGATTTTGGTTTGGTTTGATTAATAGTGTAGTCTCTTTGTTACCCTTTTCCACGGATACAACTGCTCTACTCTTTGGGGTAGAGGTTAGGTCGGCATACATCTTAGCCTCCCAGACCCCTGGTGGGATCTTGGTTTGGTTTGGTTTGGTTTGTTAACAGTATAATCTCTTTGTTACACAATTTTAACAAGTCGTGGTCTTCACGGAAACAACTGCCCTACTATGTGGGGTGGATGTTAGGTTTCCTATATCTTACCTCCCAAACCGAGGTGGGATTTTGGTTAGATGAAAAATAAGCTATCTTTTATCGCTCTTAATAAGCAAAATGCTAATTATATCTTCTTTTTGTTGCAAGTCTTGGTGTGACCGACAATGAGATACAAACCATGCCATGGGCATCCGTTCTTGAGAAGGTTGTTAGAATTCAAGATTCACAACAATTATGTGTGGTCAAGGATCTTTCTGCTCATGATATTGTGATGCGGTTGATGAGGAAGGAAAACTACTTGATTGGAATGCTCAACAAAGGGGTGCTCGCCTTCCCAATCTCTCCATGGGTACCGGGTGCTGGTCCTACCGTCAAGAAAGATCCTAACGGTACACGATATTGCTTAATGTTAACGAAGACCCTTGAGTGGACTCTAAATTGGTGCATATTGCATAGCATGTTTGATAGGTTCGTAATTTCTCTCCCTCTATTTTTGATAACAATCTAAAAATCATGATCAAATCAAGAACTCTGTAAGGGATGCGTTTGGTATCCAGACAGTAAAGTACAAAGTTTACGTCAGAGTTAGACCAAGACAAGACAAGATTGGGTCACTAAAGTTGGTGAAAGTATAAAATAAGGGAGATGATGAGACAAGATTGGTAAATTACTAAACTACCCCGCCAAACCAAAACCTAAAAAATTCCACAATTCTTCATTACGCCTACACTGCTATTCCCCGTCAAGTCCGTCCAATCTTGTTAAATCCGGTCTACGTACCAAACGCACCCTATAATGGAAATAATGTATTGAAATTATGTAAAATTTTCCACAGAAACTTCTGTATTAGAAAGGACTTTGTTCGGGATCGCGATACGTTAAAGAAAAGGCTAATGGTAGTCGGGATTGCGATGCTTCTTCTTTCGCCATTTCTAGTTGTGTTTATGCTCGTGTATCTCTTTCTGAGACACGCGGAACAATTCTATAATCATCCAGTACGGCATCTTCTCGACGATGGTCGAATCTTTCAAAATGGATATTTAGGGAATTCAACGAGGTGAACTTTTCTTCAATTTTGTTTATTTATTATGATTTCCGCCGCTTTGAGTCTCCTCAGGGGCAACTCTGGTATTTTCCTGACTGTTATCTTCAGGACTCCATGTGATTAGTCAATGGGCCCGGACACCACACTTACTAAAAAAAGTCTGAATTTTATGTTTTTAAATTTTTAGGTGGATCATTTGTTCAAGCACCGAATCAATAGCAGTGTTCCGCATGCTTCGGATTATCTGAAGCAATTTCCATCTCCTATTTTATCGATCATCGCAAAGTTCGTATCTTTCGTCTCTGGTGGCTTTGCGGCCATCTTGATCATCATCGCATTTCTCGAGGAGTCTCTGCTTGAAGGCCATGTAACGTTTTCTTGATAGTTGTTGGAAATTGTTTGATGAGTTAGAAGTTGACTTGTTTGACTAAGCTTTTTTCGTTACGCTTGTAGATTTTTGGTCGTAATTTGTTTTGGTATGGAGCTGTCTTTGGAGCTATAACCGCGATTAGTCGAGCAGCTGTCTCGGATGAGCTTCTGGTGCTCGATCCGCATGGGACCATGGCTCTTGTTCTGCAACATAGCCATTATATGCCGAAAAGATGGCGTGGGAAAGAGAACACGGAGTTTGTTCGAGTGGAGTTTGAGACTCTTTTTCAGGTACCCTTTTTTCCATACGGTTGTATTAAGATGACGGATTGACATTTGTGCAAGTATATTTTGCTGATGTGGTGATGTGTTTTGTTGTATGTAGTACACTGGGAAGATGTTGTTGGAGGAGATGGCCTCAATCTTTCTAACTCCGTTCTTGCTTATTTTTTGTTGTTCCAAAGGTATCGCTATGTTAATTCATAGATATTCATGATGAATTTGATGAATGATGAAAATGCATGATAAATAATTTTAATGGGTATTTAGGTATAGGTTGGTTCAGGGGAAAACCGCAAAAAAGTGGGGAAAATATGCACATGTGCATAAAAGTAATTTGTTCAGGATGCACATGTGCATAAAATGCACATATGCACAAAATTCACATGTGCATAGAAACCAGGAAACATCTTCAATTACTTTTATGCACATGTGCATACCGGACAAATGAATGGTTATTAGGGTGTTCCTTAGTTTTCCATTTTTTTTGTGGTTTTCCCCTATACCCTTAATCTTTAGCTATATTCATGAAGAGTAGCTGGTTCTCAAAATATTTACCATGTTGCTGATGTGACATGTTTATTTCCCGTATATTGTTTTATGCCTATAATGCCTTTCAAAAGGGAAAATGATCTTGTGAATCCAGAGAAATAGGAAATTGTAGCTTGAAAAATTCATAAAATGTAAATATTGCAATTTTCTTGCAACATCTGGAAATGTATTCTTTGTGGTTTTCATGGGGATGGAAAACGTTATATTAATTTCTAACGGGATTACAACTTCATCATTGGTGCACAGCGGGTGGATGATATCTTGCAGTTCATTGCTGACTTCACCGTCGACGTTGAAGGCGTCGGTCATGTTTGCAGGTTTATAGATATTTTGTTTCCACTTTGCAAGTTTGGTTTCTATATCTTCAGCGAACATATTAACTTGATAAGCATGTGTTTTGCAGTTTTAGTTTATTCGACTTCCAAATGCATGGTAATAGCAAGTACGCATCGCCACATAACTCACCACGGAATTATAGAAGTTCTCAGGGGAAAATGGAGAAATCCTTTCTAAGGTATTGTTGATGACCATCGAATTATTTTAATAATGAACGTAAAATACCCTGAAAGGCCTGAAAAGCTGTTGGCTGATAAACTAGCTGTCAAGTTTAGTAAAAAAGTTTAGTAAAAAGTAGACGATAAGTGAGATGACAATTTTACATGTTAAAAATTGGAAAAGAGAAGTGGAAAAAGAAGGTTTGGAGCTTATTGACCAAACGGGTTTTCTTTAATAGACGCATAATCACTTACAAACCCAATAATTCATACAAACTTACAGACCGATTTTCATGTGTTGTTTCACATATGAAACAACACGTGTGAAACGGGGGTGTTTGTACAGGGTTGTTTCATATGTGAAACATACACGATTGTTCTGTTTGTAAAGAAGAAACAATCATGAACATTTCACATGTGAAAGAACTAATGAAAACCGGTTTGTAAGTGGAACGATTTTCAAGAAACCTAAGTTTTTTTTAAATGGGGCAGGAGGGCATATTTGTCTAAAAGTTTGTTTATTTTACGATGTCTTGCAGCTTCCAAAGTAGCTACCCATCGTGGGAAGCGAATGCGGACGGAAAGCAGTTTCTGTCGACCTTAAAGACGTTCAAGGAGCAAAAGCTTCAAGAGCAAGGTATAAGGCCCGGCTTCATAAGCCCGAACCGTATGCAACAATGGGCCCCGAGCTTACGTGGACAAGGCGACCCGAACAGCTACTTTTCTCGAGAAAACACGAGCCAGAATGTCTCGAGAAGCGCGTACCAACTCGATTGTCTCTGGCTCATCGATCCTGTTCACAGGAACCACCCGTACATTCTCGACTGGTACTACACGTCATGCCGTCACGACATCGAATCGGGGATGGCTGACGTGGACAGGAACATGGCGAATGTGTGGGACCCACCTGATTTGGGCCCGAACCAGAACCAGTACGATGAGAATTGGGGGAGCTTTTTCGAGGATCGGGCCGGTAGTAACCTCGAAGCTTCTACTTCTGCCCCGTTGTTACGCGGAAGCGTCTTGCAGCAGCGTCATGATCCGGGCATCGTGGGCCAAACGGGACGGAGCCACTGGTGGGCCAGGGGCACACGGCCGGCCGGGCCTCAGACGAGCTTTCTTGAGCCGCCGAACTTCAACCGCAACGATTACCACGACCACGAGGACAGGTTTTCGAACCGGAGCTTCGAGGAGGAGGAAGAAGAAGAAGATGAAGGGTTCGATTTGCAGGCTTCGAGCAGGTTATCGAAGACGTTTTTCATGGATGATGTTGAAGGAGGGGGGAAGTTCGATCTCCCTTTTGACGATATCTACGATCGACATTCGGAAAGCCCGCCAAGAAGCGATACATAGGGGCGGAAAACGGCGGTTTTCGTGGTGTTTTTCGGGTTTGAATTTGAAAGAAAAGACTCTTTGGACATTCTTTGATTGTATATAAGTTGGATTAGAAGAAAGTTGAAAACAGTTTGGTTGGAAGGTGGGTGATTAAGGGTACAGAATCACCTTAAAGAAAACTGAATGAATGATGTAAACAAGAAATCAAGTTAACCATTTTATGATTTGTTTAGAATTTATCATATCGTAATGGAATCGTACGTAATGGAACCTTTTGGTTTAATTTGTTAAGGAAATAGAAATTAAGGAATTAGAATCGAATGTTAGAAAAATGAAAAAACGACATTGAAAACATAAAAATAAGAAAATATTCACCTGAAACACGATCAATCATTCAATAAAATATAAGAGTTTACCGAATATGAAGGTATTACATATAACGTTTCTAATGATGTCATCTTATGGGTTTTATTTTCTCGTTATTATCGAGTTGTTTTGTGTAACTTATACATATCAAATAGAAACACAAGAAGATTAAAGAATTCGCTAAAACTTTTATCGGGTTGGTTAGGTTGCTTTGTGTCTAACCCGATATCAACCTAATTGATTTGGGTTGGTTGGTTTTTTAGCACCCCTACTTGTAGATAAGCTTCCTAGACTGGTGGTTCGACAATCACACAATTTTTTTGCTATCAAAACCAAATCAGCTAGTATTGCTATCATGTACTGTGTAATAGACAATATGCCAATCTTTATTCGTTGTGTTAATCCTTGACTCAACATGAGGTTTACCCAGTATACCCAAGTGTTGTAAATATGGATTTGAACCCATTGTTAGCTTTATACACTTATTTACCATATTTACCAAACTTTCAACAAGTTTAGCATCCTCGAGTGCAATCCAGACCCCGATAGTTTCTTCCCTGACTCATCATATACATACAGTAACATAAACATAATCATAAACAAGTACATAAAGGGTAACATAAACATAATAATTCCAAGATTCAAATATTCAAACATTACAAGATTCAAATGTAGAAAGTTGATAGACAAACATCAATTTCTAATATTCCAAGATTCAAAAATATCTCCAGCTAAATATCTTTAAATGTAGTCCATATGTTGGATGTCCCAACAGAAGTGATAACATCCTCATCTCCGTTGTCTTCAATTCTATCATCTTACCTTTCAGGCTTTCAACATTCGATTCATATTTATTCTCAAATTGATCAACTAGCATTCTTGCCTAATGATAATGTGGAGAAGACAACATGTCATTATGATCCTATTTTTAAGGTCAATTAGATAATAGAAGTTATCTCTTAAGATACCAAAACATCCTCACATAACATTTCGTGCAGAATAATGCTTCATGTTGAAAATTTCTCTTGCTATTGTTGGTTGGTGTCCCTCACGCCAATCATTTAAATGATACCTTTAGCCTCTATAAGGCGCGAGGAAACCCTCCCCATTTGTGTACCCAACATCTACCAAATAATAACACGGCCTTGGCACCTTTAATCCATGTGGCATAAAAAAGTGCATTATGAAGAACTCAACCATGTAAAGCTAAACCCTCCTATTTTGGTAAGACATAGATAAATTGAATATCTTGTACCTAATACATTTGTAGCAATATCACTTTCTTGTTCTGTATCTAGGTTTGGCTTCAAGTGGTACTAAACACAAGATATATATGTTCCATTTAGAGCTCCTAAACAATTCCAAAAAAAAAAAAAAAAAAACGGTCGTTAGATATTTTATGTTAGGTGTTAATAATAAAATAATAATAATTACATATATCTTGAACCACTTTCATGTTCCATCAATAAAGTCCTCAAGAATAGGTTCAATGTAAAGCCCCATTTTCCAAGTTATGTAATTTATCGAGTTTTGTTAAGGTTAAGTTAACAATTTGGTTAATTGTGAAATTTTCAGGATTTGAGAGGCTAGTATGTTAATTCCGGAAGTAGAGGATAGTTTTGACATGTATATAAGGGAGAAAAGCCCTAAACTTCTCTTCTTTTGGAACTTATCGATTTCCAAAGAGATGAGAAGGGAGTTCGGGTAATTTGGAAGAAATTGGAAGCAAAGGAAGTTGCCTTGAAGTTTGTCATTGATTAATCGTCTTGGTGCTCGTGTGGATTGCGTTAAGGTATGAACTTTACCTCTTATTGCATAAGTTGAGTCTAATTGGGAGTTAGGGTTAAGTTTTTGGTTGAATGATTAATTGATGATCAAATAGTTGAAGTTGTATGGATTAATGTGCCTAGTTTGATGTTAGTCGATTGGGGATTGTATGTATACTTGAATTGGGTCAAAAATGGCTAATTTTGAGGTGTGAGGTGAAAACCTTGGCTGTTTGTGAAATAACCCGCGAGGAAGACAAACTAGGGGTATTGACGGGTTACCCGCGGGTAGCAGTCCGCCGACAACCCGCCGTTTGGTCTGGAGTGAAATTTCACTTTTTCATACGACATTTGTTTCGAACTCTTTTACATTGTTTAGTGTAAAGGAGGGTAAAAGAGGGTGTTTGGTGAAGTTTGGTGGAAATTGGGGTAGCGTAGTTTTGTTAAACGGGTTAGATGTCGAGACTAGATTTAAGAACCCATTTCGGGTCAAGTAATAACATGTATATGGTTATGTGTATGTTTATAGGTGGTTCTAGATGAATTTTACTTGTGAATGTTCTTGAATATTAACATCTCGATAGGTACTCTACCAATGCTATATATGGTTATGTGTATGTAATTGTTGATGCATGTGTAATTATGTGTGGTGTTTGGCATGTAAAGGGTATGATAGTACTCATGAGGGTGATTCACCTCTTGGGGCTAATTTGTGGATTAAGATGCCTGGTATCAGTGTCGTATTGTTTTCCTTGATGTTAAGAGCCGTAAGAAAAGGGATTAAGTTGCATGTTAGTAATTGCTATGTGTTTTGATTGTGTATGCATGATGGTATGTGGTATAGGTGTGTGCTCACTAAGCATAAAGCTTATCCCGTTGTTGTTAAATTTTTTAGTGGCAGGTACATCTTTAAGTAATAAAGGAAAGGCGCCCGCTTGATAGCTCCAGAGGGTTTAGCAGATCAGCAACTCATAAATTTTAAGTTAGGATTTGAACTCATTTACGTTTTTGGACATGTTTGTAATAAAGGAAAGGCGCCTGCTTGATAAACTGGTTTTTTGTAGTATTTTAGCTCTTTTTCTTAAACTGACTGGGTTGCAATTAAATTGGTTATTTCTATAAAACATTTTGGTACTTCCTTTTTTTTTAAGATATTGTCAAGTTTAGTTAAAATGATGTTTATGTTGACAAAGCTTCCGTTAAATCAAGGTTACTTTTGTTAAGTATATGTTTTTTTGAAAATAAGTTGTTACATTCAGGTTTCTTAATAAATGTGGATGTAATCTTATCATTACACTACAAACTCTCCTAAAAGTTCAATTAATGGTTTCTCCCGAACAATAAAAATGTGCAATATGAGCAATAATGTGAAGGAAAATGTCAACTTATTCATCAATACCCATATTCCTACTTGCTTGTAATCCCCCTAAAATTTCAAGCATATCACATAACTTTTTAACACATTTTTTAATCTTAAGATGTGATATGCAAGTTTTCATAAGCATACCTGAGTAATATTGAATATCGGTCCACATTTAACAAATAATATCGAATATATTGTTTATCTGTTTGGTAGTTAGCTATTAATTTAAAAATTGTAGTGAAATACCAAAGAATAACAATCATGGTTTCGTTCTAAAACAACCAGATACCAAACGACAACATAGTGTTTGTTGCTAAACTAAGTTAGGCCATATTCTATTCCCAAAGATAAGGACAAGTCATACACAAAAAAGAGTAACAAAAATAGAAAATTTTGATTTGCATTTCATCAGTAACAAATTAGTAACGTAATAAAATAATCAAGAGCAAAAAATCAGTAATACAGTCGATTTACAGTGCAAAAATAGAACCAACATCATAATCATAATTTCAGCCAATCATTATTTTACTTTAAGATGGTATTTGCCGAAACATACGATATATGCTTTTTACGTCGATATTAATGTTTTTTTCCTTACATATACTTATGTTTAGGAGTGCTTATCACCAAAAGTGCTTATCTCCTTATTTATTTATTAAAGAAGTCAAAAAGTTATGGCTTCTTTAAAAACTCCTTATTGATTCTTCAAAAAGCAAATAAGCTAATCTAAATACGTTGAAAACAACTTATGTCTTTTCCAAAAAGGTAAAATATGATTTAACCCTTAGAGTTTGCATTTAAAAATGGTTTAACTCCTAAATTTTTTTTAATGAATGTTTTTAATCCTAAACTTGTTATAATGAATGTTTTAATCCCTTAACTTGTTATAATGAATGTTTTAATCTCTTGACTTATGATAATCAATTGTTTTAGCCACTTGACATTCTATATCAGGTTACTACAAATTTGAAATCACTTTAGTCCCTAAACTTATGGAAAAAATGTGATTTAACTCTTAAACTTTTTATTGAAAAATAGTTTAACCCCTAAATTTTTTAATAAATGTTATAATCCTTAAATTTTTTATAGTATTTGATTAAATACCTAAACTTGTTTAACCTAATTATTTTTTTTTATCTCTAATGAGTGTTTAACCTAACTTTGAAGTACTTCTTAAACACATCATCTTGAATATCTCTAACTTGCATTTCTTGATCTTGATATCCATTGATCAAATGAAATGTTCTCCAATACGATAGGCAAATGAGAGAAATGAAAACAAATCGAGATACGTACCAGCAAGTTTAGAAAGAGATTATTGGGAAAGAAGAAGATCGATTTGACTGAGTTGCAACCTGGACTGGACTAGAACGAACGGATGCAAGGTTTTTTCTATCGTGAATAGATGGTAACAAGTTTAGGTAGCAGAATGTTGTATTGATTATGTTAGGGATAAAAATAATTAGGTTAAACAAGTTTATGTATTTAATCAAATACTATAAAAAGTTCAAGGATTATAATATTTAATAAAAAAGTTTAAGGGTTAAACCATTTTAAAATAAAAGTATAAAGGTTAAATCATATTTTATCCATAAAGGGAGATGATATCTCCACTGATGAAATTAATTATTCCACGGCAAATTTTATAAATTTACCCAATTTACCCTTTTGCATTTTCCCTTTTCCACTCAATCAACACATACGACTCCTTATCTTCTCTCCGGCGACATCCACCGCCGCTACACCTCTCCTTTCCGGCGACACCCACCGCCACTGCAATAATATTTTTTCTCTCTAATATTATAAATATCCACGAAACTGAATAGCCACTTCTTCCATCAACACCCTATTGTCGCCTTACGAATTTTACAAAGAGAAAATTCCACACTGGAACTAAATAATCACCATTATCTTCGCTAGAACCACCATCTTGGTTGCCGTAATCACCATCGTGGTCGTTTTAATCGCCGCTGTGGTCTTCGGAGTCGCCGCTGAACACCATTGATGAGAAGGCTTTTTTTTTATCGAACAGCAGGAGGTTAACGATTCTTCGGCGGCCGTGAAACCTTCTTCCAATTGTTTCTTCTTCTTCTTCTGTATGATTCGTAGCGAAAATGAAAGCTCGACGCTGTTCGCTTTCCGTTCTATGCTCGCCAGAATCAAATTTTCCAGCGGCGGTTGGTTTTCCGATGAACCCGTGTCGAATTCGTCGCCAGAGAGTTGGAATCGGAGGGATAATTCGTGGATTTCCGTCGCGAATTCCTCATCGGAGAAGAATCCTGGAGCTGAATTCTTCGCACTTTTGATCGATTGATTTCGATTTGGTGATTTTAGGGTTCCGCATGATTGAGATCTGTTGATTTTCTTTCCAAAGATCGTTGACCGGTCAACGCAACGGTGAACTAATGCGACGTCGGTTAGAGTTAAACTACATGCGCATGAGAAGAAGGTGTGCAGCGGCGGTGGGTGTCTCCGGAGAGGAGAGGTGCAGCAACCTCATAAGAGGGTGGTGGAAGGGGTTCGTATGTGTTGAATGAGGGAAGAAGGGAAGAATACAAAAGGGTAAAAGGGTAAATTAGCAAAATTTGCTGTGGAATAATTAATTTCATCAGTGGAAATATCACCTCCCATCCATAAATTTAGGGACCAAAATAATTTCTAAAAGTGTAATAATTTATTATAGTAGTTAAAACAATTAATTATAACAAATTGAAGGATTAAAATATCTATTACAATAAATTTAAAAATTGAAACATTCATTAAAAATAAAGTTTAAGGATTAATCATTTTTAAACACAAAATTTAATGTTATTCCTGGACACCCCCTAAATTTGGGGGAAATTGGCCTCTATACCCATAACCCCACCCCCACTTTAACCTCATACCCATTTACTCTCCCATTTAGCAACACATACCCATGGAAGTCCGTTATAGATCCGTTATAACTCCCTTAAGGGAATAAGGGAGTTATAACTCCCTTAAGGTCCGTTATAACTCCCTTAAAGGAGTTATAACGTACCTATAACGGCCCTATAACGGATGCTTAAGGGAGTTATAACTCCCTTATTCCCTTAAGGGAGTTATAACGGACCTACAACGGACCTATAACGGACTTCTATGGGTATGTGTTGCTAAATGGGAGAGTAAATGGGTATGAAGTTAAAGTGGGGGTGAGGTCATGGTATAGAGGCCAATTTCCCTAAATTTGGAAGCTCACTTACAAGCTGACGTCATCACCTTCTAGGGTTTTAACAGGGTTTCAATTTCAATTCACAAAACCCCCAACCCACCTCTAAAACCTCCATTCGAAATCGCCATTTGATCCAAAAATACGCCATGAAAAGAGCTTCATCCAGACTCCTCCACTTCCAATTCCATAAACTTCATCTCAACTCTTCCGTTCCAGCCTTCTCCAAAGATTTCACAACCCAATCTTCATCCATTCCCACCATTCCTTCCACCTTCAATGATCAACAAACCAACAACCCCCAATCTCAAAAACCTCATCTCAAATCCCAATCCTCACTCTTTTCCACAAAATCAAACCCTAATCTCACCACCCTAGCCCATCCACCACAACAATTATCCTCACGGCAAAGGAAAATCAAGGAGCGATCCCAGATCATTGACGATTTCGAAGGTGCGAAATCGTCGGAAGAAATGATCAAAGCGTTTGAATCAATGGACGCTTCTTTTGATCAACAGGAGCTAGGTTTAGCCTGCTTGAAAATCGGATTGAAACTCGACGATGAAGGTGAGGATCCCGAAAAGGTATTCGATTTCGCTAACAAAGCTTTGAAAACCCTAGATGATGAAATCGATAACGATTTGTCGTTACCACTTGCTATGAACTTGCAGTTGTTAGGCTCTGCTTGCTATAGTTTGAATAGGTTTAATGAAAGTTTAGGGTATCTTAATAGGGCCAATAGGATATTGGGGAAACTAGAGGAAACTGTAGATGATGGTGATGGTTTCGATATCAAACATGTTTTGCATGCTGTTCATCTTAATTTGGCCAATACCAAGAATGCAATGGGTAGGAGAGAAGATGCTATTGGTAATTTGAAGAAATGTTTGGAGATTAAAGAGTTGACGTTAGAGGAAGACAGTAGAGAGCTCGGAAATGCTTATAGGGATATGGCGGAAGCTTTTGTCGCACTTTTGAGCTTTAAGGAAGCGTTACCGTATTGTATGAAGGCTATTGAGATTCATAAGGTTCAATTAGGGAGTAATTCTGTTGAAGTTGCTCACGATAGACGGTTACTAGGTGTTATTTACACCGGATTGGAAGAGCACGGGAAGGCGTTAGAACAGAACCAATTGTCTCAAAAGGTATTGAAGAATTGGGGGCTTAGTTCCGACTTGCTTCGTGCTGAGATAGATGCAGCCAACATGCAAATAGCGTTAGGTAAATTCGATGAAGCCATCAATACGTTAAAGGGTGTGGTTTTGCAGACTGATAAAGAGAGTGAAGAACGAGCTATGATTTTTGTGTCTATGGCAAAAGCGTTGTGTAATCAAGAAAAGTTCCAAGAAGCCAAACGGTGTTTACAGATGGCTTGTGGGATTCTAGATAAGAAAGAAAAGTCGTCACCTTTAGAAGTATCAGAAGCGTATATGGAGATATCGATGCAGTATGAGACAATGAATGAATTCGAGACTGCAATTTCTTTGTTAAAGAGAGCACAAGCGATGCTTGAGAAGATACCAGAAGAGCAACATTCGGTCGGAAGTGCTTCAGCTAGAATCGGATGGCTACTTTTGTTGACGGGTAAGGTTCAAGAATCGATACCTTATTTGGAAGATGCAACTGAAAGATTGAAGGAAAATTTTGGTTCAAAGCATTTCGGAGTTGGATATGTGTACAATAATTTGGGTGCCGCGTATCTAGAACTCGATAGACCGCAATCCGCAGCACAGGCTTTTGCATTGGCAAAGGATATTATGGACACTTCCCTTGGCCCTCATCATGTGGACTCAATTGAGGCATGTCAGAATCTTTCTAAAGCATATAGTGCAATGAGAAGGTAAGTAATTTTGTTTTGGTTTCTAATATATATGTCATGTTTGGACACCATAAGTTAGCTTATAGAAAAAATTCCATTTGGTTAGGCATAATCTAGCCTTTTTAAACGTTTCAATAAGCTTTAGGAGCTTTTTCCACCTTTTTTTTAAATCTTCTTCCAGTTATGCCTCTTATATTTCTTTGGTCCTTTTTTCAATGCGTTCTTTTAGGTCATCTTACGTTATCATCTTTTTTTTATACCATACATGACTAGTGTATCAGTTAACAACTAGCTTATTAGCCAACGTGTAGCTTATTAGCTAGTTTGCGGAAGAATGTGTCTTGGTTTCTATGAACTAACTTATTGAAAAAGCCTTCTTTGTTAGGAATAAGCTAGCGTTTTAACAAACTCCAGGGGCTTTCTTCCACTTTTTCCCAATTAAGCCCCTTATATTTTTCCAAGTAATTTTTCATCATATCCTATTTAGGTCATTTTACATTGTCATCTATTTAATGATCTAGTTTTGCCAAACATAACTAGATTATCATCCAAGGATGGACTCAAGGGGTTTTTGTGGTGGCATGTGCCACTGTTTTGTTCCTCAGTTCCTCCGTCGTAGAATAAAAAATTATTGGATCGTGAAAAGTGTCACCATATCAATTTTTTGTGTGCCACTGTATATACTTTGAAACTACAGTGAGGACATAGGTTTTCTTTGGTAGAGTTGGGTTGCAAGCTTTTTCTTCCAACCAAACCTGACTTAGAATACTGTTAGTTTCATTTTCTTAGTTTTTAGCTTTTAGTTTCAGATTTATTACGTTTCTATAGAAGTTGTAATAGAAGACTTGAACACAACATCTCACATGTGAAAAACAATGAACTAACCACAGAATTTGTGAAGAATATCCCTATATTTGTTTCTTATAGTCAAATGGTGCCACCTTTTTGAAAAAATTATGGGTCCGTGAGTCCGTCTCTGTTATCATCAGTTAGGTAGCTTATCAGCCAACAACTAACTTATTGAGCTTGCGTGCCAAAAATAGCCATTATATGCTCCGTTTATAGACTAGATTGTTGTCTTATTTGGTTTCCTTTGTGCAGCTATGCTCTTGCAATAAACTTCCAAGAAAAGGCAATTGATGCTTGGAGTGGGCACGGGCCAAGTGCACATGACGAACTCAAAGAAGCTCGACGAGTTCTTGCGGAATTAAAGGTGAAAGCTTGTGGTGAATCCCAAGATCTACATTTGAAAAAGGCTTTGCCTGTTCATCATGGTAGGAGAAGCTCCCGGCCTTCAGGTGATTAGAAGTTATTGAATATATATAAAAAGATCATTAGATGAAGCATTTCAATGAACCTCTACATCTTGCTTCCCCTTTTGTGAGCTTATTATCAACCTCCATTTATATAAGATTCCAGTGGGAAGTTTTTGTTGTTTAAAGTATTTTGCTTTATGGGCTGTAGGAAAGATAAATTTTGTTTATGAATTCTGATCTATATTTATATGGGGCAGTTTCTTTTGTGAACTCCATGATTCTAGAATACAAACCGTCGATTTCATTGATTAAGTTAATGAAATTGTTTAATATGATGAAGTTATATTATATAATAATTTTTTAATGAAATTGTTTCATATTTTGGTGTTTTATTATGTTAGAATAAAATTCTTTCATGTATTTTTCTTATTCTGATGAAACATTTTCATTTACATAAAAGAAACAGAAATGTATGAAATAATTTTATCAAGGAAAGAGTTATGTGAAACATTGTAAAAAAAATTAAACAATTTCATGAAATTCTCTTATTAATTTAACCAATGAAATTGACTGTTTGCTTTGTATTCAAAGAGTGGTTTGTAAAATAATTACCCTTGTTTATATACAATATGTATATAGGGTTAGGTGAAGGGGAAAACCTAAAAAAATGGAAAATTGTGGAACACCCAAGTAGGCCCTTCAACTAAAGGGTATGCATTTGTGCATACAAGTAATTTGAATCATGCACATGTGCATAAAAACTAAAAAACAACTTAATTTACTTGTATGCACAAGTGCATACCCTTGAGATGAAGGGTCACAAAATAAGAACGTTGTTGAATCACCATTGATTTTACGCTGAATTTGCGTGTGAAATCACATATACCCCCAAAAACACACACAAACACACAATGGTAGTTGTGGAGTTGTAGTCTACTTTAAGGAAATGGAAATTTCTATTTAAGACTTGGCATGGATCTAGAAAGGTGTTGTTTCTATATGCCAAAGAAACTTGAAAGATCAGCAACCATGATAAACATTGATGATTTCAGAGTAGTCATGATCAATAATACTTAATGATTACTCAAAGTATCCCAAGAGACATCTTAATGATATCTTCACCCATCCCAAATCATACCCTTTTCCTAGTGGCAAAAAAGGGTCACACCCGACCCGACCGATACTGCTTTAGTCACTTGTACATCATGTATCGGAAGCGGTACCTTTCGCTCGAAGTCAAAAGGTTGACCCCGCCTTGAATTTTGATGGGACCCACATAAAAAAACTACATTTCTAGATGGTAAAATACAATGATTCTCATTCATGACTATATCTGAAATCCAAAGTGACATTAGCAATTAATCATTCTTACACCCATGCCACCTTCTACCTGCTGTATGTGTGTGATCTTTGTATCATTGCTTTACAAAACTATGTTAATAATATCTCTATAACCAGCTACATAATTGCCTCTAGAAATTCTAATGAAAACCCAGAAAAAAAAGGAAAAAAAAGAACGTAAAACAAATCGAAATAGAACGATTACTAAAACTGGATAGGAAGAACTGCAGTTCTAGATCCTCGACCATGTCCAAAGGAGAAAAAATGCCGTCTCGTTCTGCTGCTGATGCTTCCCTCTTCGTTGTTCCTGATTTCTTGGAGATCCAGATTCCCATTGTTCTGTATGATCTCCTGAACCGACAAGTAGATATGCCGGTCAATTGCTGAATCCATCGAGAACGATCTCCGAATCGGTTGGATCGAAAACCGCTCGTCTTTTCTCCTAACATCGATGCTCTCGTCTCCCATAATCGAAACGGGATGAGACTTTCTCGTTTTCAGTCTCTTCCTTCCGATCTTTCTTGGAGAATTACTTCTGGGTTCTTGCAATCTTGACCCGTTTCCCTCTTCGCCGAACTCGATCGTCAAGAAATCTTGATTGCTCCCAGTCGGGCTCGGTTGAGGATCTTGGGGTGAAGAAGTCGGTGCGAAAATCTGGTCGGTCGGGTGCCTTTGTGCACCCGAGATGCTCAATCTGCAAAGTGGGCAATTGGCGTTGTTCTGAAGCCAAATATCGATGCAATCGAGATGAAAACCGTGGTTGCAGCTCGGAAGGATTCTTAACGTATCCAGCTCTTGAAAGTCATTCAGACAAACAACACATTCATACAAGCTTCTCTTTTCACCTTCGGTTCGAGTGTACTGACAAATGGGGATCTCACGGATTATGAATTCGTCTAGCCCACGAGCCCGCCAAGGAGGGGTGGAGTAGGCGGATGACAACGGGTCTGGCGTGGATCGGACCCTGGAGATGGAAAACCGTCTTAACGGGTTGACTTGTTGCCAATTGAAGCAGGTTCGGGTGACGAAGAAGTAGTAGGTGACGAGCAAGAACGCGGTGGCCACGATGCAGAGCGCGGCGATGGCTAAGATTGGGAAACCAGAGTTTTGCTGGCTCTTGAATGAATGAGGATGAGGATGAGGATGAGGATGATGGTCCATTGGAGAGAAATGGGATCAAGGTTTTGAGTCTTGTGAAGTTATAAAAGATGGGGGAGATGTGTGAAGTGATGGAAGAAAGTCAAATGGGATTAAGAAAGGGGAAGAAGTACAAGAAGCAATAAATGAGTGGGGGATGGAATTGAGGAACACATGGTTGCTTCAATGAAGGGGTTGACTGGATGAGAGTGTGTTGCATGAGGGTTGACAATTACAATGGGAATGGGAAAGAAATAAAGAAAGTGTTTTGATTAGAATTGAAGGTTGAGGAGGGTCCACTTATAATGTGTGTATATATTATATTATATATACATTATATAATATATAGAGTTAGGTTTTAGGGAGAACAACAATAAAATAACAAAAACCAACCTAAGGAACATATTTGTAGTCTTTTATCTGGACCTTCTTCAAATGTGCGTAATGTATATGTATGTAAAAACTAAAAAACGAATAATTACTTCTATACATAAGTACATACAGTCCAGATATATGGCTACGAACGAACGTATTATATACTCACACACAATGAGAGAAAGGGAGAACCCTCTCTGTATATAATGTTTTGAATATTTATGAAAGAAGTTCAAAGTTCATTTATTATAATGTAATATTTTTGATTAAGAAACGATCAAGATATTTATGAAATTAAATATTTGTTAGATCAGACAGACGATAGAAATTCATTTATATTAACTAAGAGGTTTGCAAATCACTGGAAACATATACATATAGAGGAAAGTTCACATTGGAATCGACCCCTATATATATATATATATATATATATATATAGAGAGAGAGAGAGAGAGGAAAGTTCAAAACGTGAACTCAATTTTGGTTGTAAACATGAAAACCACTAAAATCGTGTCACGTGACATATTCAGTTTGTATATCATGTGTTATTCAAACTCATTAACACTTGAATAACACTGAGTGCAACGTTATTGAGTTTGAATAACACATGAATATTCAAACTGAATATGTCATGTGACACTCTCAACTGTCCTTTCGTTCACAATAAAAAATGAGTTTCCATTTCAACCTTACCCTATATATATACATATTCAAATGTGAAAGTTAACATTTTGTAAGAAAATTTTCGGATTGTAACTCTTTATTATTATTGTATTTAAATGTTAATAATATACTTTCAAAAAGAAAATGTTAATAAGTTACTTTTAAGATTTTTATCTTAAAAGACTTCTTGAAATCATTAGAATAGACTATTATTTGACTTATATTGTAGTATTCTCATCATGCCCCTCGAGGAGTCGGTGGCACGTTCAAATGAAATTTAGAAGAAATTAAAAAAAAATGTGAATTATACTATTGGTTCTTATAGTTTGCTCATGTGGTCCCTTACCATTATATCTATATTTATGGGTTAATTACATGGGTATGTATCGAACTTGTTACGTTTTATCATTGTATGTACTCAACTTATAAACTTACCATTGTATGTATCGAACTTTCTAAAATTGTCATTGTATGTATCCAACTTTATCAAAACCTCAAGTTCGATATACTTTCGTGACAAGTAGAATACATTCAATGATAGGTTTTGATAAAGTTGGATACATACAATGGCAAGTCTAGCAAGTTCGATACATACAATGATAAGTTTATAAGTTGAGTACATACAATGATAAAACGTGACAAGTTCGATACATACCCATGTAATTAACCCTATATTTATTGGTCGTTAAACTCTTATTTTCATAACACTCTTCCGTGGATTGTTTTTGTGTTTTAGAACTCAATTGAGGTTTTTCACTTATTTGGTTAGACATTTAAAAAATTAATTCATTCTCACTTATAACTTAATTTTATTTGACCGAATAAGTGTTAATCTAAACATTTTTTTTTCTTTTCTCACATCGCTTCCATGCCCGCACGAGATCAGTTCCATATGCTAGCACGAAATCAAATTTCAATTGAAGCAGGTCGTTCTGCTCAAGCAAGATCTATCTCCATCTCTTAAATCGATCTCCAAGCCGTCGGTCTCTAAGGTACTGTTATTAATCGATCCTTGTTTTCGGTTTCGGTTTCATTCATGTAACTATGTATTATAAATTATTGTTGTTTGTAAATTTCGATTTTGTACTGTTATAAATTTCGATTTTATACTATTATAAATTTCGATTTCTTAGGGTCTTCCAAGTATGTAGTAAGATTGTTTTAGAAGTAAGGAAGGCTACCCAATAGGCTCTCTTATCAACTTGTTAGTTTTATTGTTGCCATCCTTAAGGTCACCTAAAGATATTTTTTTGATCTTTGAAAATTGAAGTGCAATTAGCAAGAAGATATAGAGAAGGTGAATATGGTTTGTTTGAGTGAAAAATGTGTTTTTAAATCTTAAAAAGCATATATAACAGTGATGTAATGTGTGTTGGCACCATGCTTCAAAGTCTGTAGATAGTTCTTTATTTTCGATTTCGATGTATACTGTAAAATCGTATAATTGCAATTCGATCTTAGGGTAAACAATCCTCTTTTTTATTTTTATTTTTCCTATTGATTTTGTTAATATTTCTAATTGATTTGCCAAATCAATCTCCAAGGCGTCGATCAAAACCAATGTTCGAAAAGCTCGCCACAACAGTCGTCATGGTGCGCCTTGGCGTAAAGCTTGTGTCTCACGCCGCGTTATGACTGAGGCACGCCATGGATGTATAAAATTCGTTAAAAAAAGAAGTGTATTTTATATTTATTTCAAAAATTAATTTTAACAATTCGAATCAGATAAGTAAATCTCAATTTTTAGTAGAATTTATTAAATAAAAAGATACGCGTTAATCAGATAAGCCTACCCCAAATGAACTTGAACGGGAAAGGGTTTATTTGAGTTGATTTGATCTAATTATTATTTCATTCAATAACTGCTTTTTTATTTAGGTGGTTTATTTGAGTTTTTATCTATCTAATCAATGCTTCATCCCCCAATTTTTATATTTGTATCTAATTTTGGTCTTCTAGATGATTAATTCCAAAATAATACAATCAAATTAATCATGTGAGTAAATTGAAATAAAGGGAATTATAATGTTTTTGAGTATTTTAAATCGACAAATCCACATGGAGGTAGAGTTGCATATTTAAATCTTCAAATATGGTCTTAATATCTAAATCAATTTTTTCTAGCAAAGCATGTGAAAGAAATCAAATAAAAGGATGTGAGAACATATGGGTTTGATACCATTTTTGGTGCCTTATAAATGCACTTGGTACCATCTTCTCAAATATGTCAACCATAGTTTAGGTTTCTTAAATCTGGGTTGTAGTAACTCAGGTGCGGAACCATAAACTAATTTCTGTGGAAACAAACTTTGAATATCAATCTTAATTCTAAAAAACTAGTTTTTAATACACAAAGAACACCTCTAAGATGTAAATGATAATGGTAATTTTAAAGTAGTAGGAGGCATTACCCAAATATTCCTAATATATATAAATTTAAAAAAAAAAATTAATGTTAGGGGGCAATTGCGGAGTATATATAAATTTTTTTTAAAAAAAATTTAAATGTTAGGGGGGCAACTGCCTACTCTGTTCCCAATATTGAATTTTTTGATGTAATTATTTTATTATATACTATATATAGTACGATTATATGAAGCCAAAACACTGTTCATGAACAACAACTACCAACATTTGGAGAAATTACATTTTACCCCCTTAAACTTATAATATTTATTCACTTTATACCTTTTAGTTTCTATATTTCATTTTGCATATTAACCATATATCGTATATTGGTTGAAATATGTTAAAATGTCGGTTTTTACTGTTCATGAACAGTCTTTTGGCTTCATGGTAATTGTTAGTATTATTAAAATCTCCTAAAATTAAATTTTTTGATTTTTTGATTTCTTAAATCTTTTATTTATTTTATTAAACCTTTCGTATGACAACATTTGTACAAACTCTATGTTTCATATAAATTCATGTTACTACTTATGATCAAATCTACCATAGCTTATAACACGACGTGAATCCCGGGCTCTTAATATATAGGTAACTTCCTCTAACATATTAACATACAGTTCATGTTACTACTTACGATCAAATGTACCACAGTTTATAAACCCGGCACGAAGCCCCCAACTCTCAATAGGTAACTTTCTCAAAAATATTGTTCACAACAACGGACCTTTAAAATATTAGCAAAACTCCCCGCAGCAAAGCGCGGGCAAACCCTCTCGTTTTAGCAAACCACAAAAATCAATAGTGTAATTCCCTCTTTTAAAATAATCTATAAAGTTCCATTTAAGATAAATTAATTAAAATAAACGTCTTAATGTTTTTCTATTTTCAATCATTTGTTAATAACAATAATCTAGAAATTATATACTCGGTGTGTGATGTGGTATAAAACATATAATTTATTGAACATTTCAATAATTAATCTTGTTTCATGTCAATTTTATTCTCTATCACTCGATTCCAACTTTATAGTTTTATTACTTTTCGAGTCGCATATTGGATGTATAAAATTCAAGATCAATTGGTTAAAAAAAAAAGAAGTGTATTTTATATGTATTTCAAAAATTAATTTAAACAATTTGAATTAGACAAGTAAATCTCGGTTTTTAGTAGGATTTATTAAATAAAAAGATACATGTTAATCAGATAAACCTAACTGAACTGATAAGAAATTTGAATTTATATTATTAGAAGTAAATCCTATTTTTTTAAGATTACTAAATTAGTGAGATTTTATAATAAAATGACACGTGTCAATGAGAGATAAGCTTAGCTGAACCGATAAAGCAAAATGCAAATAAATACTAAAGTCATTCATCAACAATCACACTTCAGATGACATGCTAGTTACTTATTTATTATATATATAAATTTCATAAAAACATCTAATAAAAAGCTTATATATTTTTCATTCTGTTTTTATTTTAAATTCTAAAGTGTTTTATAAATAAATTGTCCACATGTGATAATTAATATGCCCGTTGACCAACAAATCCGATTCCGGTTGCCGGAATATTCGCCGACAATATCCATATCATAAAACCGTCGCCGGCAACCACTCCGGCCATCAATGACTATTTAAACCTCCACCAACTGCAACTTTCTATAAATTATTTCATAATCAAATATTAATCTCAAAAAGTCAAATCATTATAACCCTCTTAACATAATTAGTTATAACCATAGATACAACCACCATCTTGTTGAATATCAAACACCATGGAAAATCTTGTTTCAAGCTGGTCCAAAACTGTTCAAATCTCGCCGGAAAACTATGTCTTTCCGGCCGGTGAAAGGCCGGTTCCGACGAGGTTCCCTTTTGCCGAAACATCCCACTCATTGATGTGTCTGAATGTGAAGATGATCAAACTCGAACTCAAACAATTCAAGAAATACATTCTGCTTGTCAAGAGTTCGGATTCTTTCAGGTTAGATCTTCATTTTGTTTGATTAAGCTAGCTGGTAAGCTAGTTTATTGAAATGCTGGTTGAAATAGCGTTTTAGAAGCTTTTTGTAGTTTTTTCCAATTATACCCTTGTTAATATTATAGTTTTTTGGATGGACCATAAGCTAGTTTTTACTGTAAATAATTTATTCAAGAAATACATTCTGCTTGTCAAGAGTTCGGATTCTTTCAGGTTAGATCTTCATTTTGTTTGATTAAGCTAGTTGGTAAGCTAGTTTATTGAAATGCTGGTTGAAATAGCGTTTTAGAAGCTTTTTGTAGTTTTTTCCAATTATACCCTTGTTAATATTATAGTTTTTTGGATGGACCATAAGCTAGTTTTTACTGTAAATAATTTATTCAAGAAATACATTCTGCTTGTCAAGAGTTCGGATTCTTTCAGGTTAGATCTTCATTTTGTTTGATTAAGCTAGCTGGTAAGCTAGTTTATTGAAATGCTGGTTGAAATAGCGTTTTAGAAGCTTTTTGTAGTTTTTTCCAATTATGCCCTTGTTAATATTATAGTTTTTTGGATGGACCATAAGCTAGTTTTTACTGTAAATAATTTATTCATAAGCTAGCTTATCAGCTACTAGCTAACTTGACTTAAGATCAGGTGAGACCAAGCTGTTACCGTGAGACCGCGTGAGACCAATACCTAACGTATGAAACTTCCCAAAAAAACACCGTGAATGTACATAAAACTCGAATACGCAGACCTAAAATTCACTTTTGATGCAAAAAAATATCGAAAACAAGCTAAAAAACGAAACCTTCATAGCTCAAGTTCTGTGAAGGTTACATATATATAATGCGAACCTTCACAAAAAAAACTGCTGTGAAGGTTGCGTTGTTTAAGTTTTTTTTGGAATTTTTTTTCGATAGTGTTTTTTAGTATGTTTTAACGATGGATATTCAATTTTTTTTACCTTCACAAATGTTTTGATGTAAAGTTTCAAGTAAAATATGTTGGTCTCACCGGTCTCACCAAAAAGGCTTGGTCTCACCGGAACTTAACTCAGCTAACTTATTATTATACTTTGCCCAACACATTAGAGGATTGGTGAAATGTTTGTGTCATGTTTTAAAAGACAATAAGTTTATAGGAAAAAATAATAAAATGTCATATTTAAAAGTGTTACAATAAGTTTATATGACATTTTTGGTATCGTAACAAGTTCTTTAGGACCTTAATTTTTTTTAATGAAGTGTTGTATAGCATTAGCTATTACTTATTTCAGTTAAAATATTGATCTATAAAATAGTTAACATGACATTTTATTTTACGTTGCGCCAAAAAAATAATATAAACTTATTGTAACATTTTTAGATCGGATGTATATTTTTTTGTCAATGTTATAAACTAAAGTCCTATAAGACACTCTATTTAGACACTCTATTTAGACACTCAGAGCAATTTACTAGCGTCTTAATGAGCTATATGTGAGTCGCAACTTATTCGATCAACTATACATGCTTGTTAGACAATCACTTAATTAATAAAATGTGGCTTATTCAGTAAGCTTTAAAGAGAGTTTTATGTAGAAAGTCAAGTCTTTTCCAAATATGCTTCTCCCAATAGAAAAAGACGTGCCTTTCATCTATGAAAAAACATCTCTGAAGCAAAAATCATCTTTGTCTATACGGACAGATTAACTCACAAGGACATCTTTATTTATACGGGACTTGAAAGTGAGATTCATTTTATATGACCAGGTGATCAATCATGGAGTTTCTCAAGATTTGATTGATGACACCATGAAAGTGATCAAAGATTTCTTCGAAATGCCTAATGAGGAGAAGGCGAAAGTATATTCGATGGATCCGAATAAAAGTTGTAGACTTTACACAAGCAGTTACAACTATGCTAATGAGGAAATCCATTTTTGGAGAGACCATTTAAGACACCCTTGTCATCCTTTGGATAAATGGATTCATATATGGCCCGAAAACCCTACAAGATATCGGTAAAAAGAACCTAAATCATAATACAAAATTTTATGATTCATGATTATTGATGTTTCTTGTTTTGTTATGAAGAGATGTTGTTGGAAAATACACAAATGAAGTGCGAAAGTTATCGTTGAGAATGTTGGAGATGATTGGTGAAGGATTAGGGCTTGAATGTGGTTATTTTGGGGAAGAACTTACCGGGGACCAATTGTTGGCAATCAACCACTACCCTCCATGTCCAGATCCGGATTTGACATTGGGATTACCAAAACACGCTGATCCCAATGTCATAACTGTGCTTTTACAGGAAGACGTTTATGGACTTCAAGTTTTCAAGAATGGGCAGTGGCTTGGAGTTAAGCCGATGCCTCATGCTTTTGTGGTTAACATCGGTCATCAATTACAGGTGATTTTACATTAAAACTTATTACAATAAATTTGACTCTATAGAACATAAATAGATTTCTTTATAAGGTTTAAGTTTATGAATACAAAAATTATTATACACATAGTAATTATTTATAGGGTTAATTACAAGGGTGTGTATCGAACTTGTCACGTTTTTTCACTGTATGTACTCAACTTTTAAAATTGCCATTGTATGTATTGAACTTGCTAAACTTTGCCATTGTATGTATCGGTTTACCTTCTAAGCAGGTAACCCGTCAATGGCAACATACATACAATGGCAAAGTTTAGCTTTCGTAACCATTGTATGTATCGAACTTGCTAAACTTTGCCATTGTATGTATCGAACTTGCTAAACTTTGCCATTGTATGTATCGGTTTACCTTCTAAGCAGGTAACATACAATGGCAAAGTTTAGCAAGTTCGATACATATAATGACAATTTTAAAAGTTGGATACATACAATGAAAAAACGTGACAAGTTCGATACACACCCATGTAATTAACCCTTATTTATATAGTTAAGTTTACAAAGTTTCATAGACGTCAATAAAAATTAGGGTTAAGTACATGGGAGTGTATCGAACTTGTCACGTTTTATCATTGTATGTACCCAACTTTAAAACTTACCAATTAATGTATCGAACTTTCTAAAATTGTCATTTAATGTATTTCATGACAAGTTGGATACACTTTCGTGACAAGTTGAATACATTAAATGGTAGGTTTTGATAAAGTTGGATACATACAATGACAATTTTAGCAAGTTTAGTACATTAATCGGTAAATTTTAAAGTTGAGTACATACAATGATAAAACATTACAAGTTCGATACATTTCTATGTACTTAACCCTAAAAATTATTACACTCATGTGCATCTTATGTAAAATGTTCCAATAGGATTTTATGAGAGTATTGCATATTATAACAAGTTATTATTACAACACTTTTGAAATAAAAGTCAAATAAAACCATCCTATTTGTATTTATATATGATATTATATAAAAAGTGTATTATAAAAAATATTCTAAAAAATTTATTGGGGTGTCCAAATACGTCATATCCTATTGTAACAACTTTATATGTGACAAAATTGTTTTGTCTTGTAAGTCAAAGTTCTGAAAAACACTCGATATATTATGAAATTTATATATATGTAACATCCTATAAATTTGCATTTGTTTTAGTGACATTTTCAAAATAAAGACAACAAGGTGTTTTAACATACAAATTACTCATCTTTTCGCTAGAAAAAGGACCAATAAAATTGTTGAGATTGTGTTGTAGATCATTAGTAATGGGAAACTGAGAAGTGCTGAACATAGAGCAGTGACAAACTCGAGGGAAGCTCGAACGTCGATTGTGAGCTTTATCAATCCTTGTCATGATAGCATCATAGAACCAGCAAAATCATTGATTGACACCGGCATCCCTCTTTATCGACCGTTCAAATTTAAAAATTTTCTTAAATTCTACGAAGAAAAGAAAGGAGATACTGAAGCATTGATGGAGGCTTATAAGATCAAACCTTAACTATAGTTGTCATGTTTGCATACTACCGTGATATTGATTTCTTTTTTTCAAGAATAATTTGAGATTTAATAAATTCTAACCATATGTATAATGCTCCTTGGTTGTGATTTCTAAGCAAAACCTTTTGTCATATATGCTAATTTTGTATCAAATGATCAGATAGAAAGTCCACTAAGACTTGATTTATCTAGGGGTATATAGTTTAAATGCACCCTAATATATTATTAAAAATATTGTTCGTAGGATTTCGTTGGAATAAGAAGGAATTGGAATAACCAACTTCATTCAAACATTTGGTTTACCTCTATAAAGCCATCCGCTGTGGAGGGCGGGTAGGCCGTCGGGTACCCCACAAGCCGACGGGTAAGGGGATGAACACCGCCGCGGGTGCCATCGGGTACCCCACTGTCGGTTCTTCCAAACCGTTGTCAATTGAGCCATGTTTCACCCCCCTCCCCCCTAACGGTAACATTTTCAACGGCTATTTTTTTAATTTTTTTTTTCAATTTCATTTATTATATATATCAACCTTCTACCTCATTTTTCACACAACTTTCAATCATTCTTCTTCATCTTCCAACCTTTCTTTCAATGTCTTCATCATCATCGCCATCATCATCGTCAAAAATAGTGAAACACACCTCCAACTTCGAGCCAATTTAACGGAACACTTTTGGGCATCCCAAAATTAATTTTAATTTTATTGTAACGTTTTTATTTTTATTTTTAATGTTAATATTATTTTTATTAAAATTTTAAAATGTAATTTTTTAATTTTTATTTTTAATATTAGAATTGTTTTTAAAATTAATTAAAATGAATTTTGATGGAGTGGGTTGCAGTGGGTCGACGGTGGATGAATTAGGTAGTTTTGAGTAAAATAGTGGAAAGTTGATGTGACGCTAATGTGGCAGTTGAAACCATTGGGTTACAGTGGGTCGACAGCAGATGGCCTAATGGAATTGAATTCCACTCATTCCACCATCATGGATTTGGTGATTCTATCACAAATGAGAAGGAATTCAATTCAATTCCATCTTATTTACTAAAAAAGACAAAATTGTTCCTATCTTCCCAACCTGTTGACCACCATCGATCATGTTACACCATCGTTGACCGCCACTGACCTGAAGCACCACCGACTTAAATCACCGGGCGAAAGGCACTGACTGCCATCAAGCTAAACCACCGCCGTCCACCATTGATACGAACCACTGAAGACCACCACTGATCTGAACCACCACCGTGGACAACAATTATTGGATTTCAGTTTGAAAGTTTTTAAAAGGGTATTTTGGTCATTTATTAATCTCTCATGCCAGTTTGAAAGCTATATTATGTCAACCAAACAAAAAGATTCTAATTCATTAAATAGATTTCATTTCAATTTTTGTCAACTAATTATCAAACATGACACATTCCATTCCAATTCCCTCAAAGTCAAATTCCTTTGACAAAATCCATTCCATCCAAATACATTCTGTGAACCAAACGCCCTCTAAAAAGAAACACCAGATCAATTCTCTTATAAAACACAACACAAATATTTTTTTTGATTAAAAATGATTAAGGATACAAATCTTTTTCTACACTTCTCACTTTAAAGGTTAAAACAAGATCTTTAGCTGACTACCAATCGAATTTATTTGGATTACTTGATATGAGTTCAAATTAACCTTTGCTAGTTGAAACCGCAAGATGATTGTAAATAGAAGCTTCTAATTTGGTTTTACATTCAAACGTACATTGTTATGTTAGAGATGATATCTATTTTTAATCACTAAATTCCAACTCTTTAATCTGAATTCAATGCATAGCCGAACGCATCTTCTTCACCATTTAATTATTAGTTTACCAATTAATGGCAAAGTTTGGTTTTCTGAACCTCGGTTTTAACTCAAAAATGGCGGATTATGATGCTATAAAACCCAGTCTCCAAATTAACCTAAATTCGCTATAACCACATCGATTTAATTTAACGATGGCTCTACTTGTTTCTAGTTGGTCTAATGGAGTTCAATCCGTTCCTAAAGACTATGTTATGCCACCAGAAAGAAGGCCTGGAGATTTCGTTTCAGTTTGCAACGACATTCCCGTTATCGATCTTCAGGAAAACGCTAATACCGATCGATCGGATATCATCCAACAAATTCATAAAGCTTGTCAAGAATTCGGTTTCTTTCAGGTTATCTAATTTAATGAATATTTAATTTCATTTTTAATTTTCAATTTAAAACGTCATGATCATAGTTAACGAACATTATCAACTTACACACACATAAGACCCCTATATATATAATTATATAAAACAATTTTATCAAATTAACTAATTTCAAGAAAACATTTCATTAATTTGACCAATGAAATCGATGGTTTATAATCTAAAAGTGGTTTGCAAAATACACTACCCCTATATATATACATATATATACACACACAAATGATCATGTGAGAATTTGAGTTTAACATGAAAAACGTGAGGAGTGGATCTAAAATATTGATCACTTTCCATGCGGAATTGATCTAATGCGGTTCATCCTAATGTGCATCTAAATTTGAGTTTAGAAGGAAATTGATCTAATGCGGTTCATCCTAATGTGCATCTCCACTTCTTATCCAACGTTGATAACCACTTCTCGTACGATTGTAGCGTTAACCGCAATTTCTCATTTAAAGCAAACCCTACACACACATACATAGAGAGAGAGAGAGAGAGAGAGAGAGAGAGAGAGATTCAACTATACTCTAATCTACTTGTTAATTATAAGATTCTTGATGAACCCTAATAGGTGATCAATCATGGAGTTTCAGAGAAGATGATGGAAGACATGAGGGTTTTGTACCATGAGTTCTTTAACATGCCGATTGATGACAAATTAGGGCTTTTCTCAGAAACCTCTAGTGTGGCGTCAGGGTGTTCTCTTTACACGAGTGGTTTGAATTACCACAAAGAGGATGTTCATTACTGGAAAGACACTTTAAGTCACCCATGTCATCCATTAGAAGAACGCACACCATCTTGGCCAGAAAAGCCTACCAGATACCGGTAACTTGTTGATATTGTAAATACTGATATTTTTTATATGCATTTAAGCAACATATGACTGTATCTCAATAGGTTCTCATAGTGATTTTTTTTACTGTATGTGGTTTAGAGAGGAGGTTGGGAGATATGCTATTGAGGTTCGAAAAATGGGGTTCAAGATTTTGGATCTGATTGCAGAAGGATTGGGACTTAACAAAGGGCACTTCAACGGGGTGAGCCAGGCACAAGCAATGGCGATTAATCATTACCCCCCATGCCCAGACCCGAGTTTAGCCATGGGTATCGGTGGTCATACTGACCCGAACCTTATAACCTTCCTTCAACAAGACCAATATGGGCTACAAATGCATAAAGATGGGAAATGGTTGGGTGTTGAACCCATTCCAAATGCTTTTGTGGTAAACATTGGTTACCAACTCGAGGTAATCATTATATCTGATCTAAGCTTGTGGTTCATTAATAGAACTATGAGATTAGACAAATGTTAGTTTTGTTTGACTTGATTTGATTTTGGTTTACAAACGTCGGTCAAATCACAAACATGATCATGACCAACTTTTGCTTTTGTTTATTTCTGTGTAGATTATAAGTAATGGGAAGTTGAAGAGTGCAGAACATCGTGGGGTCACAAACTTGACTGCAACTCGAACATCGATTGTTACGTTTTTTGGTCCAAATCCTAACCTTCCAGTTATAGTAGAACCGGCAAAAAAGTTGGTTACTTCGACTAGTCCACAAATGTTCAAAGCATATCAATATAACAACTTCATAGCCGATTATCTGGCCTACCTTCGCAAACCACTTCCTCGTAGCGGAACACCATTGGACCCTTACCGACTCTAAGTCAGAGTTTTTGTTAATAATCTTGTATAATAAATATTTACAAATAAACGGAAGCCTCGGCTCCGACAAAATGTTGTTTTCTTGTGTGTAATTACTTCGACGAATTAAGTGAAATATATATATGCTAGTTTTGGATACGTATTATATATGTAGCAGGAGGTGAAGTTTTATGGTAAAGTACATATACAAAAAAAATTTTAACTCCTCATTCAAAAATATAATTATGTGAAACCAAAAATAAATCACTTGTAAGGTGAATATATTCATATTAGTGTGAATTAAATTAAACTACTTTTCTTATAATTTGTCTAATGTAAATATTTTAGATTTAAAAAATAATTTATATTGTAAATGTTATAAAAGTAATAAACCATGCAAAACAATGTTTATTGAAATAATGAAAGTTTATTTATTATAATTTTATTATTTATGGAAGAGGATTATAGGTTATGAATTATGAAACGTTTTATATTTAGAAACAATTCACATAAATGAATGGAGTTTATAAGCTTTTAAGTGGTATTAAGAAAAAACTCTGGTAGTAATGAAAATCGGAGTTGGGCTTAGCGTGGAATTGATGGTGGTTTTGCATTGTAGTTGGTCATCCAATTGAAACCCCGACTACGTGGTCTATCAAAAAAGAAGAAATTTATTTGGAAACAATGTATAAAAAACGAGGTTACATACCAAAGGAGTGTTAGCTGTTAGGTGAGTTGCGTCACAAAACAAAGATAACGAGTGATTTCTAAGGTCCCTTCGAAAAAGAAATCCAAAGACACAACAAACCCGACAACAAATGCGGATAACAAAATCTAGATGTTGCACAATATAAAATATTTTCTAACGAAGGAATAATAAACCAACTATTTATGGCAAGCTCAAAATAACGACACAAGAATTTAACGTGGTTCCACTGTCGATGTGACAGTGTACATCCACCAAAAGGGAGAGCAAGTGTTTATTACCGACCGGGAGATATTACAACGTGTTTACGAGATCCTTGGATCAACTAATCAGTTACCGAAATTCTTCTCTTACCAAAGATAGATATTTTCTCTATCTATATATATAACTATCTATTATATATATGTGTAAGAAAAGAAACAAAGAAAGGAAGAAAGCTTGAGGTGGTTGCCTGATTTCTCTTCATACGTATGTAGCATATTTATAGATATAGAAGCACATGCATGGCACATGCAACCTTGGTGCCCAAGAATTGCCAACCAATTTGTCATGGTACTTCATGTACTTGTTTTGCTTCCTCTTCACTCAACGACTTTTCATCCACAAGGTTTGCAAGTTGTCTTCCAACACATGTCTAAATTAACTAGTGGATGAGATTAATTGTTGTCATCATGCATCGTTGACTTGTACGTCGAGCTACGTGAATTGTACAACATCCAAAAGAAAAACCGTAATTGTTTTTCAACACTCCACCATGATGTGCAAATCACCTAGCGAATCCAAAGCACGAACCGAATCCACGAACACAAACGGATAGCTGATAGAGATTGTCACGAGGTAACAAAAAATGCATTTTGACCGTGACGAGCTTCGGCTCGGCCATCACCCGTCAAAGTCAAAAGCATAAAATCCTCAAGTGAGCAATCTCAATAAAAACAAACGGGTTAGCAACCCAAAACACGTAACAAGTAACAACTCCCCAAAGATGTCCTATGGTCATCTGTGGTAATATCTTCTCTCCCCTACCAAGGTGCCAAACGGCACTAACACAAACGGAGCTGGATCAAGTTTGAGCAATGCTCAAACTTGGCTGGCGGCAGTGATTTAGTGAACATATCAGCAGCGTTGTCGTCTGTCAGGACTTTCTGCAAATAGACGATCTTCGCTTCATGTAATCTAGCGAGATATGCATCACGCACATTTATGTGCTTTGTCCGAGGGCTGAACGCCAAATTGGTTGCCAAATGAATGGCACTCTGATTATCACAGAAAATGCGAACGGATGGTTGCTCGAAACCTAAGTCATTTAGCAACTCTTTCAAATAGACTACTTCTTTCGCAGACTCGACCGTCGCAACAAGTTCAGCTTCTGTGGTTGACAAGGCGACAATAGACTGTAAACGTGATCTCCAACTGATAGCTGTTCCACCCAAGGTAAATACATAACCGGATGTGGATCTCCAACCATCTCGATCACCTGCATAGTCAGAATCACAAAATCCAACAATTTCACAGTCATTGTGTAAACCAAAAATAAGACCGTGTGTCTCAGTTCCCTTCAAGTATCGGAATGCCGTTTTAACGGTTGTCCAATGTGATCGACCCGGGTTCGCGAGAAACCGACTCACCACTCCGACACAATGTGCGAGATCGGGACGAGTGCACACCATGGCGTACATGAGACTTCCGATCGCACTGGCATATGGAACCTTCAACATTTCGGCCTTCTCCTTGTCATCCTTCGGACAATCTTCACTCGAAATCTTGATGTGCTTCGGTAACGGAGTGCTAGATGTCTTGGCACCATCAAGATTGAACCGCTTCAGAATCTTCTGAATGTACTCTCCTTGTGTCAACCTGAGTGTACGAGACTTTCTGTCCCGTACGATTTCCATGCCCAAAATCTTCTGTGCCGCGCCAAGATCTTTCATTTCAAATTCTGACTTCAATTTATCTTTCAAACGTACGATCTCTGACGGGTCCCTACAGGCTATAAGCATGTCATCAACATAAAGAAGTAAGTAAGTGAAAATGCCACCGCTTTGTCTATGATAGACACAAGCATCCTTTTCACTGCGCTCAAATCCCAGACTGAGCATAAACAAATCAAACTTCTTATACCACTGACGAGGCGATTGTTTAAGTCCGTAGAGGGACTTCTTGAGCTTACACACGTAATCTGGGTTGCTGTCGGAAACGAAACCATCTGGTTGCTTCATATAGATAGTTTCCTCCAAGTCTCCGTGTAGGAAGGCGGTCTTCACATCTAGTTGTTCTAGCTCCAAATCGTGAATGGCCACGATCGCTAAAAGAACACGAATAGATGTGTGACGTACAACGGGAGCAAAAATATCGTCATACTCGATACCTTTCCGTTGAGCGAAGCCTTTAGCAACGAGACGAGCCTTGTAACGATTGTCATCTTTGACTTTGAAAACCCACTTGTTAGGAATAGCACGGTTGCCTTTCGGCAATGGACATAAATCCCAAGTGCAATTCTTCAAGAGAGATTCCATCTCTTCCTGCATGGCTACAAGCCACTTCGAACTGTGGGTCGAGGCCAACGCCTCCTTTATATCCAATGGCTCCTCTTGCCCTACATGCAAGGCAAACTCCAGCTGATCAGTAAGACTCATGTTAGCAAAATCCCAATCACCATACCTGTTAGGCGGACGAGTAGTCCGTTGACTACGCCTGGTCGGTTCAACAACTGGGATTGTATCGCCCTGGTCTCCACCATCATTCAGAATCTCTTCTTCAGAATCACTAGTAGAAGTCACTGGCGGAATGACTTCTTCAACAACGGGTGATTCTGGAACAACATCAATAGTGGATGAACTGGGATTGTTAGGACTGACTACTGTCTCCACATCATCGGCAGTAGGAGCAACAGTAGTAATGAATTCCGGATCTTGAGAGGACTGCGAATCCTGTGACTCCAACAGGTCTGGTTCATTGAATCTGACATGACGAGAATGAACCACTTTACGAGTCAAGGGGTTCCAGATTCGGTAACCCTTGATACCATCTGTATAGCCGAGCAAAGATCCTTTGATGGCTTTCGGATCTAACTTGTCCTGGCCTGAAACATGAAAGTAAACAGGACAACCAAATACACGTATGTATTTCAGACAGATGTTTCTTTTACCTCTCCAAACCTCTTCCGGAATCTTTCCCCCAATGGCCGAACAAGGTAACCTGTTCACGATGTGCACCGCGGTGTTGAGTGCTTCGGCCCAGAACGATTTGGGGAAGCCCGATGTCAACAACATACATCGGACCTTTTCAAGCAAAGTCCTATTCATCCGCTCGGCAACCCCATTAGATTGAGGATCGCCCGGTGTGGTGTAGTGGCGGTGGATGCCTTTACTCGAACAGAAGTCCGTGAAGTTACCACTGGTAAATTCTCCACCGTTGTCAGATCTGAGCACTTTCAACCTTTTGCCTGTTTCGACTTCTACTCGTGCTAACCAAGTCTTGAACGTTTCAAAGACATCTGACTTCAACTTCAACACATACACCCAAAGCTTATGTGAGAAATCATCAATAAATGAGACAAAGTATTTACCTCCACTCATGGACGGAGTACTGGATGGTCCCCAGACGTCTGTATGAACATAATCGAGGATTCCTTTGGTGTTGTGTTTTCCGACACCAAAAGAAACACGCGTCTGCTTCCCTTCGACACATCCCGAACAAAAATCCAGGCTAGCGGGACCAGAGACTTTAATGAGGTTTCGCTTGCGCAAAATCTCCAAGTTTTTCGCAGATGTGTGGCCCAAACGAAGATGCCATAAGCGAGCATCGAGATTCTGAGAACTTTCGGCCACACACGATTCTGAAGATAAAGTCTCGCCGCTCAAATGGAAAATATTATTTTCCGCCAGTTTGCCTTTCATTAGAATAATACTCCCCCGGGAGATGCGCAAGTTCTCGTCTTCAATTCGAATTCTGCAGCCTGCTCTGGACAGTTGTCCAACAGAGATCAAGGAACGAGTCATGGATGGAACAAATTTGACATTTTTGAATGTCCGAATACACCCATCGAACATCTTGATCTTCACAGTTCCGATGCCTTGTGTCACGCACGAAGTACCATTTCCCATACGGATACTGTTACCTTCAAGTTTCTTGAAAGTAGCGAAACAGTCCCGAAATGGTGTCATGTGACAAGATGCACCGGTATCTAACACCCATCGCCTGTCAGCATGCGGTGGTGTAACTGTGACACAGAAAGCGTCTTCGTCGTCTTCGGCACAGAAGGTGACTTCCTCTTCGGCACAGAAGGCGACTTCCTCTTCGGCTGCAGCGGCTACGGTATTGTCCTTGTCTTTATTTTTAAGACTTGGACAATCCTTCACCCAATGACCTGGCTTGTGGCAATAGTTGTAGTTGCAACGTGTCTTTGATTTCCCGCGAGAACCAGGTCGACGAGACTGAGAGCGCCCACGATTTCTTCCTCTTGTAGACTGACTATCTTCACGGCCTCGAGCAGCAAATAGGCCTTGGTTGTAATTCTCCCCGGGATTGTTACCGATTCTCATCTGAATTCGCTGATCTTCAGAAATCATTCCTGTTTTCACATCAGACAAAGAAAGAGTATCTCTTCCATAAATAAAACTGTTAGTGAAATGAGAATATTTCTCGGGAAGCGAATACAACAGGATCATAGCGAGTGCTTCCTCGTCTTTTCCGAGAAGCGCATCTGTTGCCTTCAGCTTCATAACAATATCTTCGAATTCCGTCATGTGAGACTTGATTGTAGCGCCTTCCTTCATTTTGAAGAAGAGACACGACCGCATCAGCAACAATCTGTTCGTCAGAGTTTTCTTGAGGTAGAGATTCTCAAGTTTACTCCAAATACCTGAAGCTGTCTTTTCAGACACGATTTCAGATATGACGTTTTCTCCCATCGCCATCTGCAAAGTAGTAAAAGCCCACGCTTCCATTTCTCTAGCCTTAAGGTCAGACATATTAGGGTCTAACTCGTCTTTGGCAAATACTACGGGATGGACACCATTTTTCCTAAGGGCCGCAGATGTTGTGAACTGCCATTTACTAAAGTCACCGTCCCCATTCCAAGTCTGTATACGAATCCCAGCCCCGGACAAATTAAATGTACCTTCTTGGTACGACTTTTGGGACTGGTTTGAGGAACCGATGCCAAACGGGTTTTCTTCGTCAACCATGGTTTATGTAAGTTTTCTACACAAACCCAAGGACAAAATGTGCAAACTAGTTTATGTATATTTTCTACACAAACACGAATCTAGACTCGAAGCTCTGATACCAATTGTTAGGTGAGTTGCGTCACAAAACAAAGATAACGAGTGATTTCTAAGGTCCCTTCGAAAAGAAATCCAAAGACACAACAAACCCGACAACAAATGCGGATAACAAAATCTAGATGTTGCACAATATAAAATATTTTCTAACGAAGGAATAATAAACCAACTATTTATGGCAAGCTCAAAATAACGACACAAGAATTTAACGTGGTTCCACTGTCGATGTGACAGTGTACATCCACCAAAAGGGAGAGCAAGTGTTTATTACCGACCGGGAGATATTACAACGTGTTTACGAGATCCTTGGATCAACTAATCAGTTACCAAAATTCTTCTCTTACCAAAGATAGATATTTTCTCTATCTATATATATAACTATCTATTATATATATGTGTAAGAAAAGAAACAAAGAAAGGAAGAAAGCTTGAGGTGGTTGCCTGATTTCTCTTCATACGTATGTAGCATATTTATAGATATAGAAGCACATGCATGGCACATGCAACCTTGGTGCCCAAGAATTGCCAACCAATTTTTCATGGTACTTCATGTACTTGTTTTGCTTCCTCTTCACTCAACGACTTTTCATCCACAAGGTTTGCAAGTTGTCTTCCAACACATGTCTAAATTAACTAGTGGATGAGATTAATTGTTGTCATCATGCATCGTTGACTTGTACGTCGAGCTACGTGAATTGTGGTCTATCAAAAAAGAAGAAATTTATTTGGAAACAATGTATAAAAAACGAGGTTACATACCAAAGGAGTGTTAGCCTAGTGGTAAGGCTTGAGCACTATATAGTGGTAAACTCGAGTTCGAGCCCGGGGGGATGCATTCTGGAGGTACGGGGGCTTCGACCCCGGGCTGCATGCTTTAGCAGTCGGGCTTCGACCAAAAATTGCCGAGGATTAGTCTGGGCCCAATATGGTCTGGGATACCTCTTCCAAAAAAAACGAGGTTACATAAATATAATAAGCGTAAGGATCATTGCATCCCCCTTTAACCTATGTAATGACATTTTTATGTAACTTTTATCACAAATGAGTTGACTGTTTTATTTTAAAATGACATATTTACAAACTTCTAGGTAGGGCTATGTGAGTGTATAGATGAGATCAAGTACCAGGGGGGTCTACTTTTATGTGACTGGATCAAACGCTAAAGGGTGTCTCTATAACAATATCGGATGTCCTTAACAACACACTAATGATAATATTTTTTATAATTTTAAATGGAAAATTATAAATGGACCCCCTCATATGAGGGGGATAGGTAGGGTTATGTGAGTGTATAAATTAGATCCAGTACAAAGGGGTCTACTTTTATGTGGGTAGATAAAGGCTAAAGAATGTCTATATAACAACACCCTTTTAAATTTAAAAATAACTTATTAATAATTTTTTTGTTTGTTAAAATTGATATAAATAATCAGTTTTTCAAAGTTTAATTATCTATTTATTTACAAATAATTAGAAAGAATATATTATATTAAAAGTTTGAATTAAATTGATCAACCCAATAAAAAACAAAAACAATCAAATTGATAGTACTAAGCAATGGCTCCCAATAATAAAAATAAAAGCCCAACTCAACATTCATGGGATCTAGGGAACAACAAATCGATATTAAGAACTAGTAAGAATTAACTAGAGATAGTTAATATGGGTCTGGATCAGTTTGGGACTGGTTGGAATCGGTTATGATCCAACAATTTATAATCGGTTATGTTTTTCTTTTTTGAAAACTCAAGGCCGGACTAAGAACCAATTAGTGGTCCAAGAGTAGTTATACATAGGCTATTATTGCCGATTCAGAGAAAAAAAATTCTATAAATTATATAACAAGTTTTTCATTATTTTTGTAAGATTTTCAAAATTTTTAACCAAAAACTGTAAGTTAGTATTTCGAAAAAGAAGTTTTATAAGTGATCTAATATAAACTTCAAAAAACATAAATATAAAAATATGTATGACACTGTTGAGTGAAGGTGATTTAAGAAAAAGTTATTTATAGTCCATTTGGATGATTCAGTTAGAGATTTAAAGTATTCAATAAAACATTATAAAAAAATGAAACAAAATTGTTTAAATGTTCAAAGTTGATTTTTGGAAGAAAAAAATGGGACTTATTTGGGGTCGAATTGGGACCAATACCGGTTCTAGGGGTCGGGCTTTGTATACGGAGAATGGATTTGGTCCTGGCCTGGTGTTTTTGGTCGGCACCGATTACAAAGGGACAATATCATATTGGAACACATTCAAGTCCGATCAGACCGATCGGTATTGTTCCTATTTATGTCGGTCTGCCTATAGAATTTTGAAATTCAGAGAGAGAGAGGGGTGGGGGATGGGTTTTTCAAGGGACTAGTTTTTCTAGATTGTTTGGAAAATCTTCAAGATTTTTTCAAGTTAATTTAATATATGAAAGAGGGGTAAACATGGTGCGGTACTATGTCTTTTTCTTAATACCGTATACTAACCAATATAATTGGTACAATAATATTAGAACTCCTAACATTTAGCAACTTTTTTTCACTACTCCTAAGGAATAGTGAAAAAAATATAATAAACAATAAAAACCACATATAAATATATTTACAAGCAAAAATATATTTCGTAAGCTTCTATTCCATATATATTCACGTTTTTTATATTTATTTATTATTAAATTTACATTTTCTATCCTTATAGTTTTGTACTTATTTAATTTTTACCTCTTATTTTTCAATATTTCATTTTACATTTTCATTATATTAACATATATAATTGTATTTTTATTAAAATACGTTAAAAAATACGTTTTATTTTTAACATGTTACATCATTATAATCGTCTCTTCGATACCTTTCAAATGAGTCAAATATTAAATGTTTTTGGATTTAATTTTGATTTCTTTTATAATATATACTACGTAAAAATATTTTAAATATTTACAATTCATGTCAAATGTTTAAAGACTTAATTGTTAAAAGAACGCATCTTAATTCCGAAGACTTGATCGTTATTAATTTATTTTAAAGACTTAATCGTTATTTAATTTCGAAGACTTAATCCTAATTTTAATCGGTATAGTTAACTCATATTGACCACACCAAAAGCTATTTAATCTGATTTCAAATTTATATTTTCTTATGAGATTTTATTTCCTAGATTAATCGCCACGTGAACCATAGTTGTCCTATCAATTTATCTGTTTTTTATTGATTTATATCGTTATACCTTTTATAACCTCCCATCTCCCTGCAACGCAGGATTAAAAAACATCGTTCAGATTATTATTTATAATATACATTTTGTTAAGTGTTCAAAATTACTTATATCTAACTATTTATGGTAAAAGGTTACAGTAATTTACTTTTTTTGAAATCCTACAAATTACAATAGAATATCGATTTCCAATTAATTGCGAAAAATACGATCTACCTACCAAACCAATATAAAGGGAAACAAATAGGGAAGTAAAACCAAAATGGGCCGATTTTGGGCCAAATAAAATGAGCCTACTTTTATTGAGTTGGGCTTTAACACTTATTTGCAGCCCATGTATTTACCCAGTTGGCTAAATGAAACCGGTTATACCTAACCTGGTCACTAATCGGTTATATTAGGCTCGGTGTTTAACCAGTTAGTTAACAAAAAAACCTTGTTTGGTTAAGGTTTTTTTGAAAAATGCATAACCCGGTTACACAACCAGTCCTTCATCAGTTATAACTAGTAATTGCTTTTTTTTGAATAAATGGTTGTTTTTTATATTTAAACAGTGTATTTTTTTATATATAATCTAAGTGATTATTTTTAACGGCATTTTAACTCACACACACGTTCCGGGGGTATCCGAATCCATACGGGCACCGACTAATCCCCCGCGCCCATGAGCCGACCCGAGGTCAACCCATGGACTCTGTAACGCCCCAAAACCCATAACGATAACAACATGCATATAATATAAAATCCCAGTGACCTAATATGCAATCTCATGATATTTGGTTCAAAAGTAAATAGCTAAAGAGTGCATGCGGAACATCCCTCCACAGCTGAGATTCTAAATTTAGGATGAATACTAAACTTCTACCGGTAGCGCTACTCTAAACGCCTACCTTCTCCTTGCCTCTCGCCTCACGATCTTTCCCTGAAAAGGTTTTAGATTTTGAAAACGAGGGTTAGACCGAAAGGTCTAGTGAATTCCCTCAAAACAGTTTAAAACACAGTTCCGGCCCGCTGGCCGTAAAATCAGATATGTCAAATAACCAGGAAAGCATCATGAGTAATAAAATCACAATACAACAACCCGGATGGCCGGATCCCCCCGGATACACAATTTAAGGAGTGACGGACATAGTCCGTGCCTCGCACCATCCCACAATCAACCTTACGTGGCCGGATCTCCCCGATTCCCATTTAAGGAGTGACGGACGTAGTCCGTGCCTCACACCACTAACTTCCCAGGGATGTACGGTCCCATGGTACACATTACTCACGATGCAATTCCGCCATATTAAAACAGCATGCATATGATGATCATCAGTATAGCATTCACAACCATTTATAATTTCACAAAATCACATTAATATCATTATCAAAACATTTGCAAACCGAATGGATATGTTTAAAAGCAGTAAAAGCAATCCATTCATTTTCAGGCAAGGGAACTCACCTGAGCTTAACTCGCTGCTTACTCTAACTCCCGGTATCTATATAAATTCCTAAGGCATTAGTGATTCGCACTTAGAAAAACCCACAACTAGAATATCCCTAGGCAGACTCAGCACGGGGGTTCCGCTAATTTCTAAGGGGTTAAACTACTATGGAAAACCCTTCTCCAAAAACTAACTCTACTGACACAAAACTCCCAAAACCCGATTCGGGTAAGGGTAATTCCCGATTCGGCACACTACCACTCCCGATTCGGGAAATGGCAATTCCCGATTCGGGAAACGCCAATTCCCGATTCGGGAGGCATCCCACTTCAAAATCCCGAATTCAAACGCTACGAGGTCAAAGTGACGACTAAGATAGCCAAATCCCCGATTCGGAAATCTTAGATTTTCCAATTTGGGAAAGGCAATCGAAGAAATGAGCTTCTATCCAACACCCGAGTGAAACTCCCGATTCGGGAATCACACTTTCCCGATTCGGGAATCATGAACTCCCGATCCGGGAATCATGATTTCCCAATTCGGGAATTATGAACTCCCAATTCGGGGATTATGATCAGCACCGAAAAACAGCCTATAATCGACCAAAAGTCGATCCTAACAGGCCTAAACTCGATCAAAAAGACTCCCAATTGGTTCTAACTTAAGCAATAATCGATAAGCAACAAATTTTAGAGCTTAAAACTATATATCTTACCTTGATTTGGTAGAATGAGCCTCTTGAAGATGATGATGATGATGGATAAATTTTCCTCCCAAAAACACACACTTCACACACTCTTCTCAAATCAGATTTTTTTTTTTCCAAAAATGATTAGGTTTAGGGTTTCCATACCATAAATAGTATGGGCCATGGGCTAAGCCCATACCCAAAATAGATTAATCCAACTCATTAACAATTTCCCAAAAGTGTCACATTTAGCCCCTATAATCTAACATTCTTACCAAAAGACCAACTTAACGGAGAAATTCTAACTTAAGTCATCAGATAAAATTCCGGTTATTACAGACTCGCCCCCATGGATACCGCATAAGAGGTCTATAAGGCCTTTGGCCTTTTTTGTACCGAGCGGGGCTTGAACCCGCGTCAACCTATCTTTCAAGGCAAGCGCACGGATGTTACCTACCACCGCTGGGTAGACATTCATTGGTTATAATCTAAGTGATTGGTTTAAAAGTATAATAAAACGTATTTTTAAAGTAATTAGAGTGACCCAAAACTTATTTTTTTAAAAGTATTTTAGAATTAATCATTATTTTTATTAAAAAAATAGTAAACATAAAATAAAATAAGCGTTAACCAATTATAATTAACTTAAACAGGTAATTCCTCCGAACCCCTTTAACCATAACCGAACTGTAACCAGTTACGACTTAACCGATTAAGCCATGGTACCGTTTTTTAACTGGCCAAGTTAACAACAGGTTATATAACTGATCGGGGCACGGTTTTCACCATCCCTAAATCAATGGTACAAATCTCTAAGATTGTATCGGATGATTACACCAATAGGGCTGGAGAGAATGGTAGATCACCAGACATATCTAAACCATGAAAAGTTTTACTCCCATTAAACCAATTCGAAAAGATAAAGGGAAGGACAAGATAGTCACCCCTGAGTCTGAAGTTGCGAGTTCGTCTCGTACCAATGTGGATGTTCCTAAGAAAAACAGATGTTCTCGAAAACGCAAGAATTCTTCTAAACCCAAGGAACAATCACACAACTTCCATCAGAGGAAAAATGCTTCTAATACTCAGTCTCATAATACTAATCGTGGTTCTCCAAATGTGATAGATAATCATATGAGACAGGGTAGACGTAGAGCTAAGGAGAATAGAACGAAAGAAGGCAGTCGTCCAAAGTCATTTGCACATAAGCCTAGATTTGCGAAAAACAAATTTTCCAATGATGAATTTCACAGAACCCATAGTCATGTACCACATACTCCATTTAATTTTCATGTGTGTGAACATGTTGCTTATGGGTACGGTAGTGATTCTTGTTGTCAAAATTGTTTTCACTTCGATTACTGTTCAAACGCCTTTGTGAATAATTTCTATGTTCCTAATTACTTTGGATTCTATAATCATTACTATCACTTTCCTCATGCCAAGAATAGAAAATCCAAGCCCAAGAATAAGACTTCTAAAAAGAGCGCAAATGAATCCAAACCTGTTGGTACTAACCCAAAAGGACCCATTTCAAATGGGTATGTAAGCCTGTTTGTTTGTGATTTTGCAGGCCGGTCATGTGTGGTTCATGGACTTAGGGTGTTCCAAACACATGACCAGGCGAGGGAACCTTCTCACTCTCCTCAAGAGTCATATATACATGGTGGGATGTTCTTATATAATTTTTAGGAAAGGTTATAAGTCGAGGGGGAACGTTCCTTGTCAATGCACAATCCTAGGGGGAACGTTGCCTGACTATGCATGATCCAAGGAGGAACAGGTACGTCATCTGTATTTAACCTTGAGCTCGGCTGTCACATTTGCCTTGAGATTGGGTTTGTTCTAAACTTTGAGTTCGGCTTTGGTGCAAAACCTTGAGCTCAGTTTTGTTTAAAAAAAACAACAAAAAAATATATATAATATATATAGAGGAAAGTTCAAATGTGAACCACTTTTTGGTTGTGAACGTGAGGACAACCGAGAGCGCGACACGTGGCGGATTTGAGTGTGGTCCCCCTTTTTAATTCAATGCCCTCCCATGAATCGCGCCTAGTCATCCACCGTGGACCTGACGTGGCGCCTAGTCATCCGCCATGTGTCGCACTCTCGGTTGTCCTCACGTTCACAACCAAAAAGTGGTTCACATTTGAACCCACCGCTATATATATAGGGGAAGGTTCAAATGAGAAGCATCAAGCATGTCAATTTAAGAAAAAGTGAGGAGCAATCTCCGCCACTCATCTTGCGGTTATGGTAGACGTGATCACGGAGGATTGACGCGATTCATGGGAGGGTAGAGATTATTAAAAGGGGACCGGTCAAAGCCTCATTTGTTGACCGAGATGAGTGGTTGAGATTGCTCCTCGCGTTTTCTTAAAAAGTTATGTTTTTCGTATGAACCTCCCCTCTCTCTCTCTCTCTCTATATATATATATGATAAAAAATAATAATAAAATAAATTGAAAAAAAAAAACAAAAACAAAAAGAAAAGACTTCCTTTTAGTTTTAGAAAAGAAAAATGTTTTCAACAAAATCTGATTATTTTTCTTTTATCTTCTTCTTCCCATTTTCTTTCTCTCTCTATCTTTTCGTCCATCTTGTCTTCTTCCTTCGTTTTTTTCTTCTTCTTCTTCTTTCTTTTTTCTTATCTGTTTTATCTTTAATTTCGTCTTCTTCTTCCTTATTGTTTTTGCATCACGATCGATCAACAGGCTCTTCCTCATCTTCTCGCCGGAATTCTCGACGTCGGCCACAACGGCATCCTGAAACCCGTTTCCGGCCATGGCCGTCGAATTCCGGCTTTCGACGTCGAGTTCTGGCCACCGCCGTACGCTCTTCCGGCCTTAAAGATGGCCTTCCAGTCAAGATACGGCCTTGTACGACCAAGATCTGGCCTTGTACGACCTCTTGAAGTCTCAACTTCTGGCCTTCTGACAACACGTTGGAGTTCCGGCCTTCTGACAGTCGTTTGGAGTTCCGGCCAACCAAAGTTCCGGCCTTGTGTGCCATTGAGTTCCGGCCTTCGGGTCGTTGCTTCTGTTTTTGGAAGAGGTATCCTACACCACATTGGGTCGAGACTAATCCTCGGCAATTTTTGGGGCGAAGCCCGACTGCTAAAGCATGCAGCCCGGGGTCGAAGCCCCCGTACCTCCAGAATGCGTCCCCAGGCCTCGAACTCGGGATCACTACTATGTAGTGCCCAAGCCTTACCACTAGGCTAACACTTCTTTGGTGATCGTTGCTTCTGTTGGTCATCAGACCTCTTGAAATCTGACGTCTGACCTTCTCCTTCCTCTGGCCTCGTAACCATCTTCCTGCTTTTATGCCGTTCCGGCTCTTGGACTGAGTTCCGGCCGTTGTAAATCGACATCCGGCCTTCTTCACCCATGTCGGGTTCCAGCCTTGTTTCTTTCTCAGCCCTCTTTTTGTTTCGACTTCCGGCCCCTGTATTTCTTTTTTTTCCAGCTTTTATGCAATATGTACTGTTGCTCTCTTTTTGTCTTTTTTATTTTGTTCTTTCATTGGTTTATAGTTTTTATTTGTTCTACTTTATAGTAAAAAAAAGAAAAAAAGGAATATTGATTTTGATTTTGATTTCATTCATGTTTTTTTTCTTTTCGTAATATCTGCATAAATATATTTCTTCTTGTATTTTTTTCTGTTCTTTTAGTTTTTTTTTACTCTCATTAGTATTTCTTTTGTATTGTTTTTCTTGGTTTATTTTTGTTGTTACCTTTTTCGGTTGAGTAGTGTTGGATTTGCATCTGGGGTCACAAGTCTTACTTGATTTCCAAATTTAAGCAGGTTGAGAGGTTGAATTAACGCAATATTATTTTCCTCTGAGCTCAAGAGGTGAGTTTTGCATGCATACTTATATGTGTATATGGTTCACGCTTACTCCTTCATTGTGTGTACATACCTGTTCTGTGTGCTTCAGTAGTGTGAGCTATTTGATGTGTATGAGTGTAGAGTGAATTTGGCTCTATGTGCGTGTGAATGAATCGGTGTGTGCTAAAATCTAGATATACAACTGGTACCTAGCATATTGTTGTTGTCATCAATATGTCATTTGCTACATGTATGATAAGTACTTTTGTGAACTAAGTCTGGGTTTAACTGTGCTCCATTCGAAATGATCATTCTTGCACCATGGTTGGTAAGACTTCAAGGGATTTTATCATCGGATACAAGTCCCTCACCCAATGAGTTGCACTTCCTTATACCAACACATTGGTCTTGGTACATAGGAGTGCAAGTCAATGCGTGAGGGTCTCCTTAGTAATTTTTGTCTATACGTCAATACTAATTGTTTTTCATTTTTCAGGTACAATCGCAAACCCGAAGTTCCTAAATCCTCATCATTCCGATGATGATCACAACCAGAGGACATAGCAGACTTCTTAAAAAAATTAAAAAAAGAAATTAAAAAATCAAATAAAAAGAAATTTAAAAACAAATCATCAAGCATCACCAAGTCCAAGTGTATCACCTGCAACTGCTAAGGGGGAACTTCCCTACATCTTCCTCCACTTTACCAAATCAACCTCAAGCCACTACAACACCCAATCATCAAGGTGCTGACCCAAGAACTTGTTGACTTGCTAGTCCCTCTCATATCATTCCTGATATAGCAGCAACTCCCTACCAAACCTTGATACCCTTCCAAGTACCACCTACCTCCACTGCTATCACAAGTACACATGCATTAATTGATGCCTCAAATCATCAAGAATTTCCAGAAGCAGTTGATCGTCATTCACCGGTTGTGAGAGAGAGTACATAGGACTACTTCCTCTACCAGACCATCCAGAGCCGGAGGCTGGCACCCGGAGGTATCCCCTAGACGAGAGAGTGAGGATTCTAAGAGTGGTCATTCATTTGAGGGTGATAACCAAGGGAGTGAGGATGAGGAGTCGGGGGGAGACGACGGGGGTAGATTAGGCGGTGATGGTGATCACTCCGGAGCTAGTACCTTACATGCTTATGACAGTTACCAAAGCCCTTCACTTTACCCTTTGGTGAATTATGATTCTCATGACTCCGTTGATGACCACCCATCGGAGGATGAGGATGACATAAAGTTTGAGGGAGACCTAACAGTCGAAGAAAATGAGCAGAGTGAGGGAAGTGAAAGAAATGATGAGTGGGAGATAGGACCAAAGGTTTTAACCGGTCCTTTCTTATCCATAGGTAGACGCCGGGAAGCCACATCTGCTACACATACACATTTATTGAGTACGATTATTGAAATAGACACCTCCCACCCAGAGATGCAATTGCACACCCCACTCTACCACTCACTCACCTCTGAACGGGTGGGTGTTTCATTCCACGGGGATAAAGCACAACGGCTATCAAGCCCTCACTTGGAGGGTGATGATATTGAAATAGGAGGATTCCTGCCCCGATCCCCACACTTCCTTCATGTGCACCAGAGTCTAGCGCCAGATATACTCTTAGGTACACATACTGCCAGTCTATGTGACGCAGTCTCTGCTCCACCAATCACGAGTCTTAGTGACGTGATCGGAACCCCGAGAGTGGTGGGAAGTCCTACCATGGTCACTATCCCGCCATGGTCACTATCCCGCCAGCCATGAACGTAGGCCACACCGTTGACTCAGCGGTTGTGCAAACGAAACGTCTATGTGACACCGGAGTTACTTACCCAGCATCAGTTGTCAGGGAAATTGTGGACAGCGCCCTAAAGGCTGTCCGTGAGGAGTTTGTACATCACCACCTCCGAGACCGACTACACCCGACTATTCGATTGATGAGTTGAGGGATCTTCTTATGGCAAAACTAATCTCCCGTGGGAGTCTCCACGAGGATGAAACCAACCTTTTAGGTTACTTGCAGCGGAACACCTACACATCATTTCCTGTGATCCATCCTGAGCCGGCTACCTCCCTTTCTCAAGAGGTAGTCTCTTCCATCCAGCGGCTCGAAGGGAAGCTTGCCTTTTTGATGACGGAGGTACGAGGTGATTTGAAAGTGATCAACGGTTCCATATCGGATATGCAGTCACAGATCCGAGCCTTGAGACTATTTGTCGTGCATCAGCCGGACCACCAAAGCGCAGACACGACGACCGAGATGACCCGATCGCCGTGAGGGGGAAATCCGAAAGAAGGCTCGGCTCGACTTCTTAGTTCCAACAGGCACCTCCATTGGCGCCGTGTCTTTCGGTACTCATACCGGTGCCGATGATCAGCATTCTCAGCCTGGTCGGAATACGACGGATGACCTAGTGGGTACGGGTCGAGAGATTGTGATCTTTGTTAACCCGAAACTAGATCATATCTCGTCGATTTTAGTCACTCGTGTTCCCGCTACCTGTGATGAGCTCAAAGAGATTATCAATCTTGATGATATCTCCTCAGATGATGATGATGAGCACTTGCAGTTTCCAGTCTCCGAGCCAACTCATGTGAAAGTAGAGGAAGTCTCTTCTGAGGACAATGAGTCTGGCATGGAGAGTTATAGTTCAGACTCTCCTCTTCTTATGTCTTTGTACGAGTCTCCTCCGCCATCATTCGACATACCTTCACCTCACAGGTCACCTCTCCCGCACACGCCGTCTCCTAAACCTTGGGAATCTCCAAGTGTGTTGACTCGAACACCGTCTCCAGTCACGAACTTCTCCCTGTCATTGATCGCTGTCCGCTGTACAAGGTGTTTAGACAAACTTGCCTTGGGTGTTAGACAAAGGTGATCTACGACGCCTCGAGTCTTACTATGGGTTGAGGAAGATCGAAGGACGACCGGCCAAGAAGAGACAAGAGAGACCGCCACCACCACCACCTCGGAGAGGGGAAGGATCATTGAAGAAGTTCAAGGAGACAAATGCTTCAAGAAGAAAGTCATCGAGCCATCATCGCCGGAAGCGAAGAAAATGACACAAAGGGGAAAATTGCTAGAAATTATTATTAGTTGTGTTAATTTGTAATTTACTTAAAGTTACTTTCCTTTTATGTAATTGTGGATTAGGCCTAATGTTTAGGGCCCATCCATTTAAAGCCTTTAGCACTTTAGTAGTTTAGTATAAATAGGAGCTTGGGACTTCATTTGTTTTTTCCTCTCCTTCCTCCACTCTTCCATCATTTGAGAGAATTATATGAGATTGATGCATTGATTACCATTCTTACACTTGTTCATACATCATCATCATGTTCATGATCATTCTTTCATAGATCTTGTATTATTGGCTTCCATCATTCAAAGATCTAAGTGTTCATGCATATTCATTGTGGTTGATTTGGAACCTACACGAACATTGTTAGATCTTTTTGGTCGATACACCAAATAATTATTGGCTTATTTTGGTCAATTATATTTATAAATTGAAAATAGGAGAGGATGTCAAATTGTTGCGAGTCATATGATTGAGTAACTTTAGTCGAACATTTTGTAACAATAATAGTGAGGTTATATGACATGTCATTTGAGTTTTTAAAAAATAGCAACAAATTAACGATGCATCTTAAACTCTTTGTAACAAGAAACAATTAGAAATATACGAAAAAAATATAACTTATAAAAAATATTATTCCTTTTTATTTAGATAATATCAATTATTAACCAAAAAATTATGTTTTATCTGAATTTGGACAACTATTTCTTTAATATCATTTGCTACCGCACAACGCGCGGGTTACACACTAGTTTATTAATTAAAAAAAAACCTACAATATAATCATATATAAACTCACCTAATGCTCCACCAAAATGTAATGAACAACTTTAGTTCTATGTTATGCTATTGGGTTCCTATGTTTGTTTGTTGTTTCTATTTTTCAAAATTCCTTTCCCATCAATGTTGTTGCTCATCCTTCGTAAAAGTTTCAGATAGGCTAACACTTTTTATGATTTAGTTATGATTTCCGTGAGTTATATGTTATTTATGTGTATATGTATATATATGTTAATCAGCATTATTGTTTTTTTTCTATAGAAAATTTCCATATAATTTTTCATATGTTTTTTTGCGTATATTCCAAATCACTATTATAAAGTTTTTGTTTTTTTTGTTTATTATATTATATAAACAATTAATAGGAAACAAGAACAGTAAGTAACTTAACATGTATAAGTATGACTTTAGTCCTTTTGGTTTAATATTTATTACATTTTTCGTTCTTGGTCTTTAAAAACTGCGTTTTTCATTTTTATGTTTTTATTTTCATCCCTACATCCAACTTTGTTAAATTAAGTGTTTAACTCATCCAAAAAATGTTTGATGAAATTACATATTTGGTTCTTATAGTAGACCATCTTTATATTTTTTATTCTCAAATTTCATAGTTTACATTTTGTTAATTTTTACTTTATTTATTTATTTTATTAAAATATTTTATTTTATTGGTTAACTGTAAACTATTATAACTTTAATTACAAAAACAATCAAATAATTTCATTAAACTATTGATAAGTACATGATATTTTTTTTCAAAGCTTTAACTTGAAATCCCTTAAAATTAACATTTTTTATTTGTTGATATATTAATTTTTTATTATTTTAGATAACACACATTATCTACATATCATCTACATGATAACAAAATAAAATATACATCAGTTGCACTATATACATCTTTTGGACTGTAAGTATATAGTTAAATACCCAACACACTGCATGAATTATGTCGAACTAACCTTTCGTATGACGATATACGTACAAACTTTATTTTTCATATAAATGATAAAATCTATCATAGTTTATAATTCGGTGCGGAGCCAAGGCTCTTAATAACTACTTGTTATATATTTTCCTGACATGGTATTTTAAAGTATATATTCACTAAAAAATCCATATAGTCACTAAACGTTACTACCATTTTATATTCGCAATTTCACAATTTTGTTAATTATTATATACTCTATATAAACATGTGTTTAGTTTAAAAACTTATATAGACAATAACTTAATAGGCCAAGTTTGGACAATAAGAAAACCGACAATTTTAAATTATAATTATGCATATTATAATCTCCACCAACTGCCAATAAAAAAAACAACAATAATTGATAAGCTATTTAATTAAAATATATAGTAGAATGACTTAGGATTATGTGAGACCAAGTTCTTTCCGTAAGATCGCGTGAGACCAATACTTAACGTATGACACTTCACAAAAAAACACTGTGAATGTACATAAAACTCGAATACGCAGACCTAAAAATCACTTTCGATGCAAAAAAATATACAAAACAAGGTAAAAAACGAAACATTCACAGCTCAAATTCTGTGAAGGTATTATGCAAACCTTCCCAAAGAAAAATGCTGTGAAGGTTTCATTTTTTACTTCTTTTTGCAAAAAAAAAATTCGATAGTGTTTTTTAGTATGTTTTGACGATGAATGTTCAATTTTTTTTACCTTCACAAATGTTTTGATGTGAAGTTTCAAGTAAAATATGTTGGTCTCACCGGTCTCACGGAAAAGGCTTGGTCTCAGCAGAACTTAACCCGTAGTTATAATACGATAAATTTTGTATGTTCCACTACAAAGTAGGAATATTTGGCTGGACTAGATGAATTTATAGAAGCTGCTGAGAATTATCGAGTGACAAGTGGAGAAAACAAAATTTGGTGGCCTTGTCGAGATTGTACTAATTTTTCCAAATTCAGTGATCCTAATGTAGTTAAAGAACATCTAATTTTACGTGGGTTTATGAAAGATTATACTTGTTGGATACGACATGGAGATGATTTTGATGAATGTAATTACACGGTTGATCATGATTTTGTTGACAATAATGAAAACTATGAATCAAATAATACCACATGTGATAATTTACATGAAATGTTACAGGATGTGGAGGATGATATCGCCGACAAGCATTATGAGAAATTTGAACAACTGTCTGTAGACTCTGAAAAACCATTGTACGTTGGGTGTGAAAAGTTTACCAAACTTCCAGTTGTATTAAGACTATTTAACTTAAAAGCAAACAACAACTGGAGTGATAAAAGTTTCACAAGCTTGTTAGAGATACTGCATGAAATGCTTCCAGAAGATAACGAGTTACCGATTTCATTATATTAGGCAAAAAAACTCATGTGTTCGATGGGATTTGAAATAGAAAGAATACACGCTTGCCCAAACGATTACATGTTGTATAGAAATGCAGATGCTAATCTAAATGAGTGTCGTATATGTGGTACATCATGATATAAGAGAAACCAAATGAAAGAAATCGGTGGTGGGAAACAAAGAATGGTCCTCCTGCTAAAATGTTGTGGTATTTGCCTATTGTACCAAGATTGAGACGATTATTTGAAAATGCCAAAGATATGCCGAAGAACGTAAAATGGACGGGAAAAGTAGTCACGTTGTTGATTCTCCTCAATGGAGGACTATCAACCAAATTTTTGAAGAATTTGGTAAGGAAAACATAAATGTGCGATTGGGGCTTAGTTCAGACGAAATTAATCCATTCAGAAACATGTGCAGTCGACACAGTACTTGGCTTGTTCTTCTTTCTATTTACAATCTTCCACCGTGGTTATGCATGAAACGCAAGTACATCATGATGTCCTTGCTAATTCAAGGTCCCAAACAACTAGGGAATAATATTGATCTGTATTTGGCTTCGTTAATTGAAGACTTACAAAAATTATGGAGTTCCGGAGTCGAAGTATATGATGCATACTGAAAGGAACGTTTCCTGCTACGAGCCATGATCTTTTGCACCATAAATGACTTCCCGGCTTACGGAAATTTGTCGGGATATAGCACAAAGGGAGAAAAAGCATGCCCTGTATGTGAAGATGACACACATTCTTTACGGTTGAGAAATTGTGGGAAACATGTGTATATGGGACATCGAAGGTATATTTCAAAGAACCATCCGTACCGTAAGCTAAAGTCAGTGTTTGATGGAAAAACTGAGCATCGAGTAGCACGACAACCTTTAAATGGAAAAGTTGTATATTCTCGCAATAAAGATCTAGACATTATTCTCGTAAAAGGTCGTCTGGCTCCTCCCAAAAATATATCTGGTAGAAGAAATCTATTTTTTGGGATTTATCGTAATGGAAGCATTTGAATGCTCGACATTGTCTTGATGTTATGCATATCGAGAAAAATGTTTATGACAGCTTGATAGGGTTATTGTTGAACATTCCAGGGAAAACAAAAGACGGGATCAAAGTTCGAAAGGACATGGTGGAAATGGGGATTCGATCAGAGCTTGCTCCTGTTGAAAATGGAAACGTACGTATCTACCACCAACTTGTTATACTTTGTGGAAGGTTGAGAAGACTAGATTTTGTCAATGCTTACATGGTATCAAGGTTCCATCCGGCTATTTCGCAAATATTAAGAGGCTAGTGTCGATGAAACACTTGAAGTTGGTAGGTATGATGACCGATGATTGTCATGTGTTATTGACACATATGATTCCCATTTTAATTCATGGAATTTTGCCCGAAAGAATCCGACATACAATTACAATGCTTTGCTTGTTTTTTTAGCATGATTCATTCAAAAGTGCTCGATGCTGATGTGTTGGATTCATGGGAAAAAGATATCATTATTACTTTGTGCCAACTAGAGATGTATTTTCCACCTTCCTTTTTCGATGTGATGGTACACTTGATATCTCATATTGTTAGAGAAATTAAGTTTTATGGTCCTGTCTTCTTACAATACATGTCTCCATTTGAGAGGTATATGGGTTTCTTAAAGGGGTATGTGAGGAATCGATCTCGTTCTGAAGGCAGTATTATTGAAGGATATGCTTCAGAGAAAGTGATTGATTTTTGCACAAACTATTTGGCTAACATAAAAAATATTGGCATCCCACAATCTTGACATGAAGGTAGACTGGGAGGGGTTGGGACAATTGGAATGAAATTTATCACTGCAACTTATGATGAATTGCAGAAAGCATATTTCGTTGGTTTACAGAACATGACAGTTGTTGCTCTCTATGTGCATGAGCACATGGCAATGTTGCACCAAATGAACCGATCAATGAGCACATATGTCTGTACAAGGATATCACGCTGCAAAGGATATAACTGCATATTGTTAGTTTATGTTTATTTGGTAAAATTCAGATGCACATATGCAGTATTGGTATCGTCTACACCTAGCGGCACATCTTTACTGACTTTTACATTGTTGCTATCTTCCACAACATCTAATGTCTGCACAATAGGGTCTTCAACATAAATGCTTTGTTCTTCAATACCTAATGTGCATTAAAACATGCTTCAGTTGAGAATTTTTTTGCATCACACAATCGCAGGCAAAGACAACCATGATTGGTTTTATCTGGTTCTTTCTTGCATGCCATAATTTTTGCAGAAAATTTTGTTGTTATTGAAAAAGTATTTGAAATGATAAGTTATTCAATATATTACAAATTAATTCAGGAAGATATTTAGTAAACAAAAATTTCAGGTGGTTTGAATATGGGTTAATTACATGAGTATGTATCGAACTTGTCACGTTTTATCATTGTATGTACCCAACTTATAAACTTATCATTGTATGTATCAAACTTTCTAAATATGCCATTGTATGTATCCAACTTTATCAAAACCTATCAATGAATGTATTCTACTTGTCACGAAAGTGTATCGAACTTGAGGTTTTGATAAAGTTGGATACATACAATGGCAATTTTAGAAAGTTCGATACATACAATGGTAAGTTTATAAGTTGAGTACATACAATGATAAAACGTGACAAGTTCGATACATACCCATGTAATTAACCCTTAAAAAAATCTAATTATAATAAAAAGATGAGAGATGATCAATGGTTAAGATGAGTGTGTAAGTGTGCAACAAATGAAGGGTGTGTGTTTGATTTATCCTCTCTCTCTCTCTCTATATATATATATATATATATATATGGTTAGGTTTGGTGAGAAGTGTAAGAAGTGGTTGTCAACCTTTGAATGAGAATTGAATGATCATTAGGATGATATGCATCGAAATAAGATGCACCAAGATGTACTGAGTCAATTCCTTTTTAAGCCACAATTCATGGGAGGGTATATGATTAAAAGTGACCAACGGTTTAAAATAATACACATACTTCTTACCAAAAAAATGACACTTCTCACATGATGCCATGTGTATATGTATATGTATATGTATATGTATATGTAGGGTTGGATTCCGGTGAGAAGGGTATAGAAGATAACTCTAAATCAATCTTAATTGAAGAGAACTCTAAATCAACACTAAGAGAGCGTTTGGTTCGTAGGATTTCGTTGGAATCTGAACGAATTAGAATGACCAACTTCATTCAAACATTTGGTTTACCTCTATAATGGAATTGAATTCCACTCATTCCACCATCATGGATTTGGTCATTCTATCACAAATGAGAAGGAATTCAATTCCATTCCATCTTATTTACTAAAAAAGACAAAATTGTCCTTATCTTTGCAACCTGTCGACCACCATCATGTTAAACCACCGTTGACCGCCACCGACCTGAAGCACCGCTGACCGCCACCAACCTGAACCACCGCCAACAACCACCGACTTGAATCACCGGCGAAAGCCACTGAACGCCATCAAGCTAAACCACCGTTGTCCACCATTAATACGAACAACCAAAGACCACCACTGATCTGAACAACCACCATGGACAACAATTATTGGATTTCGGTTTGAAAGTTTTTAAAAGGGTATTTCGGTCATTTATTAATCTTTCATGCCAGTTCAAAAGCTATATTATGTTAACCAAACAGAAAGATTCTAATTCATTAAATCGATTCCATTTCAATTTTTGTCAACCAATTATCAAACATGACAACATTCCATTCCAATTCCCTCAAAGTCAAATTCCTTTGACAAAGTCCATTCCATCCAAATACATTTTGTGAACCAAACGCCCTCTAAAAAGATACACCAGATCAATTCTCTTATAAAACACAAAACAAATGTTGTTTTTAGATTAAAAATGATTAAGGATACAAATCTTTTTCTACACTTCTCACTTTAAAACGTAAAACAAGATCACTGGGTGTAGTTGACTACCAATCAAATTTATTTGGATTATCTCACAGTGCAAATTAACCATGATAACCTTTGCTAGTTGAAACCGCAAGATGATTGTTAGAGTTTGATGATGATGATGATAATGAACACAATAGAGAGAGGATGGTAACTGAGCCGTGTTGTATTGATGAAAGAAAAGGTTACATAACACATAAAAGGTAAACCTAGCCTACTTATACATATGTTACAAGAAAGAGGCCTAAAGCACGTGGGCTTATGTACAATTATACAGCTAACACCCCCTCAAACTCAATCCAGGGAAGAATAACCTAGATTGAGTTTGGAAACAAGTTCCCAAAAACGTCCTGGAAGGTGACCTTTGGTGAAGATATCAGCCGGTTGGTCAATTGTAGAGATAGGTTGAAGCTGGATTGCCTTGCGCACAACATGTTGACGAACAAAGTGGCAGTCAATCTCAATATGTTTTGTGCTCATAAAAGACATCATTGTGAGCGATCTAAATAGCACTGGTGTTGTCACACCAGAGCAAAGTTGGCAAAAGTTGAGGAGCACTCGTGTCAGAGAGAAGCCAGCGGAGCCAAATGAGTTCCTGAGATGTGTCAGCTAGAGTGCGATACTCAGCTTCAGTACTAGAACGAGCAATAAGAGATTGCTTCTTGCTACGCCAGGAAATGAGAGAATCACCAAGGAAGAAGCAGAATCCCATAGTGGAACGGTGATCAGTCATATCACTATCCTAATCAGCATAAGAAAACCCTCGTAGAATTAATGAAGATGTTGAGGAGAAATACAAGCCATGAAACATGGTCCCCTTTAGATATTGCAGAATGTGCAAAGTAGTGGCATAGTGATCCAATCACGGTGCAGACATGAATTGGCTGATAGTGTGAACGACATAGGCAATGTCAGGTCGAGTAACTGTGAGATAAATAAGAGAACCGGCCGACTGGCGATATAATGTAGGATCCTTCATTGGAGGACCCACATTTGGTGTCAAATGAATATTAGGCTCCAAAGCTGTAGATACCACCTTTTTATCAGTAATACCGGTGCGAGAAAGAAAATCGGAGGTGTACTTGGCCTGACAAAGATAAGTGCCTACAGAGTCTGATAAAACTTCAAGACCAAGAAAGTAGTGGAGGTTACCAAGATCTTTCTTTTCAAAACTGGCACTAAGAGATTGCTTGAGAATTGTGATGCCTGCAGAGTCGCTGCTAGTAATGATCATATCATCAACATAAAGAAGAAGAAGAATCATGCCAGCATCAGTAGTACGAGTAAATAACCTAGAATCATAGTGACTTGTAGAAAAGCCCAGTGAGAGGATCATAGTGCTGAATTTCTCAAACCAAGCTCGAGGAGCTTGTTTAGGACCATAGAGGGCTTTCCGAAGCCGAATAATGTGCCCTGTAGGAAGAGAAACCCCAGGAGGAGGAGTCATATAGACTTCTTCAGACAGATCATCATTCAGAAAGGCATTCTTAACATCCATCTGAAAAAGTGGCCACTGTTTTGTGGCAACAATGGCTAGAAGACTGCAAACAGATGTTATACGAACTACTGGAGCAAATGTCTCTTCATAATCGATACCATACTCCTGATTGAAACCCTTTTCCACTAGACGGGATTTGTACCGATCAATGGATCCATCAAACTTTATATTGATCTTGAAGACCCATTTAGAGCCAATCGGTTTCTTACCAGAGGGAAGAGGAACAGAGTCCCAAGTTTGAGCTTTATCAAGAGCATTAAGTTCTTCTTGTATAGCTTTATGCCAATATGAGCTAGAAGAAGCTTCCTTGTAGGAAGTTGGTTCATGAGTGGATAAAAGTGTTGCATAGCAATAATAATCACGAAGTTGAGAAGTATCTTACTCGGTTTGAACGTAGTACATTCTCGGATTGTGAAGGTCCAGGATCCCCAGACTCCACAAAAGCCTCAGGTGTAGGGTTTGAGATGGTGCAAATGATTCAGTCGGAGGAGGTATAAGAACAGGTTCAGAGGGAGTGACCGGTGGAAGAATATTTGGAATAGTTGTAGGGGCAGATAATGGTATATCTAAGGAAATTGATGAGTCAGTAACGAAAGGAGTAGTGAAGGAACTAGAATCCGAGTTTGGCATAGTGAAGAAGGGAACATGTTCCCAGAAGGTAACATGTCGAGAGATACGTAGATGCTTCGAGATGGGATCCTAGCAACGATAACCTTTGTGTTCAATAACATACCTAAGAAGGCAACACAAATGGCTACAAGGCTAAAGTTTATTGTATTCATGAGATTGTAATTGAACGAAGCATGCACACCCCCATACTTTGAGAAGTTCATAAGCAGTGGAGACTCCAAATAGTACTTCATAAGGAGGCTTGTGTTTGAGTATAGGAATTGGATGTCTGTTGATGGTATAAACAGTTGTGAAGGCATCTTCGCCTAGAAACGTTAAGGACATTTAGCTGAGATCAGAAGTATTCGAATAGTGTCAATAATGTGCCTATGCTTTTGTTCAGCACGACCGTGGGAGATGTAGCAGGACAAGAATACTGAGAGTGAGTACCCTGAGACTGAAGGAATGAGAGAATAGAATATTCTTTGTACTCCATAGCATTATCTGCTCGAAGAATCTTAATTGGTTTGGAGAATTGGGTTAAGATCATATGGGCAAAAGTGATATAGATATGTGGTAACTCAGAACGATGCTTCATAAGATATATCCAAGTGAAACGTGTGTGGTCATCCACAAAAATAACAAAGTACCAAGCACCTCCCATGGACGGATGTGGTGCTGGTCCCCATACATGAGAATGGATATGATCAAAAGGTAAAGCAGAAGTAAATTCATTATTTTCAAAAGGAAGGGCATGGTGTTTGCTAAGTTTACAAGATAGACAAGAAATACTATCAGATGAAACATTTCCTAACGACCCTAAACTAGCTAACACTTTTATTCTATTAGAGGATAACTGACCTAGACGAGCATGCCATAGATCAAAGGAAGCTGTACTAGACACAGAAGCAATAAAATTTGGTGATTGTAAGAAAAGACTCACATAGACGACTTTAAGCACCCGTCTAGCTCTACGGCCTACACCAAGGATTTTCTTGGTCTTTGGATTCTGCACAAGGCAATCAGAAGAGAGAAATACTGTTAGTAGACCGAGTTCTTTGGATCCTGCATAAGCACTTGATTTCTGCGCATGAGGTCCATTAGATCTGGGGATGAGGATATCGATCGTGCAATAGGTACTGATAAAGGTTCACTCAGAGTGACTGATCTGGCAACAGATTGGTTTTGGTGTGGATAATTCCTCGAATTCGGATTCTGAGGACAATCAGATAGATAATGACATAGATGCGTACCTCCATAGTAGTGGTACTTGCGAATAGGGAAATCCACGAGAAGGCGAGATATAGAGTGACAGAAAGTACACTTATTGGTATTTGGCTTCCATTCAATGGCAGTCTGTCTTCCTGCAGACTTACCATGGTTGTTATATTTACCAGAATTATTGGTAAACTTACCTCTCAGCTTAGCTAAGGATGGAATGTATAAGATTGTCTCAGCAGGGATAGAAGAACGCAGTTGAAGACGAGTTTTTTCACTTAATAACTCAATAATGACATCCTCAAGAGTGGGCAAAGGATGTCTGTGAAGAAAAGAGGCACGAACGTTCTCAAACTTGTTACTGAGACCTATCAGAATGGTGATAAGGTGTAATTGGCTAAAGTAAGATTGAAATTGGCGAGTAGTCTCATCATGAATCTGAGGTGCACCAAGGTTCAGTTGATCACGAATAGCCTGCATCTCTAAGTCATAAGAACTCACGGACTGATCAGGAAGCTGCTATTTGTTCTGAAAAGTGGTCCACAGCTGGTATTGGTGAGATAAGCCGGTAGACGTGTATCGCTTAGCCAAGAAGTCCTAGAGTCCCTTGGCAGTGGTGTAGCCAAGGAATTGCTGATTAATTTCAGCAGTGGTTGAGGCATTGATGAAACCCATAATTTTGGCGTTGTTGATGTCCCACACATTCGTGCGCTTAGCAAAATGAACGACATTCTCATTGCTAAGTGGAGTAGGAGCAACAGACTTACCAGTCACATAAGAGTACAAGTGATAACACCAAAATTATACATGTTTTGGTTGAGCGTAATTGTATGACTCTACCCCATTTCTCACCCATTTCTGATCATTTCATGCACTAAATGAGCTTATTATTGTTTGTGAAGGATTTGGAGGCCGTGGAACGGAAAAGTACGAAAAAAGGCGAGAAAACGTGAAAAATGCACAAAGTCAAAACAGTAGCTGTTTGGCGTTCGCGAGATTCTCAATCTGGCGTCGCCAGATTCGACTGAATTGAAGACCAGGGTTGACCTAAGTGTTTGGCGTCGTCAAACCTGCAGTCTGGCGATCGCCAGATGGCCCCTGGACGTTTTCTTTTAAATACCAGCCTTCCCCTTCAGTTCAAAACATGATTTTTGGTACGGGATACGAGGAGGAACGAGAGTGAGAGTACGAAAGGTGCCGATACGCTGCAGGAGTCGATCTTCGATCATCCATCGTTGTACTGTCGGTATCATGTCGATGTCTACTTTTGTTTTCGTTTTCATTATGATTAGTGAGTAGTTTTTAGTAGTAGTGCTTGTCATGGTCGATGAACCTTTATGGATGATACTTTTGTGATTAATGTTTACTGGTTTGTTTTGATTAATTGAATGTTTATTATGGTTCTTTTCTGATTGATAGTGTTTTGGCAATTTGAATTCAATTGGTTGGGTGTATTTGTTAGACCAAAGCAGATAGACTCCGAAAGGATAATCAACCCACCTTAGCCTGACTTTGGACCAAGAGTGACCAGATAGTAGAAGAGCCATTGCAATATTAATTAGGACTGGTTTACCGATTCTAGATTGTGGACCAAACGATTTAGGATTGGAATTAGGAGGATCGTGTCCTAGTTTCTAACCATAATCTTCACACGTTAGGGTGTCCCAGACTTAAATTCCTACAATAGTCAAAACAACCAAACCTTCGACCTATTCATATCATCCATTTTGGGGATTCACTTTACCATGATAAGTACTGCTGTTTTTCCTTAATATAATCTTAAATCAGTATTTTAATTGCTTTCTTAGTTTCTACTTAGTTATTTGTCTTTTTAAGTATTCAAACCTTTTTCATACAAAAAAACCCCCCTTTAGGTTAATTAAACCGATTTAGACTTTAGTCTACGATAACTTGATCGTTCCCAGTGGTAGATACGATACCTGGACTTTCCTACACTATATTACTCACGATCAGGTACGCTTGCCTGTATATGTGGTAAGACAGTGGCTAGGCATTAGAGGTTAAAACTTGTTACGCTTTTTATATACGATAATAACCGCATCAAGTTTTTGGCGCCGTTGCCGGGGAACGGTAGTTGTTAGATTTTAGTCTTAGTTAGTTTTGTTAATCGATCCTTGTGAGGGATTCTTTCCCTTACAAGTTTTTCGCTTTCTAGTTTAATTAGTATTTTTATTTTTATTTTTATGTTATCTCTATGTTTCCCGCAAGTTGCCCATAACCGTTTGTTGTGATTTCAGTCACGGCAGACTTGTTAGAGCCATTTCAGGAGTCGGAGAGAGAGTTCAGAAAAAGAAACAAAAAGAAATCAAAAGCAAACAAAGTTCGCCCGAGAGCTTTGATTTTTGAGATGAGAGACGAGGCACCGATGTGGATTGCCAGGAGAGCCGCTCCAACTGTATCCACCAATCCAATCACGAAGCCGAACCTGAACAAGGAAATCCCGGGGAAGCTCCTACACATGATCAAGGACCTTACCTTCGACGGGAAAAACGATAGCAATCCTATCGTTCACATGGAAAACTTCGTGGATATTTGTGATCTGTTCAAAACAGAGGCAGACCGGGATGATGCAATTCGTCTTCGGGTCTTTCCTCTAACGCTTGTCGGAGAAGCTAGGGCTTGGTTGCGAACCTTAGAGCCAAGTTCAATCACTACTTGGGAAGGACTTCGTTCAAAGTTCCTTTCCCGATTCTTTCCTCCATCCAAAATCGATAAATTGAGAGCCGAAATCCGATCTTTCCAACAACAAGACGGGGAGACTATATCCGAAGCATGGGAACGTTTCAAGCACCTCTTAAACGAGTTGAATAAGAGTGAACAGGTTCAAACTTTCTATAGTGGACTTGCTTATTCTTCACGAGCTACTTTGGATTCATCTGCAGGTGGTGTCTTCATGTACAAAACGCCCACGGAAGGTTACAAGCTCCTCGAAGACATGCTCATACATAACATAGATTGGAGGACGGACAAGCGATTGCAAATCCCGAGGATGGCTGGAAAAATCTCAACCGACTTCGATCCATCCGATGAATTAGCCGCTATGAAAAACCAACAGGTAAAGTTTGAACGAAAAATCGAAGAACTTATTAAATCTGTTCATGCTTTACAGGTTGGATGCGAGGAGTGCAATGGACCAAACTTGACTAAGGATTGCCCGAACAGACCAATGATGACACCCGATGAGGTGAACTATATCAACCGAGGCGATTACCAAGGGAGGTGGAACAACAACCGTAATTTCATCCCTAGACCTCCTGGTTTCTTTGCACCAAATCAACAGAACCAAAGACCGGATGGAGAGCCACGTGTTTCTTTCGAAGATCGGATTATCCAATTCATGGATGCGCAAAAGAAGCTAAACGATGAAGTAGGTTCATACTTACGTAATCACCAAAGTACTAGAATTTGGAATTGCAGGTTGGTCGTGTTTCGCAAATGCTAAGTGAAAGGACTCAAGGGGAGTTACCAACGCAAACACAAGTCAACCCGAAGGTGGAGAACGTGAAGCCGATGCTCATGATGACCGGAGAACCATCAAAGAAGAAGTGGACGGACATCTACACAAAGAAGTATGTGGAGAGCGATAGTGGTAGCGAGCCCGATTATGCCACGGATTACGACTCGGAGGGGTTCACCATTTCGTTCGAGCATCTTGGATTTAAAGGACCCGTTGCTTCAAGTGATGATGATGAGGAGGAAGATGGAAAGCAAGGCGGATACGCGGAGTTCGTGATTCCAAAGAAAGAAGATAAAGGCAAGGAGAAAGAAAAGGAGAAAGAAAAGAAAAAAGCACCGGAGGATGATCTCATCTACATTGCACCTATCAAGCATGATCCAGGGAGTTATAACTTACCTATTTCTTGTCATAGATTTAAAGGTCTTGCTTTAGTGGATTCAGGTGTTGCTCTTAATATGATGCCTGTTGGTTATTGCAGGAAAATGGGAGTTAAAAAGATCATGCCAACAAACTATCAATACCGAGGAGTGAACGGTTACATGACAACACCGTTAGGGATAGCAGAAGGAGTCCCGATTCGCATTGGCAACTTTGTTTATTATACGGACTTCGTTATAGCTAACCTTCCACAGAACACGGAGATCCCGATTATCCTCGGGAGATCTTTCTTGCACACCGCTCAAGTGAATACCGATATGCGAAACCAAGTCACAAGTTTAGGCTATGGGGAAAATCGGATTTACTTTGATCCTAACGGAGAGCCGGTTAGACACCTCGATGAACCATACGAAGATCCTTCTATGGCCTACAACAAGAGCACGAACCGCCCGTTACTCCCCCATGAACTTGGGAAGAAAACGGAGGACTATCCAAACCCGATGCATCAAAAGGATCAGAAACTCAATGAACCGGAATCCTCCAAGAAAGATCACAGAAAGAAGAAGGGCTCGTCAGCCCGAAGTGCCAAGAAATGAGCCGGAAGTGGGGTCGAGCTCTAGACCCGTCCAAAAATGAAGCGCTTCTCGGGAGGCAACCCGAGCTTTTTCGTTTTCTTTCATTTTTAATGATTTTCGTGTGTGTTTTTATTAATGTTTTCGTTTGATATTGCTTAGGTAACCATACGGAGGAGATAAAAACCAAATTCGAGCGAATTCGGAGTGCGATGCAAATTTTCAAAAGTTGGAAACAGTAGGCACTTCGCGATCGCCAGATTTCAAGTCTGGCGACGCGAAGTTGGTAAAGTTGGTACCAGGTAAGATTTGGCGAATCTCGCGACGCGAAGAGGACCGTTTGGCGACGCGAAATGTTTAAAAACTAGGGTATTTTTGAAAACCGTCTGTTTGGCGACACGAAACCCTGGGTTTCACGATGCCAAGTCGGGGCAGACAGGTTTTTAACCCTCTTTTCTCACTTTTTCACAAACACACATCCCTAATTTCTCTTAGGCGCCACCAAACCCCCTCACGTTCTTGCGAAATTCGACCTTCTTGAGCTTCAATTTCATCATTCAACATGAACAAGGTACGTTTCCTAACTTTAATTTCGTGAGGATTGCTTGATTTGGTAAATGTAGATCTTGTTTTGGGCATCAATGGTGTTTGTTTGCTTAAATGGATTTAACATTGTTCTTGATACACCATTGATTGTTTAGAGGTTTTAGATTAATGCATGCCATATATTATGATTGAAATCTTGTTCTAGCATGCTATTTGATTGTTTAATCTAGTGATTGTGGTTAAATGATAAGTGTGGGGATTTTGAGAACACCAAAATCCCCCATTCTTTCTTGTTAGCTAGATTGGTTTGTAATTGTGGTTGAACTAAAAGTTCAAGTGTGGGGATGTTCCACATCCCCTTTGTCCTTTGATTCGTACATGATTGTGATACTTGAACTTGTTAGTCGTGGAAGTGTTTGTCTCGTTTGGTTTTGACATGAATAAACCTTGTCTTGCATTCATTGGATAAAAATTCATCTAAGACAGTGGTATTTTGGTTTTGTAGAGACAAAGAACCCGATCGTCAACTTCCACCGCAACCAATTTCCGTGCACCGGATGGTAGTCACGTGTTCACCTACTTCATGAATGACCCAACTTTAAATGTCCAAAAACGGGAGGAGTACCGGGATACCGTGAACCGAATTCTTGCCCGTCAAGTGCTTATTCCAAGGAGAGTTGATTGGGACCTTCTTCGATCGATGGGTGTCGAAAACAATATTAAGGCGATACTCGAGAAGCATGCCTACGACGAGGATAGCACCGAGTATTATATTTGCCATGCATGGGAGCGAGTCTTTGACATTGCCGAGACCCTCTATCGCGAGCTTATTGTGGAGTTCGTGGCCACATTCCGTTTTGAGGCCATCAAGGCCCTTGAGGAGTTTCATCAATCATGAATGACGTTTCGACTTGGTGGAGTTTGGAGATCCCTATCTTTGATCGAGTTTGCCGTTGCTTTGGGGATATATACCCAAGAGGAGGTTGATGCTTCCGGATTCGCGGAGTACATGTGGGCAACCGCAAAGAGGCCGGATGGTTTTGATCCTCAATTGGCTTGGGCAATTCTTGGTGAAGGTGAATATGGTGCTAATCTCAAAGTTAAAGGTTTTCTTGCTTCCTCGGATAGACTTCTACACCGCATGCTCATTCAAGCGGTGAACGCTCGCTCTTCAAGTGAGGAGAAAGTTTCGGTTTATGATCTATGGCTTCTTGAACAACTCTCTACGGATGACAAATATCCGAATGCTCCGTATCTCATCGCCGTTCAACTCGCCAAGGCGAGTGGTTATCGAGAGGGTAGTCGCATAGTTGGTGGCCAGTACGTGACGCTCTTGGCCAAGCACTTCGGTATCCTTACCACGGGTGCCATTGCCTCGATGACGAACCTTGGGGAGATGGGATTGATCGACATGGACCAACTCCGTGGAATGGGAGTAGCGAGGGTTGAGCATATGATCGGAAGGGATTACAATGCATGGATCCATAATCCTCAAGCTTACGGAACGGGGAGTCAACCAAGAAGTCAAGCACTGAGGAGCACGCATGAGATTGGTGGAACAAGTGGGACGAATGTGGGTCAACAACCGGCGGATTGGACGGCATATTCGGGTTACCAAGACTTGAGTACCCGACTCTCGGAGATGTCATTGTCTTATGGCCGTCATCATCAGCATATGGAGTACAACACAGTGGAGGCTCTTCACCAAGCCAACTGGCAAAGTGGAGTGATGAACCAGATGGCCTCCCACTTCGGTATTCAACCGAATACCGCGTATGCTCCATCTCCATATTGGCCATACTCCGAGGATGCTCCGCCCGGTTACCCGACTTACGAGGATTGGCAAAACCAACCTCGTGGACCTTATTGATCTCTCTCTTTTATCTCCATTATTCGATATGGTTGTTTGAGACAATTTTATTTGTGTGGTTTGGTTTAGTTGAACAATTTTTATTTTGTTTGGTTTGTTTAGAATTTTAATTGCCTTAGTTTGGTTTATTTTTGCTAGTTCGTTTTTACTTTTTCTTTTTTCTTTTTTGGTAGATACAGCGACTTATGATCTTTGATCGAGCACGATTTTTTTTTGGACCACTCTCAGATCAGAACAGATTTCGTCACATAACCCGGGAAGTTTCTCTTTTTCCCAATTACTCCTTATTTGTGTTAATTGTTGCATTGAGGACACTGCAAATTTTAAGTGTGGGGAGGGGGTTATGTAGACTTATCTGTTTAAATGGGTTCACTTTTTGCTTATGGATTGTCGTTTTTCAAATTTTTGAAAGCTTTGAGATTTGACCCCAATTTTTTCGAAATCTGAGATTGTTTTTGGGACTAAGTTGCTTGTATAGGAGAACACTGAATAGGATTAGTTGAGTAAAAGGATGCCTTGGAATACTGATTACCATGAGTGCCTCACCCAATTCCATTGAGAGTTTGAGCCTTAATTGTTATATCTGTTTATTTCGTGAGGAATACCGACTTTGACCCAAGGTAGAACTTGTCATTTGAATGCTTGTCGAGACCACATAAGAGAAGTATTTATCACCATTGCACTGATAGAGGCCTTCGTTTCTAACCCTTTTAGCCTTCGTCAGATAACCTCATCTTAAGGTTATTTGATTTGCCTAGCCTGTGATTGAAAAGTGTTCACTTTTAACACTTTATCCCTTGAAACCATTTTGAGCCTTAGCCTTTTCATTTGTTACCCACTATACACTTTATCCTTGAGCCTAATTGTTTTATCTATCTTTTGGCCGTAACTTAAATTTGAATCTTGAGATGTTTTGATCCAGTTTTTCATATCTGACAGTTTTTATGGGATTGAGATTTAAAAGAGCCCAAAAGCAACATAGTTGCTGCTCTGAAAAAAAAGAAAAGAAAGAGAAAATATTTGAGACTCAGAAAAGAAAAGAAATATCAAAAGAGTCGAGAATACAAAAAGAAAAGAATGAGAGCTGAAAAGATTGAAAAAGAATTTGTGCCCCAAATAAGCCATAAGCTTAGGCCAATTCTAAAAGAAAGAGAGGAAATGCTCATCCCGAGAGTTCATTGTTTGAAAGTCAGATTGCTTCGCTGTTTGGATCATTACTGATTGAGTTTTCAAGTTTTTGTTGCAATAACCTTAGTCACTTATATATATCCTTTATCCTACCCTTAACCCTTAGCCTAACATTACAACCCTAAAGTCCTCTTGACGGTTGACAACTTCTCAGTGGTGGAGATTAGATTTGACGACAAGCTTATGCATGCGGGAATTAGTCGAGTATTGGTGTGATCACTTACATATACACTTTTACCCCCGAGAGATACACTTTATATTGTTATTCATATTATGTGAGGGTAAAAGGTTGGCCTTGGTATCCGATTGCTTGATGAGTCTTGTTTGTGTGTTCGATTGTGTGAGTATGCTTTGTTCTCTTTGATGATCTTGGGTGGAGATAATTTTGGAGTTATCTTTCTTATCTTTCAGTCTTTTGATTGAGGACAATCAAAGCTTAAGTGTGGGGATTTTGATAACACCAAAATTATACATGTTTTGGTTGAGCGTAATTGTATGACTTTACCCCATTTCTCACCCATTTCTGATCATTTCATGCACTAAATAAGCTTATTACTGTTTGTGAAGGATTTGGAGGCCGTGGAACGGAAAAGTACGAAAAAAGGCGAGAAAACGTGAAAAATGCACAAAGTCAAAACAGTAGCTTTTTGGCGTTCGCGAGATTCTCAATCTGGCGCCGCCAGATTCGACTGAATTGAAGACCAGGGTTGACCTAAGTGTCTGGCGTCGCCAAACCTGCAGCCTGGCGATCGCCAGATGTCCCCTGGACGTTTTCTTTTAAATACCAGCCTTCCCCTTCAGTTCAAAACATGATTTTTGGTACGGGATACGAGGAGGAACGAGAGTGAGAGTACGAAAGGTGCCGATACGCTGCAGGAGTCGATCTTCGATCATCCGTCGTTGTACTGTCGGTATCATGTCGATGTCTACTTTTGTTTTCGTTTTCATTATGATTAGTGAGTAGTTTTTAGTTGTAGTGCTTGTCATGGTCGATGAACCTTTATGGATGATACTTTTGTGATTAATGTTTACTGGTTTGTTTTGATTAATTGAATGTTTATTATGGTTCTTTTCTGATTGATAGTGTTTTGGCAATTTGAATTCAATTGGTTGAGTGTATTTGTTAGACCAAAGCAGATAGACTCCGAAAGGATAATCAACCTACCTTAGCCTGACTTTGGACCAAGAGGTTGTGTTAAGGGGTTACTTGGACCAAGAGTGGCCAGATAGTAGAAGAGCCATTGCAATATTAATTAGGACTGGTTTACCGATTCTAGATTGTGGACCAAACGATTTAGGATTGGAATTAGGAGGATCGTGTCCTAGTTTCTAACCATAATCTTCACATGTTAGGGTATCCCAGACTTAAATTCCTACAATAGTCAAAACAACCAAACCTTCGACCTATTCATATCATCCATTTTGGGGATTCACTTTACCATGATAAGTACTGCTGTTTTTCCTTAATATAATCTTAAATCAGTATTTTAATTGCTTTCTTAGTTTCTACTTAGTTATTTGTCTTTTTAAGTATTCAAACCTTTTTCATACAAAAAAAAACCCCTTTAGGTTAATTAAACCGATTTAGACTTTAGTCTACGATAACTTGACCGTTCCCAGTGGTAGATACGATACCTGGACTTTCCTACACTATATTACTCACGATCAGGTACGCTTGCCTGTATATGTGGTAAGATAGTGGCTAGGCATTAGAGGTTAAAACTTGTTACGCTTTTTATATACGATAATTACCGCATCAACAAGTCATGTGGTGTTGCCACAAGATATAGTTGTTTCCATTGAAAACAACTGAAATTAGGTTTGAGTGACTAGTGTTGGATGCCATTGATAAAATGGCAATACATCAGAATTCAGGAGGTTTGGTTGCCGGGTTAAGATGGCAGGGTCGCCAAGTATAGAGGGAAGGATCGCCAAGCACAGATGGCAGGATCGCCAAGTATAGAGCCAAGGTCGCGAGTTAAGGTCGGCAGGTTTAAAAAACCCGGTGTTTTGCAGAAAATTCGGTGGTGAAGTCTGGTACTTGTAAAACCCGATGGTAGTACTCGTGTTGCAAATCCGGTGATGGTGGGGTTTGTAGATCCGGTGTTTTCAAAACCGGTGGTGGTAATCTGATGATTGATGGGCCGAAGTCAAATCCCGGTGTGATGAGGTCTGAAATCTGAATCCCGGTGATTGATTGGTCGGAGTTGAAAGCTCAATGTAAATAGAATTCGGTGTGAGTTTAGAGATTACCTGGTGTTCTAGGTTACAACCAGAGGCGGCTGGTGCGATTGATTCTGGTGTGATGTGAGATGGCCGGCGGTGATGGCAAGATGGTGAACGGCAATTGATGGATGGCAGTACGTAAGCGACGGCAGCAAGTGAGCGGCCATGACGACAGTGAGTGGTGATGAGACTGACAACCTTGGTAGTGAGACCGGCAGTGGCGGCTGCGAGAGGCTGCGGTGACGTGATGCAGCAACGGAAGCGGTGACGAAACCTAGTGTTGAGTGTCGGTGATGATATGGAAGCGAAACGGTGGCGGCTTCGTGAAAGAAAGCAGCGGCTGTTTGAGATTGACATAAAGCAACCTAATGCTCTGATACCATGTTAGAGTTTGAGGATGATGATGATAATGAACACAATAGAGAGAGGATGGTAATTGAGCCATGTTGTATTGATAAAAGAAAAGGTTACACAACACAATAAAGGTAAACCTAGCCTACTTATACATAGGTTACAAGAAAGAGGCCTAAAACCCATGCCCTTATGTACAATTATACAGATAACCATGATTGTTAATAGAAGCCTCAAAATTGGTTTTACATTCAAACATTGTTAATTAGTTTAGTGTTAGAGAATAGAGATGATATTTATTTTTAATCACTAAAATCCAATTCTTAATTTTGAATTCAATGCATAGCCGAACGCGTCTCATTCACCATTTAATTATTAGTTTATATACCAATGGCAAAGTTTGGTTTTAACTCAAAAAAATAGCAGGATTTTGATGCTATAAAACCCAGTCTCCAAATTAACCTAAATTTGCTATAACCACATCGATTTAATTTAACGATGGCTCAATTTGTTTCTAGTTGGTCTAATGGAGTTCAATCGGTTCCTAAAGACTATGTTATGCCACCAGAGAGAAGGCCTGGAGATTTCGTTTCAGTTTGCAACGACATTCCAGTTATCGATCTTCAGGAAAACGCTAATACCGATCGATCGGATATCATCCAACAAATTCATAAAGCTTGTCAAGAATTCGGTTTCTTTCAGGTTATCTAATTTAATGAATATTTAATTTCATTTTAATTTTCTTGATCATAGTTAATGAACATTATCAACCTACATACACATGTATATATCTTAGTTATAATTAATGAATCATGATAATTGTCTGTTGTTTCTAATATAATCATTGACTATGGTTTGTTAGGATTAGATGGTTTAATTTATAAATGAAACAACTCATTAAACGACCTAATTAGAGAAAGGTTCATGCGAGAAACATATTTTTTTTTAAGAAAACGCGAGAACGAATCTCAACCACTCATCCGGTCAATAAAGGTGGCTTTGACTAGCCCCCCCCCTTTTCATAATCTCTATCCTTCCATGAATCGCGTTAATCCTCCGTGATCACATCCACCTTAATCGAAGATGTGTGGCTGAGATTCGTCCTCACGTTTTCTTAAATTGATATGGTTCTCGTATGAACCCACCTCTAATTAATTATATAAAACAATTTTATCAAATTAACCAATTTTAGGAAAACATTTCATTAATTTGACCAATGAAATCGATGATTTATATTCTAAAAGTGGTTTGCAAAATACATTACCCCTATATATATAATCATGTGAGAATTTGAGTTTAACATGAAAAGCGTGAGAAATAGATCTCGAATATTGATCACTTTCCATGAATTATGCTTTTAGAAGAGAGTTGATCTGATGCGGTTCATCCTAATGTGCATCTCCACTTCTTATCCAACGTTGATAACCACTTCTCATACGATTCTAGGGTTAACCTTAATTTCTCATCGAAACCCAACGATATATATATACACACACACACACACACATATAGAGAGAGAGAGAGAGCGATTCAACTAATCTCTAATCTACTTGTTAATTACAAAGTTCTTGACGAACCCTAATAGGTGATCAATCATGGAGTTTCGGAGAAGATGATGGAAGACATGAGGGTTTTGTACCGTGAGTTCTTTAACATGTCGATTGATGACAAATTAGGGATTTTCTCAGAAACCTCTAGTGCGGCGTCAGGGTGTTTTCTTTACACGAGTGGTTTGAATTACCACAAAGAGGATGTTCATTACTGGAAAGACACTTTAAGGCACCCATGTCATCCATTAGAAGAACGCACACCATTTTGGCCAGAAAAGCCTACCAGATACCGGTAACTTGTTGATATTGTAAATACTGATATTTTTTATATGCATTTAAGTAGGGCTGACAATTCCGATCAGGTTCAGGTTAAATGGGTCGTGTTACTTTCAGGTCGGTCATTTTCATGTTATTTTTGTGTCGACCCATTTTTGACCCAAATCCATTTGGTGTCAGGTTCGGTTTGTGTCACTTCCATTCGTGTTCGGTTCGGGTCGTGTTTCGTGTCGACCAATTTTACTACCGGTGGAAAAACCGTGTCAAGTTTTGTGTCGACCCAAATCCATTTTTTTTGAACGAGCTTTCTTTTGCCAACATTAACAATTCTACTTTCTTAGAAATTAGAATAAGTCAATAAGATAAATCATAAATCCAAAAATTCAATTCCCACCTTTTTTTCTTTCAAATTGGAAACCAAAACAAAATGAAGTTTTCAATTCCCACCACATTACTCAAATAAATCAATTAATAACTAAAAATATAGATTTAGTAATATGATTTAAAAATTTAGAAATTTGATATATTTATTTTAGTAGTTAATTAATTATTTATTTAATAATTTGGGTTAATCGGGTCATTTTCAGGTAATCAGGTTTTACCTGAACCCGACCCATATTTTTTCGTGTCATGTTCGTGTCGACCCACTTTATACCCATTTTAATTTCGAATCAGGTTCGTATCGACCCGTTTCGTGTTCAGTTCAGGTCGGGTTTCGGGTTCGTGTCTCAGATTGCCAGCCCTACATTTAAGCAACATATGACTGTATCTCAATAGGTTCTCATAGTGATTTTTTTACTATATGTGGTTTAGAGAGGAGGTTGGGAGATATGCTATTGAGGTTCGAAAAATGGGGTTCAAGATTTTAGATTTGATCGCAGAAGGATTGGGACTTAACAAAGGGTACTTCAACGAGGTGGGCCAGGGACAAGCAATGGCGATTAATCATTACCCCCCATGCCCGGACCCGAGTGTAGCCATGGGTATCGATGGTCATACCGACCCGTACCTAATAACCTTCCTTCAACAAGACCAATATGGGCTACAAATGCATAAAGATGGGAAATGGTTGGGTGTTGAACCCATTTCAAATGCTTTTGTGGTAAACATTGGTTACCAACTCGAGGTAATCATTATATCTGATCTAAGCTTATGGTTCGTTAACAGAACTATGAGACTAGACAAATGTTAAATTTATTTGGCTTGATTTGATTTTGGTTTACAAACGTCGGTCAAATCACAAACATGATCATGACCAACTTTTGTTTTTGTTTATTTCCGTGTAGATTATAAGTAATGGGAAATTGAAGGGTGCAGAACATCGTGCGGTCACAAACTTGACTGCACCTCGAACATCGATTGCTACGTTTTTTGGTCCAAATCTTACCCTTCCAGTTATAGTAGAACCAGCAAAAGAGTTGGTTACTTCGACTAGTCCACAAATGTTCAAAGCATATCAATATAACAACTTCATAGCCGATTATTTGGCCTACTATCGCAAACCACTTCCTCGTAGCGGAACACCATTGGACTCTTACCGGCTCTAAGTCGGAGTTTTTGTTAATAAATCTTGTATAATAAATATTTACAAATAAACGGAAGCCTCGGCTCCGACAAAATGGTATTTTCTTGTGTGTAATTACTTTGACGAACTTAAGTATACGTATTATGTAGCACGAGGTGAAGTTTTATGGTAAAGTACATATACAATTTTTTTTAACTCCTCATTCAAAAATATAATTATGTGAAACCAAAAATAAATCAGTTGTAAGGTGAATATATTCATATTAGTGTGAAATTAAATTAAACTATTTTTCTTATAATTTGTGTGATGTAAATATTTTAGATTTAAAAAACAATTTATATTGTAAATGTTATAAAAGTAATAAACCATGCAAAGCAATATTTATTGAAATAATGAAAATTTAGTTATTATAATTTCATTATTTATGGAAGATGATTATAGTTATGAATTATGAAATATTTTATATTTAGAAACAATTCACATGAATGAATGGAGTTTATAGCTAGGCTTCAATACAATGAAAATCGGAGTTGGGCTTAGCGTGGAATTCATCCAATTGAAACTCCGAATACGTTGGTCTATCAAAAAAGAAGACCTATTAACTAAACTATTAGAATAAATTTATTTGGAAACAATGTATAAAAAACGAGGTTACATAAATATAATAAGCGTAAGGAACATTGCATTCCCCTTTAGCCTACATGAAATGACATTTTTAATCTTTTAGGTAAATGAGTTGATTGCTTTATTTTAAAATGACATATTTTCAAACTTCTAGGTAAGGTTATATGAGTGTATAGATGAAATCAAGTATATGGAGTCTACTTTTATGTGAGTGGATCAAAGGCTAAAAAATGTCTATATAACAACACCCTTTTAAATTTATAAATAACATATTAATAATTTTTTTTTTTGTTAAAATTGATATAAATAACCAGTTTTTCAAAGTTTAATTATGTATTTATTTACAAATAATTAGAAAGAATATGTTATATTAAAAGATTGAGTTAAATTGATCAGCCCAATAAAAAACAAAAACAATCAAACTGATAGTACTAACTACTAAGCAATGGCTCCCAATAATAAAAATAAAAGCCCAACTCAACATTCATGGGATCTAGGGAACAACAAATATGTATTAAGAACTAGTAAGAATTAACTACAGATGGTTAATATGGGTCTGGATCAGTTTGCGACTGGTTGGAATCGGTTATGATCCAACAATTTATAATCGGTTATTTTTTTTTTTTTTTTTTTTTTGGAACCAATTACTAGCCCAAGAATAGTTTTATACATAGGCTATTATTGTTGATTCGGGAAAAAAATTCTATAAATTATATAACAAGTTTTTCATTATTTTTGTAAGATTTTCGAATTTTTTAACCAAAAACTGTAAGTTAGTATTTTGAAAAACAAGTTTTATAAGTGATCTAATATAAACTTCAAAAAACATAAACATAAAAATATATGTATGACAGTGTTGAGTGAAGTGATTTAAGAAAAAGTTATTTATAGTCTATTTGGATGATTCAGTTAGAGATTTAAAGTATTCAATAAAACATTATAAAAAATGAGGCAGAATTGTTTAAATGTTCAAAGTTGATTTTTGGAAGAAAAAAATGGGACCTATTTGGGGTCGAAGTGGGACCAGTACCGGTTCTAGGGGTCGGGCTTTGTACACGGAGAATGGATTTGGTCCTGGCCTGGTGTTTTTGGTTGGCACCGATTACAAAGGGACAATATCAGATTAGAACACATTCAAGTCCGACCAGAACGATCGGTATCGTTCCTATTTATGTCGGTCTGTCGATAGAATTTTGAAATTCAGAGAGAGAGGGGGTGGGGGGATGGGTTTTTCAAGGGACTAGTTTTTCTAGATTGTTTGGAAAATATTCAAGATTTTTTCAAGTTAATTTAATATATGAAAGAGGGGTAAACATGGTGTGGTACTATGTCTTTTTCTTAATACCGTATACTAACAAATATAACTGGTACAATAATATTTATACTGTGTACCAACCAACTTTACTTGGTACCAACTTTTTCAGTTAGTACATGTTGGTATGATTTTGTACCAACATCTCAAAAGTTAAAGCTACGACCTTATTTACATTACCTCTTGACTGTTGTCCAAACAAGTGAATAAAAATATCTACACAAGTGAATAACATGTTATCTAAATAAGTAAACAACAACTTGATGTTATCCAAATTAGTAAATAACAACTCGCACCATGTTGGCTCTATATTATCTATGTCGGGGATTTAGAACCTAGTAAAATACGTTCATTTGTCGGAAGGGGTTTTCGTTTTCTTATCACTTGAAGAAGTTTCAAGACCACCAGACACAAAAGGTGGTAATCCACGACAAGATCTGTAGGTTCCAAATCAACAACTATGACACTAAGTATGTAGAGACATTATTGAGTACATGACAATGTATATGCAGGTGGGTATGATCAAGTATCAAGTGTAAAGATATCTCTCTCAAATATATTGAAGAATTGAAAGAGGAGAGGAAACTACAAATTAAGTTCCAAGCTCTTATTTTATACAAGTTCAAAAAAGGCCTAAAAGCCTTTAAATGGATGGGTCCTAAACATTGGGCCTAATCCACAATTACATAAAAGGAAAGTAACAATGAACTAAATACAAATTCACACAACTAACAAATATTTCTAACAAGATCTTTGTCGTGGTTCCCTCTACATTTAAAGCGCTAATAGGACTTGAGTTACTAGTTTGACTACCTCTTGAGCACTTCCTGAATCCATGTTCTCAAATTGGACAATAATCAAGTAATAAATAATAACCTCTTCTAGAAAAGACCTATCTCATAAATGTTGGGAAAGATATTCTTTAAAATTTCATATTTTCACCCACTTCAAAAAGATAAATCCACTAAACTAAACCACTTTCAAATTTTGAAAACAAACTGAATTGAAAAATATTAAAATGCCAACATTGTATGTGCATAAATCAATTACCTCTATATGAGAACTAAGGTTAAAAAAGTTAAATCAAACAAATCAAGCCTGTAGAGTAGCGGCACAGAGGATCAATTATAGGTTCATGTGTTCGTGTACTCGTGTAGAGGTGTGGTCGCGTGGCCGTCCAATGGTGGCTTGTAGAGGTTAAAGGAATGCATTGACGAGATGAGCTACTGAGTAATGGTTTAGGTTTTTTGGAAACGGGGACAGAGCCCCAAGAAAACCTGTAATGAGTTAGGGTTTCTTTGATGAGGCGTGGCGGAGTAACTGATGTACTGAATAGTAAACAATAAAATGTTATAATTATTAAATTATTAAAAAAACAAAAAGAACTACATAACTATTAATTAAATATAATTCACTTAGTTGATTTTTATTTAGAATAATTAGTATATATACACACACACAAATACACATGTACACATAAACCAATACGGAACACGGTGTTACCGTGGTAGACCATTTTCAATATGACATACCAACTAAGTGTTGGAAAAATTAATATTAATATTAATTTAGTTTAAATTTAATATTAATATTAGTTTGAATTTTGAATGGAAATTAAGATGGAGGTTATAAAACAATGAAATAATGCTCCATTATGTTGGCTTTAAAAAATGGAGGTTATAACCATAGAAATAATGGGTCATTATTGTTGGCTTTTAAATCTTCTATGAGTTACATATGTGTTATGCATATATATAGTACTCAAAGATTGAGTTCTAAAGAGAGAGATATGCTAATATATGAGAGAGACACACATATGGAAAAGTAACTTCATAGAAAGCCAAACACACGTGAAAAACCAAGACATATATTCTCAAATTCAGGCATCATAGTGAAGTCCGACAGAACTCGATTCTGTTTCGAGTCGTTGTATCCTGGGAAATCGACGCACCGGTAGGGGGCGAATCGGTTTTAAGGAAACCGTGTTTAACACGGGCCTCGACTCAATACGTGGGTTTGTTCCCATCTCTCTTTATTTCTTGCTTTTTCTATTTTTGGTGAAACTATTTTCCTACAATCTTAAAACCGATTTCGATATTTCTTTGTTTCACCAATCGGTTGGTAACCTTTTGTTACTTTTGTTTTTCTAAGTGAAAATGGGCAAGAGCAAGTGTTATTTTTGAAAAATAAACTTTTTGCTTTGATTATTGTAGAAGTTGAGTTTGTATATATCAACCTTCATTGATTTCTTCTTCTAAAAAAACAAGAAAAGAAATGATATGTTTGTTTCTCTTATATTTTGTTATCGTTTGAAACAACGAATTTATGTTGTTTTTGGCAAAATTTGAGATTGTGAAATATGAATAGAAATATTCCGAATATTTACTTGTATGATGTGTTTCGAGAAAAATACATCTATAGTGCCTAAAACAATTGTTGGATTTGCAATATGTTTGCATATGTTAAAATTGTTAGTGCACAATATTTAAGCAACTCTTTGCTTATTTATGCACAAAATTTATAAGTGGAAGAAGTTCATTTATAAAATGCAATATCTTGTTTTGAGTGCAAAGGTTAGTTCATAACCTCCTTGATGTTTATAAGAGTGAAACTTTTATAAATATAAGTGTGCATTGTTTTCTTTTGTGGGAAACAAAATGGTGCATTGTTTTCTTTTGTGGGAAACAAAATGGTGCATTGTTTTCTTTAGTGGGAAGCAAAATGGGTAACACCGGTCTTAAAATTAGAATATCCCCGCGAAGGGGATGATGTTTGGTTTTCGGAACCAAATGCCATGTGAGTGGTTCCAAATGAGATATGTGGTACTCATTAATGAAGGGTGCTTAAAATGATGAAATTTGGAAAAGTAGAACAATGATTTCTACAAGATTAATGAAAGAATGTTGTTTCTAACAATTCACAAGCAAATTGGTTAAAGATGGATATTTTGGCACTCCATATTGAGGGAGGGGCTTTAATTGTTAGGACAATTGGTGTCTTGGACAAAGGATGCATCCACGATGAGATGTACGGATTAATTCTCAAGAACAAAAGTCTTGATATGGAGTTTTTAAAATAAAGTGAAAACTTGGTATACATAAACTCCATTTGTTATATGATGGGATTTTGGTTTTGCAAGAAAATAAAATAGTTTATCTATTTTAATGTAACCAAAATTTGGACAAATTTTGATCTCATGTCAATATTTTCTTGATATTAAAGTGAGTTTTTAATATAGGTTTAAATCCCAATTAATATGATAGCCGATCAATGATATTTTGATGAGTAAATATATTTTGACTATGCATCTTTAGTAAGTCAAATTATAATGACAATCCTATAGAATTTTATTCTATGGAAATAAGAAAGGTTGAGTACCTTGAAATGTGGGGGTACCTTACATTTGAAAAAAAAAAAAAAAAAATGTGATAGTTAATTCGTTTAATTGTTTGTCGGTTACGAATTAATTACGACAGTTACGAATTTTGATTTTAATTCATTTAACTGTTTGTTGGTTACGAATTAATTACGTTAAATTCGAATTTTGTTTTTAATTCGTTTAACTGTTTGTCGGTTACGAATTAATTACATGGTTAAAATTTCAGTTTTAATTCATATAATTGTTTGTCAATAATGAATTAAATGTTTCGATAATAATTCGTTTAATTACACATTTAAGTTGGAAAAAATTATGAATCAACTCCAAATAGGCTCACCTATTTGGATACAATGTCTAGGAAAGATATAGGCGGATTGTTTTCTATTCTAATGAGGTCGTGTTTTTAAATGCTTTTGAGCATACCACCCTCACCGTCTTTCCTGGTTGTGTTCGAGTAGAGCTACCGAAAGGGGTTGAGTAAATAATAGTTTCCCTGAATGTGTTTATATACTTATGTATATTTTGGATTTAATTCAATAATTGTTTGTCAATTATGAATTAACCATTTCGATTATAAGTCGTTTAATTACGAATTAACCATTCGGTTTTAATTCATGTAATTGTTTGTCAATTATGAATTAATAATTACAATTTTTTAATTCGTTTAATTGTGAGTTTATAACGAATTAATCATGATTGGTAATAGAATGTCATGATATCAATTGATAGACGAATCCAATAAGTTTGGATCTAAATCATCATATAAGTTTGATGAAATATTAGCAATGAAAGTAAAGGCTAAAACTTTGTGTATAACCTAAGCTAAATATATCAAAAAGAGAATATAGTCATGATAGAGTGATCATTGAGTATGACTATGTTTATAGAACAACTAGGATCCTAGAGTTTTGGATGCCTAGATTGTCACTTATAGAGAGTTGCGATTAAGCTCTTTGGTGGTGACAATAACACTCATGTATGATGCATTGACAAGAACATCTGGCCAATGTTTTTGTGAATTCATCAACATATGTGTGTCTTCTTGTTATAGCTTAAACGTATTGCATAGCTAGCAACTCTATTCATGATATAGAAGAAGATATTACTCAATGAAAATGTTTAAATACATTAGTTGTATCATCTTATGCGAACAGATTGAGTAGATAATCATATCATTTGAATCAAGATTTGTGCAAATGATTCATGTATGAGTTTGAAGACTCTAAGCAACCGAATAGTTTGTGGTCACATTTGGAGAGACTTACAAACTAGAAATCATAAATTTTTTGATAAGTTATGATATCTTAATGGTGAAAAAGGGATGGAAAAGTCACTAGATGACATAACATTATACAATGGTATAATGTATAGATATCTTCATCAAAGGATATAGACAAAAGGAAAGTCTAGATTATTAACATCCGTTAGTTTTATGTTGGGAATTGCAAATCTGCAAATGCACCAAATGGATGTGAAAATTGATCTTCTAAATGAAGATTTAGAAGAAATTTATATGGAGCAGCCTAAGGAATTCGTTGCCCAAGGTAAAGAGAACAAGGTGTGTAAACTTGTTAATACCTTATATGGCTTAAAACATGCTCCAAAGCAATGACATCAAAAGATTGATCCATGTTGGAAAGTGTTTTTAAAATAAGTGTGTTTATATGAATGACACCACTTACGGTTATGTCATATGCTTATCATCGGAGGTGATGACAAAATGATAAGGTCCACGAAGGATATGTTGAAATCTAAGTTTGACATGAAAGACATGGGTTTATCATATGTGATACTTGGAATAAAGATCACAAGAACTCAAAATAGTCTAGTGTTAAGTCAAACACATTATGTGGACAAGATTCTTGAGAAATTTTATAAAGGAGACACAAGTATAACTAAAACTCCTAGTGACACTAGTCAACATCTATCCAAGAATAAGAGAGGATAGTGTTGTACAAAGTGGAATACTCAAGAATACTAGACAGTCTGATGTATCTCATGAGTTGTACCAGACTTGACTTAGCATATGCAGTAAGCAAGCTAAGTAAATACACTAGTAATGCGAGTGTTGAATATTGGAGGAGTATTACTAGATTATTAAGGTACACAAGAGAGTGTGGACTGCACTATGGAAGATATCCAACTGTAATCAAAGGATACAGTGATGCAAATTGGATATCTGATATAAAAGATTCCAGATCTACAAGTGGATATGTGTTTACACTTGGAAGTGCGACTATATCTTGGAAATCGTCCAAGAAAACTATTATAGCCAGATCCACGATGGAATCTGAGTTTATCGCCCTAGATAAATGTGGCGAGAAAGTAGAGTAGTTGCGTCAGTTTGTGGAGGATGTTCCCAAATGGCCTAAGCCGGTAACGGTCATTTGTATACACTGTGATAGCCAATCGAAAATTGGCAGAGCTCAAAGTACAATGTATAATGGGAAGTTACATTAGACGCAATATGATAAGACAACTAATCTCTATTGGAGTTATCTCGATTGACTATGTAAAGTCAAAAGATAACATTGTGGATCCACTTACAAAAAGTTTAAGTAGAGATTTAGTTTATATGTCCTTAAGATGAATGGGACATAAGCCCTGAATTAATAATTCATGCAAAGGAAACCTTACCCAGAAGACTGGAGATCCCAAGATCTGGGTTCAAAAGGACAACCTAGTTGTATGAATGTGGAGAGTCACTGTGGGGGGAGTTAGTAAACTTCTAAGACAGTGAAAAATGAGGATAAGCACAAAGCTTTTAATGATTACTGATAATCACCTATGAGAAAGAGAAGTGGGGTCGCTTCGAAGGGAATTATTGGGGATACATTCCTAAAGCTTTCTCTGAACCAGGCAGTGTTCATGACCATAACGAACACGACTATGAGGACTTTATCATGTCAGGAAGAATCTTGTGTGAAGTATGTTAATGTTTACACAAATGGCAAAACAGTTCAAAGACATCGCGTCTACTGATTTGCTAGTAGACTAGACATGCTTCATAAGGGAAGGTTCAAAGGTTAACGCCTACCTATCCTTTGCAAGATTCCGACATTGAATTTGAGTATCATGATATATGAGATGTCTATGATAATTTCCATTCATGTGGGGGATTGTTGGAAAAATTAATATTAATATTAATTTAGTTTAAATTTAATATTAATATTAGTTTGAATTTTTGAATGGAAATTAAGATGGAGGTTATAAAACAATGAAATAATGCTCCATTATGTTGGCTTTAAAAAATGGAGGTTATAACCATAGAAATAATGGGTCATTATTGTTGGCTTTTAAATCTTCTATGAGTTACATATGTGTTATGCATATATATAGTACTCAAAGATTGAGTTCTAAAGAGAGAGATATGCTAATATATGAGAGAGACACACATATGGAAAAGTAACTTCATAGAAAGCCAAACACACGTGAAAAACCAAGACATATATTCTCAAATTCAGGCATCATAGTGAAGTCCGACAGAACTCGATTCTGTTTCGAGTCGTTGTATCCTGGGAAATCGACGCACCGGTAGGGGGCGAATCGGTTTTAAGGAAACCGTGTTTAACACGGGCCTCGACTCAATACGTGGGTTTGTTCCCATCTCTCTTTATTTCTTGCTTTTTCTATTTTTGGTGAAACTATTTTCCTACACTAAGTTTATCAAGTACGTGTGATCATACTACCAATCAGTTTAATTGATACCGATAATTGGTTATTTTGTCATGATAAAAGCCAGATTGCCCTATTCGAAATGACCAAAACCTAGTTAAAATCGTACGCAAAATGATTCTAGAAAGAAGCTTCTAATTTGTTTTTACTTCAAACATCGTAAAAGATGACATTTTTTAATCACTAAATTCCAATTCTTTGATCTACATTCAATTCATAGCCGAACACATATCTTCAGCATCTAATTCCTTAAGTTTAATTGGTTTTCTAAACCTCGTTTTTACCTTAAAAATCGCAAATTGTTGATGCTATAAAACCCAGTCTGCAAGCATAACTTTGTTACAACCATATGATCATCAAGTTTAGCTATGGCTCTACTCGTTTCTAGTTGGTCTAATGGACTACAATCCGTTCCTAAAGATTATGTTATGCCACCAGAAAAGAGAGACCAGGAGATTTTGTTTCAGTTTGTAATGAGATTCCAGTGATCGATCTTCAAGAAAACCCTAACATCGATCAATCTGATATCATCCAACAGATTCTTAAAGCTTGCCAACAATTTGGTTTATTTCAGGTTTTCATCTAATTAAGTTCTAACCACATCTTGATTTATAGATTTAACTCATCTCTACTCTATTTGTTAATTATAAGATTCTTGATGAACCCTAATAGGTGATCAATCATGGAGTGTCGGAGAAAATGATGGAAGACATGAGGGTTTTGTACAATGAGTTCTTTAACATGCCGATTGAGGACAAATTAGGTGTTTACTCGGAAACCCATGGTGCACTATCAAAGTGTGCGCTTTACACGAGCGGTTTGGATTACTCCAAAGAGGATGTTCATTTCTGGAAAGACACTTTGAAGCACCCATGTCATCCTTTAGAAGAACACGTGCCATCTTGGCCAAAAAAGCCCGCCAGATACCGGTAACTAGTTGATATTGTAAATATTGGTTGTTTTCTAAATGAATTTAAGCAATGTATGGTTGAATTCCTGTGAATTTTGACAACAAAATCGTTTTGTTTTGATTGTATGTGCTTTAGGGAGGAGGTAGGGAGATATGTTGTTGAGGTTCAAAAAATGGCTTTCAAGATTTTGGATTTTATTGCAGAAGGATTGGGACTTAAAAAGGGTATTTCAACGGGGTGAGCCAGGAACAAGCGATGGCAATTAACAATTACCCTCCAAGCCCGGACCCGAGCTTAGCGATGGGTATCGGTGGTCACACCGACCCAAACCTTATAACCTTCCTTCAGTAGGATCAATATGGGCTACAAATGCATAAAGATGGGAAATGGTTAGCTGTTGACCCATTCCAAATGCTTTTGTGGTCAACATTGGTTACCAACTCGAGGTAATGATTATATTTGCTCTAAGCCCCTGAGGCCGCCGGCTTCATACCCCCCCCCCCAACCCGTCCCCCGCTACGCTTAGAGAAGAAAATAAAGGAGGAGGTGGTGGATATTTAAATAATTGATAAAAATATTTTAATATTTGTCTTGATTATCACGCAGTGTACGATTTCAAACACTAGTTATAATATATTTCACATGAATAACATGTACTTAATTTTAAAACCTTACATAGCTAATTATTTTAATTTTAAGAGTAAACTATGATTTTTGTTGCTCTGGTTTGATGTTTATAGCGATTTTCATCCCTATGATTTAAAAATTGTTTTTTTCGTCCTTAGAGTTTTTATTTGTATCTATTTTCGTCCTTGAGTCTAAAAACATTATAAAACATTCAATTAACTCCTCCTATGTCCCCTCATGTGAGGGCAATTGTATCTTTCTCCATCTCTTTTTTATTTTAATATTTAAAGAAAAAGTTAGATCCACTTTGCCTAACCCCCTTCTTCTTCATCATAGCATGGAAACCAAATATCAATAAAAAATCAAACAAATTAGAGCAAAGCCTCTACCGTTCATGCATTGTCAATTTGTGATCGATTCACTTATAATCAAACCTCTCACAAACCTATAATCACTATCATCATCATCATGTTAATTTTTCTTGTTAATTTATACTCTTTTTAAATCGCAATCAACAGTTACATTTCAGTTGATTTGGAGAACCCTATATCTCTATTTTGTGGGTCAAGATCAAACATATGAAGCTATACAGATTTATGAAGAACAAATTAAAGCGGGTTTTATTTACATATGAAGTTTTCACGAAACAGAAATGGTTCTGAAACTTCAAATGGCTTCTGGGGTTGCATGTAACCGTTGATTGCGATTTAAAAAGAGTCACAACCCACTGACCATGCTCAAGCTCATCTGCAACCCCAGGAGCCAAAGCCGTACGCGGCACCAGAAAATCCAATAAGGAGAGCTTCTACACGACCGCCATCTGGCTCCATAACCACCCCAAAACCCAGGCTTCCAAGGTTCCAAAGTGAGACGCATTGCAAAATCGGAGTGGATCTCGAAGAAATCGGTGAAAGCACGAAAGAGGTAATTTCTATCGATGAAGAAATTAGATGGAGGTGATGGAACTAGGGCTACGGCGGTGGACAACGAGAAGCGGCTACAATGGCGGTTGGAGTAACAAGCGACCATCGCGGTCGGCGGAGTAATAAGGAGCAACAAGAAGGTTTTGATCTTTAAAATGTTCAGATAAAAAGGAAGCAGAAAAAAGATATAATTGCCCCTCACATGCATGAGGGGCATAAGGGAGGAGTTAACTATTAGTTTAGTAACGTTGTTAGACCTGAGAACGGAAATAGAAGTAATTGGAAACCTCAAGGACGAAAAAAGCAGTTTTTAAATCAAAGGAACAAAATCCGTTATAAACATCAAACTACAAGCACGAAAATTGTAGTTTACTCTAATTTTAAGTATAACATCTTTTTCTTGACGTAACATGCCAAAATAATAAACTGATTATTATTTATAATATCCACTAATTAATTATACAAAAACAACAATAATGCTTACAGAAAAAACAACAATAATTGAATAGCTAAATTTGACCAAAATCTTGGATAATCTTTGTTTTTTGAACTGAAAAATCAAAAATTTGATACAAGTTATGATAAATTTTTAGATAATATATATATATATATATATATTGGAAAGTTCAAATACTAACTCATTTTTTATTGTGAACGTAAGGCCCACTAAAATCCCATCACGTGACAATATTCATTCTGAATGTCATGCATTAGTCAAAGTGAATAAACTTCTTTAGGCGCATTTCTTCACAAGCGGGTAAAGAGGACATGCGTTGAGCTATTGGAGCATTTGTACTATATGTGCAAATCAAAATCGGGCGGATCTTGAAAAAGCTAAAGAACATCCTAAATACTCTAAATAATGATATTCAGAGTCAATACTGTCACGTGGTGTGATTTTAGTAGTCCTCACTCCTCATGTTTACAACCAAAATTGTGCTCACATTTGAACACACAGACACACACACACACACAGATATATATATATATATATATATATATATAGAGAGAGAGAGAGAGAGAGAGATGAAAGTTCGGTTGTGAACTAAAGTTTCTCTGTGAACGTAAGGACAACCGAGAGTATGCCATGCATGCTGCATATTCAGTTTGAATAATCATGTATTATTCAAACTGAATAATACATCATTCAGTATTATTCAAACTTAAAAATACATGATTATTCAAACTGAATATGCAACGTTGCACGCTCTTGATTGTCCTCGCGTTTATAATGAAAGATGAGTTCTCATTTGAACTTGACCTATATATGAGAACCGGGAAGACTAATCTAAGTTGTGACATGGTTTTGATCTAAAAATGGCACAATCATCATTTGGTAACAAATATTCGCTAACAATCAACAAATATTGGCCAGATGAAACGTCCAAATTCATTCCCCATGGGAAACGTTTGAGCCGGTGAAACATAAAGACTTATTCACCAGGTGAAACATATATTAACTATTCACTAGGTGAATCTGGCCCTTAGTAGCGCCGACGGGCTAGGGCGGGCTTCGCTAAGGATGTGGCGGGCTAGCTTCCAACGAGCTTCCAACGTTGGTTTGTAGAAATCGTCCAAACCCTTCCCTCCCTCCCTCCCTCTCTCTCTCTCTCTCTCTCTCTCTCTCTCTCTCTCTCTTACTCCTTTCTCTCTATCTCTCTACTCTCCTTCTCTCTCTCTCTCTTTTATTTAAAATATATATGTATTGGGTATCCGATTTGGTGGGTTGGGGTACATGACATAGTGGCCTTGTAGGGGCATATAGTGGGTTTATGGTAAAACTGATGTGGCACTAATGTGGCAGAGTGGGCTTGGGCTTAGGGCTCGATAGGCTGTACTATTGAGGGCCTCATATATTCACAAATTCACTGGAGACATACAGATTCATTCACAAGTCAATGATAAAACTCATGTTCATCGGATGAAATATATTATAGATTCTTTCACCAGGAACTCATTTAAATTCATTGTTTAGTCATGTGAAGTTATTTTATTGTTTATCATGTGAACTTATATTATTGTCGATAATATATATAGGGAAGGTTCAAATGCGAAGCATATCAATTTAAGAAAAAGTGATGAGCAATCTCTGCCACTCATCTCGCGGTTACAGTGGACATGATCACGGAGGATTGACGCGATTCATGGGAGGGTAGAGATTATTAAAGGGGGAACAGGTCAAAGCCGCATTTGTTGACCGAGATGAGTCGTTGAGATTGCTCATCGGCCCTCGCGTTTTTCTTAAAAAGTTATATTTTTCATATGAACCTCCCTCTATATATATCTATATAGGGGTGGGTTCAAATGTGAACCACTTTTTGGTTGTGAACATGAGGACAACCGAGAGCGCTACAAGTGGCGGATGACTAGACGCCACGTCAGATCCATGGTGGATGACTAGGCGCGTTTCATGGGGAGGGCATTGAATTAAAGGGGGGACCACACTCAAAGCCGACGTGGCGCCTAGTCATCCGCCACGTGTCGCGCTCTCGACTGTCCTCACGTTCACAACCAAAAAATGGTTCACATTTGAACTTTCCTCTCTATATATATATAAAATTAATTCTTACACATTTCTTGACCATCTAATTATTACTAAAATCCATCCCTATTTTTGGTTCAATCGCATCAAGTAAATTGGACTATGGCTCAACTGGTTTCTAGTTGGTCTAATGGAGTGCAATCTGTTCCTGAAGACTATCTTATGCCACCAGAAAAACGACCCGGAGATTCCGTATCAGTTTGCAACGAGATTCCTGTGATCGATCTTCATGAAAACCTGAAAAACAATCGATCAGATATCATCAAACACATTCTTAAAGCGTGTCAAGAATTCGGTTTATTTCAGGTTTTCTAATTAAGTTTAACCCTATCTTGATTTATAGGTTCAGCTAATCTCTAAATCTACTTGTTAATTGTAAGATCCTTGATGAACCCCTAATAGGTGATCAATCATGGAGTTTCGGAGAAGATGATGGAAGACGTGATGGTTTTGTACCATGAGTTCTTTAACATGTCGATTGACGACAAATTATGTGTTTATTCGGAAACCCCCCTGGGGGCTGCATGTTCGCTCTACCCAAGCAGTTTGAATTACGCCAAAGAGGATGTTCATTTCTGGAGAGACATTTTGAGGCACCTATGTCATCCTCTAGAAGAACACACACCATCTTGGCCAGATAAACCTTCCCGATACCGGTAACTTTCTGATGTTGTTGATATATATATATATATATATATAATAGGGGTGGGTTCAAATGTGAACCACTTTTTGGTTGTGAACGTGAGGACAACCGAGAGTGCGACACGTGGCGGATGACTAGGCGCCACGTCACATCCACGGCGGATGACTAGACGCGATTCATGGGAGGGCATTGAATTAAAAGGGGGGACCACACTCAAAGCCGCCACGTGTCGGGCTCTCGGTTGTCCTCATGTTCACAACCAAAAAGTGGTTCACATTTGAACTTTCCTCATATATTATTAATATATATATATATATAGGGGTGGGTTCAAATGTGAACCACTTTTTGGTTGTGAACGTGAGGACAACTGAGAGGGCGACACGTGGCGGATGACTAGGCTCCACGTCAGGTCCACGACGGATTACTAGGCGCGATTCATCGGAGGGCATTGAATTAAAGGGGGGCACCACACTTAAAGTCGCATTTATTGACTAGTCTCCGCCACGTGTCGCGCTCTCAGTTATACATATAAACCTATATATTTGTCTCACTTTTTATACATATCTTAATCCTCTCCTCTTAATACAAAATATTTATATGTTCAATGGAGATACTTTTTGTTGTTGAATAAATCTCATTTGATTAGGCAATCTTTATTTTCTATAGTAACAGATATTGATTGTTTTCGAGAAGAATTTAAGTGATGTATGGCTAAATACAATATATTTTGATATAACAGTCGATTTCTTAAAATTGTTTTAGGCAGGAGGTTGGGAGATATGCTATTGAGGTTCGGAAAATGGGATTCAAAATTTTGGATCTGATTGCGGAAGGATTAGGACTTAAAGATGGGTATTTCAACGAAGTGAGCCAGAATCACACGATGGCGATTAACCATTACCCACCATGCCCAGACCCCAGTTTAGCCATGGGTATCGGTGCTCATCGTGACGCGAACCTTATAACATTCATTCAACAAGACCAATATGGACTACAAATGTATAACCATGGGAAATGGATGGGTATTGAACCCATTCCAAATGCTTTTGTGATCAACATTGGTTACCAACTCGAGGTAATACTTATATCTAATCTAAGTATGTGGTTCGTTAACCAAACCAATCCTTGAAATCAGAGAGATATTGATTTGGTTTTGGTACACATTGGTCAAATCACAAACTAGAATCTGACCAACTTTTTTTTTTTGTGTATGTGTGTGTAGATTATAAGTAACGGGAAATTGAAGAGTGTGGAACATCGTGGGGTCACAAGTTCAACTGCAGCTAGAACATCCATCACAACTTTTGTTGGTCCAAATCTTGATCATTCGGTTGCTGTAGAACCGGCAAAAGAGTTGGTTACATCAACGAGTCCACGAAAGTTCAAATCATATCAATTCAACAATTTCATAGCCGATTACTTGGCGTACTCAAAAAAACCAGTTTCCCGCGACGGAACACTGTTGGACCTTTATCGGCTCTAAACCAGAGTTCTTTAGCGTTCTTTATCGGCTCTAAACCGGAGTTCTTACTAATAAACCTTGTATAATAATGGCACCTTTGCATTGGCTCAGACAAGATGTACTTTTCTGCTATATTGCTTTAATCAAACTGTGGAATATTTACTAGTTTTGTACACTACTATATAGTACGTGGTATGTAAAATTTTATTGTAAACTGCTTATGGAAAATCATTTCTAACTTAGCTAAAAAGAAAATCTATCTTGTGTTTAAACATAATAAATTTTAGGTATTAGTTGAATAGAGGGAGGTTTAAAGGGAAAAACTAAAAAAAAAGGGAAAATCGTGGAACACCAAGTCCTCTATCTACACAGTATGTACTTGTGCAAGGGGATAATTTGAGTTATTTTTGGGTTTTTATGCAGAAGTGCATTATGCACCTATGTGTTAGATTTATTTGTTAGTTGTGTCAATTTGTAATTAATTCAAACTATGTTCCTTTAATTGTAATTTTGATATTTTGGCCCAAGTGTTTAGGCCCATGCTTTCTAAGGCCTTTTGGCCCTTTTAGTTCAAGTATAAATAAGAGCTTAATTCTCCATTTGTACTTTCCACTTCCCTTGTAATCATTTGAGAGCTTATGAATCATTTGATGTCTTTTACACTTAGTATATATATTTCATCATGATCATTACTCCATCACTCTAGATTTTGTACTTAGTGTTTTATCATATAAAATCTAAGTGTTCATTGTGGTTGATTTGGAACCCACAATTGGTATCAGAGCCTACCACTTGCTCTTGATCCTTTGAGTGTTGGTACCGGTGAGAAAAACTTAGTTTCGTCATTGTGGTTTTGGGTTTTCAGCTCCGGCGTTCCTAAAATTTTCTAAGTGTTTTCGGCTCCAGTACTTAGTTTTGGATTTTCAGCTTCGGCGTGCCTGAATTTTCTAAGTATTTTCAGCTCCAGCACTTAGATTTGGGTTTTCTGCTCCGGCACTTTTGAAATTTTTCTAAGTGTTTTTCAGCTCCAGCACTCCTGAGCTCCAGCACTCCTGAAATTTTTTTTTCCTAAGTCTTTTTAGCACACCGAAACTCATACTTGAACTTTTTCACCAATCCAACCACCGGATCAAACTAAGTGGTTTAAGATCCGTAATCAACCATGAACACACGTGATGCTTTAGCAATCGGGTCCGATACCCGTCCTCCGGTACTGTTCCGTGGAGACTTTTCGCAATGGAAGTCGCGATTCTTAGACTTTGTGGCAAAGCAACCTCTTCACAAGCAAATCATGGAGTCCCTCCGGAATGGACCCGTGAAGTACTACACCGAAATTCCAGCAGTTCCTGATGGAAATCCACCAATAGTTGGCGGACGTGTTGAAAAAGATGATACCAACTTTACTCCGGAGGAAGCAAACAGAGTTAGAGGTGACATTCTTGCCAAGTCATATCTCATTCAGAGTCTGCCAAATGAGATATATGCTAACATTGATTGCAACGACACTGGCAAGGCTATGTGGGATGAGATCAGAAGTCTAATGCATGGAACGGAAAAAGGAATTCAAATGAAGAGAACAAATCTCCTGACTAAGTTTGCCACCTTTAAGGGTCGTGAGGGAGAACTTCTTGAAGACACTTATCATAGGTTCTGCACTATGATTAATGAGCTAAGGAAAAACAATCTCAAGAAGTCTCAGTTGGACATCAACATCCAATTTATCAACTCACTTAGGTCTGAATGGAGAAGATTTGCCTCCAACATCCAACAAAACCGCAATTTGGAGGATCTTGACATCCATGAACTTTTTGAGTTGCTCAACCATAATCAAGATGAAGTGTTAGAGATTTTGGGGACAGAAAAGAAAGCTGAAAAGTATGTCGATCCTTTGGCATTGGTTGTAGATAGGAGGCATTATCACTCTGGGAAATCAACTCGTTATGAAGATGACTATGATGTTCTTTCTGATACCGGTGAAAAAGGAAGCGACTCTGATGAAGAGATGAACGACATGAAGAGGGCCTTGGCACTGATTACCAGGTCTATGTCCAAACGAAATGCAAGAAAGCCTATGTCTTCTAACAACCACCGGTACTCCAGTGGAAGGAGGTACGAACCTCGTGATCGATACGAGTCAAAAAATGATGCCAGAAGATATGAGAAACCTGCTGAATTTGATACCAGAAGATATGATGATCAAAGAGATAGGAGGTATGATGATTCCAGAGAAAGAAGGTATGAGGATCCCAGAGATAGAAGATTTGATGAACCAAAGAGGTATGAAAGAAAACCTGAGCCAAGGAGGTATGAACAAGGTGGTAGAACTGACTACCAGAAGTGAGGAAACTGCTAAACCAGAAGACAAGGGTAAAGAGGTGAAGAAAGCTGATGGAGGACCAACCTGCTTCAAGTGTGGAAAGGCTGGTCATTTTGCTAAGAATTGTACCAATCATGTTTCAAAGTATGACTACTACAAAAACAAGATGAACCTGGCCAAAAGACAAGACGAGGGACATGCCTTGTTAGCTGAAGATGAAGCCTGGTTGCAGATGTCCAGTGATGATGAGGAAAGAGGACTTGTTTGCATGCTAGCTCAAGATGACGCATGGAATGTGGATAGTGATGAAGGAAAGGAAGATCAACTGTGCTTGATGGCTGATGTAGAGGAACAGTATTCAGAAGACAGTGATAGGGATTACAATGATGTTGACTCAGATCATTCCGATTCATCTTCTGAGGTACTTCCTGATCCTTATATTGAACTTGAAAATCAAGTAAAAAGTCTCGCACAAAAGGTATCTGAGTACGAAAATAAGATCAAACAAGCTAACAAACGAACCACAATTGTTGAATCCAAATTAGCTAGTGAGCATGCCTTAGTTGTAAAATTCTCTACTGAACTAGCTCATTCCAAAGAAAAGGTAACCACTCTTACTCTTGTAAACAAAACCTTAGAAGATAAAGTTGCCAGTCTGAATGATAACATATGAAGTGATTTTTGCTCAAAGAACAAATCTTTTTGCTAAAATAAAAGACATGGAGGACAAATTTTTAAAGAGAGGCCAGACTGATCAAACCATTCATATGAATCAACCCAAAGAGTTCAATTATTACAATCCAAAGGAAGGCATTGGATATAAAAGTCCATGCTACCTGAAGCGTGCCATATCCAAGACTCCTACCTTGTATGATCTGAGGTACATGAGTCTTGGATACAAAATTATTTTCATGAAAGAGTCTGATGACCCCGAACAGTTGAAGGAAATTGAGAAGAAAGAAAAAGCTAGAAAAACCAAACAATCATTTCCCTTCAACTATTCATCTCTCAATGCCAGTTATGCAACGCGTGAGATTCCTTTGTCTAAGGACTACACGCCTAGCTATACTGAGGATGAGATGAATCAGGGAGTTCCAATCCTTGAAAAAGTTTACAAAGATAACCAAACCTTTTATGAAAAAAGGATTGCTAAACTGGAGGCTGAGCTAGAGGATGAGAGGCGCATGAGCCTTAGGGAAAAGGACCTATTCTTGAGTAAAATCAATGAATTGGAGAAAGCCCTCAAATCCAAAAGCACACCAACAGCAAGTCAATCCACCTTTGGAACTCGTGATAACTCACGTCATCATCACCATAGATGGAATGTGAATGCATTAGATTTTAGACCTTCAAGTACATCTTCTACAAACTCCAAATCCATGGTACTAAGGTCTCCAATCTGCACCACCATTTCATACATGGAAGACTTAGCTTATATGGCACCTAAATCGACGGTACAAATTTCTGAAATTGTATCGGATGATAGTACCAATAGGGTTGGTGAGAATGGTAGATCATCAGGCCAATCTAAACCAGGAAACAAGGCTCCTCCTAAACTATCTCGGAAAGACAAAGGGAAGGACAAAGTGGTCACCCCTGAGTCTGAAGTTGCGAGTTCATCTCGTACCAATGTGAATGTTCCTAAGAAAAACAGACGTTTTCGAAAACGAAAGAATGCTACCAAACCAAAGGAACAATCACACAACTTCACTCCGAAAGAACCCTCACATACTCATTCTCCAAATGTCAAAGGTACTAACCGTGGTTTTCAAAATGTGACAGATCAAAATATGAGAAATGGTAGGCGTAAGAACAAGGAGAGTGGATCAAAAGAAGGCAGTCGTCCGAAGCCATTTGCACATAAGCCTAGTTTCATGAAAAACAATTTTTCCAATTTTGTATATCATAGAACTAATAGGCATGTACCACGAACTCCATTTCAATGTTATGAATGTGAACATATAGTTTATGGATGTCATAGCAATTTTCGTTGTCAAAATCAATTTAGATTTGGGTACTGTGCAAATGCTTTCGTGAATGATTACTTTGTTCCTAACTATCATGGATTCTACAATCGTGGTTATCATCATACTCATATAAAGAAATCTAATCCAAAACCCAAACAAAAATCTCCACCTAAGGGAAAACAGGAACATGTATCCAAACCTGCTAATCCTAATCAGAAAGGACCCAATACCAAATGGGTACCTAAAAATGTTTCTTCGTGATTTTGCAGGACGGTCATGTGTGGTACATGGATTCAGGGTGTTCCAAGCACATGACCGGAAGGAAGGAACTTCTCGCTAACTTTAAACAAAAATATGGCGGGAACGTTCGGTTTGGGAATAAGCTTTCAGCACCAATAATGGGATATGGTGATATCCTTCATCATAAAATCACCATCAATAAAGTAGCCTATGTGGAAGGCTTGAGTCACAACCTGCTCAGCATTGGAAAGTTCTGTGACAAGAAACTTGAGGTTAACTTTCGGGAAACAAGATGCTGTGTCCGGACATATGATGGACAGGAACTCATTGAGGGTACTCGCAGGTCGAATCTCTACACCGTCAATTTCCGGAAACAACGACCATTCACAGAAGTATGTCTCCTCTCAAAAGCAACCTTCAATCAGAACGTGTTGTGGCACCGGAGACTATCCCACCTGAATTATGCTACAATTAATCAACTAGCTAAGACAGGCTTGGTGACTGGTCTCCCCTCCTTGAGGTTCACCAAAGAACAGTTGTGCTCAGCATGTGAGATGGGGAAGATCAAAAAATCTTCGCACAAGCTGAAAGTGGAACACAACACCTCCAAACCACTTCAGCTCCTCCATATGGACTTGTGCGGACCAATGCGTGTACAAAGCATCAACGGGAGGAAGTATGTACTGGTAATTGTGGATGACTTTTCAAGGTATACATGGGTGAACTTTCTCAGAAGTAAGGATGGTGCTTCAGACATCATCATTTCCTTCATCAGAAATGTGCAGGTCAGACTACAACTTCCTGTTCAAGTGATTCGCACCGACAACGGCACTGAATTCAAGAATCGCAAGCTTGACTCGTTTCTTGATTCTGTCGGGATCACTCACACCTTTTCGGCTGCCAGAACACCTCAACAAAATGGGGTTGTTGAGAGAAAGAACCGTACCCTAGTGGAAGCTGCCCGCACCATGTTGACATTCTCCAAGCTTCCGCTACACTTCTGGGCTGAAGCCGTTGCGTCTGCCTGTTTCACTCAAAACCGATCTCTCATTACCAAAAGGTTCATGAAGACTCCGTATGAATTGGTGTACAATCGACCTCCCAGCATCAAATTCTTCAGAGTTTTTGGTTGTGAATGCTACGTGAAGAATGATAAAGACAATCTTGACAAGTTCAGTCCAAAGGGTGATGAAGGTGTTTTCATTGGGTATGCCAAGGACTCTCCGTCCTACCGTGTCTACAACAAGAAGACAAGATGTGTGGTTGAGAGCACAAATGTGGATTTTGAAGAAGGCATTGAAGAAGATTCTACACCAGCCCCAGTTGCACCAGGAATCTCTGGTGTTCTGGCGTCTGATCAACTTCATGGCAATCCCATGACTTCTTCTTCACCGGCAAACAAACCATCTTCTTCTAACTCTAATACTTGTGATTTGGATGAATTGTTTGAATTCTTTTATAAAGATTTGCCTGCACCTGCTAATGTTGCTCTTCCTATTCCTGCAGTTGTACAACCAGCACCTCATGTCATGGTCTCTACTACTGACATTTCATCTTCCAACCTCCAAGGCACTTCATCATCGTCTGCTTCAGCATCACCAAGTTCTAGAGTATCTCCTGCACCTGCTGAGGGGGAACCTTCCCACACCTTCCAGCAGGCTCCGGTGGTAAATGTTCCAAGTCCTCAGAGTGGTGCTTCCTCCACAATGCCTACTACAAGTCAACATCAAGACATTCCTACACCTGCACCACAAGTGGCAGGTCCCAGTACAACCGCTCAACCTGCTCCACAAGCTGCTGGCCCTTCACTTGTCTCTTCAGACACACCAGCAGCTCCTGGTCCCATTGTGGTACAATCTCAAGTACCACCTACTGTTACCACTCTAGCAACGACCAGACGTGAACCCGAGTTCTATATCGATCTGAGGATAGAACCTTTACCCCCTCCAACCTTACCCCATACAACAAAGTGGACGCGAGCTCATCCACTCCAATAAGTGATTGGCAGCAAGTCTGCACCAGTCAAGACAAGGTCTGCAACTCAAAATGAGTGCCTATTTGCAGCTTTCTTATCAAGACATGAACCCTTGAACGTGACGGAAGCCCTTGATATCTCTGACTGGGTGACCGCCATGCAAGAGGAGCTGAACCAGTTTGAACGCTTGGGTGTCTGGAGACTTGTACCAAGACTAAAGAACAAGACAATCATCGATCTGAAGTGGATCTTCAAGAACAAGAAGGATGAAGATGGGATTGTAACCAGAAACAAATCTCGTCTAGTAGCCAAGGGATTCAAGCAACAAGCGGGAATTGATTATGATGAGACATTCGCACCGGTGGCCAGAATTGAAGCCATTCGGATCTTCTTAGCCTATGCCGCTCACAAGAACTTCACTGCCTACCAGATGGACGTGAAAACGGCCTTTCTCAACGGCGAACTTAAAGAAGAAGTGTATGTCACTCAACCTGAAGGCTTTGTTGATCGTACCAAGCCTAATCATGTCTACATCCTAGATAAGGCTCTCTACGGGTTGAAGCAAGCTCCCCGTGCCTGGTATGATCATCTCTCCAATGCGCTACTAGATAATGGTTTCTACAAAGGTAAAATCGATCCTATTCTTTTCATCAAGACCGAAGGTGATGATATCTTGTTAGTTCAAATTTATGTCGATGATATCATATTTGGTTCTACTAACTCAGATATGTGCACTTGGTTCAGTGATCTCATGACCACCAGGTTTGAGATGAGTATGCTCCGGGAGTTGTCTTTCTTTTTGGGACTTCAAGTTCTACAAAAAACTGATGGCATTTTGATTAATCAATCGAAATACATCGGTGATCTTTTAAAACGTTTTCACATGGACACTTCTTCTGTTGCTAAAACTCCTATGGCCTCGGGCACTTTGATCGGTGCTGACCCAAAAGGGAAGCCTGTAGATCAAAAGACTTATAGAGCCATCATTGGTTCTTTGTTATATCTGACGGCAAGTAGACCGGATATTATGTTCGCTACTTGTTTTTGTGCTCGCTTTCAGGCAAACCCAAAGGAATCACACATGATGGCAGTCAAACGCATCCTCCGGTACCTGAAAGGCACACCCAACCGTGGGTTGTGGTATCCCAAGGAGTCTGGATTTGAGCTCGTTGCATTCTCGGATGCGGACCATGGAGGTTGTCAGTTGGACCGGAAAAGCACCTCCGGGCACGTCCAGTTCTTGGGTGATAAGTTGGTTAGCTGGGGGTCAAAGAAACAACATTGTGTTTCCACATCCACAGCCGAAGCAGAGTATGTCGCTGCTGCCAGTTGTTGTTCCCAAGTATTGTGGATGCGGACCCAACTGCGTGACTATGGCTACAATTTCAATCACATCCCCATCTACTGCGACTCCAAAAGTGCCATAGCAATCACTTGTAATCCGGTTCAACACACACGCACTAAGCATATTGATATAAGGTATCACTTCATCAAGGACCATGTGGAGAAAGGTAGAATTGAACTTTACTTTGTCAATACCGAGTATCAACTTGCGGATCTTTTCACCAAGCCTTTGGATAAGAAACGGTTCAATTTCCTAATCTCCAAGTTTGGCATGTATGATCCTCAAGAGTGATCGTCTCTCAACTCCTAAGTCCCTCATAACCATGACTCAGTGTTCAGTCATCTGTACTAGACCACCGTATCATCGTTGTCTTGGACTCATTTGTTGATAGATTTGGTATCGATCTTAGTGTTTTTGCATCTATCTTTTTCTCGTACTTGTATGTATTACTAATCTTTTGGCTTGAGTGTGCATATGTCAAGGGGGAACGCTCCCTTCCTACGCATGTTCCCAGGGGGAACAGTGTTTGTCTGTGCTTGTTCCGAGGGGGAACGATGACAGGTATGTCACACCGCACTAAGTCACCAAGGTAAGTTTTCTTTATCCTTATATATCTACATATATAGAATTTATTTTCATTTTCTTTCTTTCTTTTCTCTTGTTTATTAAAAAAAAAATCAGATTTATATACAAGTTTTTGTCTTTTTCCTTATTTCTTTCTCTCTCTTTCTTCTCCAACTACACCTTATTCATCTTCTTCCCAAGTTTTTCCCCAATTTTCAAATCTTCATCATTTTTTCAAGAATCATCACCATCTTTTATTGATTTTCAAGGTAAAATCACTTATCTCATTCTACATTGTTGCCATTTATGCTTTTAATGTGATAATTTTTGGCTTGTTTTTGAAAAACCCTCTTTTAAATTTCAAGGGTTTATCAAAAACCCCTAACTCAAAATTTTTGGATTTTGAGGGTTTTGGGTTGGTTGTTTGTGCTATGTGGTTTCATTAATTATGCACATCTTGATTGGAGCTTTCTAGTTATACATTTTGTTTGGTATTTGGTGGAAATTGTTGAGTTTGTGTTTTTCACCATTGATGGTGTTTTTGAAGAACTCATAAGTGTCACTCATTTTTTCTTGAAAAAACCCACTTGTTGATCTTTAAAGGTAAAATGTTGTGGTGTTTTGGTGGTTATGAGAGTGGTTTGTGGATGTTTTGTCACATATCTTGGTTTGTTTTTTTTTAATAACCCATTTTTGATTTTTCAAGGGTTTATCAAAAACCCCAAACTCACTAATCTTTGGATTTTGAGTTCTTGAGTTGGTTGCTTGTGCTTAATGTGTTCATTAATGTTGTGAATTGTTGTGGGAGCTTTCATTTCATATATCTTGTGTGTGATTTGGTGGAATTTTATGTTGTGTTGTTTTTTTTTTTTTTTTGTGTTTTGGTGTTTATAAGGCTTGTTTGAGATGGTGCTAATTGCAATACTCCAATTTTTTTACTGTTAATCTTGTTTATGGGCTTGTTTTTTTTTTATGAAAATGTCTTGGTTAAGTTTTACATAAATAAAATAATAATAATAATAAAAAAAAAAATACAAACAACAGAAAAGAAATAAATCAAGTTCAAAGATAAATCAATTTTCATCAAATCACATTGCAAACGAAATGAAATCATCAATTAAAAAAAAAGAGGATAAGATTTTTTTTTAATCATTTTTTTTAGAAAAGTTGATTTTTTTCTTTTCTCTTTTGTTTTCCCTATTTTTCTTTGGTCTTTATCTTCTTCTTCTTCAATTGTTTTTTCTTTTCCCACCGGCTGTAGAGTTTCAACCAAAGAGGTTGTTGTTCTTGTTAATCTGTGAACTCTGGCCTTTCATTCGTGACTTCCGGCCGTCGTAGTTTTGAGTTCCGGCCACCGAAAGTCGCCTTCCGGCCTTGTGGATTTTCAGACTTCCAGCCGTATTGGACCTGCTCCTGTTGTTTTTCCGGCTTTCTGCCTTGAACCGAGACTTCCGACCATCGCAAGATTCCGGCGTATGGACTTCGGCCTTGTGTTTCTGAGTTCCGGCCATCGTGATTCAGACTTCCGGCCTATAAAAACCAAATTTAGGCCTTCTGACAAGCCGTTTTCCGGCCTTCTGACAAACCGAGACTTCCGACCTTCTATCATCTCTTTCGACTCTTCCGACCACCGCAAGACGAAAACTCCGGCGACCGGAGCATCAAGTCATCCCCTTCTAAATCCAAGTTCAATCCCGGATCTGATGTAGAACCAAATCCCGGAACAACAAATTCCGGATCTGGTTCTCTTCCTCATCGTTGTTTTCTAAGGACCAAAACCCGGAACAAAGCAATTCCCGGATCTAGAGTTTTTTTTAATCCCGGAACTCACCTCGCCGGAATCTTCATCGGTGGTGTTTCAAATTCCGGACCCACCCCCCCCCCCCCCCGGAATTATAACCAAAAGTGAAGACCGGCCTGAAAGTTGGTGAGTTTGGATGGAGAGCTTTCCGGTGCGTTTTTGGAAGGACAGATGTAGGTAACCGCCGTGAACCACCATCTTCTACTACTGTATCCCGGATTCTTCTCTCGCCGGCGACCGGACCGGCATCCCACCTGTGATCGGACCGAAACCTTCGAATCCCGGAACTGGATCTGAATACCGAAACCACATGGCCTCATTCTCCTTTATCTCGAATCTGCTTCTCTTTCCATTTACCGGCGACCAGACCATCGTTTATCCCTCGACGAAGAACGCATTTCCCGGAACTGAGAGTGAATCCCGGATCTGAACCATGACTGGTTTTGTGAATCTTGATCGGATCTGAGTAATTTGTCAAATCCCGGATCTGGTACTCTTCCTCCAGGTTTTCTAAGTATTGATTCCCAGAACAGTAAATCCCGGACCAGTTATCAAACCTTCGTGACATCAGATCTGAAATCCCAGAAGAAAAGATGAAAGAAAAGATGAAAGCATGGGTTGTTTTCCTTTGTTTTTTCTCTTGAGTTCTTTTGTGTCCTTCCAGACTTCCGGAATCCCCATCCCCTTTTTATTTTTCTTTTTCAGATCTAAAACCCGGAACTCTGTATGTGCTCTTTTGGTTTTCTCTTTTTTTTTGGTAAAGTGTTTGAGTTTTTTTTTTTGAGCAAGAAAAGCCTGGCAGAAAAGTATAATAAAAAAATGATGAGGTGTTGTTTTGTTTAATGCAAGAAAGAAAAAACAAACAACAAAAAGGGGGGGAGGAAAAGGAGAGAAAGTGTGGCTGATTTTCAGCCTTTCACTAATCCACATAGATGGCACACACCTTCCTCATGCCACCACACTCCACACACATCTGGCACTTGCTCCACACACGCCAACATTAAACAAAACACACACATCAGCACCATCATGGCATGCTTCTCTTGAAACCTTTTTTTTAAAACAAAAAAAAAATCATCGTGGCATGCTTCTTCTTTTTTTGTTTTTTTCTTTCCTCTTTTTTTTTTCTTTCACTTACTGTTTGAGTATGTTTTTGTTAGACTTAGTTGTTTTTTTTTTCTCATTCTTTTTATTTTTCTTGTGTTAATTTTTGTGTGATTTTTTTTAGTTGTTTTACAATTGTGGAATTGCTAGAATGTTTTGGTTTTGGCTCCTATATACCAATTTTTTGTAAACAATCATTTTCCGGAACTATTGGGTGTGTACATGCCATGACTTGTTTGATTACATGATGAATTCTTGGCTCCCTTAATATTTTCTTTGTGTGTGCACCTAGGCATTGTCGGTTGTATGTGTGATTCGAGTTTACTTGCATACTTGATAGTTTGAGTAATTGTGTGTCCACCTTACTTAAGTCAATCCTTGTTATGTTTACCTGTCTCACCATGCCATGGTACCACCTTATCCTGAATATCTTAAGTGGTCACTATCTTGCGGGTTGGTAAGGTTGTTGATGGTTTCTTGAACTTTTCTCAACGTGAGAAAAATTCACACTCAATGTGTTGTGCTATTTTTTACCAAATCTCATGACTTAGTAAACAATAACACACCTCAATGCCGTGTGTTTTATTCTCACATCACTCACTTTTGCCTTTACCTCTTTACTAACCGATTATTTTTCAGGTATAATGGCGAAACCGAGCTCCTCCGCTCCCCGTCATGTAACACCCCAAAACTTTGAGGATTATTTATGTTACTCTTAATTCTATTAAATCAGTTTTTTTTTTATTTAGAAAAATCTGATTTATATTTGATTTCTTTATTTAAAATTTATTTATTAAATAGTTTGAATAAAGATAGGGATGATAGGGTTTTTAGTTGGAGTAGGATTAGGATGTAGATAGCTTTAAAAGTCTATCACCTAGGCTTTTTCTCTCCTCATTTATTGGTAAGTTGAAAGTCAAAAAGAGAGAGAGAGAGAGTCAAAAACGTGAGGGAGAGTGAAACCGCCGGAGTATTGTGAAGCCGCCGGAAAATCGCAAGGGTCGCCGGAAAGGAAGCGGGGTTGTCGGTTTCGTTCGCGTAGTTAAGTCCCCGGTTTCGTTCTGTAGTTGTTGTTGTATTCCGCCGCACCGGCCATAGTTGGTTGCGGTGGTGGTTGTTGGTTAGCCGCACCGGCGACTGCCGGACGTCGGTTTACCCGCCGGGGTGGGCCGGCGATGGTTGTTTGCGGTGGTCGTTGGACGGCAGGGTCGTAGCTGACCCCGTCGGTTGGTTGCGTTCTGGCCAGCGGCGAGGGTGGTGTTTTGGGCCGCTGCTGTGGTTTAGGTGATGGCCGGCGATGGTGGTGGTGATCCGCTGCTGTCGCCGCTGCCTCCTCGGTGAGTCGATGGCCGGCGGTGGTGGTGAGAAATCACAACAGCCGCTGTGGTGTTTGCAATGGTCGACGGTGGTGGCGGGTCTTCTCGTCGCTGCCGTGTTCGGGACGACGGTTGGTAAGCCACGGCTGCCCGTTAGAAGTGGAATGGGAGGGATGGACAGCCGGGTTAAACCCGTGATTAGTCGAGACCTCGACTTCGTGTTAGCGTGCTAGAAAGCACAAGTTTCACCGCGCATCTAGTTGGGTCGTTTGTGAAAAGAGTTTTGATTATAGGATTTATTTCGGTACTTAATTTTCAGATTTGTTGCGTGTGGATTGATTAAGTGTTGGATATTGCATTCGCGTGCTTATCGAGGTTTCGAGGTGAGTGGGTTACGTATCCTATATTGTGGCATGTAAGTATGTGTGTATGTGTATATGATAGTTGTTGAGATAGCCGGATCGTGAAACGGTTCGAAGAGCGAGCAATCGCTAAGGCCGGTCGTGAGGCGACTCGGTGAGTGGGCAACCACTAAGGTCGGAACTGCGGGGCGGTCCGATGAATGGGAAACCGTTAAGTTGTGTTAGTTGAGTATATATGTATATATGTATTTATATGTTGTGATATAGTGTACGTTTATCTGCTCACTAAGCGGTTGTGCTTACCCCACGTTTTATTTTCTCTTTTAAAGGTACTAGCTCGAGCGTGGATAAGGGCAAGGCTCCGGCTTGACGGGTTCCGGCGAGATGGCTTTCGATCTTAGTTGATTTAGTTATTGAACTTAAATTTTTTTTTTTGGAGATTTATTTAAATTGACGTAATAGTTTTTAAAGTGAATGATTTTTTTTAATAAAATTTTAGTTTTTAAATTTTTGGGCTTTACAACTTGGTATCAGAGCCGAGGTTTAAGTGAACCAGCACGCGCACTGGTGGGTGTGTGTGTGGGTGGACTTAAACTAGGCGATTTTGGGAAAAATATGATCGAAAAGGCTAGCGGAACCGTCGAGACGGAGGTGAGCAATAAACGTATTATTGTTATACATATATATATATGCACGTATGAAGTAAAAATTGATATTTTTGTGTAGTTACATGCGAGTAGATACTATATGGATACCCTCACATATGTGTAGTTACATGCGAGTAAATGCTTTATGTTATGTTAGTTGGGATTGTTCGTGTGCAAATACCTGCATAGTCAATAGGTTAAGGCCCATTTAGGACGGTATCAAACCCAAACGAATACACCGTGGTCTGTTGAGGACGGATCATCGGGCATGTTCTTGTTTGATTGTTGCCCGGTGGTTTGAAATTGGCGGCCATGTATGGATGGCTATAGCAATACGGCGCCAATAATAGTGTTACTATAAACTCCGTGTAGTGTTGGATCTGATTAAGTTCTGGGGACTTTAACATATTGATGACAGTAGGGATGAGCATATGTGTTTGCATGTGTTTAGTGCTAAGTGTGGTACCTAAGTGTGGTTAGATGAACTAGTTATAGGATGGCATGTGCGCTATAACTAGAAATAGGTATCAGCATGAGCACTAATAGAATAGGAATGCGGTTAGATGAACTGCCTCACGTGAATGTAGACTAAAATGCCTCGAAAACTTCAGAATGGTGGTGACTAGGCAAACACCTGAAGGGAGCGGGGCTGATCAGACGGACCAGCTTGCCGCACGGATCACGGAGACGTTGCAGGCGATTCTGCCCGGACTCTTTTACCAGATGAGAGAGGAAATGATTCAGACCATAGACCAGCGCATTGATGTAGCGCTTGCGGCACGCAGTACTGGGTCTGGGAGCACTGCACAGTCTCAGGTCCGAACCGTCACATATAAGGACTTCATGATGTGCTAGCCGCCGTTTTTCGAGGGGCAGAAGGACCCCGTTGCTTGTTACCGTTGGTACTCGGCGGTGGAAGGGGTGTTCCGCACAAGCGGATGCCCGGCGGGCTCGAAGGTGATTTTCGCGGTGAATCTGTTGCGGAATGCAGCTAAGGACTGGTGGGACCTCGTCCTAAGGAGGCTCTCCGAGGCCCAGGTTACTGCCTTGACCTGGGAGGAGTTCAAGGTTATGATGGATGAGGAGTTCGCGCCTAGCATCGAGCGGGAACGTTTGGCAGCTGAGTTCTTGAACATGACTCAGACGACCGAGTCGGTGAACGAGATCACCGCAAAATTTCTGGAGAAGTTACTGTTCGTGCCAGGCTATGCGAACGACGAGTCCCTGAAGAAGGCTCGTTACTTGGGGGTCCTGAAGACAGACATCAGAGGGGTAGTGTCGACAAAGAGATGCCAGACCTTTAGCGAGATGGTAGATACAGCGAGGGCACAAGAGTTACATCTGGAGGAGATTCAGCGCGGAAGCGCAAGGCAGATGATCAATCGGCGCCAACCAAGCGGTTCAAGGGGACGAGGAGCGAGACCCGAGGTGGATCGGCAGCGGTTTGCGCCAAGTACGGGCGGAACCACAAGGGGGAGTGTAGGGCTGGGGAAACGGTATGCTACAAGTGCGGCAACCCGGGCCATTTTAGCCGCAACTGCAAATCAACAGTGAAGACCTGCTTCCGTTGTTTCAAGCCGGGGCATATTCAGAGCGACTGTCCTCAGCTGAAAGGCACACCGGCTTTACCTACAGCTTCCGCGCCGCTCCTGATTACCGATGGTACCGTCAAAGGGAAGAGTGGAACCTCTTCTGGTCGTGGGCGAGCTTTTCAGATGACCGCCGAGGAGGCTCAAGCGGCACCGGACGTGATCACAGATACTCCTCTAGTTACGTTGCGCCTTTGTAACTGTGTTGAACTGTTTGTTTAATCTTTTTATGCTTATCCACTCAATGCATGAATCAGGCATATTCTCTGTAAACAAAAAACCTGCGTTAGTACTTTTCGACACGGGGGCCACGTGGTCCTATGTGTCGCATAGGTTTTGTAAGGACTTCCGGTTAGAACGTGGTAAGTTGGATAAGCCCATAGCAGTAGATGTAGCTGCGGAAGAGGTACAAGTAGTCGAGGACGTGTTCCGAGGGTGCGTCATAGATATCTTTGGCGTGCAGTTCAACATCAACCTCATACCCATCCCCATGAATGGGATTGACGTAGTAGCAGGAATTGATTGGATGTATCAGAATCATGCGACGACTGATGTAGCGGGACAGTTGGTGCGTATCCAGAACCCAAGTGGGGGAGAACTGGTGGTGTACGGTAAGGGCAGTAGAATGAACACTCTGTTCTGCTCGGTTGAGAAGGCGCGGAAATACATCCAGCAAGGGTGCTCGGGTTTCTTGGCTTACGCGGTGAGTGAGCAAGCGAAGGAGGGAAAACCGGCGGTAGCTGATGTACCGGTAGTTAGCGAGTTCCCAGATGTGTTTCCGGAGGACTTACCTGGCCTTCCACCCGATAGGCAGGTAGAGTTTGGTATCGATTTGGTACCCGGAGCAGCTCCGATCGCACGAGCTCCTTATCGATTAGCGCCACCAGAGCTTCAGGAATTGTCGAATCAGTTGCAAGAACTCTCGGGAAAGGGGTTTATCCGCCCGAGTAGTTCACCATGGGGAGCGCCTATTTTGTTCGTGAAAAAGAAGGACGGTAGTCACCGTATGTGCATAGACTACCGAGGGCTCAACAAGTTAACCATCAAGAATAGGTATCCTTTGCCTAGGATTGATGACTTGTTTGATCAGCTTCAAGGAGCGTCGTGGTTCTCTAAGATCGACCTTCGGTCGGGGTATCACCAGTTGAAGGTGAAGGAAGCGGACATTCCCAAGACCGCTTTCCGAACCCGTTACGGCCATTTTGAGTTTTTGGTGATGCCGTTCGGTCTTACCAACGCTCCAGCCGCTTTCATGGACCTAATGAATCGGGTCTGTCGACCGATGCTCGATCGGTCCGTGATTGTGTTTATCGATGATATCCTCGTCTACTCCAAGACAAAAGAGGATCATGTTCTGCATCTGCGAGAGGTGCTTGAGGTGCTGAGGAGGGAACGTCTCTACGCCAAGTTTTCGAAGTGCGCCTTCTGGTTACAAGAAGTTCAGTTTCTGGGCCACATTGTGAACCGGGAGGGCATCAAGGTAGACCCGACAAAGATTGAGGCGGTAATGAACTGGGAGATTCCGAAGACACCCACCGAGATCCGGAGTTTTCTAGGATTGGCCGGTTACTACAGACGGTTTATCAAGAACTTCTCCAGGATCGCGATGCCTTTGACGCGATTGACAAAAAAGAGCGTGACGTATGAGTGGGGACCCGAGCAGGAGGAGGCGTTCGAAACCTTGAGGAAGAAACTTTGTGAGGCACCGGTGTTGACCTTACTGGAAGGGGTGGAAGACATGACGGTCTATTGTGACGCATCGTACCTTGGCCTAGGGTGCGTTTTGATGCAAAGGGGTCGAGTAATAGCCTATGCGTCGAGACAGCTGAAGCCGCATGAGGCTAACTACCCCACGCATGACCTCGAGCTTGCGGCAGTGGTTTTCGCCCTTAAGATTTGGAGGCACTACCTGTACGGGGTGAAGTGCACCATTTATACGGACCACCGCAGCCTGAGGTATTTCTTGGAGCAACCGCACCTGAATATGCGGCAACGGCGATGGTTGGATGTGGTTAAAGACTACGACTGCGAGATACTTTACCACCCGGGTAAAGCGAACGTGGTTGCGGATGCTTTGAGCAGGAAACCGTCGCCTTTATCTTTGCGAGTTTCGCATCTGAAGATGGCCGTGACTACTTCGTTTCTGGAGTTGGTTCGTCAGGCGCAAGAAGAGGCGAGTCGGGAAGAGAACCTGAACAAGGAACGGATTCGGGGCCAGTTGACTTCTTTGGTGAGAGATAGTCGGGGACTGTTGACCAAGTTTGACCGTGTGTGGATTCCTCGTGCGGGTACAGCTCGGCAAACCTTACTTGAGGAAGCACACAAGTCCAAATTCTCGATTCACCCGGGAGCTACCAAGATGTATCGGGATTTGCGGACCGATTATTGGTGGCCGGGGATGAAACGGGATGTAGCGCGACACGTAGAGGCGTGTTTGACCTGTCTGAGAGTGAAAGCGGAGCATCAGAAGCCTCACGGCAAGCTTCAGCCATTAGAGATTCCGGAATGGAAGTGGGAGAACATCGCTATGGACCTGATCACCAAGCTTCCGAAGACTCCTCGGAAGTTTGATGCGATTTGGGTAATAGTGGATCGGCTGACTAAGAGCACCCACTTCCTAGCTATTCGCGAGAGTTCAACGGCGGAGCAGTTAGCGGAGATTTACGTGAAGGAGATAGTCTCGAGGCATGGGGTGCCAGTGTCTATTATCTCGGATAGGGATGTGCGTTTCACTTCCCGATTTTGGGAGAGGTTTCACTCAGAGTTGGGTACTAGGTTGCATTTCAGCACCGCGTACCACCTGCAGACTGACGGTCAGAGTGAACGCACGATCCAGACTTTGGAGGACATGCTTCGAGCTTGCGTGTTAGACTTTGGTGGCAGTTGGGATACGTATCTGCCATTGGCGGAGTTCTCGTATAACAATAGCTACCACTCGAGTATCCAGATGCCGCCTTATGAGATGCTGTACGGGCGGAGATGCCGAACTCCTATCTGTTGGGGTGAGGTCGGTCATCGTGTTCTCGGGAGTACCGAAGTGGTTCAGAAAACCACAGAGGATATCCAGAAGATTCGGGAGCGGTTGCGAACGGCTCAGAGTCGGCAAAAGAGTTATGCCGATCGGCGGAGGTCGGATTTGGAGTTCCAGGTGGGTGACCGTGTTTTGCTGAAGGTCTCACCTTGGAAAGGAGTGATCCGGTTCCGTAAGAGGGGCAAGCTTGGTCCCCGCTACATGGGACCGTTCACCGTTCTCGCGCGAGTTGGGAAGGTGGCCTATCGGTTGGAACTACCGGAGGTGTTGGGACAGATCCACGACACTTTCCACGTGTCTCAGTTACGTAAGTGCTTGGCGGACGAATCCGCGCACATTTCAATAGATGACATTCAAGTGGATGAGGGCTTGAATTATGTTGAAAGACCGGTAGCGGTGTTGGACCGGAAGGTGAAGAAGTTGAGGAACAAGGACATCGGGATCTTGAAGGTGCAGTGGCAGCACCGTAAGGGTTCCGAGTGGACCTGGGAACCGGAAGCTGAAATGCGGGAGCATTACCCGGAGCTTTTCTCCGATTGATTTCGGGGACGAAATCCCGGTAAGTGGGGGAGAGTTGTAACACCCCAAAACTTTGAGGATTATTTATGTTACTCTTAATTCTATTAAATCAGTTTTTTTTTTATTTAGAAAAATCTGATTTATATTTGATTTCTTTATTTAAAATTTATTTATTAAATAGTTTGAATAAAGATAGGGATGATAGGGTTTTTAGTTGGAGTAGGATTAGGATGTAGATAGCTTTAAAAGTCTATCACCTAGGCTTTTTCTCTCCTCATTTATTGGTAAGTTGAAAGTCAAAAAGAGAGAGAGAGAGAGAGAGAGAGTCAAAAACGTGAGGGAGAGTGAAACCGCCGGAGTATTGTGAAGCCGCCGGAAAATCGCAAGGGTCGCCGGAAAGGAAGCGGGGTTGTCGGTTTCGTTCGCGTAGGTAAGTCCCCGGTTTCGTTCTGTAGTTGTTGTTGTATTCCGCCGCACCGGCCATAGTTGGTTGCGGTGGTGGTTGTTGGTTGGCCGCACCGGCGACTGCCGGACGTCGGTTTACCCGCCAGGGTGGGCCGGCGATGGTTGTTTGCGGTGGTCGTTGGACGGCAGGGTCGTAGCTGACCCCGTCGGTTGGTTGCGTTCTGGCCAGCGGCGAGGGTGGTGTTTTGGGCCGCTGCTGTGGTTTAGGTGATGGCCGGCGATGGTGGTGGTGATCCGCTGCTGTCGCCGCTGCCTCCTCGGTGAGTCGATGGCCGGCGGTGGTGGTGAGAAATCACAACAGCCGCTGTGGTGTTTGCAATGGTCGACGGTGGTGGCGGGTCTTCTCGTTGCTGCCGTGTTCGGGACGCCGGTTGGTAAGCCACGGCTGCCCGTTAGAAGTGGAATGGGAGGGATGGACAGCCGGGTTAAACCCGTGATTAGTCGAGACCTCGACTTCGTGTTAGCGTGCTAGAAAGCACAAGTTTCACCGCGCATCTAGTTGGGTCGTTTGTGAAAAGAGTTTTGATTATAGGATTTATTTCGGTACTTAATTTTCAGATTTGTTGCGTGTGGATTGATTAAGTGTTGGATATTGCATTCGCGTGCTTATCGAGGTTTCGAGGTGAGTGGGTTACGTATCCTATATTGTGGCATGTAAGTATGTGTGTATGTGTATATGATAGTTGTTGAGATAGCCGGATCGTGAAACGGTTCGAAGAGCGAGCAATCGCTAAGGCCGGTCGTGAGGCGACTCGGTGAGTGGGCAACCACTAAGGTCGGAACTGCGGGGCGGTCCGATGAACGGGAAACCGTTAAGTTGTGTTAGTTGAGTATATATGTATATATGTATTTATATGTTGTGATATAGTGTACGTTTATCTGCTCACTAAGCGGTTGTGCTTACCCCACGTTTTATTTTCTCTTTTAAAGGTACTAGCTCGAGCGTGGATAAGGGCAAGGCTCCGGCTTGACGGGTTCCGGCGAGATGGCTTTCGATCTTAGTTGATTTAGTTATTGAACTTAATTTTTTTTTTGGAGATTTATTTAAATTGACGTAATAGTTTTTAAAGTGAATGATTTTTTTTAATGAAATTTTAGTTTTTAAATTTTTGGGCTTTACACGTCAGTCTCATGACGTTCCATCTCAACCCATAACTTACCGAACACTTACACCCGAAATGTGAGCCATCTCAGACAGTATTTACCCTTTTGCCCACTACCGATCTTCCGCACCTAATAACTTTTACCTCGACCCAGATACCTTCACTTGTTCTTACCCGATTATAGTTGAGCTTCTTCGCAACCACCCACTCACCCCACTTCTCACTCGCCGAGTAGATGTCCCTGAAGTTTACATCCAACAATTTTACGACTCCATGACATATGTTGAAGAGAACTCTTCAAAACCGGCGCACTTCAAATGCATGGTTGAAGTTATTGAGTATGAGCTGACTCCAGAGAAATTCTGGCATATCTTACAAATCCCTGGTGGTGACTTTGAACCTGATGAGCATCTGTCGAACGATGAAATGATTGAAATGATCTATTGCCTCGGATATGCCGACACACTCTCGAGCCTTAGTAAATTCACACGCAACTCTCTCGCGGGAATCTGGGATAATTTTTTCACTATTCTCAACAAGTGTCTGTCTTCCCGCACTAAGGGCTTAGAACAATGTGGCAAAGAAATGAAGCAAGTATTTCTTGGTTGTGCCTTTGACATTCGGAATACTGACTACCGATACTTCCTATGGAAAGAATTCGTTGGCGTGATCACAGACAAAGGGAATCCAAAGAAGGCCAGGACTTTTGTCCCTTATCCCCGGTTCTTGGGTCTTATTATCCATCACATCCTCGACGAAAACAACTTTGATCCAAGAACAGATCTCCCTATGTATCCTACTTGGTCTATGACTAGACTGAACGACCGCTCATCTGATCCAGTGGGCGTGATACCTATGAAGATTCCACAGTCTTTACTTGATGAAGCTGATCTATTTTCACCGATTGTGCGAGCTTACTTAGAACTTTCACCTCTACCAGGTACTCCAGAGCCGGAGACTGGCACCCCGGAGGTATCCCCTAGACGAGCGAGTGAGGGTTCTGAGAGTGATCACTCATCTGGGGATGATGATCAAGGGTGTGAGTATGAGGTGTCGGGGGGAGATGACGGGGGTAGACTAGGCGGTGAAAATGATCATTCCGGAGATGCTACTACACATGTTGATAGATCCACTCTTCTCACTATGTTGGGTCTAGATTCTGATGACTCCGATGATTCCGATGATGACCACCACGTTGATGGTGCTGGAGGTATAAGGATTGAGGGAGACACTCTAGTTGAAGAAAGTGAGCTGAGTGTGGGACGAAAAAGAATTGATGAGCGTGTGATAGGACCAGAGGTTTTAACCGGTCCTCCCCTACCCTTAGGTAGTAGCCGGGCACCCACATCCGCTACCCGCACGCATTCGTTCGATGCGGGTATTGAAGCAGACACCTCCCACCCAGAGGTGCAATTGCACGCCCCCCTTAGCCACTCACTCACCTCTCAACAGGTGCGTGTTTCATTCCACGGGGACTTAGCACAACGGCTATCGCGCCCTCACTTGGAGGGTAGTGGTATTGAAACAGGAGGATCCCTGCCCCGATCCCCAACCTTCCTTGATGAACACATGAGTCTAGAGCCTAATGATACACTTTTAGGGACACATACTGCCAGTCTGAGTGACGCAGTTTCGGCTCCACCTTTCACGATTCTAAGTGACGTGACCGGAACCCCGAGAGTGGCGCCCCAGACGGGTGTTTCACGAGGACCGGAGGGAAGACCTACCACGGCTATCATCACGCCAACCGTGAACGTAGGCCACACCGTTGACTCAACGGTTGTGCAAACGGGTACTCTATGTGAGCCCGGTGTTACTTACCCGGCATCTGTTGTCAGGGATATTGTGGACAGCGCCCTAAAGGCTGTCCGAGAGGAGTTTGCCGGCAGGATTGCAGTACTTGAGGCCCAGTTAAAGGGCAAAGGGCAGGTGGTTGAACCCGTGCGAGATCCATCACCACCTCCCCCTCCGATATCACATCCGAGATCTACCGCTCCCGCTTCTTCCTCCGAAGTGACCTTAATGACAATGAGGTCAATCTTCTGGGGTACTTGAAGCGGTTCACCGACACATCACTTCCCGTGAGCCATCCCGAGCCGGCTACCTCCTCTTCTCAAGAGGTAGTCTCTTCTATCCAGCGGCTCGAAGGGAAGCTTGATGCCATGAAGACGGAGGTCCAGTTTGATATATCCTTGGTCAAGGGTTCTCTCTCCGGTGTTCAGACTCAGATTAGAGACCTTCAGACCACCTGCCGTGCCGCGGCCGAGCCAGCCAGACGAAGACACGACGACCGTGATGACCCCGATCGCCGTGAGGGGGAAATCACGAAGAGGGCTCGGCATATCTCCTTGGCTCTGACAGGCACATCCTCCGGCACCGCACCTTCCGGTACTCGCACGGACACCGGTGCCGACGTACAGCATTCTCAGCCTAGTCAGAGAACAGTCGTTGATGTTGAGATGAGTTGCCAGACATCTTCCTCGCTATCTTTTGGTTCTCCTCCACCATACATGTCTCCTCTTCCACTCACGCCGTCGCCGACATGTCATGATCACGACAGACCTCCGCCTCGCATGCCTTCGCCTGTTCCGTCTGTCTCACCTCCTCGAGCATCACCTACTGTACCGGACTTCTCCGCATTTGGCACTCCGCCGCCACCTCCTCGCTCCACAGTCAGATGTCGTGCACCAATCAACCCGGTGACTCATGGCCCTCAGCGACCGATTCATGGTCAATGGAGGCAGCCATCGGTATCACCTCCCAAGGTGATCTATCCTAATGAGAAGGGTGCTCTTTCCAACCGACGTAGATATGTGGAACCGCGGGTACCAATTCGGTGGGACAGAGAAAGGAGACGCGGTCGATACCTTGAGGACTCTCACAGATCTATATTCACGGACGAGGTACTCGACTTGCCCATAGAGAAGTATCTTGGGATCACTAAAATGCCAAAGTCCGATCAAGTCAAACACGTCCACTGGATGAAGAGCCAAGCGAAACCCCAAAGAGATGTATTCTTCTACAACAACCCAATCTTTCTCATTAGAAAGATTTCCTCCATGTGCTTTCAAGGGTTATGGTTCTCTGTCTTCACAGTCGTTCGTAAGAACACCAGAGTGTATACATTCTCCGAAGCCGACTTCGAAAACGTACACATTGATGACATTGAGACTTTGTTCACCGATCTGAAGACGCTTACTAGTCGACCTCAGGCTTTCTACGAAGGGCTTGAAGCCGTAAAGCGCTTCATCGTGAGAAATAGGAGGAACTCAGAAATATCAGACTTTCAGATTGGGTTGGAGAGTCATCAAAACACCATCAACCTTACTCCGCCGAATCAGGATTTCCCCAATATCGATCGCTATCCTCTCTTTGATGTTATTGAGAAACCATCCCTTGGGGTAGTTTATCCGAATGAGAAAGGTGAGAAGAAATTCATGCGGTGCGATGAGGTCCACAAATACTGTGATGGTACTCTTCATTTTATCAATAAGGGGTTGGCTACGGAAGAGAAAAGACGTGAACTTGAAGTACAGAAGACTGGTCACTGGATGGATCCCACCATGTTAATTAAGAAAGCCTTCAAGATCATCGCACATCGTCTAGAACACCGCAATGTTCTACGACGTCTTGAGTCTTTCTACGGGCTACGAAAGATAGAGGGTCCGGCCAAAAAGCTCGAGGAGAGACCACCACCACCACGGAGAGATGAGGGATCATCAAGGAAAACCACTTATGCGAGGAGAAAGACTTTGAGCAACCATCAACGGCGACGAAGAAATTGACACAAAGGGGGAAATTGTTAGATTTATTTGTTAGTTGTGTCAATTTGTAATTAATTCAAACTATGTTCCTTTAATTGTAATTTTGATATTTTGGCCCAAGTGTTTAGGCCCATGCTTTCTAAGGCCTTTTGGCCCTTTTAGTTCAAGTATAAATAGGAGCTTAATTCTCCATTTGTACTTTCCACTTCCCTTGTAATCATTTGAGAGCTTATGAATCATTTGATGTCTTTTACACTTAGTATATATATTTCATCATGATCATTACTCCATCACTCTAGATTTTGTACTTAGTGTTTTATCATATAAAATCTAAGTGTTCATTGTGGTTGATTTGGAACCCACACTATGCATATGCACGTGTGCATATTACAAAATTATCTGTATGCACAAGTGCATAGAGTCCAGATGGAGAGCTATGAGTATGAGGGTGCTCCTCGGTTTTTTTATTTAGTTGAAGTTTTTCTTTGAACCTAATCCTAGTTAAGTATAACTTATTTAATAATTCTTAGAGCATCGAGATTTAAAAAAATTTAAGATAATTAATATACATATACTGTAAAAATAATAGTTTTAGCTTACATTTATTTTTTGAGTAAATTATCTGCTTCGTCCTTGTTTAGTATAAGGTCATAAGTTTCTTCTCTAAATGATTACATATTACTAGTACACTAAACTATAGTTTCTTTAGTCGTAAGTTAACTTTCTTACACATATATATATATATATATATAAAGGGAAGTTAATTTGCAAACCATAAAAAACGTACAAACCGTGATTGCTTATCTTGTGTTTTATATAGTATACTTGAACAAATTCTAATCTACATCAATCTCTTATCCTATTTGATTTTCAGGCTAACATGGGTTGTATCCAAGGTTGTCAAACTCGCGATCAAGCTCGTAGGCTCGTACGAGTTTACGATCCTAGCCTACAAAAACTAGCCGGCTCGCTTATAGGATCGTTTTTAGGTAAGCTCGTGTAGGCTCGTAGGATCGCATCGTAAGATCGTAAGCTCGGCTCGGATCGTAAGATCGTGCAGACTATGTTATTTTAAAATTTTGGAGCTATTTTGAGTTTTTGACTATGTTATTTTGAGTATTGGTAAGAGTTAAGACTTATAACTATGTTATTTTGAGGATTGTTAAGGCTTAAGAGTTAAAACTTAAGACTATGTTATTTTGAGATGTGGATGTATGTTATTTTGGATGTGGATGTATGTTAATTTGAAATTTAGATGTTGAAATATGGATGTATGTTTTCGAAATTTGAAGTAGGATCTGATAAAATTTATACTGACTTGCAGTAGGTAGGATCTTACGATCCTGAGACCCGAGCTTACGATCCGAGCTTGCAAAGACAAAAACGATCCTAGCTAGGATCCCGATCTTAACAACCTTGGTTGTATCATGCATGTGACCATTTTAATGGAGAATTTTATATGGAATTAAATTAATACTCTATAAATTGCAAACCAAATGGCTGCAATCTATAATTATGTCAAACAAAGAAGTTGATATGTTACTAATGGAGTTAAGGTAAAAGATTTAATACATTATAAATTACAAATCAATAAACTGTAGTCTACAATTATATTAAAAAAGAAACTTGATGTGTAATATCTATCGTATAACCTACATAGATGATGAAACATATAATTTAATCTTTTTCTTTGTTTCTTGTTAATTGATTAAGTTTAGTGGATCAAACCAAACCAATTGAAAAACAAACACAATCTTACCCGGTCCAATATTATAGTCTCAAAAATGGCTATCCAAATATAAAAAATCAAAGCCCAACCCAACACATTCATTGGCTCACAACAACAACTTGATACTAGTAAGTAGAGAGTCAAAGTCGGACCCGTCTGGCGTCCACCCAGGACTAGCGAAGAATCGGAGCGAGTGAAACTAGACCGGTAAGAAGTGGTTATGGTTTGGTAGATCTGTCTTTGTTATAGATTTTTAGGAATTTTAACACTACAAAAAAATTGGCTTTCAGCAACGGACACTTCCGTCACTGATCCGTCACTGAAAGTCGGATCCGTCACTGAAAGTCGGATCCGTCACTGATCCGTCACTGAAAGTCCGTCCCACAACATACCTGTTGCTGATACCTTCAGCGACGGATCAGTGACGGATCAGTGACGGATTTCAGTGACGGATTAGTGACGGACATCTTTCAGCGACGGATCAGTGACGGATCCTTATTAGTGACGGATCAGCAACGGATCCAAATTTTAGTGACGGTTCAGTGACGGATTTAGTTTTAATTTATTTTTAATTTAAATTAATTTTAATTACTAGTAGTGACGGATTAGCGACGGATTTATTTTTTAATTATTTTAATCTAAATTACTCTTAGTGACGGATTAGTGACGGATTTTATTTTAATTTAATTAATTTCAATTACTATTAGAGACGGATTAGCGACGGATTTAATTTTAATTTAATTTAATTGTCTGTCACTAATCCATCACTAAAAGTAATTAAAATAAAAAAATAAAAAAATAAAAAATATATAAAAAACCAGAATTTTATGCACATTCCTGCTCATTCCATAACAATCCAAAATCATACAAATATACGAAAATCAAATCCAAATCCAAATCCAAATGTACTACAAATGCTAAATTCAAGTATCCAAGAATCACCCTTCAAGATAAGGACCTTCCCAAGAACCCAGCCCACCGATACTCCTAGTCGCCTTGACGGCAACTCAACCCCTACTAAATCAGCCGGTGACGAAACCTGTACCAAGAGGACACCACAAACAAGTGTTAGGCTAGAAGCCTAGTAAGAACTCAAAACAGTACGCAACAATTTTTCATACAAATAAATACATTTTTCATTTGTTTAGAGGAGTGAAGGACATAAACCTACGCCTATTTTCATACATATAATTTTTTTTTTACCATTATAAATATGCCTGAATATTATTACATGACTCCTAACACTTGGCATGTATTAAGATATAACATGTGAATACTCATTTGATAAACCCTAATAACAAGTCAAATTAAAAGCATAAGGTAATACCATTAGCATATGTAAAGTAATATAATCCTCGTTTTTTTTTTTTGAAGAGAACTCACCTGAATCAGCAGCCTAATAAACTGGGTAAATTTATAGCTCCCTCGCAAATCTTGATTAAACTGATAAATTGATGCCAACGTCAATTTCTAAAAGCCTAGATCCACTAACATCCATCTTTTACATTCCACCAACATCCATTCCTACCTAATGTGAACCAAAGATCACACAACCAGAATGAATAAAGAATCAATAAATTTGCTTCCAAAATTTATAATTCATACCAACAATATTTATTAGTTCCTAACAGCAAGGCTTAAACTAATGGATTGTTACAGTATATCTAAGGGATTTAGGGGACTCTCAATGGACTTTTACAAAATGTCAATATCAATTGCTTTGCTTCTCAACATATAACTTTGGTTCCCACTTAGAACAATATTTCAAACAAAAACACAAATACTAACGAGTTATCACTTTTTCGTTGTGCAACTCTGATTATACTCACGAAACACTTCGGTTTTCTTAATAATATAAACCTCGATCAATAACAACTTTCCTTTACCAATCAAACACAACAAAACTCTTCACTTTCCAACTTAATTACTCAATACTCCAAACTAGAATTTAAGAAGTGAAAGAAATAAATTTCTGCTTTAACCACATTACAAGTTATGGTTTTTGTTGAGTCTGATACATTACCACTGCTGATGATTACCACTGCTGGCTTTGGATTGTTACTACTGCTGATTGAGTAAAGGTTACCACTGCCAGTGTGTGATGAGTGAATGAAGATCAAGATTACCACTGCTGTACAAAATTACCACTGCTCTTGAAGATTACCATTGCTGGTTCTGAAGTTAACACTGCTGGAGCAAAGTTAATACTGCTTTTGTTTTTGCCACTGCTATCAAAGATGAAGATAAGGAAAGGATTGCGATGACTTGAAGATATAGACAAGATACGATTTGCTTGGAGATATTTTAGAGATTATCTTGTAATCTAGTTTCCTTATTGTAATCTGTTAAGTCGTGTATATATAGCTGATAGGTTTTATTTTGTTAGATACGAGTTTGATAGCTTTTGTGTTAGAATTAAGAGCCTCAAGATTGTTCTTGAAATCCCTGCAATAGAGAAGTGTTGCACGTCTGTTTGAGCTTGTTCAAACAGATTGGGGCTTGTAGTTGTAATCATTAAGCTATTAAGATCAATACAAACAGTTTGTTTAAATTCATTGTTCTGTTCTATAATCAAAGTGTTATTCCACAAACTTCTTTGATTAAGTATTCTGATTTTAATATTGATATTTAGATCCTGTCAAGTGGTATCAGAGCCTGTGTTCAGAATACTCTTAGATCAATGGATTCCCATGATTCTGTTCTTGTCTCCAAAGTCCCCATGCTCAAACCCAATGAGTTTGAGATGTGGAAAATTAGAATCAAGCAATACATGCTTCTTACTGATTATGCCTTATGGGAGGTAGTTGAACATGGACCTAGTGTTCCTGAACCTGCTGTTGCTGGAGCACCCCCAAAATCTGATGTAGACAAAAAGAGGAAGCAAACTGAGACGAAAGCCTTAAGCACCCTGCTGTTGGCTATTCCCAATGAATACCAACACCAGTTCTGTACCTGTCCTGATGCAAAATCACTGTGGAATGCCCTGGAGAAGAGATTTTCTGGAACCAAAAGTTCCAAGAGAAATCAAAAAGCCCTGTTGAAGCAGCAATATGAAAACTTCACATCTACAAAGAATGAGTCCATGACTCAAACTTTTGACAGGTTTAACAAACTAATTGGAGAGCTTGCTAATGTAGATGTGAAGATGGAGAAGGATGAAGTCAATAGAAAATTCCTCATATCTCTGAGTGAGGAATGGACTATGTATACTGTGTCATTCAGACAAGGAGATGACTTGGAAGATAAGGAGCTTGAAAATCTGTACAATGATCTCAGGATTTTTGAAGCTGAAGTGGAGGCCAAAAGAAGACCTACTGGATATTCACATACAATTGCCCTCTATTCTTCTGAAAATCCTTCTTCAAATATTAATACTGCTAGTACTGCTAATATTAACCCTACTAATAATAACCATGATAATACTAATGATAAACCTTCTTTGTCACAGGATGCTAATGGAGATGCAGTCTTGGAAGCATTCCTTGCCAATCATGTAAAATCTCCTTTGATCAATGATGATCTTGAACAAATCAATGCTGATGATTTGGAGGAGATGGACATCAAGTGGCAGATGGCCATGTTAACCATGAGGATGAAGAGGTTTATAAGGAGGACTGGCAGGAACAACTTTGATGCCAAGAGAGGAGACCTTGCTGGCTTTGACAAATCAAAGGTGAGATGCTACAAGTGCAATGAGCCTGGCCACTTTGCCAGAGAATGCAAAGGGAGTGGCACTCATCAACAAGCCAACAATGGAGGACAAGCATATGCTCCAAGACCCAACAGAGGCAACAATTCCATCTCTTCTCAAGCCTTGGTATCACAAGAAGGCATGGGATTTGATTGGAGTGATCAAGCTGAAGAAGCCATCCAGAATCATGCTTTGATGGCCAAAATCACTGAACCTGAACTTCCAGCAGAGGTATCCTCTAAACTATGTTCTGACTCTTGTGTTGAAACTGTTAAAAAGTATAGGGATCATAATCAGACTATGAGTGATACCATTGATAGGGTAAATATTTTACCCTCGTAAGTAATAAATTCGATGCACTTTTTCTCACTCTTTTTTACATTTCTTATGTCAAAACCACGTAAAAATCACCACACACACTCTTTTGTTTCACACATGCATATATAGGTAATTCTTGCATTTTATCACCTAAAACTTATAAAGATTTCGTTATTTTCAGGGAACGGTGTCATGGGTTGCTTTTGAAGTTTTTTTTTTGCGTGGACCGAAGTTTCAAGCTATCGTGGATCGGATTTTTTTTGTTGTTGGGCCGGACTTCTCTTGGCCGGTTGGGCCGAAACATCCCTTGGCCGGTTGGGCCGAGGCCCATTGGAAAGCTTGGAATTTGGCCCATTAAGACCCATGAACACTTCTATATAAGTGAAGCCTTATGCATGTATTTCATATACCACTTTAAAAAAAAAAAAAAAAACACTAGCTACAAAAACACTTTGCTATCCCTTGAGTGTTCGGTTCTTGTGTTTAGACTGAACTCAAGTTTCGTTCTCCTCCCCTTTGGTTAAACATCTTGGTACTTTAGTCATATCGTTCGGGTTTCCTCGTGACGAGGCCGAACGTGTTCTCTTTTGGGACACTAGGTGGCTTTGCTTTCGGGTTTCTTAGAAACTCGTTGTTGTTCCCGAAAGCATCATCAAGTGTTTTGGTAACTTTGGAATTATAATCTACGTAAAAGTTTTAGTTATAATTGTGTTTTGTTCATTTCTCCATCAATAGCTTAAATATATATATATATATGCTTGAATTGTTTTTGCCATAAACTAATTAACTCGTTCTTATATAACTGTATTTGATTACATATTCATAACATCAACTGGTCACTTTTTCCAGTTCACTTTCTTATTGACTGTTTAACTTTTCACTGGTCAACTCCAGTAATTGCATCTTATCAACTGCTTAACTCTCCACTGGTCAATTCCAGTAATCGCATCTTATCAACTGCTTTAATTGTTGCACTTTATAATTATTCTTGTGGTTCCAACGCGTTTGTTAACTCAATTATTACCTTAGAATCAGCCGTAACACATACCCAAGCATGATAGGCTAATTTCATAGCTTGGGGTGTAAGGTTCAAGTTGGATTTTTAATATGGTAAAGAGGAAAAAGAAGTCTTTTATATAAACTCAGTTTTTGCCACTTCAAGTTTAAATGCCTCATTAAAGATTGTCCTTGGATTTTTACTGGTTAACCAGATGTACGAAAATGCGGTATCTTTTTAGAAGTTACTAAAATGTTATTTTGGGGATATATGAGTGGGTGACAACACTCGTTGCTATTATCTCACGTCTTTAACATTTCATTAAAGAATATGTTTAATAATTAACTAGTAATAATCCAAAGATATGAAAATGTGTTAGTCTCTTCAGGGACTACAATTGGCACTATTCCTGAAGTTGGTATCAGATCTAGTATCCCATTAAAGATTATAACTAATTATTTAACGATGAGTCAGATGCATGAAAATGTGTTAATCTTTCAGAGGTTACGTAAGTGTTGATTTTTAATATATTTTAACATTTCATTAAAGAGTACATCTAAACTCATCGATAAATAATTTGGTTATATGAAAATGTGATAACTTTTCAGAAGTTACTTGGATATCATTTCTGCATAATTGAGATTATTAAATTACTTCCTATCAAATTTACCTATTTTTATTCCAACTAAAAGACTTTACACCCCTGGCTCCTTTTTATAATTGTTCTCTTAAAGTAGCTCATAATCAACCAACCAACCAAATACTTTTTCATCCAAACCCCATTTGAAGTTAACTTTCACAAAGACTGAACTACGAAAGATTGTTTTCACCGCTTCCCTGTGGGATCGATATCTGGTACTTGTACCATTTTTATTACTTGTTTTTAGAAAAACGACAGTAATTGGAGGTTTATACTTGGACCGAAGGTTACTTGTTTTATTTCTTTTGCACACCTGTTTTTGGCACCGCTACCGTTCAAATAATTAATCCAATAATTAAAATCATAAAAGAACGAAAAAGGGTCGTGTAAACCTACGAGCAAGTTTTTGGCGCCGTTGCCGGGGAAGCAACAAAACAATTTTTCAATTTTAGTTTTAGAGAGTTAATTTTTCTACCACCTTTTTGAGAAAAGAAAAAAAAAAAAGAATTTATATATAATTATATATTTTTGAAAAAAAAAAAAACACAAAAAGATTTTTTTTTAGTTTATGCAAAGAAAATCACGTGGGGAATTTTTCAATCTAGACCCCGACATCGAAAGAACTTTTAGACGTCGTAAAAGGGAGCAAAGAAATTTGCAAGCTTCTACTTCGTCTGCAATGGAAGAAGAAAACGCATTTTTAGAAGAACTTCCATTTCCTGGAAACCCACCTGATGGGAGGTACAACAATGATGGTCTACCTCCACCTCTACCACCACCTCCTGGAGGTAATGGTAGAAATCGGCTGCAAGACATCCAACCACGTGTGGCAGAACCACATGCTGGTCCTGTACCTATCATTCAGGAACCTGGACCGCAAGTTCAGCAAGAAAATCCAGATAATGGAATTTTACGAAATCCTCCACCACCTCTTAATAATAATCAGCACATTGAAGATGCAGAACAACACATCTTTCGTCTGGCAAATTCCAAAGACAACAGCATGATGGATTATGCTATTCCTATTGTACATCAGTTGCAAACAGGAATACGTGATCCAACATGCAATGTCCCGCATTTTGAGCTAAAAACTGTGATGTTTCAGATGCTACAAAATAATGGTCAATTTGCAGGATTGTCAAAAGAAGACCCACATGCTCATCTCAGATCTTTCTTAGAAATTGCAGGATTATTTAGACTTCGAGGAATTTCTGATGACGCTTTAAAATTAAAACTTTTTCCTTTTTCATTAAGTCATCATGCCAGAGCCTGGTACTATTCTTTAAAACCAAACTCTATTTTTACATGGGACCAGATGGCTGAAGTATTTTTAAAAAAATATTTTCCACCACTAAGAAATGCTCAGTCTAGAAATGAGATCTGCACCTTCCAACAAGAAGATGATGAGACAGTTCCCACAGCCTGGGAAAGATTTAAAGAATTACTGAGAAAATGCCCTCACCATGGCATTCCCTACTGCATTCAGCTAGAGACATTTTACAATGGCTTGAATTACCCGGCCAGACAAATGCTTGATGCTACTGCAGGAGGAGCTTTTACTGCTAGTTCTTACAATGAAGGATACAATATCCTTGAAAAGATTTCAAATAACAATGGTCACTGGGCAGACTCTCGTGCAAAACCTTTACAATTAACTGGTGTCAAGAACAATGATACTTATTCAACACTTGCTACCCAGGTACGTGATATGGCAGTGATGCTTAAGAATCTCACTACCAAGAAGCAAGTGGTGTCTGGTATTGATGCTTCTGAGGCATCCGAGTTACCTGTCCAATGTGCTTATTGTGGTGAAAATCATCTTTTTGATAACTGTCCTGGAAATCCGGAAAAAGTCAATTACATTGGTAATAATGACAAAACTGGACCTTTTTCACCAACCTACAATCCTGGATGGAGAGATCACCCACATTTAAAATGGAACAGCCCTTCTCTTAACCCACAATTACCTCGGATACAAGGTCAGACTAACCAGTATCCTCAACAACAAAGACAGTCCAACTTTCAAAATCAAGGGCAGTCACATTTTCAAAACCAAGGACAATCACATTTTCAAAATCAAAAGCGTGTCCATTTTCAAGATGAGGAACCACCTAGATTTCAACACACTTCACACAACCATTCACAAAATCACCATCAGACCACCTCTCCTAGATACCCACCAAGGCAAAACCAGCAGGTTGAACCTTCACTAGAAGCCATGATGAAGGGGTTTATTTCTCAAACCCAAGCATCAATCAAAAACCTTGAGACCCAAGTGGGTCAGATGGCTCTAGAAATTAGGAATAGGTCGGCTGGCTCTTTACCTAGTGACACTGAGATTCCTCAGAGACCAGGAAAAGAACAGGTTAAAGCTGTGACTTTAAGAAATGGAAAAGACTTGAGTAAGTCTGAAAAGAAGAGTCAAAATCCTGAAAAGAATTTTGCATCATCTTCTTCCACTCCAACACACACTGACCCACCTAATCCAGCAGAGTCAGATTTTACCTCACCTGTTCCTGACTTTCCACTTTTGTCTCCTGTAACATCTGCAGGGTCCCAAAGAACAATGTGGAAACCTCAGGAATACACCAGTAAGGATATGTCACAATCTAGTGACAGTCACAAGACCATTAGTAACACACTTCCCAAGGAGACAGACACCACTTTATCCACCACTGTGATGAAGCCTGTCTCTGTCACACCTTCACCATCACCTACACCTCAAAAGACTACCACTCCTACTCCAGTCCCTCTCTATATTCCATACCCTCAAAGGTTAAGGAATCAAAGAGAGGAAGCTCAATTTAAACAATTTCTTGATGTTTTCAAACAATTGCATATCAACATACCTTTGTTGGAAGCAATTGAAAGGATGCCAAATTACACCAAGTTTTTAAAAGATATTTTGAACAAAAAGAAAAGGCTGACTGAGTATGAGACTGTAGCTCTGACTGAGGGATGTAGTGCTTTGTTAACCAAGAAAATTCCATCTAAGATGAAAGACCCCGGAAGTTTTACAATCCCTTGTTCCATAGGAGGAAAGACCATTAGGAAAGCCCTATGTGATTTAGGTGCAGGCATTAACCTTATGCCTTTATCTGTCTTTACTACCCTAGGAATAGGTGAAGCAAGACCTACCACTATATCTATTCAGTTAGCTGATAAGTCCATAGTTTGGCCTAAAGGCAAGATTGAGGATGTTTTGGTACAAGTAGATAAATTTATTTTTCCTGCAGACTTCATCATCTTAGACTGTGAAGTAGATCAAGAAGTCCCTATCATCTTAGGAAGGCCTTTTCTAGCAACAGGAAGAACACTGATAGATGTCCAGAAGGGTGAATTAACCATGAGAGTCCATGACCAAAGGGTTACTTTTAATGTCTTAGATTCTCTCAAATACCCTGATGAGAGAGAAGAGTGTTCCACCTTGAGTGAGATAGAAACCTGGTGTGAGGAAAAGACTTTAGGAGAAATCTTGTGGGATGCAGACACTGATGATGAGGCAGAAGATGACAGTGAGGAAATACCCTTAGTAACTGCTGCATTTGAAGTTTTAGAGAATGAGGATAGGAAAACCCTTGTCCCTTCCTTAGAAGTTGCACCAGACATAGAACTGAAACAACTTCCATCCAATTTAAAGTATGCATTTTTAGGAGACTCGGGAAAATTACCTGTCATTATTTCATCTTCCTTAGAGGCATATCAGGAAGAAAAATTAGTTCAGATGCTTAAACTTCATACCAAGGCCATAGGATGGACCATTGCTGATTTGAAGGGCATAAGCCCTACAATATGTCAGCATAAGATCATTTTAGAAGATAAAAATTTCAACTCTGTTGAGCCTCAAAGGAGACTCAATCCAGTGATGAAAGATGTTGTCAAAAAGGAAATTCTGAAATGGTTAGATGCTGGTATCATTTATCCTATTGCTAGTAGTACATGTGTCAGTCCTGTACAATGTGTACCTAAGAAGGGTGGGGTAACTGTAATCACAAATGATAAGAATGAACTCATACCCACTAGGACAGTCACAGGTTGGAGAATCTGTATGGATTACAGAAGACTCAACAAAGCCACTCAGAAAGACCACTTTCCTTTACCTTTCATTGACCAAATGTTAGATAGATTAGCTGGTAAGGAATTTTACTGCTTTTTAGATGGTTATTCTGGTTACAATCAAATTGCCATAGCACCTGATGACCAGGAAAAGACCACCTTTACCTGTCCTTATGGTACTTTTGCTTTTAGGAGAATGCCTTTTGGATTATGCAATGCACCTGCCACTTTCCAAAGATGTATGATGTCTATTTTTTCTGACATGTTAGAAAACTCCATGGAAGTTTTTATGGATGATTTTTCTGTATATGGGACATCATATGATGATTGTTTACAAAACCTGGAAAAGATTCTTAAAAGATGTGAAGAAACGGATTTGGTTTTAAACTGGGAAAAATGTCATTTCATGGTTAAGGAAGGCATTGTGTTAGGGCATCTCATATCCAAAAGAGGCATAGAAGTAGATAGAGCAAAGTTGGAGGTAATTGAAAAATTACCAGAACCAACCACAGTCAAGGGAATCAGAAGCTTCCTTGGCCATGCAGGTTTTTATAGGAGATTTATAAAAGATTTTTCCAAAATTTCAAAACCTCTTTGTTTATTGCTGCAACAAGACCATGCATTTGATTTTAATGAAGAATGTAGAGTTGCTTTTAATATTTTGAAAAAGGCATTGGTCACTGCCCTTGTAGTAGTCACACCTGATTGGTCAAAACCTTTTGAGGTTATGTGTGATGCTAGTGACTGGGCAGTTGGAGCAGTATTAGGACAGAGAAAAGAAAAGATTTTTCATTCCATTTATTATGCCAGTAAAACTCTCAATAATGCTCAAATTAATTATACCACCACTGAGAAAGAATTATTGGCTGTGGTTTTTGCTTTTGAAAAATTCAGATCTTATCTGATGGGAACCAAGGTCACAATTCATACTGACCATGCTGCAATTAAATATCTTATTTCTAAAAAGGATGCAAAACCAAGGCTAATAAGGTGGATCTTGTTGTTACAAGAATTTGATTTGGAGATTGTTGATAGAAAGGGCATTAATAATCAAGTTGTTGATCATTTGTCTCGGTTAGAAAAACAGGACAATTCAGAACCTGGTACTGACATTTGTGAAACATTTCCGGATGAAAAGATTTTTGCTATAAAACAATTGTCAATACCATGGTTTGCTGATATTGTCAATTATTTAGCTTGTAGGATTATTCCTAAGGAGCTAAATAAACATGCACGAAGAAAATTAATTTTTGATTCAAAGAAATATTTATGGGATGACCCATTTTTATTTAAAATTTGTGCAGATCAGATGATTAGGAGATGTGTCCCTAAGGAGGAGACCACTCAGATTATCCATCATTGTCATTCTGGACCATGTGGAGGCCATTTCAGTGGAAGTAGAACGGCTGCAAAAATTTTGCAGTCAGGATTTTTCTGGCCTACTTTACACCAGGACTCTTACAGTTTTGCAAAAAGCTGTAATGAATGTCAGAGAAGTGGGAATATTTCCCACAGAAATGAAATGCCTTTAAATGGAATTTTAGAAATAGAATTATTCGACGTTTGGGGCATTGATTTCATGGGACCATTTCCAATATCAAATAACTGCTCTTATATTTTAGTAGCTGTGGACTATGTGTCAAAATGGGTGGAAGCTATGGCTTGCCACTCCAATGATGCAAAAACAGTAATTAAATTTTTACAAAAGCAAATTTTTTCAAGATTTGGTACCCCACGTGCTTTAATTAGTGACGAGGGTACACATTTTATAAATAGAATGTTGGAAGAAGTTTTAGAAAAATATGACATTAGACACAGAGTAGCCACGGCTTATCACCCGCAAACCAACGGACTAGCCGAACTCTCTAATAGAGAGATTAAAGGAATCCTTGCTAAAATAGTCAACCCACACAGAAAAGATTGGGCATCCAAATTGGATGATGCCCTATGGGCTTATAGGACTGCTTATAAGACCCCCATAGGAATGTCCCCGTATAAATTAGTCTACGGAAAAGCCTGCCATCTACCCTTAGAATTAGAACACAAAGCCTACTGGGCTATAAAAAAATTAAATGCAAATTATGACGAAGCTGGCAAGAAAAGATTTTTACAAATTTGCGAGCTCGAGGAACTTAGGAATAACTCCTATGAAAATGCCAAGCTTTATAAAGAAAAAACAAAAAAATGGCACGACAAGAGAATTATTCCTAAGGAACTCCAAGCAGGTCAGCAGGTACTTTTATTTAATTCTAGATTAAAATTATTTCCGGGAAAATTAAGTTCCAGATGGACTGGACCATTCACAATAGCAAAAGTTCATACCTACGGAGCTATTGAATTAATTGACCCTGAAAAAGGTACAACTTTCAAGGTAAATGGTCAAAGGGTAAAACCTTTCTATACACCATCTGAAAACTCCGAGAAAAAAATAATAAGTTAATACAATTTGTACCTACATAAATTTTTGTCCACAAATTAATTTTTAAGAGAGTACTACAACTTTTTTCGTTTTAAAAATTCGTTTCCTATGAATTTTTGGGTATATTTTCGGCCCATTCTCGATTTTTCATCAAATAAGGCCCAAATTGCAATTTTAATCTCAAGCCCAAGATACAGAGTTTGGCCCATTAAATTTAAAATACTGATTTTTATAAAAATACTGATTTCATTAATTAAATAAATAGATTTTTTTTATGACATCAGCACATTAAATGCACTGATGTATTGGGTGCCGCCGATTTTCATGCAGGTAAACGAGAAGTCTTTTCTTTCTGTCTCTTGTCTCCTTCTTTCTCTCATCTCACTTTCTCTCATCTTTCTTTCGCCGGACAAGAATAACAAACAGTCGCCGCCGGCGACTGCGCCCCCACCGACGAACATCGTACGATCGACAACGACAGGTACGACCTCGTACTCTGACATCGGCACTGACACCTGAAACACCCGTCACCATCTTCGCCGCCTTCGATATACCCCTCTCCCTCGTCTCTCACTTATCGACTGTCAACACCATCGGCGCCGGCCACTCTCGGCGACCGACGACAAGACAACGATTGTACTCTCCTGACCACGAGACTCCACCTGCGACACCCGTCACCGTCACATCGTATCACCACCCTCGCCGGCGGTATCGATCGAAGAAAACCCTAACCCCCGATTTCCCCTTTTCCTTCTTGAGAGATGAAACGATCAAAACCCCTTCCCCCTCCTATAAATACGTTCGATTTCCCCTTGCAACTCCCGATTGACACAATGACGAACAGCTCCGGCCGGAAAAAGCGGACACACCGCCGTCGAACCCGATCGGTGAACCGTACCTACATCACTCCGACTGTGGCCAATCGTTCAGTTTCTGATCAAGCCTCGCGAACCACCTCCGAAGTTGAACTTATTCCAAATGCGGGTTCGGAGTCCATCCACGCGCTTGCCGAGGCTGCGGCTATGTTGTCCACAACCACCACCACCGTAGACCCGACGGACAAGGGTAAGGCTGCGGTTGGTATGGACATGGATCATCCGACACCATCACAGCCGAGACCCACCATCGACTTGAACCACACTCCTGGCGAGGCCTCGATGACCTCCACGGCCAACCCATATGTTTGGAGACTTTAATCAATAATGCCAATAGGTCCTTAGCTCTTAGCCTAGCTAACTCTCAGTTGATACCACCACCACTAGCTCTAGGACAGATTCAACAAACCCCCGGACACCCATTCTCGACTGTGAACCCGTACTTTCCACAATCCACGGATCCCACTATTATGCTCCTAAATGCCTACGGTGTTCCTGTCTCGTACACACCACCACAGCCGATTTATCCACCACCTAACCCATACCCCCCCCCCCACCAATAGTTTCAGTCCCACCACCCGTCACTGTATCGGTTGCTCGCGCCACGGCTGTTCCTATGATTTTGACACCCCGAATGAACCCCATTCCCCCGGTTAGGCATGTGTACTCCCGTCGTCCCGCTGCTACAAGTACCCCGCTTGCTCCTAACCCTATCTCTTGGGCACCACCTTCGGTGCCCCGCTCCGTCCGTAACACTCAACCCTCTCGACCATCTCGAGAGGAGGTACGTCTCTTAACCCTTTTAAGTAATGACACGGCTTTCTTACGATTTAATATATACTTTGATAAACATGCACACTCACCAAAGGGATTTCTCGAGGACACGGTTTCTCGAATACCCAGCATACAAAAGGTGATCAAATTGCATGGGTGGAATATTTTATGTGCCGTACCCGAACCTTACAATTTAAGTTGGGTACGTGAATTCTATACCGAGGCTTCTATACGGGATTCCACGCGAATCCCCGTCAGGGGAATACTTGTTGACTATTCCCCCGCCTCCATTCACGCACTTTTAAACACACGTCCTCACATTAACTCGACATTAGACGCGTTACGTAAGCACTTGTCTAAAGACACTTTGCATGATATATTGTCAACCCTCACCATCCCAGGCTCGGATTGGTACTTCGAGGGTCAAGTTAGACACTTACGGGTAAAAAGCCTTACTCCCAAGGCTAATGTTTGGGCCCACTTTGTAAAGCACACTCTATATCCTACGAGCCACAACTCTAAATTGGATATAGACAGGGTGTTAATTTTATATTGTATCATTAAAGGTTATTTGTTTGATGTGGGTGTGTTGATATCCGCTAATATTAAAGCAAGTTGCACACGAAAAAATGGCCAACTTTTGTACCCTACCATTATCCACGGATTAATGGCTAAGGTCAACGTTTGGATTTTCCCCACGGATATATTCCCAAAAGAACATATGGTTTTGGGAAGAAAGATTTTGGGTAAATTGTTGCGCTCTTGCAAATCAAGAGCTGGCTCGCCACACGTTGAGCCATTACCAAAATCTTGTACACACACACCTACGGACCATGCTCAAACTGAGCAGTTTTTGGATAACTCTAACTTAAAGATGCAGGACACCCGGGAGCTTTACCGCATGCACCACAATCATCAAAGGACTCTCTCTTGGATATCAAGGGTTTTGTTCGAGTTTCGCGCATACGACGTTCACCGCGATAGGGTGTGGCGTGATACGGTCCGCACGATCAACAGAGACCTCCTGTTTGGACTTCCCGCATACCCTACGCTACCACCGTTGGACCCCTTGATTACACCTCCTACTCGCCGCCAGTAGGCCGCGGTTTGCATTCTCTTTCCCCATTCACCAACTCCACTTTTAGTATTGCTTATTTAGTATAACTTGTGTCTTATTTTAATATGCATGTTTGCATTTAAAGTTTAGGGATGTGCCTATATAAAGCAACATACTTAGCACACGGCCCCGTTTTCGCATCCCTTACATTGGGCCAACATGCACAAATTTGTTCCTTCTGTTTTCACATACACAATCACAACCGGCTTATTCATTAGGCCATGTATGATAAGATTTGGGTTTGTTTGTGTTCAAAACATGTCGATATGAGATGCGTACACCTACATGTGTGGCTGGCTTATTCATTAAGCCACACATGCGGCTTGATAACAGTAGTAAGGTTAAGCTAATGATAGCCCACGGTTCGGTTATAAGTCTACGCATGCATGCATGACTGGCTTATTCATTAAGCCAGCATGAGATTGTTAGCTTAACAACATGCCTCAATAAGGCAGGGACCAAAAACAGCACAAGGCTGCGGTTTGATCCACGGCATGTAATCGCATACCCCACATCGTTCCTATCACATCAATACTAGTATAACATTGCTTGTCACCAATCGGTAGCTACGACAAGTTTCAATTTTTAAGCATAACTTGTCGTCTACTAACTTTTGGGAAATAAGTGGACCATCCTACTTTTCAAAAATCCACTACCAAAACCATTATGCAATTCTTGTACGTTTTATATTCCTCTAAGCTAACATCTAGCCTAACATGAATTGTCTCATACCATTGTTGTTTTCCTAAATACTCAATGAGATTTTTTTTTATTCCATTTTCTACCTTTTCTTTACTTACATGTACATACATTCGCTTACACGACATATTGAGGTTAATTTTTGATAAGTTGCATGCACTCGCACTTTTGTACATTCTTCCATAAAAGCTAAGCTCACACACTAACTCTTCTCACTTTCCATATACACTAACCTTTCATCCACATAATCCTTCGAGCCTACTAATTTATGCTCGGCTACTTTTCCCTCTCAATTTTTTACAACCCACCCTTCCAACAATAAACACTTCTCCTTGCTTGGGGACAAGCAAAACTCTAAAGTTTAGGGATGAGTAAACCCCCCCCCCCCCAAAGCCAGTACAAAGAGAAAAACTAAACCAAGAAAATGTTATTTCCTCTCAATACACCACTAACCAACCCACTTCGCACAAACTCACATAGATGAGGCGATTGAAAAAAAAAATTGTCAAAACAGCACATAGGCCAAATGTGGCCTATGCCATACCTCAATATGAGATGATGGCAGTAAAATTGTGCCATTTCATAAGGAGTACAAGTACAAAGGTACAGTACGCACCTAATGCATCCTCCTCTACATCAAACCCTTAAGCTAACATTAGGATGGAAGAAATAACAAAAACAAGCCATGTACCACCTTTTCATCTATTAACACTAACTGTCAATTTAAGTGATGTTGTCATTAGTAAAGTTTTAATTTTTGTCGTTTATGGAACACAACAATCAACTGACACACATGTCATAAGTAAGGAAATTTGTTTTCAAAATTTTTAAATTCTTTATTTCTCGTTGCTTGAGGACAAGCAACCATTCAAGTTTAGGGATGTGATAGGGTAAATATTTTACCCTCGTAAGTAATAAATTCGATGCACTTTTTCTCACTCTTTTTTACATTTCTTATGTCAAAACCACGTAAAAATCACCACACACACTCTTTTGTTTCACACATGCATATATAGGTAATTCTTGCATTTTATCACCTAAAACTTATAAAGATTTCGTTATTTTCAGGGAACGGTGTCATGGGTTGCTTTTGAAGTTTTTTTTTTGCGTGGACCGAAGTTTCAAGCTATCGTGGATCGGATTTTTTTTGTTGTTGGGCCGGACTTCTCTTGGCCGGTTGGGCCGAAACATCCCTTGGCCGGTTGGGCCGAGGCCCATTGGAAAGCTTGGAATTTGGCCCATTAAGACCCATGAACACTTCTATATAAGTGAAGCCTTATGCATGTATTTCATATACCACTTTTAAAAAAAAAAAAAAACACTAGCTACAAAAACACTTTGCTATCCCTTGAGTGTTCGGTTCTTGTGTTTAGACTGAACTCAAGTTTCGTTCTCCTCCCCTTTGGTTAAACATCTTGGTACTTTAGTCATATCGTTCGGGTTTCCTCGTGACGAGGCCGAACGTGTTCTCTTTTGGGACACTAGGTGGCTTTGCTTTCGGGTTTCTTAGAAACTCGTTGTTGTTCCCGAAAGCATCATCAAGTGTTTTGGTAACTTTGGAATTATAATCTACGTAAAAGTTTTAGTTATAATTGTGTTTTGTTCATTTCTCCATCAATAGCTTAAATATATATATATATATATATATGCTTGAATTGTTTTTGCCATAAACTAATTAACTCGTTCTTATATAACTGTATTTGATTACATATTCATAACATCAACTGGTCACTTTTTCCAGTTCACTTTCTTATTGACTGTTTAACTTTTCACTGGTCAACTCCAGTAATTGCATCTTATCAACTGCTTAACTCTCCACTGGTCAATTCCAGTAATCGCATCTTATCAACTGCTTTAATTGTTGCACTTTATAATTATTCTTGTGGTTCCAACGCGTTTGTTAACTCAATTATTACCTTAGAATCAGCCGTAACACATACCCAAGCATGATAGGCTAATTTCATAGCTTGGGGTGTAAGGTTCAAGTTGGATTTTTAATATGGTAAAGAGGAAAAAGAAGTCTTTTATATAAACTCAGTTTTTGCCACTTCAAGTTTAAATGCCTCATTAAAGATTGTCCTTGGATTTTTACTGGTTAACCAGATGTACGAAAATGCGGTATCTTTTTAGAAGTTACTAAAATGTTATTTTGGGGATATATGAGTGGGTGACAACACTCGTTGCTATTATCTCACGTCTTTAACATTTCATTAAAGAATATGTTTAATAATTAACTAGTAATAATCCAAAGATATGAAAATGTGTTAGTCTCTTCAGGGACTACAATTGGCACTATTCCTGAAGTTGGTATCAGATCTAGTATCCCATTAAAGATTATAACTAATTATTTAACGATGAGTCAGATGCATGAAAATGTGTTAATCTTTCAGAGGTTACGTAAGTGTTGATTTTTAATATATTTTAACATTTCATTAAAGAGTACATCTAAACTCATCGATAAATAATTTGGTTATATGAAAATGTGATAACTTTTCAGAAGTTACTTGGATATCATTTCTGCATAATTGAGATTATTAAATTACTTCCTATCAAATTTACCTATTTTTATTCCAACTAAAAGACTTTACACCCCTGGCTCCTTTTTATAATTGTTCTCTTAAAGTAGCTCATAATCAACCAACCAACCAAATACTTTTTCATCCAAACCCCATTTGAAGTTAACTTTCACAAAGACTGAACTACGAAAGATTGTTTTCACCGCTTCCCTGTGGGATCGATATCTGGTACTTGTACCATTTTTATTACTTGTTTTTAGAAAAACGACAGTAATTGGAGGTTTATACTTGGACCGAAGGTTACTTGTTTTATTTCTTTTGCACACCTGTTTTTGGCACCGCTACCGTTCAAATAATTAATCCAATAATTAAAATCATAAAAGAACGAAAAAGGGTCGTGTAAACCTACGAGCAACCATCAAGACCATGGAAGTTGATAGGAGAGAATATAGGATAGTAATTGAGAACCTAGAGGACCAAATCAAGTCCTACAAAGAGAATGAACTCCAGTTTGAGTATGACTACAATTACTAGAAGTGGGAGAAAAAGGAGTTTGAGAAGAAACTGGTAAAGTCTGGTGAGGAATTAGAATCTGTCAAGAAGGAATTAGAAAAAGCTAAGGAAGATCTTGATAAATTCTCCAAATCCTCTAAAGTCTTGGAAGAAATTCTAAAGGCTCAAGTTCATGATGAACTCAAAAGAGGAATAGGATATCACAATACTCCTCCACCCCGCAACCACACTTATATTCCTCCTACCACAGATATCTTAGATAGACTAAACAGAGAGGAACTAAAAGAAGGAGTGTGTGATATAGACCCCTCAAGCAGTGATGATGAGGAAGAACAAAAGGGTAAGACTGAGAACAAATCCCAAGAGACTGTCTCTGAGGAAAATCACATCCTCACTAATGAAAAGGGAGGCATGCCCTTTGTGCCCAGTAAGAATACCACTGCCTCTAGGAAAGGGAAAGAAAAGTTAGTTGACCAGGAACCTGCAACTTCACAACCTGCAAAACGTAGTAAACACACTCATAGGAATGACAGTGATCCTGGTACTTCTAAACAGCCTCAAACAAGTGCCAAACCAAGAGGAAACAAAAGGAATTGGAACAACCAATGGGCTCAAACTCATGGTGTTGATCTGAATAAGATTAACAAACCAAAACCCTGCTTTATATGCTGTAATCTCAACCATCTGGCTAAGGACTGCTACTATAACCCTTTCAATCAAAGAATGACTTTTCAAAATCAAAGGGTCAATTTTCAAAATCAAAAACAGTTCCAAACTAGAAGGACAGATTATAATAGCGGATGGTCTGTTCCAAAACCTGTTGTTAAAAAGCAAATGGTTCAGAAAAGAAAAGGTCAACCTAAAAAGAAAGTCAATGCTCAAATGAAAAAGGTTGAAAAGAAGACTGTGAAGATGGTTACTAAATGGGTACCAAAAGCCTCACTAAGCAATACTATTGCTTCCACAAGAAGTGGTAATGAAAGTGTAGCTTCTGAAAGCAGTGGTAACAATCAAAAAGACATAGAGGTTAACACTGCTGCTAGCAATAGTAGCAGTGGTATCTCAAACACTGTTGCCACTACAAGTTTTTCTCTGAGACAACCCATTGTAACCAAGTATTCAAGTCATAAGATCCCTAACAAGGATTATCTTTTAAAGCTTAACAGATTGACAGAGGTCAATTATGTTAATGAAAAGGGAGAACCCAAGACCATATTGGCTTGGGTTCCCTCAAGACACTAACCTATTTCCGTTATGTGCAGGGCAACCCAAACAGGAATGAGAACTTATGGCATGTGGACAGTGGTTGCTCTAGGCACATGACAGGCAATAGATCCTTTCTTGAAGATTTCACTAGATTCAATGGAGGATATGTTGCCTTTGGAGATAATCCAAGAGGAGGTAAGGTTTCAGGGAAAGGTAAGGTTACAGGAGGTAAGTTAACCTTAGAAGAAGTATACTATGTGGATCAACTCAGATACAACCTGATGAGTGTGTCTCAGGTGTGTGATAAAAAGTTTTTCACTCTGTTCAGTGAAACAGAGTGCATGATTCTTTCTCCAAAGTTTGTAGTTGATGAGAGCTTAATTTTATTAAGAACACCTAGAAAAGATAATGTTTATTGTCTGGACTTAAATGGTATGCCATCAGAAGTTGTGAACTGTCTGTTTTCAAAAGCTTCAATGACTGAGTCCTCTCTCTGGCATAGAAGGATGGGTCATATGAACATTAAGACCATGAACTTACTTGTCAAAAATCAATTGGTCAGAGGACTTCCCTCAAAAGAGTTCACACTTGATGATAATTGTGTAGCCTGCCTTAAAGGTAAGCAACACAAGGCTTCTCACAAATCAAAGACAATAAACACTATCTCTGCTCCTCTTCAATTGTTGCATATGGATTTGTTTGGACCTACCAATGTAATGAGTATAGGCAAGAAATCATACTGTCTTGTGATAATAGATGATTATTCTAGGTTTACCTGGGTTTTCTTTCTAAGAACAAAGGATGAGACAAGTGGACTGATCAAACCCTTTGTGAAGAGAGTTGAGAATCAGGTAAACCTTAGAGTGAAAGTTATTAGATCAAACAATGGGACTGAGTTCAAAAATGTTGATCTGAATTCCTTTTGTGAGGAAAAAGGTATTGAAAGACAATTCAGTGCTCCTAGAACTCCTCAACAGAATGGAGTTGCTGAGAGGAGAAATAGGACACTGATTGAGGCTGCAAGAACCATGTTAGCAGATTCCAAATTACCAATCACTTTTTGGGCAGAAGCAGTTAACACTGCCTGCTATGTGCAAAACAGGGTTCATGTAGTCAAGTCCAAGGGAAAAACACCTTATGAACTGTTCAAAAACAAAAAGCCTTTTGTAACAACCCAAAACCCATAATAATAATAATAATAATATGCATATAATATAAATCCCAGTGATCTAAGTACTCAGTATCATAAACATCAACTCAAAAGTAAGTGGTCTAAGAGTGCATGTGGAACAACCCACCACAGCTGAGATTCTAGAGTATTAGGTACTAAAATAAACTGACACGCTGCTTTAAGCGTTCACCTTCTCTTTTCCTCTCGCTACTCGATCTTTCCCTGAAAAGTATTTAGAGTTTGAAAAAAACGAGGGTTAGACCGAAAGGTCTAGTGAATTCCCCCAAAGAAACAATTGAAACAGTAGTTCCGGCTCACTGGCCAAATCAACAAGTACAGATGTGTTACGGACAAAGAAATCTCACACAGCACAAAGGCAATCATTCACTCCCAGGGAACAATGTCCCGAGGTACCCCCAAATGGTGGATCAAACCAAATGGTAAACACTCCCAAGTAACGTACAGTCCCAAGGTACCCGATGTCCAAACTGCAACACATCTACTTCAAATCATTTCAAACATTACTGTTTAAGCATGCATAAATGTAATCATCAGTTTATCTCATTCATCACATAAAACAGTGTTTAGTCATCATAAAAGCATTTCATAAAAACCGCATGGATACATGTTGAAAACAGTAAAATCAATCCATGCATTTCAGGCAAGGGAACTCACCTGAGCTTAACTCGCTGCTTACTCTACCTCCTGGTATCTGTATAAATTCCTAAGGTATTAGTGATTCGCACTTAGTAAAACCCACAACTAGGATACCCCTAGGCAGACCCAGCACGGGGGTTCCGCTATTCCGAAAACTAACTCTACTGACGCAGCCCTGCCAAAACCCGACTCGGAAAGGTATTTTTCCCGCTTCACAAAACCCGATTCGGGATTCTACCTCTCCCGATTCGGGAAATAGCAATTCCCGATTCGGGAAATGCCAAATCCCGATTCGGGAGGCATCCCACCCCAAAGTCCCGAATCAAAATATCACGAGGTCAAAGTGACGACTAAGTTGGCCAAATCCCCGATTCGGAAATCATAGATTTTCCAATTCGGGAAAGGCAAACGAAGAAATGAGTTTCCACCCAAACACCCAAGCATTTATCCCGATTCGGAAGTCATGAACTCCCAATTCGGGAAACATGAATTCCCGATTCGGGAAACATGAATTCCCGGTTCGGGAAACATGAATCCCGATTCTAAAAACGTAACCAGATCCGGAAAAACACTAGAAATGACTCAAAATTCCTCCTATCCTGGCTTGATTTTCATCGGGACTTATCCCAAAGAAATCCTACATTCGTTCACGACAACTTTACACTAGAAGAGTATCGAATCTTACCTCGAACGGCGAAATCTCGACCTTGAAGTTGAAGAAATGGCTCAAAGTTGCTTCCCAATACACACACTAATCACACACTAAAATTTTTCCCAAAAAGGTAAAATCCTAGGGTTTAGGGTTTAAATACCTTGGGTTTTGGGCCAAGCCCATACCATAAATGGTATAATCCAAGTCCATTAATATCTTTCAAAAAGTTACACATTCAACCCCACATTCCAATGTTTCAATCAATTTAGGTATATAAATGTCAAGAATTCGAAATACTTCGACACTAAAATTCTCGGTTATTACACCTTTCATAGGTTTCTTTGTACCTTTTGGGTGTCCTTGTTCTATCTTAAATACTAAAACTCACCTAGGGAAATTTGACAGCAAAGCTGATGATGGTTTCTTTGTGGGATACTCAATACAGAGCAAAGCAGTTAGAATATTTAATACTGTTTCTAGAACAATTGAGGAAAGTGACAATGTCAAATTCAATGAACACACTCCCAATGTGCATGGGACTGGTCCAGACTGGCTATTTGACATTGATTCACTCACTAACTCTTTGAACATGAGCAATGCAGTTGATACAGATCCTATTATCAAAGAAAAGGAGACAGACACACCTTTTGTTCTGTTTCCTCCTTCCACCATCAGTTCAGAAGAGAAAGAATCAGAGAATGAAGTACAAGAAGATGCTTCTGAGCACCAAGAAGGAGATAAAGAGACTGAAGAAACTCCACAGCTTGAAAGCAATATGGAAAATGAGCCGGGTATACAAGTGAAATCACTCACCCAGATCCCTCAGAATCTGATCCAGATGATTCAAATTTAGGGGAAATCTTATCTGAAGAACCCCTACATCTGACAAGAACTCAAAAGAATCACCCTGCTTCACAAGTGATTGGAGATGTGGCCTCTCCTATGATTACAAGGAAGCAAAGCAGAGAAGCAGGATATGTGAATACTCATTCTGGGATGTTGTCATGCTTTCTTTCCCAGAATGAACCAAAGAAAGTGTCAGATGCCATGAAGGATCCAAGCTGGATAGAAGCTATGCAAGAGGAATTACTACAGTTTGTCCTACAGCATGTTTGGGATTTGGTGGATCTCCCAAAAGGACACAGAGTAATTGGCACTAAATGGATCTTCAGAAACAAGACAGATGAGAGAGGAATTGTGATCAAGAATAAGGCCAGATTAGTGGCGCAGGGGTACACTCAGGAAGAAGGAATAGACTATGATGATGTATTTGCACCTGTAGCTAGAATTGAAGCCATCAGGCTATTCTTGGCTTTTGCATCTTACAAGGGATTCAAAGTCTATCAGATGGATGTGAAAAGTGCATTTCTGTATGGCACTATTGATGAGGAAGTTTATGTCTGTCAACCACCAGGGTTTGAAGATCCTAAATATCCTGATAGGGTTTGTAAGTTGAGGAAGGCACTGTATGGCCTTCATCAAACACCTAGGGCTTGGTATGATACCTTGTCCTCATATTTGTTGGAAAACAAATTTGAGAGGGGTGTCATTGATAAGACTCTTTTCATCAAAAGAACAAAGACTGATATGCTGTTAGTGCAGATCTATGTAGATGATATCATCTTTGGTTCTACAAAGGAAGACATGTGCAAGGAGTTTGAAGAACTAATGCACAAGAAGTTTAAAATGAGCTCTATGGGAGAACTAACTTTCTTTCTTGGTTTGCAGGTCAAGCAGAAAAGAGATGGTATATTCATCAATCAATCCAAATATGTTGCCACAATGCTTCAAAAGTTTGGAATGAATGATGCAAAACCAGCAAGCACACCAATGGAAACTCACAAACACCTTACTGCTGATGTTGAGGGGGAGGAAGTTGATGTTCATCAGTATAGATCCATGATTGGATCATTGATGTATCTTACAGCTTCTAGACCTGATATTATGTTTGCTGTTTGTGTGTGTGCTAGGTTTCAGGTTAGGCCAAATGAGTCACATTTACATGCAGTCAAGAGGATCTTCAAATATCTCAAGGGTCAACCAAGATTGGGACTTTGGTATCCAAATGACACTTCTTTTGACTTGGTGGCCTATACAGATAGTGATTATGGAGGAGCAAACCTGGATAGAAAATCAACATCAGGAGGATGTCAGTTCTTAGGAGGAAGATTGGTTTCTTGGCAATGCAAGAAACAGACCACTGTTTCACAATCAACAACTGAGGCTGAATACATAGCTGCTTCTCAATGCTGCTCACAAGTGTTATGGATTCAGAATCAGATGCAGGACTATGGTCTTTTTTTCTTGCAGACACCTATATATATTGACAACAGTGCTATTAGCATTGTGAATAATCCTGTCAAACATTCCAAGACCAAGCATATAGAGATTAAGTACCATCTTATCAGAGATTGTAATGAAAAGAAGCTAATTCAAGTTCTAAAAGTCCACACTGATGATCAATATGCAGACCTTTTCACAAAAGCCTTTGATGTAGGCAGGTTCATATTCTTGGTCACAAGTGTTGGAATGATGAACTGTGAATAACTCTTCTTCTTGTTACAATTATTCTTGTACTATCTCTGTATATCTTTCTTTCTTTTACTCTTTTTGATAAGTTTATTCATGTGGCAGATGGAGTTTCAGAAAGTACACAAGTAGTGGATGGAGTTCTGGTTGCTGATATATTGATCTCAGTGCAGCAGTCTCTGAAGTGCAATGATTATTGTTACTAAGTCTTTACCACTGCTTGTCATTCGCCCATTAACACTGCTTGTCATTCGCCCATTAACACTGCTTGTCATTCGCCCATTAACACTGCTAGTTATTCGCATGTTAACACTGCTAGCACACTCGCACCATACCACTGCTAGCACAATCGCCACATACCACTGCTCTCACATTTGCATTTTACCATTGCTTATGCATTTGTACTTTACCCCTGCTCATACACACGCATGTTACCACTGCTAGTTATTCTGAGAAATGCCTAAGGTTTTACCACTGCTTTTAAACTAGCCGATGTAATTACCACTGCTTTTAATCCAATGCGTGTCATTACCACTGCGGGTATCTGTTACCACTGCTTTTAATTTTGTTTGACGAATACCACTGCTAGTGTTCATTACCACTGCTTATTTGACCTAGCCCACTTTGTGTTCGTTAACACTGCTAATGGTAGTTACCCCTGCTCCAGAGTGTAGTATATAAGCCCTAACTTGACCGCCTTTTTCATTAACGGCTATTCTACACTTTTGCTCTCAAAAACGTTTGTGATTCTTCGTTGATTCTCTCTCAGTGTTCTTGCATTCGTGATTTACGAACTGATTTCATCATCTGTTTAGGGTTTCTTCATCGATTGCTAATGGATTCATTGCGTTTTGTCAAAGATCATAACAAGGTTGGATATCTTTCCAAAGGTGGGGAATCTGAAGGTTTTGAGGATATTGTCGATTTCTTGGCATCATCCTACATTGCGTATGCTGCGACCATCAATCCTACAGTCTACATTCAACATATGCAAGACTTCTGGTCGAATGCAGTTGTACAGGAAGAAGAAGGGGTCAAAAGCATCCAAACCACTATCTGTGGTCTATCACTTACTCTTACCCCTGCAAAAATCAGACATCATCTACAACTCAATGATGAAGGAGGTATCACTATGCTTTCTACTCGAACCATCATGGAAAATCTTTTAAAAATGGGGTATACAGGCTCCAAAACCTCTTTGAAATATCTTAAGGGTAAGTTGTGCCCTCAATGGAGATTTTTTGTGCATACCCTATTGCACTGCTTTTCAAAGAAGACCACTGGTTTTGGTGAGTTTAGCAGCACTATGGCATCTGCCTTGGTCTGTCTAGCCACCAAACACGTGTTTAACTTTTCACAAATGATTTTTGATGTTCTTGTGTACAATCTTGAGAACATTCCAAATTCTAAAGTTAAAACGTTTTTCATGTTCCCAAGATTTGTCCAAGAAGTAATAACCAAAGAATTGACGGCTGTACCAACTCATGGAAACATCTATAAGAGCTCTGCTCTTGGTCATAAGGTGTTTGCCAATATGAAGAGACCTGCAGAAGGCTCTAATGACCAATTCACTCCATTGTTCTCTACAATGATGAGAGTGAACCACCCCAAGGTGAGGCATCAGGCTTGCAGCCTACACAACCAAGCATTCCCTCTGATGACCTACCCACACCTATCACTACAACAATCCCTCAGTCCCTTGACAAAACCCCCACCCCTACACTGCAAAAATATCAAAGGAAGAACAGAGGAGCTCCTTCCTCCTCTGGTTCTAAACCTCAAGAACCTTTAAGCCAACAGTTGGAGCACTCTCCTTCTGCTTACACCCAAAGGGATACCCATGGAGTGCAGCCCCACTCAAGTATAAAGAAGGTGCCCTCTAAGGAGAAGGATGGGCATGTGGTTGGTGAGGCTCAAACTACTGATGTTGCACAAGGTGTGCATCAGGCCAGTTTGAACATAAGTAAGACCCCCACCACGACAACTCCTAGTGAGAAATCACAGGGAGGACCCAGGTGCCAAGAAACCAAGGGGGCTTCTAGTGCTTCAGCAAGGCTGAAGAATAAAGTCAAAAAGCTCAAAGATCCAGTAATGGAGGTTAACACTTCTAAACCTGGTGAGGGCAGATTTTCACAAAAAGAATTGATGGAAAACTTCAGTACCATTGCCAAGGATTTGAAAGATTTAGAGAAGAATTTCTTTGCTCATGATGAGAGACATGATTCTCATGAGGAAAGGTTGGATACATTGGAGGAGTTGGCTACTGCACAGCATGATCTGCTCAAGGTTCTGGATGCAAGAGTTGTGAAGCAGGCCAAGATAATTCAAGCTCAAGGTGCTGCTATGGCTTCTATGAAAGGCACTATTAGAGCACTGAAGAAGAGGTACTCCACCTTGGTTGCATTCACAAAGGGGGAGAGGAGATCCAAGTTGAAGGGGTAGCCAGAGCTAGAAAAAGAAGTTGTGAATGAACCAGTTCAACATTCTGAGTTACCTGTTAATGAGATATCTGATGTGGTGATGGATTCAGTGGTTAAGGGGGAGAATGAGAAGGAAGATGAACAAGTGAATGAAGAGACTCAGGTTGCAGATGAACCTGTAGTTGATATGGCTGAACCAGAGATCAATGAGGATGATCTGACCATTGCTGAGCTGCTAGTGAAAATGCCTGAAGTAGTCAAACCTACCAAGGGTATAGTTTTCAATGAACCAGAGGTTGTGAAAAAGAATGATCTTTCTGTTGATCCTAAAGACAAAGGAAAAGAGAAGATGATTGAAGAAGCAGAGTCTGATTCTGATACTGAAGTAGATGAGGCTAAAAGGAAGATTTTGGAATATGAAGCTTCAGAGGCTCTTGCTAGAAAATTAAGCCTGGAGGATCAAGAAAGAGTAAACAAGGAGATAGAAGAGAGAAAGAGGATACAAGCACAAAAGAAGAAGCCTGTGAAAAAGACTCAAAAGAAGTCAATTTTAAAAGCTGAGACAGAAAAGAGGAGGATAATGGTGAGGTATTTATCTGGTGCTCTTGGAAAGCCATTTCAATTCTTTTCCAGGTGGACTCTGGAAGAAATTGAGAACAAGTATAATGTCACCAGAGAAGCTATGCACTTGGAAGCCATGGAAGAACAACAAGTTGAAACTGAAGATGTGGCATTGGTCCAAAGGAAGAGGAAGAGAGATCAGATTGAAGAACAGGTTACTACTGAAGGTAATCCTGAACATGGTGTGGAAAAGACTAAGGAAACTGTGATTGATTCTGAGCAGCAAGTTGTCCAAGCAAGTGAAAAGAAAGAAGAGATTGCTGAGAAAACAGTTGAAAAGGAGGTTGAAGTGGCTGATCAGATAGAGGCACAACCATCAAAGGCAATAAGAAAGAAGTCTATTGCCAAGAGGCCAGAGATGAGTAAAGAGATTGAAGAACCTTAAAATATATCTATGTGGATATACTTTGAGAATAATCAGATAGATTATTTCAAGATATTCAGGAGTGATGGAACCAATGAAGTGTTTGCTAATTACCTTGGGATTTTCAGAAAATTGTCCAAAGGTGATTTAAAGAAGATGTATGAGATAGCTTGCACTAAAGAGATTGAAGATTTTGAGGAAGCTAGGATGCTTGTAGAAGATTTGAAGATAATGTTTGCTTTCTCAAAAACAAAAGCAGAGCTCAAGGAGGATGGAAAAAGAGATCAGAATGACAGTATTGGTGAAGGAAAGGTTATTTCCTGGAACACCTATGAAAATAGGGTGTTTTCAGTGAATTTTGAAAAAGGGAGAATGAGTTTCTTTCTGATGGACAAGAGGTATGATTTTGAGCCAATCATGATGGGGAGTATGTTGGAAGTGAAGAAGAAAGCAGAAAATTTGTCTGAATTAGACAAAGAGTTAATAGAAAGATTGAGAGAACAATTGCTGGAGCTGAATGCACATTATTTTGATGAAGAAGTGATTGAGCTAAAACAGAAGAAAATCACAGGTTGGGGAGTTGATCAAAATCTGAGGTATGTTGTACAGATGGATGATGGGTCAGAAATCTGTGATTCTGAATGGGAGAATATCTTGGAAGAGTGTACAAGAGAAAATTTGAAGGAGATGTATGAGCAGAGATGCACTGTGATCAAGGTAGCTGTGAATGACAGAGATGATCCTGATCAAGCTAATAAAAGGAAGTTTGCACTAGAGTGTTTGTTTTGGTTGTTTGAACCATTCAGACTTCTAGGTGTAAAGAATTCAACCTGTGAAGATGTGAAGGAATGGAGATGGTTTGAAAAGTGCAAGGTTTACAGTCTGAACATCAATGATGGAGAAATGGAGTATTATTTTGAAGAGTGTGAAACTGATGCACTGGATATTCAAAGGCTGCAGTGTATGATGAAGGTGAATCTGAGTACAAGTGGTGAACCTACAAGAGCTGCAAGACTGCTGGTAAAGAAGATGAAGTCTTATTTGAAGATCAGACTCTCAAACTTAGCTCCTCATGCTGAGAAGTTAAGTTTAGGGGGAGATTGTTGAGTCTGATACATTACCACTGCTGATGATTACCACTGCTGGCTTTGGATTGTTACTACTGCTGATTGAGTAAAGGTTACCACTGCCAGTGTGTGATGAGTGAATGAAGATCAAGATTACCACTGCTGTACAAAATTACCACTGCTCTTGAAGATTACCATTGCTGGTTCTGAAGTTAACACTGCTGGAGCAAAGTTAATACTGCTTTTGTTTTTGCCACTGCTATCAAAGATGAAGATAAGGAAAGGATTGCGATGACTTGAAGATATAGACAAGATACGATTTGCTTGGAGATATTTTAGAGATTATCTTGTAATCTAGTTTCCTTATTGTAATCTGTTAAGTCGTGTATATATAGCTGATAGGTTTTATTTTGTTAGATACGAGTTTGATAGCTTTTGTGTTAGAATTAAGAGCCTCAAGATTGTTCTTGAAATCCCTGCAATAGAGAAGTGTTGCACGTCTGTTTGAGCTTGTTCAAACAGATTGGGGCTTGTAGTTGTAATCATTAAGCTATTAAGATCAATACAAACAGTTTGTTTAAATTCATTGTTCTGTTCTATAATCAAAGTGTTATTCCGCAAACTTCTTTGATTAAGTATTCTGGTTTTAATATTGATATTTAGATCCTGTCAGTTTTAAAACATGCCTAACATTCGGATTCACAATTGCCACAATTCTTTAAAATAAAGTATTCCAACAAGGTTTATATCACAATAAACACACTCCCCTCGACTAGACATAAGAACTACATACTCGACCATCTTAACGTAAAGTCATCTTTGCAATTCTTAGCTTAGTTCCATACCAAAGAATCTTCTTAACGAATAAACATGCTACTCTCAATTACACCCAATCATCGCGAATTAAACTTACATACAAATAGCAGTGCAAACTTAATAAATGAGGGATAGTAAGTTAGTAACTCAACAAGGTTAACCTTTTCATCTGAACTTTACACATACAACATCCATAAATTTCCCACTATTATGTTACATACAAAAATAATACTTTCCATAATTTCATCCTAATAAGTCAATCGATCAAGGTCGATACAAATCTCTAAAAAAAAGGGTTAGAGTTTTCACCTAATCAACCAATAACCCAAACTTGAAACAAGATCCAACACCAACATCATAATTACACTTACAAGATTAAACCTAACCAAATGACTCCACCAAAATCTACAATCAAAATATGCAGCGATTCTAGCCTGCTAGATCATCACCAATATCATTATGTGCTTCAAAATACCATACGTTTCTTGATCTCCAATCCAAACAGAGTTAATCAACCACTTGCATTCTCTTTCCCTAAAGAAATGTATCATATATAACACAGAAATCAAAGCCCATTCCAACTTTCACATCCAACACTGATTAACCTAATAACCTTAACCAAACACATCCAACACTATCTACTCACCTCAAATAAAACCAAATCAAACTTCGTAAATAGCATAAACCGATTCAAAGCAAAGCACCACCTCAACCAAACGCAGAGGAAACACATTCGCAAACACAAATTAGATCCAATATATTAGATTAAAGCCCAACGTAATTGAATATGACGTAATAAACTCATGTAAAGTCCAATAAAGTTAAATCCACCCTTAATGAACTCGATTATTTTTTAACATAACGTATTACAACATAATGTGGCTTGTTAACTCTTAATGAACTTTAAACTCAACTAAGGTTCGAATAAAGCCAGATATAATCGAACAAATGCCAGTACACTCAATAGATTAAAGCTGAATACAACCCAATGAACCTGATTACAACTTAATAGATTATATTAAGCCTTAATTTACGAGATGTAGCGACCCTTCATGAACTATGTTATTTATAGCCAGGTCTTCGAGTCGTGTATGTATATACACATACATGGGATATTGTGAATGATCGATAGTGACCTATATTAGAACCTAACGAGTATTGGTTGACTCTTAACGAACTTGACCGGTACAAGCTTGATACATGGTTCTTAATGGACTTGGTATCTATACAATATATACATCGTCGTTAACAACTAATATACATCGTTGTCGTAACAACTAATATACATCGATCATCGTTAACAAAACAACACACACGCACATATATAACATAAACATGTATACACATGAGTAAATATAACCCTAAAAAATGGAGAAAACCAAAAAAAAGTTAAATCCGTCACTGATCCGTCACTAATCAGTGACGGAATTAGATCCAATATATTAGATTAAAACCCAACGTAATTGAATATGACGTAATAAACTCATGTAAAGTCCAATAAAGTTAAATCCACCCTCAATGAACTCGATTATATCTTAACATAACGTGGTTTGTTAACTCTTAATGAACTTTAAACTCAACTAAGGATCGAATAAAGGCAAATATAATTGAACAAATGCCAGTACACTCAACTAAAGTCGATTAAAGTTGAATACAAACCAGTGAACCTGATTACAACTTAATAGATTATATTAAGCCTTAATTTACGAGATGTAGCGACCCTTCATGAACAATGTTATCTATAGCCAGGTCTTCGAGTCTTGTCTGTATATATACATACATGGGATATTGTGAATGATCGATAGTGACCTATATTAGAACCTAACGAGTATTGGTTGACTCTTAACAAAGTTGACCGGTACAACCTTGATACATGGTTCTTAATGGACTTGGTATCTATACAATATATACATCGTTGTTAACAACTAATATACATCGTTGTCGTAACAACTAATATACATCGTTGTCGTAACAACTAATATACATCGATCATCGTTAACAAACAACACACACGCACATATATAACATAAACGTGTATACACATGAGTAAATATAACCTTAAAAATTGGAGAAAACTAAGAAACAGTTAAATCCGTCACTGATCCGTCACTAATCTGTGACAGATCAGTGACGGAGTTAGATCCAATATATTAGATTAAAGCCCAATGTAATTGAATATGACGTAATAAACTCATGTAAAGTCCAATAAAGTTAAATCCACCCTCATAGAACTCGATTATATCTTAACATAACGTATTACAACATAACGTGGTTTGTTAACTCTTAATGAACTGTAAACTCAACTAAGGTTCGAATAAAGCCAAATATAATCGAACAAATGCCAGTACACTCAACTAAAGTCGATTAAAGTTGAATACAACCCAATGGACCTGATTACAACTTAATAGATTAGATTAAGCCTTAATTTACGAGATGTAGCGACCCTTCGTGAACTATGTTATCTATAGCTTGGTCTTCGAGTCGTGTATGTATATATACATACATGGGATATTGTGAATGATCGATAGTGACCTATATTAGAACCTAACGAGTATTTGTTGACTCTTAACGAACTTGACCAGTACAAGCTTGATACATGGTTCTTAATGGACTTGGTATCTATACAATATATACATAGTTGTTAACAACTAATATACATCGTTGTCGTAACAACTAATATACATCGATCATCGTTAAAAAACAACATACACGCACATATATAACATAAATGTGTATACACATGAGTAAATATAACCCTAAAAAAGGGGAAAACCAAAAACAGCTAAATCCGTCACTAATCCATCACTAATCAGTGACGGATCAGTGACGGGATTAATTATATATTATTAATTTCTTTTTTAATTAATATTGTCGCTGATCCGTCACTGATTAGCGACGGATTAGTGACACAATTAATAATTTATTTTTTATTTTTTATTTTTACTTAATTCCGTCGCTGTTCCGTCACTAATCAGTGACGGATCAGTGACGGAATCTATTATTTATTTTTTTATTTATTTTGTTACTTAATTCCGTCACTGTTCCGTCACTAATCAGCGACGGAATATATCCGTCGCTGATTAGCGATGGATCAGTGACGGATCAACGACGGAATCTGTTCATGGCCTATCCGTCGCTAAACCGTTGTTGGTCCGTCACTAATTAGTGACGGAATTGTTCCGTCACTAATATCCGTCACTGATGCCCTTTTTTCTAGTAGTAAAGCTTGATCTGATATTGGTTTCTAATAGACCGGCTTTTCAAGATTTTTCAAGTTTTACAAATTTATTGTACTAGTTTTTTTTAGATTTTCTCCAACCAATGTAACATTTCAAAATGTATTTTGATGTTTGATTTCAAAAATTATATTATAAAAACTTGTACAACAAATTTATGTAAAAAAAAAAAAGATTTAAAAGGTAACATTTATAAGCACTTGAATTTATCAAATCGATCTATGTACAGTGGATATTCATGAGTATTTTTGGGGGGAGAGTGATTTCAAAAATTATATTATAAAAACTTGTACAACAAATTTATGTAAAAAAAAAAAGATTTAAAAGGTAACATTTATAAGCACTTGAATTTATCAAATCGATCTATGTACAGTGATGGATATTCATCAATATTTTTTTTTTTTTTGGGGGGGGGGGATGAGTAATTATTAAACCACAGAGACCAAATCTGTAATTATTAAAGTTTAGGGACCAAATCCATAAAAACTCCCAAACCACAGGGACCAAATCCGTAATTTACTCTTTTTTTTTGGGGGGGGGGGAGAGAGAGAGAGAGAGAGAGAATTTCGTATGTAGAAATCCCTTCGCAAAAGACCCCAAGGATCATTAAACACAACTTTGAACCTCACACACCAATTTCAATGCCTTAAATGACTTGTTTAATGCACTTGAATTGGTGTTTATTAAGTAAACAATTTTCCTTTTAGGTTCCTATGTGGGATAAGTTTCTCTCTTCTAAACTAAGTTCCAACATGCGGTGGGTAGTCTTCGAGCCCGGGCACGACTATGCCGTTTTTACCCCATGCCGGTTACCCTCGCGGTGTTACCGGGTGTACCGGTCGGTACCGATGGGCTTGACGCCCTTCTTCACGGCCCAATCCGGATGGTCTTATGACCACAACATGCACCCTTTGCTCCAAGAGCATCACGAAATTAGATGCTATATATTAGAAATCATGAGATTTTGAAAATGATTTTGACAGATTTGTATAATGTACATGTTTGTTATTAAATATATGTTATAGCTGATATTTTAGATATTAATTAAAAATCATTAATGCCCTGTTCTCAAGTTTTTTTAAGAAAGAAAAACGTATGATTTATAAGGAAACTAATAAAAGTGTGTTCTCTGGTTATTTTAAAGGAAGGAAAGGAAAGGAGTTTGAGGAATTTGTGTCTTCTCCAATTTTTTATAAAAAGGAAATAAAAGTAAAAGATTTGGAGAGATAACTCTTCATTTTTTTTCTCTTACCCTTTCCTTTCTTTTTCTTTCCTCTCCTTCCCTTTCTTTCACTTAATTATTAAACTCGGAAAGAGCTTAATAGTAATTTATATATAATCGTGATCTCACAATCTTATTAATTATTATATATTTCATATAAATATAAATATGTGTTTAATATTTAAAAACTTGTATAGATAGTCGTTTAATATGCCAAATTTGGACATTAAGAAGCACGACAAATTTCAGATAATAATTATATATGCATATTATAATCTCCACCAACAGCTCATAAAAAATTACAACAATAATTGATAAGCCTTTAATTAAAATAATAGAACTGTACGTAGCCAGAATCGACCGAAAATTATGGATTCCAATAATTGTTTTATAAGTGTCTTAAAATGTTTTTTAAGACGTTAAAAAGTTTCATATGAATTGATTATAAGATATGAGTTATAAGTATTTGATATTGTAAAGTTAAAATAAAGTAGTCTATATGACACGACTCTAACACTTTGTTTACGTTTTTAACACGATTTTGTCATAATGAATGAAGTTTCTAGAGATTTAATTGATAACAACATGAAAATAGTGAATGATTTCTTAGGCCAACAACAATGGCATCGGTACCGGACCGGTACCGCCACCGGCACCGACGGTAACACCGCCGCGGGTGACCGGTAGGCGGCCGGTACCTAAGCCGAGCGGTACGCCCACACCGACGGTGACATCTCTTTCTCTCTCTCTTTTCTTTTTCTATTTAAATTTTTAACAATTAATTAGAGGGGTATGAAATTGGTACGGTTAAGGATGAAATGTATGGAATAGGTAGGGTAGTGGTAAAGATAGTGGAAAGCTGGTGTGGCAGCTAATGACACCAGCTAATGTGGCAGCTGGTATGGCCTATATGGCCTGTACGGTTAAGGATGGCCTTAGAATGCCTGATGTGAATAAGGCGAAAGAATACTTGTGAAAAATGGACAATTTCGGCCCAAATTTCTATAATAAAAACACGAATCACATATGATTTCTACTAATTCATTGATTCTGAAATCGGATGCATGTACACTCGATGTGGGACTCGAACAATTAGTACATGTTTTTTTTATCTTTCAAAACTTGGGTTTAGTCACTAGAGGGTTTGATTGCCTATTGATTAAGTTTGAATTAGTTGAGATACTTACAAACTATTTTAAACACCTAAGCTTACCATTAAACAGAGCCATATGATTATATAACTAGCATTATATTTTCCTTCCATTAAAAAAACACATTTTGCTTGTTGAAACCACAAGATGATCAAAGGAGAAGTTTCAAATTTGGTTGTACCTTCAAACACTGTTAAAGATGTCTAAAAGAATATCAGGTTTGTACGAAGTCAACAATTAGGAGATTTATGCAGCCCGTTTTAGACACTTTATGGGCCCTGAGCGAGATGTAAAAATGGACCCCCAATAACTACAACATTATTTTTAATATATTGTTTAATCATAAAAATAACATTGAATTTAAGAAATATTAATAATTCATATGAAACCGTTTTTCCGGGTATCCCTTTATTTAAACGGCAATTCATTAAAAGTTAGCAAAAGGTTATTGGAAAAAGAACAGAGTTACACCTTATCAAGACAATTACAAGAAAATGTTCTCCACTCTATGATGCTAATTTTTTTGGGCCGTATTATATATATTTTTTTGTTTTATATTGCTAAGATAAATATTATTAGTATATACTTAAAAACTTTTGGGTCCCCTTTTGCCATTGGGTCCTGGGAGACTACCCGGCCCGCCCTCTCCAGGGACGACCCTGGATTTATGTTAATTATATAATCAAATTATAAAGTTACTATCTCTCTTAATTAACATCTTAACAAACATTTTCAGGATTTTTCATACAAGTGGGTTTAGTAGCTATTTTATATGATAATTTTGAAAAATATCATATAGAAACAAGTTTATGGTAGACACTTATTTTAACAAGAAAAAAAATATAATATTCAAAATAGCTAATACAATATTTTTTTTAAATATCTCCTAAAATCCTTTTACGACGCTTAATAATTGTCATGTATGATAAAATATTACAACACCTTTATATATATATATATATATAGATAGAGGGAAGTTCATTTAAAAACCAAAACACCTTTAAATATATATACATATATATAGAGAGACAAAGAGGGGAAAGTTTAAATGTGAACTCATCTATTATTGCGCCACTTGACAATCTGAATTGGCGCTAAGCTTTATTCAGAATGAATAAAGGTTTATTTATTTAGTCTGAATATTGCATTAATATTCAGTCTGAATATTGTCACATGGCGCGATACTATGATCGTCGTGTTCACAATGAAAGATGAGTTTAAATTTGAACTTAACCCTACATATATGTGTATATATATATATAGACGAAAGTTCAAACGTGAACTCATTTTTGGTTGTGAATATGAAGACCACAAAAATCGTGTCACGTGACATATTCAGTTTGAATATTCATGTATTATTTAAACCGAATAACACTGCATTTAGTGTTATTCATTGAATAACATTGCATTCATTGTTATTCAAAATGAATAACACTGAATGCAGTGTTATTTGGTTTGAATAATACATAAGTATTCAAACTAAATATGTCACGTCGCTGAGATTTGTCCTCATGTTCACAACCAAAATATGAATTCAAATTTGAACTTTCCTCTATCTATCTATCTATATATAAATAGAGGGAGGTTCATACAAGAACAATCCAATTTGCAAGAACAAAGGAACCAAGGAAATCACATGTAATTTTGTGCTGCGATGGAAAAGGCGAGTGTATGCCACTCTCCGACAAGGCGTGTGGGTGAGCCGCGAGTGGGCGTCGTAGCACAAAATCACATGTGATTTTGTTGGTTCCTTCATTCTTGCAAATTGGTTTTGTTCTTGTTTGAACCTAAATCTATATAGAATATATATATATATATATATAATTTATTGTTTTCTCCTATAAACCTATTAACACCTTTACATATTTCAATTAATACTTAACATATTTCAATTTATTAATTGTGTATAGGGTTACATTCAATTGTGAACTTAATTTTGGTTGTGAACATGAAGACCACTAAAACCGCGCTACGTGACACGCTTTATTCACTCTGAATAATGCATGATATACAGAGTGAATATTGTCATGTCGTACGATTTTAATGATCCTCACTTTCACAAAGAAAGATTGGTTCACATTTGAACTTTCCTATATATATATATATATATAGGGTCAGGTTTAAATGTGAACGTGATGACGAATCAAAGCCACACATCTTCGGTTACGGTGGATGCGATCACGGAGGGTGAAGATTATTAAAGGGGGGACCTGTCAAATCCGCCATTATTGACCGGATGAGTGGTTGAGATTCGCCCTCATGTTCACAACCAAAGTTGAGTTCACTCTTTGAACTTTCCTATATATATAGGGAGGTTCAAACGAGAATGACATCAATTTAAGAGAATACGAGAATGACTTTTGTGTACAAAATCATATATTATTAACAAAGGAAAAATTCAGGTACAAAAAACATGTACAAAATCATATATGATTCATATAGTAAATCACATATGATTCATGTTGTTAATCATACATGATTAACAACTGCGCGGGTTACATGCGACTTACATCCAATATGTAACCCGCCCGCGTCCCCTTTTTTTTGGAAGAGGTATTCCAGACCACATTAGGCCCAGACTAATTCTCGACAATTTTGGGCCGAAGCCCAACTGCTAAAGCATGCAGCCCAGGATCGAAGCTCTCGTACCTCCAGAATGCGACCCCCAGTGCTTGAACTCAGGTTCACCACTATGTAGTGCCCAAACCTTACCACTAGGCTTGAACGCGTCCCCTTTTTTTCGTCAGTACTTAATCATATATGATTTTGTACACAAAAATCTTTCTCGTATTCTTTTAAAGAGATGTCATTCTCGTTCGAACCTTTATATATATATATATATATATAGAGAGAGAGAGAGAGAGGAAAGTTCAAATGTGAACCACTTTTTGGTTGTGAACGTGAGGACAGTCAAGAGCGCGACACGTGGCGGCTTTGAGTGTGGTCCCGCCATTTAATTCAATGCCCTCCCATGAATCGCGCCTAGTCACCCGCCGTGGACCTGACGTGGCGCCTAGTCATCCGCCACATGTCGCGCTCTCGGCTGTCCTCACGTTCACAACCACATTTGAACCCACCCCTATATATAGGAAGGTTCATGCGAGAACTATATCAATTTAAGAAAATGCGCGGAGCAATCTCCGCCACTCATCTTCGGTTACGGTGGACGTGATCACGGAGGATTGATGCGATTCATGGGAGGGTAGAGATTATTAAAGGGGGGACCGGTCAAAACTGACTTTATTGACCGAATGAGTGGCTAAGATTGTTTCTCACATTTTCATAAAACGTTATGTTTCTCATCTAAACATTTCTCTCTTTCTGTCTCTCTATATATATAATGGGCAGACATATCTTGACCATCTAATTATTGGTTTACACATGATCTGATCGATATCGATTTTTGGTTCTATCAGATCCAGTAAATTTGATCATTTGATTATTAGAGAATTTGTTGATGCTATAAATTAAACTAAACTCAGGTTCAATCACATCAAGTAAGTTTGACCATGGCTCTACTGGTTTCTAGTTGGTCTAATGGAGTTCAATCTGTTCCTGAAGACTATGTTATGCCACCAGAAAGACGAGCTGGAGATACCGTATCAGTTTGCAACGAGATTCCCGTGATCGATCTTCAAGAAAACCCTAAAAACAATCGATCAGATATCATTCAGCACATTCTAAAAGCGTCTCAAGAATTCGGTTTATTTCAGGTTTTTTATCTTTCTAATTAAGTTGTAACCCCATATCTTGATTTATAGATTCAACTAATATATATCTAATCCACTTGTTAATTTTAAGATCCTTGATGAACCCCTAATAGGTGATCAATCATGAAGTTTCCGAGAAGATGATGGAAGACATGATGCTTTTGTACCATGAGTTCTTTAACATGTCGATTGACGACAAATTAGGTGTTTATTCGGAAACCCCCGGAGCAGGGGTGGACTGTGTGCTTTACACAAGCAGTTTGAATTACGCCAAAGAAGATGTTCATTTCTGGAAAGACACTTTGAGCCACCCATGTCATCCTTTAGAAAAACACACACCATCTTGGCCAGAAAAACCTCCCAGATACCGGTAACTTGTTGATATTGTTATATTTAATCTTCATAGCGAGATTTGTCTCATGCATGTAGAAAGAATAACTGAATCTTACTTGAATTAGTAAGTTATATATATATATATAAAGGGTTTGACGCGGGGCGAATTGTGATATGCGTGGTATGATCGACTAGCATCTAAATCCCGATAACAAATCTTTCAAACGAAAGAAATAAGACGAGAATAAATCTCAAAACTCACAAAGAGAATAAATTGTATTAATCAAGATATGAATTACAAAGAAGCCTAATAGCCTATTTATAATCTAGGTAGGAAATATTTATGGAAACTAAATAAACCTAATTAATTCTAACTTGGAAAACAATTAAAATAATTACCAAAATAAATGCTAAACTTAATAGAGAAGAAACAAAATAAAAGGAAACTAAATATTACTAATCCTAACTAGTTATTTAATAAAATATTTAAACAAACAAATGAAAGCAATATCTTCCGGAATGTTCCGCCGCGGAAAGCAATCAGCGACGGGCTCGCGCCGCGAGCCATAGCTTCGCGCCGCGAGGTCGGCTATGTCACGGTACTTGAATTTCTTCTTTATTTGAGTCTCTTTTCCCGGTTTCCAGAAATAGTTAAAAATCCCCGATACAGCTCGAAACCGATCTGTATCAGACACCCCCACTTGAAAAGAACTCGACCTCGAGTTCTCGTGTAGATCTTTCAATTTCTCGGGGTCTAGTAAGTTGCAGATTAAACGCGGCTTCACTAAATGATCTTTGAAGTTCCAAAAGGGATCACCTTTCAAAGGTTCGAATCGTTTCCAAGTAAGCGATATTTCATCCAATTCGTATGGATAAGAAACCAATGAAATCTTACCCATAGGAACCCTTTCGGCTTGATCCGTAACTTTGGATGTTGAGATCAAGGGAGCATCTTCTTCGGGCTCAATTTTCTTGACTTCTTGCGTTAAAAGCTTCGGTTCGGAAATCTCCTCAACTTGCAGATCTTTATCTTTTCTGACGACTGGCTCGAGATCTAACTTGGAAAACTTAGTGTCAGAAAAGACTTGTTGCGGCTCGGTCGCGATGGCGATAACATCTTGTGGCGGTTCAATTGCGACGGGGATAGATTCTAGAGGCGGTTTAATCACGATGAGTGGTGGTTCGGTCGCGACGGGTGGTGGATCGGTTACGACGACAACAATTTCTTGTGGTGGCTCAATCGCGACGGATGGCGGTTCGGTCTCAACGGGGACGATTTCCTCTTTGGCGATCTCCGGTGATTCTCCTTTCTTTTCTAGCAAGAATTGTTCCACCATAAGTTGTTTCATCCTCTTCCACGATTGGACCGGTCTTTTATGTTGGCGGCGTCTTTGCGTGACCACTTTATCCCACGAAACGGAAGCGGTGCTCTTTAGATGAAAAGCAACCACCTTTACTTGCTTTTCTCTAGAAATCTCTATAACCTCAAAGAACCGATCGACTTCAATTTGCCAATTGAAGAATTCTTCCGCTTCGAAAGTTCCATAGAAAAACGGAATTTCCACTTTTGTATGAATGGCGTGTGCGTTTCTTTTCTGCTTTATGGGTTTTTCTTTCTCCCCCTTTTTAAATTTGGAACTAGGAAAACAAACCCGGTTACAATAATCGGGATGCCTGTCTCTTCTCAGACGCTCATTGACAAGAGTGTCGGTTTGATTGGCGAGGTTAGCGCGGGCAGTGTTGAGGGCCGTGGAAAAAGCCATGGCGATTGCCTCAATACTAGCTTGATTGATGTATGGTTGTGGTGATGCCATCTGAAGGAAAAGAGACAGGGAGTCTGGCTCTGATACCAACTGACGCGGGGCGGAATTGTGATATGCATGGTAGGATCGACTAGCGTCTAAATCCCGATAACAAATCTTTCAAACGAAAGAAATAAGACGAGAATAAATCTCAAAACTCACAAAGAGAATAAATTGTATTAATCAAGATATGAATTACAAAGAAGCCTAATAGCCTATTTATAATCTAGCTAGGAAATATTTATGGAAACTAAATAAACCTAATTAATTCTAACTTGGAAAACAATTAAAATAATTACCAAAATAAATGCTAAACTTAATAGAGAAGAAACAAAATAAAAGGAAACTAAATATTACTAATCCTAACTAGTTATTTAATAAAATATTTAAACAAACAAATAAAAGCAATATCTTCCGGAATGTTCCGCCGCGGAAAGCAATCAGCGACGGGCTCGCGCCGCGAGGTCGGCTATGTCACGGTACTTGAATTTCTTCTTTATTTGAGTCTCTTTTCCCGGTTTCCAGAAATAGTTAAAAATCCCCGATACAGCTCGAAACCGATCTGTATCAGGGTTGGATTCCAATAAGAACTTGAGTTAGTGAGAAGCGTGAGATGTGGTTGCCATGATGCACATTAAGATGAGATGCACAAAATCATTCCCGATATCAACTGCGATTAATGGGTGGGCTTGAGATTAAAAGTGATCAATGATTCAGATTCACTTCTCACACATCTCATTTTAACTAAACTTCTCACACCATTAATCAATCATTCACCTATATATATGCAATTTAGGGTTATCATTTGTCCCACATTGGAAAAGTTATAAACTCTTCCTTGGTTTATAATCTTTAAACAACCTATATAATTGTTTAAGAGATCAAGTGAGTTGAGGATTAGGCCTTGTATGGGAAATTTTATTTTGTAAACCCATATATATAGAGAGATAAGAAATTCTTTTTAAAGGATGTAAACCTACGAAATTTTATAATTATAAAATTATATGAAACGTTTTCATATTCAATTAGTATATATTTCATATTTTCTATAAATCCATATTTTCATTGATTTTGTTAACCAACGGTTATGATTAGTTTACATGGTTTATACCCTTTTAACGGTTTACAAATTAAAAGAAGTCGACTCTCTCTCTCTCTCTATTATATATGTGTGTAATTGTCTTAGTACTTATAGAGTCTTAACCGTCTCCTCTTCTCTTGATACAAAATCTGCATAAATATTTTTTTGTTAATGAATACATCTCATTTAATTTGATTAGGCACTCATTATAAATATTGATTGTTTCCTAGAATAATTTGAGTGCCGTATAGCTAAATACAAAAGGTTTTGATATAATAGTCATATTCTTTTAATTGTATGTGTTCTAGGGAGGAGGTTGGGAGATATGCTGTTGGGGTTCGGAAAATGGGATTCAAGATTTTGGATTTGATCGCGGAAGGATTAGGACTTAAAGAAGGGTATTTCAACGGAGTGAGCCAGGAACAGATGATGTCGATTCACCATTACCCGCCATGCCCAGACCCTAGTTTAGCCATGGGTGTTGGTGTTCATACTGACCCGAACCTTATAACCTTCCTTCAACAAGACCAATATGGACTACAAATGCATAAAGATAGGAAATGGCTAGGTGTTGACCCCATTCCAAATGCTTTTGTGGTCAACATTGGTTACCAACTTGAGGTAATAATTTTATCCGATCTAAGTTTGTGGTTCGTTAACCAAACCAATGCATGAAATCGGAGATATATTGATTTGGTTTTGGTTCACATCGGTCATATCACAAACACGAATCTGAACAACTTTTGTTTTTGTTTTTTTCCCATGTAGATTATAAGTAATGGGAAGTTGAAGAGTGCGGAACATCGTGGGGTCACAAATTCAACTGCAGCTAGAACATCCATCACTACGTTTTTTGGTCCAAATCCTAGTCTTTCGGTTGTTGTAGAACCGGCAAAAGAGTTGGTTACATCAACGAGTCCACAGATTTTCAAATCATATCAATACAAGAATTTCATAGTCGATTACTTGGCGTACTTTCACAAACCAGTTCCCCGCAATGGAACACTGTTGGACCTTTATCGGCTCTAAAACGGGAGTTCTTAACAATAAACCTTGTATCATAATAGCACCTTTGCATGTGCCCGCCCTGACAAGATGTACTTTTCTGCTATATTGCTTCGATCAAAGTATGTGAGATGTTTATTGGTTTTGTGTCCTATTATGTAGCGGAATGTGAAATTTTATTATAAACTATTCGGCTTGTACAAGGTCGTCAGCTCTACAAATCGGACGCTGTTTGGCTACTGTTGAGCTGCTGTTTGGCTATTCAGATGCTGTTTGGCTGCAGTTCAGCTGCTGTTTGGCTGCAGTTTAGCTGCTGTTTGGCCGTCTGCTGTTATTCGGAGGCTGTTTGGCTGATATTCAGCTGCTGTTTGGCTGTCTCGATGCTGTTCAACTACTTCTGAGCTGCTGTTTGGCTGTTCCATTGCTGTTCAACTACCTTCGGTTGTCTTGTTGCCTTTCTGCTAACGTCCTAGTGCTAGCCGTTTTCAGTCTTTAGTTTGGGTGTTTGTTGTCTTGTTTCATTTTCAGGAGCATTGGCATCCTAAATGCCATGTATTGGTTCTTTTGTTTTTTGGTCTGCCTGCGGTACTCCTTTGCTTTCACCTGCTTCACGGTTAAGTTATACCTCGTAGTTTAGTCGTTAAGCCGGTGTTTCGTTTTGGTTGTCTGTTCGGCTTGTCGGTGAGAAGTCTTGTTCTCTTTGCGTCGTTAGCTGTAGTTTTGGTTTGGTGGTTTTGGTTTGTTTCGTGTTTGTTTTTGCTGTACTGGTTGGTTTGTTGTTGAAATAAAGTGTTTTGCTTGCCATTCAAATAAAAATATATGGAAAATTATGGGTTTATTTATAGAATAGTAAACAAGTTTCATTTTTGTTCTTCTAAAGTCACTCAAACTTTATCTGTCCAACAAAAACTACTCAAGTTTTATTTTTGTTTCAATACAATATAATTTAACTTTCATAACTATAACACGTTACTAGGTAAACTTGATATTTTTTATTTACTTATTCTTTAAATACTGGTCAAATCCCTAATTATCTCCCACACCTTCCATGAAGAAACCTTCTTTCTTGGTCAAGAATCCCACCATTAATGTTTTTTCCCCTCTCTGTCGGTAAATAATTGTAATCTTTCACCATCATCAATGGTGATTTTCTTTCTTATTGTCTTAGAGTATTTTTTTATGGTCCGCTTCTTTTTCAAATAATTCTATCTTTGGCTACCTTTTTGATTATTTGAGAAACAAACATTTTTTTACCTTTCTGTTGACCTTATATATGTTATAGGCTGTGTTCTTGATTATTTGAGAAACAAACATTTTTCCATCATGGAATGTGTCAAATATTGGACAGACATATTCTGTCTTGTCCTGTCTCACCTTGTACTACATACCAAACGTACCCTAAAAGAATAACATAACCATTATTGTCCCTCAATCTGACCTCCCGGCCTCTCCCTTAATACTATAAGGGAAATCCAATAGAAATCATTGAAATCAATAATTTAGAGAGAGAGATATAATCTTTTAACAGAATGATGTAATATTTTAATTTAGAGAGAGATATAATCTTTTCTATATATTTTTCTCAAAATACATATTTAAAAATGAAACGAATTCATAATTTTCATCAAATATCACATGTGATATTCACAATCATTTATTATCTTTTCATCATTTTTTCCTCTAAAATTTTTAATACATTTTCACAATCACATGTGATTAGTGTTGTTTATCAAAAAATCTATTATGTATCACATATGATAACACTCTGAATTTTTATATGCATCACATATGATAATATACGTCTGAATATAAGTGATGTATTATCACATGTGATACTATTTAAAACACAAAAAGATCTATAAATATAAATATACATAATCACATATGATTAAGAAAATATTTAAAACTACTTACATATAATTTAATTCTGTATGACATGTGATATTTAATAAATTATTTTTTTTAATTGAAGTTGTATTTAGACAAAAAGGGTATGTAAAATTTGATTAAAAAATATAAATTAATACAATAATAAATCTAAAAGATATTTATGAGATTTTGTAGGGAATATTTCAATTAAAAGTGATAATTATCCATTTTTTATATTCATATTTGTTTATTGTATGTTTTTAATTAAATGATTATGTGGTCCATATCCCTTCTCACCTTCTCGCAAATTGACTGTCTTCTCGTTTGAACCTTCCCCTATATATATGTATAGAATTAGGTTCAAACAAGAACAAAACCAAATTGCAAGAATGAAGGAACCAACAAAATCACACGTGATTTTGTGCATGGACGCCCACTCGCGGCTCACCCACTCGCCTTGTCAGAGAGTGGCCTACACACGCTTTTTCCATCGCAGCACAAAATCACATGCGATTTCCTTGGTTCCTTTGTTCTTGCCTATTGGGTTGTTCTTGTATGAACCTCCCTCTATATGTATATATACATATATAGAGGGATTTTCTTTTGTGAACTTTTTTTTGGTGTGAACTTGTAAACTTTCTTCAAAACGACTATTATATGATGAAATTGGTTCTTGAAATTGTTTAATATGATGAAATTATATCACATGATACATTTTTTGTTGAAATTGTTTCATATTTCAGTGGTTTTACGTGAAATCAAAATGTTTCATAAAAATATATGAAACAGTTTCATAAGAATGGAAAAGTTACGTAAAAAATACCGAAATATGAAACATTTTCATCAAAAAATGGATCATATAATATAAATTTCATCATATTAAACAATTTCATGAACCAATTTCATTGATTTAACCTATGAAGGGATGGAATCGCCATATCTAGGTCAAAAAACCGACGATATTGAGATAAAAACCGCCGGAAAAGTGAAATCCGGTAAGGAACGAGTGTAGACCGGAATGCAAAAGAACAGGGGAGAGTGAACCGGATGGGGTTGAACCGGAGTCAATGGCCGTCTGCCAGCCCATTTCTACGACCTCCGGCAATCGGTGGAGTGCTCCATGAGATACAGTGTCTTTTGACAATTTTTCGTATATTGTTGTGGAATATTGATGTGGAACAAAAGGGGAGTGAAGGGTAAAAAAGTAAATTAAGTAAATATTGTTGTGGAATAATAGAAATATTCGGTGGAAATATCACTCCCATTGTATATGGAGTTAAATTAATACTTTATAAATTGCAAACCAAATGGCTGCAATCTATAATTATGTCAAACAAAGAAGTTGATATGTTACTAACGGAGTTAAGGTAAAAGATTTAATACATTATAAATTAGAAATCAATAAACTGTAGTCTACAATTATATTAAAAAAGAAACTTGATGTGTAATATCTATCGTATAACCCTACATAGATGATGACACATATAATTTAATCTTTTTCTTTGTTTCTTGTTAATTGATTAAGTTTAGTGGATCAAATCAAACCAATTGAAAAACAAACACAATCTTACCCGGTCCAATGTTATAATATCAAAAATGGCTATCCAAATATTAAAACCAATACCAAAAATCAAAGCCCAACCCAACACATTCATTGGCTCACAACAACAACTTGATACTAGTAAGTAGAGAGTCAAAGTCGGACCCGTCTGGCGTCCACCCAGGACTAGCGAAGAATCGGAACGAGTGAAACTAGACCGGTAAGAAGTGGTTATGGTTTGGTAGCTCTGTCTTGGTTTATAGATTTTTAGGAATTTTAAAGCTTCATCTGATATTGGTTTCTAATAGACCGGCTTTTCAAGATTTTTCAAGTTTTACAAATTTATTGTAATAGTTTTTTTAGATTTTTTTTTGAGATTTTTCTCCAACCAATGTAACATTTCAAAATGTATTTTGATGTTTGATTTCAAATATTATATTATAAAAACTTGTACACCAAATTTATGTAAAAAAAAAGATTTAAAAGGTAACATTTATAAAAACTTGGCCTGGTATGGGGCCGAGTTTCGAACCAACGTCCAAATCCACTTGCCCTAGCCCACAACTAAGTTTTTAACCATATGGTCCATATCTACCATTCTTTTATAAAAATATGTTCCATACTTTATTTTGAAAATATTCCAACGACAATATACAAACTTTTACATTTAAATTAAATTTTCTTATTACTATGAATTATAGAATATTATTAATATTAGTTACTTGGATTTCAAGCAATGTCAAGTAGGATTCGTATGTTAAGTGTATAACAACTACAAGCTTCTTATCACCTATAAAAATTGGTGTATTACAATGTTTTATTTGACATATATATGTTATATGAAATGATTTTTATTAGTATTGCTCTGAATTAGTAGAAGACTTATTTTTCTTAAAACATTTTTTTAACATGAAATTTTATCTTCCAATTAATTTGATGTTGTTGAATTGATATAGAAACTCTATTTTAGGAAAGATATATGTAGATTACTAGTGGGTATGTCCACGCAATGCGGCTGGATGCATTTATGTTTTGAAGCCGAAAACTTGAACTAATAATCCCATGTTATCTTTCATTATGTTATTCGGCCCTCACACTTTTAGTTATACGGTTAAGATGATTGGAAAAGTTTAATCCTTACAATTCAACATCAATGTTGGTTGACCCATATGGCATTGGAGTATTTGTTGCAGTTATCGTTCACAAAACTTAAATGTAACATTAGAGATCTATAAGAAAAAATATTAACTTGCAAACAGTCATCATTGCAAGCAGGCTGTGTCTGGATTCTGTTTGTGTCGTGTTCAACCACTAGCTAAACCGCGACCGCAGTTTTAGACCAGATCGGCTGGAACGTCTTGTATAGGACTCAATTCCTCTCTTTTCCTCTTGTATCAGTGTTTTTGTTGTTTTGTCGGTTTTCATTTCTGGTTTTTTCTCCCTGATTCTGCTCTCAGTTCCTTGTGCTGCTAGGTGTTGCTACGGTCGACTTTGGTTTTGTTTTGACTACATCTTTGATTCCTATAATAAATTGTTGCCGTGGATAATGCATCATGACACCAATTAAAGTTTTAATGGTAGAGCTAAACATGAGAACCCATTCAAAACAAAAACATGATGAAACGAACCTTTCATATTTGAATTTTTTTAGGAGTAAAAGACTAATAGTTGGCTTATAGAATATTATTTATCAAAACCAGAAAACATTTGCCAACTACCAAAATTTCTCCTTCAATGGGTATAGAATTTTTTAAAAAATTTTAATCTCTACTAGTAAAGATATCTAAAAACAACCAAATTTTTAAATCATGTTCCTAAATTAATCCGCATCCAAATTGTTACCAATTCACAAATTTGACATCCTAAAACATCTCTCTTCCTTTTTTTTTTCAACAGCAAATCTAGTCTACTCCTAAATTACACATTTTGCTCACTATGGGGATCGAACCCCTAACCAAATGCCAGAGGGAACACCTTACAAGCTCCTGGATACCGCTAGGCTGTAGAAGCCCTTTGGTAGAACATCTCTCTTCTTAAGCCAAGAGAACGAAAACTGCAGGCTTAATGGTGACATCACGAGTAGTTAAGGATTCTTTAATAAACTGTATATATTAATTGTCCATGCTGGTGATGGAAATTGATGGTTGATTCATCTTCAAGAACTAATAATCCTCAAAATCCAAATTCTAAAAAGTTAAAATAGTTAGGATTACACCATTTGTAAACTACCTTGAAGCTTGTAAAGGTGTACATAAGATGCTCCATTTCAATTCCAAATGAGTTTAATTAGAGATGTTAGCGTGTCGAGCTTTTAACGACTACTCGAGCTTAATAATATTCGAGCTCCAGTCAAAGCTGATAAACAAGTTACTTGGCGCGTTAGAATAACTATATCTGCGAGAGTCTTCAATATTTTTTTAGAGCTTGATTTTTTAGAGAAGGACGTCCATAACTAGTTATATGAACCGAGGGTTCACGAAACGACGTTTTCTGTGGCTTAATCATATCCTTAAACTTTTGCAACATGCTTTTTTTTTTTCCAAAACTTGATTGTTTATTGAAATTTTCACTAAACATCTGAATTATATCATCACATTGAATATCGCCATCATGTGAGGACACACATGGCGAAAAATCAAGTTTTTTTTTCCAAAATATATCAATCGCATCAAGCGGAATGGGTACACGTTGACATCTATATAGTCCTAGTTTGTGCGCACATTGCAACCCATGACTTGTACGCAGTTTACAACCACATTGTTCAGGATATATGCTAGTTTCCAAACACCGCTTATTTTCACTGAAAATCATATCAAGTGCATAAAATGAAACAATGCCCCGCAAATTTTGAAACTATTGATTTTCAAATAGATGTTTTCTAATATTTTTACATTTCAAAACTTGCTTTGATCGATGTGTGTTGTGACTGATTTTTTTTTTTTTTTTTTGAACAAACTAATGTCTTGTGACTAGGGGTGAGCATGTTCCGGGAACTGAACCGAAACCGAAAATGTCTAAATCTTTAAACCGAAAACCGAACCAAATATGTATATACGGTTTCGGTTTCGGTCCGGTTTTTCGGTCCTAAAACCGAATTAGTACCGAATTGAAAAATAATTTGTATGAGATAGAGTACAAAGATATCTCCACCCATTTATCAATCCTAATTTAAAATAACGCTAAATCAATATTAAGAAGATACACCAGGTAAATTCTCTTATAAAACACAACCGAAATATTGTTTTGACATAAAAGTGACCAAGGGTCCAAATTCCTTTCTACACTTCTCTCTTCAAATGTTCAAACAAAAACAGTGGGTTGAGTTGACTACCAATTGAATTAGGATTACTTGAGATGCGTACACATTAACCATGATAACATTTGCCAGTTGAAACAATAATGTTAGAATACGTGGAACCCCAAGATTAATCTCCAACACGCCCCCTCCAACGAGGCTAGATGGAGGGCTGAGAAGGGCGGAGCGGCGAGGAGAGTGCCGGCTTAGGAGAGTGCCGATGTGTCAGTCCCTAGAGTGGTAGACCTTGGCTCTGATACCATGTTAGAATACGTGGAACCCCAAGATTAATCTCCAAAAGAGCCCTTGAGGAGAGAAGGGGGGTTCCAACATATATAGTGAAGATTTGGTCCAAGTCTAGCCGATGTGGGACACTAACAAATAAGATGGTTGTAAATATTAGAAGCTTCTGATTTAGTTTTACATTCAAACATTGTTAAAGATGATATGTTTTTTTAATCATTAGAATCCAATTCTCTAATCTGAATACAATACATAGCCGAACGCATCTTCTTCACCATTTAATTATTAGTTTACATATGGCAAAGTTAGGTTTTCTGAACCTCGTTTTTAACTCAAAAAATGGCGGATTTTGATGCTATAAAACCCAGTCTCCAAATTAACCAAAATTTGCTATAACCACCACATCGATTTGATTTAACGATGGCTCTACTTGTTTCTAGTTGGTCTAATGGAGTTCAATCCGTTCCTAAAGACTATGTTATGCCTCCAGAGAAAAGACCTGGAGATTTTGTTTCAGTTTGCAACGAGATTCCCGTGATCGATCTTCAAGAAAACGCTAATATCGATCGATGGGATATCATCCAACAAATCCATAAAGCTTGCCAAGAATTCGGTGTCTTTCAGGTTATACTTAAATGTTTGATTTCATTTTTATTTCAATTTTTTTGACCAATTGACTATTTTAACCTTGAATTTTATACATCCGATATATGATTTAAAACCTCATAAAACCATATAAAATTGGAATCGAGTGATAGAGAATAAAGCTGGCATGAAACAATATTACTTATTCGAGTTTTCAATAGACTTATGATATTTTACGCTGCAAACCGCGTGTACATATCTAGTATGTGTGTGTGTGTAGGGTCACATTCAAATGAAAACTATCTTTCGTTGTAAACGTGAGGACAACCGAGAACGCGTCAAGTGGCGTATTCAATGTGAATAATCATGTATTATTCAAACGGAATATGCCACGTGACGCTCTCGGATGTCCTTACGTTCACAAGGAAATTTGAATTCGCAGCCGAATTTTTGTCTATATATATATATATTTCAATTATAATTAACAAATCATGATAATTATCCATAAATATTTATAGTATTTTTTAATAGGGTTTGGATCATTACACCCCCTCTAGTCTATGAATTGACATTTTTTCAATTTCCTAGACAGTTTTTATCATAAATAAGTTGACTTTTTACTTTAAAATAGCATTTTTCAAACTTTTAGATGATATTTGATTGGTCTTATAGACTAGAAGGGCGTTGGTAACAACACCCGTTTGTGGAAACTATGAAAACTAACATGGATCACTTATATTATTAAACTTAATTATTTTGTTTTGTTTAATATGGTACCAGATAGCTTTTCTAGTACTAGATATTCTATTTTTTTTCTCTTTTTTATGTCATTAATTATTGAAATGCATGATTTATATTGGTTCTCATACTTCCTACAAACCATTCAGTTCTCTCATTAATGGACCCCATGAGGCCATGACCGACATACACACACAATCACACACACACACACACACACACATATATAACAATGAAATACAAACAACTCGTAAAACACAAACCGTCGATTTCATTGATTAAGATAGTGAAATTGTTTCATGAAATTGTTTAATGTGATGAAATCATATTATATTACTCTTATTTCGATGAAATAGTTTTATATTTTGATTTTTTTTGTGAAAAATTGAAATTCTTTCATGTATTTTTATTCTGCTGAAGTTGTTTTATGTATTTTTTTTTTTTTGACAAAACATTTCATTTTTATATAACAAATAGAAATATATGAAACAAATTTATCAAGAAAAGATATGGAACATTTTTATCAAATTAAACAAATTTTATTAACTTAATCAATGAAATCAAAGGTATGTATTTTAAGAATGGTTTACAAAATAAACTACCTCTATATAGGCCAACAATCGTGTGAGAAGTCGAGTTTAATGTGAAAAACGTGAGAAATGGCTCTAAGCTATTAATCACTTGTAATCTCATGCCCTCCCAGGAATTGTGCTTTAATCTAATGCAACTCATGGTAATATGCATCCACTTCTCATGCAATGTTCATAACCATTTATTACACTTCTGACGTTAGCCTCAACTTCTTATAAGAGCACAACCTTATATATATATACACACAACATATAGAGAGAGAGAGAGAGTAAGATTTAACTAATCTCTAGTCTACATGTTAATTAAAAGATTCTTGATGAACCCTAATAGGTGATCAATCATGGAGTTTCGGAGAAGATGATGGAAGACATGAGGGTTTTGTACCATGAGTTCTTTAACATGCCAATTGATGACAAATTAGGGCTTTTCTCGGAAACCTCCAATGTGGCGTCAGGGTGTTCGCTTTTCACAAGTGGTTTGGATTACCACAAAGAGGATGTTCATTACTGGAGAGACACTTTAAGGCACCCATGTCATCCTTTAGAAGAATGCACACCATCTTGGCCAGAAAAGCCTGCCAGATACCGGTACCTTGTTGATATTGTAAATATTAATTGTTTTCCAGATGAATCTAAGTGATGTATCACTAAATCTCAATAACTTTTCATAGTATATTTTTTTAATTGTATGTTTTAGAGAGGAGGTTGGAAAATATGCTGTTGAGGTACGAAAAATGGGGTTCAAGATTTTGGATATGATCGCAGAAGGATTGGGACTTAACAAAGGGTACTTTAACGGGGTGAGCGAGGAACAAGCGATGGCGATTAACCATTACCCCCCATGCCCAGACCCGAGTGTTGCCATGGGTTTTGGTGATCACACCGACCCGAACCTTATAACCTTCCTACAACAAGACCAATACGGACTACAAATGCATAAAGATGGGAAATGGTTGGGTGTTGACCCTATTCCCAATGCTTTTGTGGTAACCATTTGTTACCAACTCGAGGTAATCATTATATCTAATCTAAGCTCCTGGTTTGCTAACGGAATTGTGAGATTAGACAAATGGTAGTTGTGTTCGATTTGATTTATGTTTGGTTCATAAACGCCTGTTAAATCACAAACACGATCCTAACCAACTTTTGTTTTTGTTGATTCGGTGTAGATTATAAGTAATGGGAAGTTGAAGAGTGCGGAACATCGTGGGGTCACAAACTCAACTGAACCTCGAACATCTATTGTTACGTTTTTTGGTCCAAATCATACCCTTCCAATAGTAGTAGAACCGGCAAAGGAGTTGGTTTCGTCGACGAATCCACAAGTGTTCAAAGCATATCAATACAACAACTTCATAACCAATTATTTGGCGTACCTTAACAAACCACTTCCTCGCAGTGAAACACCATTGGACCCTTACCGACTTTGAGTTAGAGTTTATGTTAATAAATCCTGTATAACAAAAACATATTTACAAATAAACGGCAGCGTCGACTTTGATGAACTTAAGTGAAATATATGCTAGTTTTGTATACGTATTAACATATAAAAAATAAATTACAGTTGTTAGTCGAAGATAACTTGCAAATTTAGAGGTGCATTAATAAAGTTCAAGAAGAAAATGTATTTGTATTAGTGTGAAATTAGATTATATATGCAATTCTTATCAATTATCTAATATAAACATTTTAGACTTCAAAATAAGTATATCTTGTAAATTTTATATAGGTTGTAAACCAAGCAACCCAATATTCACTGAAATGGTGAATGTTTATTTATCATGACTTTATTATTTATGAAAATGATTAAAATTCATTAATGATGGTAAACGTTTTACATTTAAAAACAGTTGACATATTTGTGAAATAAACCTATTTGTTCGACTAAAGAAATAGTTGAGGTTAGATTACAAAGTTTATAATCTTTATAGGTTTTATAAAGGAACGTGCCTCTATTTTAGTCCTCTAACTTTTTGGATCATAGATCACAATTACAATTGTTAGGACATAAAATGTCTTTATATTGAAAGATTTTATAAAATCATTCTATTGTAATAATAGAAAGGGAGGGCTTAAAATGTAAATTGTTGTATAGATAGAGGGGCTATAGTGTAGAGGTATATATAGAGATGGAAAGGCAATTGAGAGAGTTATGAGAGTCGTATCAAGAGATTAAGTGTGTGTAGTTGTAGGTGTTTTGTACTTTCTCTCTCTTCCTCCATGGATGAATAAGATGATGGCTTCTCAATCTCTCTCTCCTCCAAATTGTTTGATTTCTTGTTCTAACAAGAAGCTACTACATTAGTGATTTTTACTTAATATTTAACAAATTTAATTTTTTTTAAATCATTTATTTTACGTAAATACTTTGTAATATAGTATAAATAGATGGAATTTCAAACAAGAATATTTTTATTTTACGAAAACGCAAAAACATCATTATGTTAGGTCATGTTTTATTGTAAAGTAGTCAAGGGGCCTTTTATGTAATTTATCTTAACTAGTTTAGTTGTACTTTATGTTTGGGTATCTTTTGTAAGGAGTCATAGACTTCAAGGACCTATTTTGTAAGTTGTGTTTCCCTAGGCTATATAAGCCACTTTAAGGCCTAAGGTTTTGTGTGTGTGATACCTTTTATGTTGGAGAGAATAGACTTTGCCACCAATTTCAACATTAGTAAACATCTTCTACATTACAAGCTCTTCATCTTATTCATTCACACCAACATTGTTTAGAGCTTATTTGTGTTTAAACTTGCTTACAGTGTTCCTTTACATCTTCTCTCACTGATTGTGGACTCACAATTGGTATCAGAGCCTGGTCCCGAGTTCGAATCCCACTCAACGCATTATTCTGAGCACACTATATTTAAATGTATATATGTGAGGCGGTCTGATGTTGGGAGGGGGATTGTTGGGTCCGACTATGGACTGGACTCAACATCAGTCCGAGGGAAGCAGCACAGAGTGAGTTTAAATGCACTAGGAATAAGCGGGCTAACTCGGGATGATGGGGCTCGGGGTTTCAGCTTACAAAACTTGGTCAAAGCAGGCCGAGAACAAGTATAAAGATTAAATGAGGGGACCTTGGACAAGGGAATTAATTGTTCTCGACCAAATTGTCCTAATTAGTGAAATTCCATGAAACTTTCACTAATTAGGACAATTTGGTCCTAACATATAGTATTGTATTAATATATATAATATATATACATTAATATAGGGAAAGTATCAAATACAAACCATGAAATTCCTACAAACCTAATTTAACCACCGTTTTTTATTTATCTCCTAATTTTTAGGCGGTTATGAAATATGATTGAGAGAAAATTTAGGAACTGAATTAATCTACATTGTTGATCATCTACACGTATGGTTGAGAGATTGATTTGTACAATTTGTAAGAGTCTCATGGTTTGTAGTAGATACGAGAGAGAGAGAGAGAGAGAGAGAGAGAGAGAGAGAGAGAGAGAGAGACCTTCAAATACAACCTTCTCAAAGGTTGAAACAGTGCAACCTCATCTAAAACAATTAATTTTTAGCCCATTCATTATAATTGATTACTCGATTAATTAATGATTAACGATTTTATACAATAATATGTAATGCATAATATTTTCATTAATTGCATATACTAATGAAATGTATATAGATGTAAATGGAATTATTACTTTCAATGCATATATATGTGCATGGTATTTCATTCACATCTATATGCATTCCATTAGTATATGCATTTAATGAAAATACTACACGTTACGTATAAAATTATTGCATGAAATGATAAATATTGATGAATCGGATAATTAATCATAATAAATGGGTTTAAATGAATGGTTTTACAAACCAAGACTTCTCAACCCCCCCCCCCCCCCCCTTCCGGGTGCCACCACTCAACTAAAACCTAAATAAAGTTCAAAGAAACTAAAAGCCAAACAAAGCAAGGACTGTTTTTATTAATACATTGATTAAATAACATAAACCTAGAATTAAATTAAAAAAAATGTAACTCCTAAATTTTAAACCAAATCAATAGTATTTCAACAAGGATGTTCCAAGATATCCAAATCTTCAAAACCACCCAAAAAATATATCTATATATAATAAAGGGTTTACTTCACCGGAGTGTATCCAACTTGTCACGAAAAGTTATTGTATGTATTGAACTTCTATTTTTTCTATTGTATGTATCAAACATATCAAAACTACCTGATTGACACGTGTCGTGCTCTGGTGAGCCGAATTGCCACGTGTCTCGTTCTGGTGAGCCGGTTTCGGTTATGAAAACAATAAATAAAATAATGTAAAAGATAAATACCACTTTAAAAAATCCTCTACATAATTAAATCAAACGGTTTAAAAAATCCTCTACATAATTAAATCAAACATTTTAATCCAAACTATAGATAAATATGAAAATAATAAATAAATATAATGTAAAAGATAAATACCACTTTCAAAAATACATAATTAAATCAAACGGTTTAAAACTCTTCTACATATATTTGTGTAATATTTAATATAATCAATACACGTATTATTATTTTTCATTGGTGATATAAATAATTAAAAATATTCTCTCTATTTTCAAAATACAATGTTCTAAGAGTTTTCCAAAGTTGAAAAATCTTAGGTTGTGTTTAGTTGTGGAAAACTGTTTTTGTTTTCCAAGAAAATGAAAATAGAAAATGGAGTTGATTTTTCATTTTCAGTTTTCTAGGAGAATTTTAGAAAACTTGTTTACTTGAAATCATGGAGTTTTCATTTTCCATTTTAAGAAAATTAGAAAACTCGTTTAGTTGTGCATTTTTCATCACTTTTCATTTTCCATTTTCCATTTTTCCAAATATTGCAACGGCGGCGGTGACGGTGGTCACAGCGGCGGCGGCAGCGGAGGCGGTGGGCTTGGCAGTGGTGGTGGTGGCGGTGGCCAAGGCGGAGGCGGCAGTGGCCTCGGCGGTGGTGGCGCTAGCCGCCGCGGTGGTGGCGGTGGCCTTGACGGCGACGACGGTGGTGGTGGTGGCCTCGGCTGCGATGGCAGTGGCCTCGTCGGTGGTGGCGGTGGCCTTGGCGGCGATGGCAGTGGCCTTGGAGGCCTCAGCGGTGATGGAGATGGTGGCGATGGCTTCGGTGGCCTCGGCGGTGATGGAGATGGTGGCGGTGGCTTCTACATAATTAAATCAAACAATTTTAATCCAAAAATACACACCTCAATCTCAATCTCTCAATCTCTCAATCTCAATCTATAAATACCCCTTTCAATCTCTCAATCTCAATCAATTGTTGCAACTCTCTTAATTAAGCCACTACCAATTACACATACACACACAAAGGTAATTAATCAAGCGCTCTTTAATTTTTATTTTTTTCTACACATGATGATATGATTATGATGATTCTATTCATGTTTATAGTCCAAGTTGGAGTTGTTGATTTCTCGTATGTGACTTTGTATTTATGGTCATTGATTACACTTTTTGTGTTATTTTGTATAAACGCTCTTCAATTTTTATTTTTTCCTACACATAATGATATGATTATGATGATTCTATTCATGTTTATAGTCCAATTTGGAGTTGTTGATTTCTCGTATGTGAGTTTGTATTTATACTCATTGATTACACTTTTTGTGTTATTTTGTATTACAAAAATAGTTCTAATTTTTTATTTTTTTAATCTTTTGTATTTTTACCATATTACAGAACAATGGATGAAAAGAATATCACTCTTATAGACAACCTTGATATACAAAAAGATGATTTTACTGTCAAGGTTTTGCTTCTACTGATGTAAATCAAAAAACTAAAAAAGTAATCAAACAAAAAGCCATAAATCAGGAGAAAATCAAACCATATGATTTAGTTCATCATAAGAAAACGATTACACAAATTTTCTTACCATTCTTCAAATAATTGCAAAAACAAATAATAAAATAATTTTATGCACGAATGTTCTTCGAAAAAAGGGTTGACGAACTTACTTTAATTTAAATATTAAACTAATCTACCTATTTTATCTCTATCTCTCTCAAATATTTTATCTCAATTAATTTAAATATTAAACTAATCTACCTATTTTAAAGAAAAAATTATATCTATATATAAATTAAATTATAGTAAATAAATTAGATTAAGTAAATCATACTTATAATATTGTTTTTCTCGTATGATTTTTTAATTAAATTATCCCGTGTGTTACACGGGATAAATATAATATTTACTAGGAAGTTATGAATAGTAAAGTTATAGAAGAATGTACAACTTTAGTCCCTATGATTTAATATATTTAATGTTTTTTATTCTTGGTTTAAAAAACTGTTTTTTAATCCATGTGATTTTTATTTTCATTCAATTTTCATTCATGCGTCTAACTTTGTTAAATTAATTAGTTAACTCATCCAAAAGATGTTTGATTAAATTACATATTTGGTCCTTATAGTAGATCATCTTTATATTTTTTATTCTCAAATTACATAATTTAGATTTTGTTACTTTTTATTTTATTAAAACATTTTGCTTTATCGGTTAATTATCAAACTATTATAACTTTAATAAAAAAAATCAAATAAATTCATTAAACTATTGATTAGTATAGTTATATTTTTTTCCCCAAAACTTTAGGTTAATATCTCTTAAGATTAATATTTTTATTTGTTGATTTATTAAGTATTTTTATTTATTTTAAATAACCATTGACATGTACCCCCCCCCCCCCACACACACACACACATACACATTATCTACATGCTAATGGCCACGTAAAATAGACATTAACTGCACCATAAACTTTTTTTTGTCGTAAGCATATAGTTAAATACTCAACACAATGCATGAAGTCTATCATGCCAACCTTTCGTATCATAGCATATGAACAAACTTTATGTTTCTTATAAATCGTAAAATTCATCACAGTTTATAACTCGGCGCGAAGCCCGGGCTCTTTTTTTTTTTTTGAGCGGCATTTTAACTCACACACACGTTCCAGGGGTATCCGGATCCATACGGGCACCGACTAATCCCCTGCGCCCATAGCCGACTCGAAGGCCAACCCATGGACTTGCCTCTGAACCGATCCGAAGACCGGTGAAGAACTTGATATCGCAGAAGAGGTCTATAAGGCCTTTGGCCTTTTTTGTACCGAGCGGGGCTCGAACCCGCACCAACCTATCTTTCAAGGCAAGCGCAAGGATGTTACCTACCATCGCTGGGCTAGACATTCATTGGTGCGAAGCCGGGGGTCTTAATAACTAGTGACCGAACAAAGTCCAGACTTAGACTAGAGATGAGATAGAGAGCCTAAATCTACGAATGACAGAATCCTACAACCCAAAACGAAAACCTTTACCGAAATCAAAATGGAATCCTAAAACCACAAGAAATGCACGATAGTGGTTATCGGGACAAAGGAGAGAGATAGAGAGCTTAAAAGAGAACGAGGAAGGGGTAGGGCACATGTAACCCAAAAATCAAAATACACAAGTTATTGTTTTGGACAAAGATGGAGAAGTTATGTATGAGTGTAACGCTTTAACATTGACGGATTGTGGTGCCACTATTACGTACGCTTGTCATTGGCGGGGGTACACGCTTAAGGAAGATGTCCTGTTTCAAAGAAAGGTGGCGATGACCGTTAGTTTTGTTGGTGATGGAATTCAGCTAAAAAGAATGGAATTCAGCCACTATGTTTTGTCGGTAGAGTAAAGGAAAAGGGGAAAGAGAATAGGAAAAGACAAAAAGTAATAAAATACATTTTTAATAGTATAGGAAAAGACAAAAAGAAGGTTTAAAAGACAAAAATGCCCTCAAGTTAACGGTTTGTTTTTAGTTATAGTTAATCAAACGGATCAAAAACAAAACAAAATAACAACTACAATAACTAAAACTATAATAAAATTTTAAAGATAAAAAATTAATAATAGATAACAATCATAAAAACCAAAAATATAATTTACTCTAACCTATAGCTTTTCTAACCTATTTAAGGCAATTGCTAAATACACCTGAATTTTTTTAACAAATACACCTAAAAAGTGAATGCGTCATACACACACATGTCAACGTCAAAGGTTACTTTTTCAATTCCCGATACTACTTTTTCAATTCCCGATGCACTTTTTGGGTGCATATAGCAACCCCCCTATTTAATTGTCAACCTTAAGAGACTTTTTTGAAGGTAATTGTATCCACTAAAGTCAAGATTTCGGTCATTTGTTTTAATCGATTAATTTTCTATTCACGGTTTTATAGAAAAAAGCCATCAACTTTCATTAGACAAAACGTAGGTTCCTACCCCTTTTGACTTTAGTATAAATCTAATCGAATCGAATCAAATTCAATTAAACTAAACGTTTATTAAACTAAATATCCCCACTAAGCTATCTAGGATCTAAATTTGTCCTGCTAATTAAAGATTAATTATCATTAATCATCATCATGAATTACGTCATCTTCATGATATCACACTTCAACAATAGTTACATGTTTAATTTTAAATTCAATAAATAAATTGTAAACTTTGTTATTATTTCGATGGAGTTTCAACAGTGAGCCCGCGATACAAAATTTGTTTGAGATATATGGATTTGTAAAACATCATTTTTTTTTTGTTGACTTCAATGTCGTGTGAACATTAACATACTATAATTGTTATATTACCGAACAATTTAATGTACCACAACAAATCGGCTTTAACAACACCAAAAATATCTGAGTGTCTTAAAGTTTATTTCATATATAGTACTTACATCATGAGATCAATTGTGCACGTATGTTTGACTAAAGGTGTTCACATAAGTTTATAGAACATTTTTATACGTGTTAATGCATTTTTTATGACACTTTTACAACAAATTGTCTTATTTACCTTTTTATAAGACATTTTTCGAAAGTGATTTGTAAAACGGCTAATATGATAGATTGTTCTAAAATGTCCTAAAACTTGTAAAGCGTACAAAAACGTGCTATAAACTTAATTATTAAATTTTTTTAATAAATAGTATACATAAATGTTTGGTGCTATAAACATATGTTTTATAAATTAGCTTGCTAACATATTTGAATACGTTTGATGTTTTATAAATCTAATTTTGTTATTATGATATAATTGTAAAATATGTAGAGTAAAAATGTGTTCGATTACACATGCACGGGGTACGTGAGCAAGATGTGGTAATCTCCTACATCACCTCGCTTACATAACTTAAATCAAATTATAATATTCATTTTATATTCATTTTAATATATAATTATTCATTACTTAATTATTTAATCTAAAGGCTACCTAGGTCACCTTAATAGAAAATTAGTGATCGTTAATCGTCATAATAGATGACATCATGATCATGATATCACCTCTTGCATAGATCATTACACCTTTTTGCAACAAATTTGAAAATCATAATAATTGTTGTTATAAATATGTCACGTATAATATTTTATAATATGTCACGTATACATTTTAAATAAAACGGGTTGAATGAAAGTTCTTTATTATGATTTTGAAAAAATTAAAAATCAGTTAATTAATAATTGATGAAAGTCATGAACAATCATTAAAGAGTAAATTATGGATTTGGTCCCTCTGGTTCTCGTTTTTTTAGTACTAAGGTCCCTAAACTAGAGAAATTATGGATTGGGTCCCTGTGGTATTCAATTTTGCACTACTAGGGTCCTCTCCTTAACTTTGTTAACGGAGACTCCGTTAACTCAGAGGTATTAAAGTCATTTTATCTATTTTTATTAAAAAAAGTTTATTTATTTTTTCTTTTTTTCTTTTTTATATAATAAGGACTTTCTCTCTCCTCTCTCTCTCTCTCTCTCTCTCTCTCCCATGTATCATTACCAACAACCCTATGTCTACCATCATCGTCATTCTTCAACCCTCAAAAAACAATTGTTGAGCTGTAGTGCTTTGAAGAAGCGTAGAGCCTTTGTCCCAGAATCTGTGTCGAATAATCTTCGAGGATTCACCGAAAATTGCAAGCTGGTTGAGTGTTTGATGAGAGAGAGAAAGAGAGTTGTCACAGGTCGGTCTAGGAAGATGGGGTTTTCAGATCTGCAGGTTCCTTTTTTTTTTTGCTTTGGTTTGAATCAGACAGGGTGTCAAGGTAAGGAAGGGAGGGGTCACGATGATAAAGACGATCGGTTAATGAGTTGAAGGGTGGATTGCCATCGGAGGATGGTTGTCGTCGGAGGGTAGGTTGAGGGTTGAATGATGACGATGATGGTAGACATAGGGTTGTAGGTAATGATACATGGGAGAGAGAGAGAGGAGAGGGAGAGAGAGAGAGAGAGAGAAAGTCCTTATTATATAAAAAAAAACTTTTTTTAATAAAAATAGATAAAATGACTTTAATACCCCTGAGTTAACGGAGTCTCCGTTAACAAAGTTAAGGAGAGGGACTCTAGTAGTGCAAAATTGAATACCACAAGGACCCAACCCATAATTTCTTTAGTTTAGGGACCTTAGTAGTAAAAAAACGAGAACCAGAAGAACCAAATCCATAATTTACTCATCATTAAATTTTAGATCTACATTTAGGCAAAGAATGGTGTGAGAAATTGAATTTAACATGAGAAGTACCTGAAGTAAATTTAAACCATTGATCACTTTTAATCTCACGCACTCGTGTAAATTATGCTTTAGATGGGAAATGATCCAATGTATCTCAATAAATCTCATCTTAATGGGTCATTTCTCATACCACAACTGATAACCACTTCTTATGTTTCTCACTTTAACATGAGTTTCTCACCAGAACTCAACCATTTATACTTAGTCCTTAATTTGTTTTCTTTTATCAACTTCTCTCCTAAAATAGCCAATGTGCAGAATTCGAATTATTTTATGAAATATTAATACAACTTTAGAGCCGGAATAATCATTTTACAAAGACTAACTAGCTTAATAATACAAACAGAATCGTTGTTCTAAATGACGTTAGGCGTGGGCGAGCTTAGCCTCAAGCACCAGGAGTCTTGGCGAGACATTGACGTTTTTTAAAATATTCTTTTTGGTGGAAAATCTCTTTATCATATGTAAGAATATCGTTTATACTATTACTCAATTGATCAATAAAAATAAACAAATTAAATCCCGCTACATATTTAAAACTAACAAATAAGACATTAAACAATTAAAAAACAACAAAATCAGATAATTGTATGCCGTAAACTCAAACGTGTCGTGAAACCCAACCCATGAATCAGGACGATTGTTACGGCATACCTTTTAAAAACGTTGTCGTCAAATACAAAACAATTTCATTCTAAATATTTGAAACAAATTGCAATTACCAAAGAAGTGTTTAGTCTAGTGGTAAGGCTTGGGCACTACATAGTGGTGAACCTGAGTTCGAGCCCTGGAGGACGCATTCTGGAGGTACGGGGGCTTCGACCCCAGGCTGCATGCTTTAGCAGTCGGGCTTCGGCCCAAAATCGCCGAGGATTAGTCTGTGCCTAATGTGATATGGGATACCTCTTCCAAAAAAAACAAATTGCAACTTAGTAAAAGTTGAGGTACTAAAGGTGTTACTCTCATAATTGCTAAGTCGTCTATTAATTCTAATTGGTCGGAATAACCATTGAACCCAGTCTCTTTCTATCCACTCTCCCCTGTATATATATAAATATAATAAAAACACACACACACAGATTTATATATATATATATAGGTGTCTATATGACTGTATATGCAGGCATATCTGCTCTATATATATAAGCCAGATGCGCAAAGATCTATCTTTCTGAAACCAAAAAGTAATCTCCATCGAATAACCACGTTTCAATTCCTTCATTTCTTTACAAATTCAAACAACTTTTTTTTTTTATTTCTTCAAACTTCTCACACCTCCGCCTCTACCCACCTCAAACCCTACTATAGATTCGACACCATTTTGGACCACCAATTGCTTTCCAAATTCCAATTTTCAGGTACCCTTTTACACCCCCTTTTTCCATTGTTTTTTCAATCCAATGAAACCCTTTCGTGCAACTATAAATGCCACCGGAGTTTCCCTATCCACATGCAGATCAAGAAACCCTTCTAAAATGGACCACGGCGGCTCTTCCAAGCACACCGGTGGTGGTGGCAGTGGCGGTGGCGAGGGAGATGAGGTGAGGTACCGCGGCGTTAGACGTCGGCCGTGGGGGAAGTACGCAGCGGAGATACGTGATCCAAACAAACAAGGTGTTAGGGTTTGGCTGGGTACTTTACACGGCGGAGGAGGCGGCTAGGGCCTATGATAAGGCGGCTTTCGATATGAGAGGTCACATGGCGGTTCTAACTTTCCGGCCGAATACCCACCGACGTTTTGTGCTGCTTCTTACAATGCTAATTCCACCATGGCAGCTGCCGCCTCTTCGTCGTCGAATATGGCTACTCGAGAAGTGTTCGAATTCGAATGCTTGGATGATAAGTATTTAGAGGATCTTCTTGATTATGATAACAATAATAATAAAAACAAGAAGTGAAATGATATGAAAATTGTAAGACATGGGTGATGATATGATATAATTAAAATAACAAATACTTTTCCATCAAAACTGTTGCATGAATGTTTTCTTGCAAGATATGAGTGTGGATTGAAAATCTTATGGTTATAATAAATATAATTTATATATGTATGAGAGAGATATGAAGTGTTTGTAAGATAAATAAGGCTCCTTTTTTTTCTGAAGAAGGGAAGCAATCAATGGTGTGTTTGTGGATTGTGGTATTCTCTTGTTTGACTAATATAAGTCAACGTTTAAAGATATGTGTATAAAGATTTGACTATTTTGTATGGGTCAACGTATGTGTATGAAGTTTGACTTTCTCTTATATGGGTCAACTCATAATTGAGCTAGTTAGTCACTTCACGTGTGTTATGATCATAAAGGATATCCGCATATGACTTTTGTTGGAATCAACTCAATACAAGAAAAAGGGGAATTTTAGAGAACGAAGTTTTAGAGTAGAATTTGGAAGCGCATTTAAAAATTGATTTTTGGAGAAAGAATTATATGACGAATGTAAGAAGGGTATATAAGTTTTTTCTATCTAAAATTCTCTTACAATCCTTCCTAAAACCTTTTCCTACTGATATATATAGGAAAGGTTGTTGATAGAATTAAAAGCTTCTCTAAGGCCAACTCCAACGGTGTTAACATGGGCGATTTACCCTATAAGTAGGTAGGTCCCGGGACCTACCTAATATTTTAATTTATGTTAGAAGTTATATAGAAATTTTTTTGAGACCCACCTTAAAAAGTTTAGAGGAACAACCTTAAAAATTTATTTCGCAGCTTAAAATAAACAAGAACTTTGGTGGTGTAGTGGATAACACCCTATCTTGTGTAAAAGAGGTTGTAGGTTCAAATCTCCTTGTAAACATTATAATTTTTTTTAAAATTTTATGTTTAAGGCCCACTAATTTTAAGTCTTATTTTCTATTTAAGGTCCAACAATTTTAAGTCTTATCCAAATACCAACACGTTTGTTTAAACTCAAAATCAAAACTTTAAATCTTCTTTTGTATATCTAAGTCTTATTTTCTATTTAAGGCCCAACAATTTTAATTCTTATCTAAATACCAACACGTTTGTTTAAACTCAAAATCAAAACTTTAAATCTTCTTTTGTAATTTTAATTCTTATTTTCTATTTAAGGCCCAACAATTTTAATTCTTATCCAAATACCAACACGTTTGTTTAAACTCAAAATCAAAACTTTAAATCTTGTTTTGTAATTTTAAGTCTTATTTTCTATTTAAGGCCCAACAATTTTAAGTCTTATCCAAATACCAACACGTTTGTTTAAACTCAAAATCAAAACTTTAAATCTTCTTTTGTATTTGAGAATTGAGATTTATTTGATACTTTGAATTTTGATAGTCATAGATTTAATATTATTCGGTATATGTTTGATTTTTAATTTTAATGACCCGACCCGAAAAATTATAGTTGATTCTTTATTTTATTTTCGACTGAACTTAATTAGGGAACCACGTGGTTTTCGGTTCTAGATTCGCCACTGGGTGTTAATGAAACAAATGATTCCAACCATACTCCATTATTAAAACAAATTTGGTGTTCATGAATTTCTTTAGGAAATAAACACCATATTTGGTGTCTACTATTCACTACACTAAAATAGTGGGGCCCACTTACTTTCTCTCTTTAATTATAGAAATACTATTAGTTTATTGTTTTAAATTTCATAAAATATATTTTCTAATAAAACTAACTAGTTTTTAGATTAGATTTATAATATTTTATGTTTTTTATATGGGCCCACCTATTTGGTGTTTTTATTTTTGAAGTATGGTTCGATTGAAGTTTGTTTTGGTGTGAAGGGACCACATATTTTGGTGTTTTAGTGTTTGTTTTTTGATGTTATGGTTGGAGTTGGCCTGATACCTTCATAGAAGCTTTTCAAACTTTTAAATACGAAAGAAAACTTTTTCTGAAGGTTATATTTCTTGTAGTGAATCCTTTTATAATTTTTAAAAATATATAACTTCACATTCTTATTCTTTTCAATATCAATTTAGTCAATTCACTTATTATCGTTTTACGTTTATATCAAAGTTTACAACAATGGCGTTATATTGACGAAAGACGGTTGCAAGTGACGCATCATGTCAAACCAACCAATTCTCAGAATCAATGTTCAACATTACCGTTTCCAAGCTTCAATGTTGCAAACTTTTCTTACTTAATTAAACTCTTATTGTCATCCATTCCAATTATCATACTCTTCAAATCCAATTTTGGGCCTCCAAAAGCTAGGTTCAACTTTTGTTGATGGTATGAAAGTGGACAAAATATCCTATGTTGTTTTAAGTCCAAGTGACAATATGTTTCTTTGCCTGCAATTGTGACACAGGTCACTGTTGCATGGCATGGTGGCAGGGAAACCACAACTCTTGCTACGTGTGGGGCGATAATGTAGAATGTCACTATCGCTTGTCAAGGTCACTTAAAGAATGGAAGCTACGATACAAAGCGGGTTACATAAATATTTATATCTTGTTATTAAGATTTTATAAAATTCAGCATATGAATTTCTGGATACCCTTTTTAACGTATATCGTATTAACTTTTTATTCTTCTTACAATAAATTCTTATATCTCAACGTATTACAAGAATATATAGCTAGTAAAACATATATAAGATGGTAATCATAGATATCATTAATTTAGTTAAATAACCAATTCATATGAGATGGACCATGATGCAAGAGTTTGTGACATCATGATTCATACATCATGCCTATGAAATATGAATACCATATAATCATATATATTACCTTCATTCCCCCAAAATCCAATGTAGTATCCAATTTAACAATAAATATTAATTAAACTCAAAATATGTTTAATTAACTAATAAAAAACAGTCAATTTTAATACGAGTAAAATCATTTGGACTCGATTAACTGTTAGTACTTTTCTATCAATTTTCATATTTGTTAGAAGTAGTAAACATGTTATATATAAAAAATTGATTAAAACTTACATGTTTTAAGTAAATTTAAGGAAATTTTCGTTTTAACTTTGCTGTAATTAACTATTATTATTATTATTTGTTAAATTATTGGTAATTAAACATTGCATATTTTTTTAAAGGTGAAAGCAACAACTTTAATATAAAACTGTTCGATATAATTATTTAATTTGAAAAGGACTAGAAAGGTTTGGAAGTAGCTTGGTCCCCAATATTCCTAATTCCTCGTAATTAATTAGTTAAAAAAATAATCTTTTGACTAGTGGAATTATATTAGTAATATATGAATCTTTAAATCCAATAAAATCAAATAATTATAAATATAGATCACGTGACGTCATTAGCAACTTAATTGGCATATAATTATTTCCTCTAGATCCATTGCAGCTGGTCCAAACACGTTAGAATGTGATAATTTTACACGTTGTATAAAATTAAATATAAGTTATATAAGTATTTTCTTCAAAATAAGTAAAAGCCATCACTTTATCATTTGTCTACACTATTGTTTGGTAGCACACATGCATTTAAATTGGAGATTGTTTTATTTTATTTACATTAATATAGTTTGTATCAAAATAATGAATTAAACTGTGAGAATATGTGGAATACCCCGTGACTGGGGAGCTGTGTATTGACAACAATATATAAACAGAAAAGTTACAGAAGGGTCCCTATACTATACAAGTATTTAACACACCCCCGTAGTTTGATCAGGGGGAACACGAATGTTCATACTATCTCTAAAATCAAGAAACAAACTAGAAGGTAGACCCTTTGTAAAAATATATGCATACTGATAAGCGGGTGGAACATGCAAAACACGCACATGACCAATCGCAACACGCTCCCTAACAAAATGTAAGTCAATTTCCACATGCTTGGTTCTTTGGTGCTGAACAGGGTTAGAGGCTAGATACATGGCACTAACATTATCACAAAAGACAACAGTGGCACGAGAGAGAGGACAACACAACTCGAGCAGGAGATTTCGTAACCAAGCAGCTTCAGCAACTACATTGGCTATCTCCCGGTACTCGGCCTCGGCACTTGAGCGGGAAACAACATGCTGTCGTTTGGAGGACCAAGATATGAGACTGTCACCCAGATAGACACAAAACCCTGAGGTGGACCGACGAGTATTAGGACACCCTGCCCAGTCGGCATCTGAATAATCAACCAAGCGATCAACGGCTGAAGTGTGATATGAAGACCATGAGACAAGGTATCTTTTAAATACCGTAAGATGCGTTTAAGCGCATTGAGATGTGGAAGACGCGGGTCATGCATAAAGAGACAGACCTGTTGTACGGCATAGGCAATATCAGGACGAGTAAAAGTCAAGTACTGCAAGCACCAGCAAGGCTTCGATATAAGGTGGGATCAGAAACAGGCTCACCATCAACAGCAAGCTTTGTTTTGGTATCAGCCGGTGTGCTGCAGGGATTGCACGAGACCATATCAGCTCGTGCTAGAATCTCCTAAGCAAAGGCAGATTGAGAAAGAAAGAGTCCGGACTTGCTACGAGACGCAGCAATTCCTAAGAAGAAGGATAACGGACCCAAATCAGACATGGGAAACTCAGAAGATAACTGAGAGATGACCATGGAAATGAGAGTAGGAGAAGAGGCAGTAAGAATAATGTCATCGACATAAAGAAGGAGGTAGATAGTATCAGATCCTCGATGATACGTGAAAAGAGATGTGTCGGTCTTACTGCTAAGAAAACCTAAAGAGGAGAGGTAGACAGCAAAACGATGATACCACGCACGGGGTGCCTGCTTAAGGCCATAAAGAGCCTTGCGTAAGCGACAGACATGATCGGGAAAAGAACTGTTTACATAGCCAGGAGGCTGACGCATGTAAACAGTCTCAGTGAGATCACCATGAAGAAAGGCATTCTTAACATCAAGCTGATGAATAGGCCAGTTGCGAGAGTTGTAGATGCTAAGAACCGTGCGAATAGTGGCAGGCTTGACAACGGGACTGAAAGTGTCATCAAAGTCCAGTCCGGGTTGCTGTGAGAAACCCTGAGCAACAAGACGGGTTTTGTAACGCTCAAGACGTCCATTGCTGTCAAACTTATGGTGAAACAGCCAACGATTGCCAACTATGTTAGCATCAGAGGGTTTAGGAACCAGATCCCACGTGTAGTTAGAAAGAATGGCAGCCATTTCAGCATCCATGGCGGCCCGCAAATGAGGGTCACACATGGCATGAGCTGTAGATTGAGGGATAGGAGAAATGTCAGTGGTGACCGAAAGGTTGAAGATCTGTTTTTAGGCTTGAGGGATCCTGTGCGAGAACGAGTAGTCATCGGATGACCGGAGGTAGTCGCCGGAGCAGAAGGAGGCTGAGAAAGCCCAGCAGAAGGAACAGAAGGAGAAGAAGAAGTGCCAGAAGGCTCAGCAGGTGGAGGCTGAGAAGAGGAAACAGAGGTAGAGGGATCAACATCTGGTGCAGGGAAGAGGTGTCGACCATAGGAGAGAAGGAAGGTAGACTCATCAATATCAAACATGTCGTAGTCCTCCGAGGAGGGACGAGACTGGAAGTCAGGAAACGGAAAATGGGTTTCATCAAAGGTGACATGACGAGAGATGATGACCTTTTGTATGATGAGATCTAAACAGCGATACCCACGATGATCCGTGCTTAGACCAAGGTAGACACAGGCTGAGGATCGGGGAGCAAGTTTGTGGGGACTAGTGGGTGAGGTGTTAGGATAGCACAAACACCCAAGGACACGGAGATGGGTGTAGGTAGGGAAGAAACCAAACAAGACCTCAAAAGGAGTCTTGTACTGAATGGTTGTAGACGGAAGTAGGTTGAAGGTATGAACAGAGGAAAGAAGAGCCTCAACCTAGAAAGTAGGTGGAATGGAGGCTTGTATCAGACACGTGCGAAGGGTGTTGTTGATGGTACGAATCGTGCGCTCAGCCTTCCCGTTTTGGGGGGAAGTGTAAGGACAGGAAAAACGGATTTTAATGCCATGGGTTTTGAAAAAAATCCAAGAGGGGTTGATTATTAAATTCACGGCCATTATCACATTGGAAAAGTTGTATATCCGTTTTAAACTGATTGAGCACATAAACACGAAACGTTTTGAAAGTCGAAAACACCTCAGATTTAGCACGTAAAGGAAACACCCATAAAAATGAGAGAAATCATCCAAGAAGAGAACATAATATTTGAAGCCACTTAAACTAGTGACATGAGAATACCAAAGGTCAGAGTGTATAAGTTTAAATACACGGGAGGTTTTAGTGGAAGACATAGAGAAAGGTAACCGACAATGTTTTCCTAATTGACAAGCATGGCATAAGGAAGATGTCTTACCAGAGCAAGAGATAAACTTGCAAGACATAAGAAACTGGAAAACAGCAGCACCCGGATGACCAAGTCTCCGATGCCAGGTATCAAAGGAGATGGCAACATTGGCCGACGCAAGAGCAGACGGATGAGAGGAGGGAAGGACGGGATAAAGATCGTGATGATCACTCAGCGCTGAAGAGGACGACCTGTTTGAAAATCCTTAACAGTGAAACCAAGCGGATCAAACTCAACAGATACAGAACTATCAACAGTAAAACGACGAACAGAAATGAGATTCTTGATGATTTTATCAGACACAAGAACATTTTTTAACTGAAGAGGCCAAGAGGAAAAAGGAAAGCTACATTGGCCAATGTATCTAGCAAGAATAACAGCACCATTACCAACTTGTATGAAATTAGAATTACAAGGAGTTAGAGAGTGCATTGTACCTTGATTGAATGTCATGTGCCTGGTTGCACCAGAATCCATATAGAAATTGTTGTCTTACAGCACTGGAACTGACGAAGCCTGAAACACAGAAGAAAGGTCAGTGAACTGTGTATGTCCATACTGTGAGGCATAACCGCTGAAGGAGGTCTAAGGAGGTAGTGGGACTGGCATGGACTGCTGCGTGGACTGATCGAACTGAGGAGTGCTGAACATCGTCGGGGGTGGTTGAGGAGTACCAACCCCAAAGGAGTGCGCAGGAGGCGCACCAAGGAGACCTGGATGTGCTGTTGGAACATGGCCAGGTGTAACAGAATCCCCAAAGGAGGCCTGAGGGTGTCCTTGATTACCTGCAAAAGAGTGAGAGCTTGCGGGAACATCAGTATTACTCCCCCCCTTGGAAGCGAAACGCCATTTATTTCTACCTTTATTAGATTTATTTTTCAATTTCGCAAATGGGGCAGACTGGGTAGAGGAGTACAAGGCAGCGGAAGAGGTGAGTGGGGTATCTGGATGAGGTTTAATGGACTCATTGCCCGCATATTTTTGGCTTCTAGGAAGGAGGGGAAGGGCTTGGTGTTTGTGATTACATCGACGATGCTATGGTAGGATGGTGGTAACTGATGCAGGATTTGCATGACAAGTTCAGTCTCATCAATTTTAGAGTCACAAGCAACCAGAGCATCTGCCAAATTTTTTAAGTTAAGGCAGAAATCAGTGATAAAGGAGGTTCCTTTTTTTGTATTACGAAACTGCTCTTGAAGCTGAAGCATGCGAGACATTTTGTTATTTAGAAAAAACTCATCAAGCTTATCCCATAGATCTTTGGCAGTACAGTTATCATCAGATATTATTTGCAAAAGATTAGCATCACAAGTCGAGTAAAACCAGGATTTGATGCGAGAGTCAATAGTCTCCCAGTCATCATCAGAAACGGCAGGTTTTGATTTGCCAGTGAGGTGACCATGGACATTGGCACCCTTACACATATCCAAAAAGATACGACGCCAAAGCTTGTATTTTGACTCATCAGTTGAAAGTTTAAAACTGAATTGAGAGTATACATCGGTGAGGTCAAAAACGAGCTGAGTAGCGGTAGGGGCAGTGGGAGTATTTGTGGGTGATGAGGTAGTCATGACCACAAAAGGGGAATCTAAAAAATAAACTAACAAAAGTAATTAAATAAATAGACAAATCGCTTAACCGCGGGTAGAGAGAAAGTAATGTACCACACAAACCCTACACACAATAGGCGATAGGGAGACCCGTCAGCGGCTGTTGAGCAGTGGCGAGAGGTGGCAAGCAGCGGTGACTGATGGTAGTGACAACAGCAACCAGCAGCAAAGTCGAATAGTCACCCAGGCTAGGTTCGCGGCGCGAGCAGGGGCTTCGCGGCGCGAGTGAAGGCGTTTCGCGGCACAAGCAGGGGCTTCGCGGCGCGAGAGAAGGCAACGCGAGGGTTTCGATCAGGCACCGCAGCAGGTTCGGTTCGCGGCGCGAGCAGGGGCTGTTGGGTTTTTATGCGTTCCTCGTATCAAACTGACACGAAGAAAACTGTGGATTTCAATCCTAACTGGATGAGATACACGACAAAACTTTGTGATCAAACTGATCAATAAGTTTATCAAATCAAACCTAACTGGTTTGATACGTGCGGAAGCGATTTGGATATAAAACCCAAATATCCACAGATCTTTTCGTTTCAATTATAATAGTAATAGATTTGTTAGAGTGTTACCTGGAATGCTCGAGTTAGATCCACCCGTGATCGACCAAACGAAGATCCCTCTAGCAGGAATGAGTCCCCGATACGATGAAAAACAGCTAAGGATTAATCAAAGAACCAAAAACCGAACTGGTTTTGCTCTTGGATCGGCGCCGGTTTCAAAGGAGGAGGGAGGAGAGAATTTTTTGGTTTGTTTTTCTTGGTGGAATGAATTATGAAAACTGATAAGCCATAGGCTTATTTTATATGGAGAAATTTCCATACAACTCAGTTTCCATAATTAGTTTCATAATTATCTTTGGCAAATATTCTTTTCTTTTCCTTAAAGAAAAATAACTAGATAATTATTTGTATTATTAATTATTATCCTATTATATATTTATTTACCTAATAAATATATAATTCAATAATTAATAAACTTATATATTTATTTATCTAATAAATATATAATTACTAACAAACCTTTAACTTTGGGATTTAGTACGGAAAATGCCCAACTGATTTATAATTAACTATTATAAACCTTAATCTCTCCAAACTGGGACTATCTTATTTATTCGGTTTACAGGTCCTCACAGGTGTGACCCTCGAGTGTCTAGTAACGTTGGATGTGTAATCACTGGTTTGCCAACTTCTGCACATAATTACTAACAGACTCCCACTTGTGCAAGTTGGCAATACCGTCTTGATCACACGGACCTAAGGAGGCCCCTAGACAGGCGCTTAGGCTAACCAGGTTACAAGAACTCTTATACCCAGATAGGTGATTTAAAATTTCCATATGAAAATGACATTAATGAAACAACTGTTCATAAATTGGGTATATCTTGGCTTTTCCCTTTGCAACACGATATTTCATCTATGAGTATGAGCATGGATTAAGTCAACTCTAAATACTCATGATTCTGTTTCTCGACTATCCGACCTCTACTGATAGGTAAACGACAAAGAACTAATCAGTTCGTTTGGGCATGGCCATGCACTTCATCAGTATATTCAGTCAGTCAAGGGGCCCAGAAATATCTCTCTTCGGAGAAGAGGTGCAAATCCCATCTTGCATATCTGCATTTAACACCACGGCTTCCGCTGAATCTAGTCACGCCCTTTATAGCCACCCTGTTACGGCGTAGCGGTTGAACGCACTAAGTATCCAGCAGTCCTCATGATATCAAACCGGATACCTCAGGTGATAGGGACAACCACTGTGAGATTCTACTTATGACAAAATCCAAGAAGTAGTCTCAACCGCGGATCACGTCCGATATTCGCTATTCTATCAAATATCTGTGCAACTCCTGGTCTACAACGCTTGTAGCTGTTATTCAACCACTGATCATAACTACCCAGAGGCTCACAATGACTTTAACGCCCTAACGGGTTCCCACCACGATAAGTTGTCACGGACAAATTTCGAATGAAAGACTGGAAACTAGTCTCATTCCTGGATCATAAAACATGCAAAATATAAAAGTGATAAAGAAAATAATTTTGTATAGTCCATATTACACTCTGTAATAATAACAAAATTAATAGCATTTCTTAATTACTTTTACGGTGTCTATTCAATGTTTTACTAAAATACTGATTTAAATGAAGTATCACCTAACTTCAGTTTAAACCCTTTGATTAATGTTTACCGTATTAATCAAAGTAACAACCAAAATAATACAAGTTTTGTATCATCTGATACAATCTACTTGATTCTACTAATCTTTGTTTTGCAAACACTTTTAAACAAAGATTAGACTTTTCTTTACCATATTCCATGAACTTGGAGACACTGGAATAACTCCTAGTTTTCCTGAATATGTAAAGTTTAAACTGCAACTTCCCTTAGTTGTTGTGTAGATGAATGATTTCTACCTGAAATCAGATAAAATTTCCATTTACCAAGCTGGCAAATTTCAGGAAATTTATTCTAGTGTTTACGACACTTTTAGAAAGATAATTAATATCTTTAATAATTATTCCAACACATTTTAATTATTGATTTCTCTCGAAGTCAATTATGACCTTATTTAGTTTCAAAGACTTTGAAACTTTCGTTCTACCCTTTTGACTAAAAGATAGATTCGTATATCTTATGAATTTACATCCTTTCTGGATCATGAATTCCGAGATATATACTAAATCAATAATTTTATCTTTTATTCTTTATCATGCACTAGATAGAGAATAACCTGGGCTCCCACTAACCTATATGAAAACCAACTATTACTTAAAATTAACTATTGACTTAGTCAAAACTTGATTACTTAGTCAATTCTATTTCAAGTAATAAACACGAGAATTTTAACATTTATAAAACTTAACTGGATTATATTAAATCCTAATTCCGAAACTTGGAATTTTTCCTAGTTTTATAAATACTGATATTATCAATGATATTTGAAATAATATCCTAAATTCTTCTTAAAACATATGAGTAATAAATTTTGATCATAAAATACTTTCATAATCTTTTACTCATAAATGTTTTATTTAAAAACACATTCCTATAATTATAGTACTTCGTGTGTTTTTGACAGTTTTCATATACATTACTTCAAACTATTTTGATTGAAGCAATACTGTTAGTGTAATAGGCAACATCTCGGATCTAATTTTGAATCAAGTCTAATTTGACTTATACAGATTCAAAATATCATGCATAAAGATATCAAGACAATAGTTTTAAATTTTAAAACCGATAAGAATTCAAAAAACAAAAATTCAAATTTTGGAAAGACAAGATTGTTTTAAAAAATTAAAATTGTCTTGATAATATCTAAAAGTAATCTTGCATGCTGATCCTTGCAATCTGGGCACTTCACTTTTAATGACCACCTGCAAATAAACATTTGCTTCTAGGTGTCAACACACTTGTAAACTAACAAGCGAAAGTGATAATCTGAAGCAGTCACGAATACCTGAGGTGTTTATATCTGCTTCGTAACGCTTCGGGCAGTTATGCCTTCAATGACCGACTTCATGGCACTTGAAGTATTGATTCTCGGTTATTATTCTGTTAGGCTTAACCTTTTTACCCTTGCCTTTGCCTATATCATAAACATTGGGTGCACTCAGGGTAGCCAGAACTTGGCCCTTTCCCTTACTGGTGTTCCCATGCCCACGCTTCTTCTTTACTTCACCATTCTTGACCATAAGCACATCTTTGGTCTTGGTCTCCATCCTCAACTCAATTACTTATAATCTTCAGACAGTGAGTTGAGTATCGTATTTGTTGCTAACTGCAACAAAACTGGGCGACTGAGCCTCTCTAGGTGATTAATGTGCCTCTTTATTTTCATCATCACTAACTGAGGTCCCCTTTTGCCATCTTGCACGCGTTCAGTGCTCTACTGGCATCATAACGCTCTGTGTGTGCTTGCGTCTGAAACATGTCCCTCAACTGGCGGATCATGTTATAGGCATTTGTGTTTTTGAGCCTCGTACGAAAAACTGGGCTCATAGTCGCAAGCATAAGATAGCCTACGTCCAGGAAATAATCGGAATGCTTTCTATAAGCGTTCCTGACAGTGACAGTAGCTTTTGCTGGAAGGGCCTTCACCTAGAGGCTTTTCTAGGACATACTACTTTCTCTCGTGTCTGAGCACAATCATCAGACTGCGCTCCCATACGAAAAATTATACCTAGTAAGTTTGTCCTTTCGAGAATGGAGCGAAGAGGGAGTTTATCAGTGTTGGTAATAGTGTTTGCTATCTACACATTTTAAAAACTTTGGTTTTAGTAACTGTGAAAGACTATTTCCAATAAATATCAATAAACCCTTAAATGATCAATTATTGGACTAGGATCCTAATTACATACGCCCTGATGACCGGTGTGTTCACGTCTCACCAGGACCACGTACTAACTAGGTAGGTAAGGACTTTTACCAATCATATCTAACTGACACGACTCCTAGATCTTTTCGGGACAACGGTAATTATCCGTACATGTTTCAGTCCCTCTAAGTGCTTTTTGGCCCGGTACCACCCGGTAAACTTAACAGAACCAAAACAGATCTCACCATTTTGAGACTTGGACACTTTACTCTGGCCGGTACCACCCGGAGATAATTCGCAGAGTCTTGTTAATCCCCTCCAGCTTCGGTTTGAACGCGGTCGTTCAAGGTGTGTTCACTTACAACGGCCGCCTACCTTACGCCGGAGGTGCCCCTAGATGGGTTGCACTCTGATCTATGATTTTCGGGGTTTTTAATTAATTTTGAAAAACCTTTTAGTTCCAGTATTTTTGAAAATCTATAATTTTGAAAAACTGATTGTTTAGAAGGTAACTGATGTTTAAACTAACTGTTTAAACATGCTTGCTATTTTAAAACTAACTGTTTTAAAGAGCACTTGCTAATTAAAAACTAACTCTTTTAATAAGCACACTTGCTAATCAAAACTACCTGTCTTGATAGCATATTTGTTGACCAAAACTAACTGTTTTATCAACTTGCCTTTTCATACAAAACAGTCTTATTATTGAGGTTTTAAATAAAATCTACCATTTCAAAAAGGTTTATAAAACTGGTAATTTTAATTATAAAACCTGTCCGCTCTTGTGATTTTATCTAGTTTTAAAAAATTCTCTTATTTTAAAACATTTTGATATAATTATAAAATCACAACCACGCAGTTAATATGTCAACAACCACGCAGTTAGAGCTAACTAATTATAGGTTTGCCAACTTTTATTCCTAAGGACCAATAATGACCTATTTTTCTAAAGGATTTCTAACACCTCGCGTAGCTCCCACTGGCTCCCCGGTATCTTCGTTAGTACTCCAGAAAAGAAAATTTGGGTTTTTCTTGCGTAGCTCCCACTGGCCTTCGGCATTCTCGATGGAACTCCCAAAAAAAAGGAAAAATAACTATCCTATGGTCATTATTACAAAGGGGTTGTAAATGGCACGCAGGCCTCCCCAAATTTAATCCAAAAGGTCTAAGTTGGCAAGCCCTATAATAGATATATACGAAAGCATATATATACTCAAGCAACCACGCATTTATATATATTAAACAATATAATAAAGCGATAAAGAAATCCTAGATCCGTTAAAAATTATCTTGTTCCGTTTATCGCAAAACTTGGTTTATAAAACAAACTGTTTATAAACCGAAACTAATATTTTAAACTGAAAACGGTTTTTACTTGAATTATAAAAATACTAAGATTTATAATCAATAAATCTATTTATAAAGCAAAACCGATTTTCTAAAATATTTGCTTTTTATCTAAAAGTTATATCAAAACCCGGTCCTCGAACAAACTGGTCGGAAGAATAAACATTGGACCGTAAACTGTGTCGTGGTTTGACCAACTGGTCAAAACATGATACTAGACTTATTTGACCAAACGGGTCAAATAACAGGTTTGATAAAACACAATTTTACTCGGGATAATTATTAACTAAAAATCCCTTAAACATAATTTTATAATATAATGTAACTGATTTATATATATAAAAATATATTATCTAAATAAAATTAATTTGGGCCAAAAAGCTTAAAACCCAATAAACCCTTTTGGGCCATAAACTTGGTCCAAAATACCATGGTTTCGGCCCATTACCAAATTGATAAGTCTGGGCCCCGAAAGATAAAAAAATTTGAGAAACGCTTGAAACCAACCGCTACCTACGATCAACCGGGATATTATCGCCGCTCACATCGCCGTCGATCACCACCGCCTGGTGGCGATTGACCGCCGGTGCCATCACTGACCATCGTCGTCGTGGCGGCTGCTGGTGGTCGCACTCCTCTCGGCCCACCACTAACTGATGGTTCGGCCGAGCGCCGCCTTGGTGCATTAAGGGATCGGGCCATGGCTTGATTTGGGTATAGACCATGGCCAACCAAGCTGGTGGACCATGCCTTGAACTCTGATCAGGCCACGGCCTAGTGTCGACTCAAGCCACGGCTTGAATTCTGATCAGGCCAAGGTCTGATGGCTGATCAAGCCATGGTCTGATGGCAAGTCAGGCCACGGCCGAGTGGCGAGTCAGGCCACGGCCGAGTGGCGAGTCAGGCCACGGCCGAGTGGCGAGTCAGGCCACGGCCGAGTGCAATCTAGGCCACGGCCGAGTGCAATCTAGGCCACGGCCGAGTGGTGGTTCGGCCACCATCTGGCGGTCCGGTCGGCTGTTGCCGCCGTACCGCCGCCTCTAGCCTCGGTCGGCGATCGGTGGGTGGTTCGGTCGGCTATCTGCCGCAGTTCCGCCACCGATTCCCACTACCCTGTGGGGTTTTTCCGTGATAGCTTTTTCGACGATAAACATAAAACGATAAAACTGAAAAGTTATAATAGATAATCATTAAATCTTTATACGGAACTGAAAAAGATTTTAAACTGATAAAAATCAAATTTTTTCCCAAACTGATTAAAATTGAATTTTTATACGAAACGATTATCAATAAAACTTTATTCGCAAGAAACAATTTTTAACGGATCTTTAAACAGTTAAAAAGAATAAAACGAATAAACCTGTGGCTCTGATACCACTGTTGGGTTTTTATGCGTTCCTCGTATCAAACTGACACGAAGAAAACTGTGGATTTCAATCCTAACTGGATGAGATACACGACAAAACTTTGTGATCAAACTGATCAATAAGTTTATCAAATCAAACCTAACTGGTTTGATACGTGCGGAAGCGATTTGGATATAAAACCCAAATATCCACAGATCTTTTCGTTTCAATTATAATAGTAATAGATTTGTTAGAGTGTTACCTGGAATGCTCGAGTTAGATCCACCCGTGATCGACCAAACGAAGATCCCTCTAGCAGGAATGAGTCCCCGATACGATGAAAAACAGCTAAGGATTAATCAAAGAACCAAAAACCGAACTGGTTTTGCTCTTGGATCGGCGCCGGTTTCAAAGGAGGAGGGAGGAGAGAATTTTTTGGTTTGTTTTTCTTGGTGGAATGAATTATGAAAACTGATAAGCCATAGGCTTATTTTATATGGAGAAATTTCCATACAACTCAGTTTCCATAATTAGTTTCATAATTATCTTTGGCAAATATTCTTTTCTTTTCCTTAAAGAAAAATAACTAGATAATTATTTGTATTATTAATTATTATCCTATTATATATTTATTTACCTAATAAATATATAATTCAATAATTAATAAACTTATATATTTATTTATCTAATAAATATATAATTACTAACAAACCTTTAACTTTGGGATTTAGTACGGAAAATGCCCAACTGATTTATAATTAACTATTATAAACCTTAATCTCTCCAAACTGGGACTATCTTATTTATTCGGTTTACAGGTCCTCACAGGTGTGACCCTCGAGTGTCTAGTAACGTTGGATGTGTAATCACTGGTTTGCCAACTTCTGCACATAATTACTAACAGGGGCTTTGCGGCGCGAGTGGAGACGAAGCCACTCTGAACAGTGGCGACGATGAACAGTGGCGCGAGTAGGGGGTGCGGCGGCGAACGGCGCTAGTAGTTGCAGGGTAAAGCAGCAGCAGCAGGAGGGTTGTGGCGGTTCACAACCGGCGAAGGTTACGGGGTTCGACGGATTGCAGCGGCGGTTAGCAACCGGCGCTAGGGTTCCGATGGTGGATACGGCGAACACGGCGGTAACGGCGGCCGTGACAGCGTGACGGCAGGTCACCGGGAAGCAGGAAGAGTGGCCGGTCCGGTGGTGGAGTGCGACCGGCGGCAGCGGCTGCCGGAAGTAGGGCAGCGGCGGCTGGGGGAAAAAAACTAGGGTTTTCTTAGTTGGCTCGATACCATGTGAGAATATATGGAATACCCCGTGACTGGGGAGTCGTGTATTGACAACAATATATAAACAGAAAAGTTACAGAAGGGTCCCTATACTATACAAGTATTTAACATAAACTTTATGTACCAAAAGTTTTTATCTTTTTTTGAAAAACACATATGATATAATACCCAAATTTAAATTCAGTACCAAACAATAAGTACAAAACCAATACCATAACCAGAACCAGAAACATACCAAACAGAGCATCTAAAGGAGAATAATACAACATCTAGTCATCAATGGAACGACTTCCCGGTTGTTGACAGCAATTAAAAACAAAAGAAGGATGTCTTATCGGTTGTTACTAGCAGCGAAGAACACTCGGAGTTTACAAGCTATAAACTGTCACCACCTCGGTTCCGCCACTACATCCAAGCTTCGAGTGCCCCGATGTCCACGGTCCCTTGCTAGACGAATTTATTACCCCCTATATCTATGAACTGTCGAATCCGAGCCATCCATCAAACAACTCCGATAATTTTGTTACGATGTAGCCAGGTACACGCAAGAGTAGGAGCGGAATACCCCTTGATCGTTTGTGCCATGACCTCGACAACCAACCTTTAATTAGGCCCTCTATTGCTATCGCCCCTTTTTCACCCAGCCACATCCCCAAGTTTGTTGCAACATCCCACCTTCGCAAAACCCCACTGAAAACACTAAGCTCTACATCATCCACCACTTAATTTGCCCGAAATCCTCCAGAATAAGACTTCGAGCCACCCTTTGTCGTTATCCGTTATTTTCTGCTGCATTACCCCATAGTTAAGTGATCCAATCCACACGATGATTTCTTGCTCTTTTTCTTAACCACTCAAATACAAGTCATTGCCATTCAAAAAATACAGTGTCAACTTATCTCTTTTTGCTTTTTAAATGTCAACTCATTTATATGATTCCAAGTAAGGTAGATGAATGACCATTTAACTCCTACCCACAACAACTTGCCTTTGTTCAATTTGATTGTCTCCATATCCTCTTGAAGATGATGCCTTATCGATCTCGTCTCCTCTAAGTGCTTGTTCTACCATCTCCCGGCTCGACCATATAGCCTCTTCACTTCCTCACAATTGACCAACGCACAATCGAAGTTTTCGACTATGTCCCCACACCTCGAACATAAGACAGAATGGAAGACGATTCTCATTTTGTTAAGAACTGAACGAGTGGGATTTCGCCTTAGCTTTGCTCTCTAAATGAAGATATTCACCTTTTTAGGCACTATTGCATACCACAACATCTTATTCGTATTTACGGCACCAATTCCCCAACTCTCTACTAACCTCTTGGGACTTTTTAACCAAATACCCCCTTTTCCTTGTCAAACTCCCATTCTCAATTGTCCTTTTTTCCCTCTCATCAACTCCCACCCTTGCAGCCTCCTAACGAATTCCTTTAATTCCCCTCGCTCCCTACCTCTTGGATTCCTTCTCCACACCCACTTCCATACCCAACTATTATATACCCATTCCCCCAACTCCATGATTTTGTCCTCCAACCTACTTAGTCAATGGAACTCCTCTTCGAGCGACATATCTCCCCGCCACTTATGTACCAAAAACATGTCTTTAACCCGTTAGTTATAGATTTCCTAAATGAACCCAAGACATTAAACCCCTCGTTTTGTAAAGATTTTCCAGCACAAAATAACATTATACCAAGTAGAAGCCCCTTCCTTTTTCCCCATAAATACTTTTGATTGTCTTTACCCACAAGGCATCATCCTCTGGGAGGAATTGCCACCACCATTCATCCAAAAGGGTTTGATTCATCTCACGGAGACTGCCTACATTTAACCATCCTTTATTAAAAGGTCCCAACGTTCTCTCCTAATTTACTTAAGCCACATTTATTCTACCATTCTCAGATCCCCTTCTCCCAAAAAAATTTATCGACTTCGAATTCTATCTAACTCTTTTATCGCTCCACTCGGGGCTCTAAACAAGGATAGATAGTACAATGACATTCTACCAATGACCGATTTAACATGCGTAATTCAGTCTCCAAGAGAAAGAATTTTAGTTTTCCACGATGCAAGTTTGTTTCTTACGTTTTCGATTGCTGACTTTCAATTTTCAACCTTTGCATCGTAGCACCGACCGAGAATCCCAAATACATGAACGGTAAGATTCCCCATTCGCACCCAACCCCCCTCTCCCACTCTTGTACTTCCAAATCATTTATCCCGACGCCAAAGTTTTTACTCTTCCTCATGTTAATCGTTAGACCCAAAATCATTTGAAAGTACTCAAGAATCTTGATCAGATTTTTGAGATTCACAATACTCTACTTTCCAAAGAACATTGCATCATCCGCGTATTGAAGGTGAGAAATTATTAAGTCATCATGTCTAATTTTGATCCCTTCATACATCCCCTTTTGCATCGCTTCCTCCATCAACAAATTTAGGTCATAAAGATATCTTAATTAAAATTATTATAAATTTGTTTGAAAATTAGAGGGTACTAAAGTCTTACTTTGGTCTCTAACATTTGCAATTTTCAAATATTATCATCATTACAGTCTAAATATATAAGTTACGTTTGTTAATTCTCAATGGTCTTCGTTCATATGTCTAATAGTTATTAACATTATTTATTAAGTTCAATTAAATGATGTATAGTCATTTTTTACTATTTTATTGTATCAAAATAAAATATTATATTTTAATTTAAAATCTTAATTCAAAAATAGGAAAAGTGGTGGTCATCAAATTTTTATTTTTACAATTTAAAATTAACTTTTTTAATTACAAAGAACATAATAAAAATGATTAAAATACCATATTTAACAAAATCTGACAAAAATAAGTTAGAGCAAGTAAGATAGATGAATAAATTAAAACCGTTCGAAATTGATAGAGGTTAAAAACCAAATAAAAGTGCTAAAAGTCTAGAAAGATACCGGTTATCCATAAAATGCTATGAATATTGCGGACGAAAATAGCACCTAGGCTATGTTTGGCAAACTAGCTGATGATTGATAAGCTAGCTTATAAACAAATTATGTTTGGCAAAAAATAGTTTATGAGTATGTAAAATGATCAAAATGGTATTTTTGAATTTAATAATTAATATTAATAAGAGTATAATTGGAAAAGGCTACAAAAAGCTACTCAAAGTAGCATTTTGGTAGAAACTAGTTTATGAATATATAAAATGATTCAAATGATATCTTTGAATTTAATAATTAATATTAATAAAAATATAATTGAAAAAAGCTACAAAAAACTACTAAAAATAGCATTTCAAAAGGGTAATTTATTTTTACTAAACATAGCTTTACTCAAAGTTATACTAAAATTTTTATTATTGAAAAAGTATTTTCTAGAATTTTATAAATTACACTCGTTTAAGATGGTTGGTAAAACTGATGCCAATAAAAATAGGGGGTTGCTATATGCACCCAAAAAGTGCATTGGGAATTGAAAAAGTAGCATCGGGAATTGAAAAAGTAGCATTTGACGTTGACATGTGTGTGTATGACGCATTCACTTTTTGGGTGCATTTGGTAAAAAGTCCGGTGTATTTAGCAATTGCCTTAGAGCATCTCCAACAGGTTTGCTATAATTTTACTAAAATAGCAAATGAAATGTCAAAATCTCTAAAACTTTATTTTTCCATCTCCAACAGCTTTTCTATTATAGAGATTCTATCATCACTTATATTATTAAAATATACTTACATTTATTATTCCAATGAATTTAAAAAAAAAATTAAACAATCAAATTATTCTATTGGTGGAAAATAAAAAGTAATACTTTCTCTCTCCTATTTTAGAGAATTTAGAGAATTCTCTAAATTTAGAGAAAACCCAAGTTTTCTCTATTTTAGCAATCATTTTAGCAAACCTGTTGGAGCAATTTAGGGAAAAAAAACATCAATTTTTCTATTATAGCAAACCTGTTGGAGATGCTCTTATACTTCATTTAAATATATTTTTTAATTATTTAATGAAGATATTTTCGACATTCTGATTGAAGAATGTTTGGGATGAAGACAAAAAATTGCATTCTTGCTTACGTCATCTATATTAGTGCCGTCAGCGTTCTTTGTCAGCTCCATAGAAAAAAATTCTCTTTCTATCGACGAGTACTTTTTAAATCTTGATAAAATTACATAATTGGTCCCTATGATTCGCATTTTTTTACTTATATTGGTCCAAAAGTTAAAATAATCATAAATATGGAACTCATGGTTTACATTTTCACATTTACAAACTCGTTGCCTCTAACGGAATTAACATGACTAAGTTAACCCAGTTAAATCTAAGGGTAATTAAGCCTTGTTCACATTTATTTATTTAGTTCTATTTTGGAACTATACATAACATATATATATGTAATACATTCAAGGGTTTAGTGCGCGACGAAGAGGACGGTGACCTAGGACATCAAAGTTTAGAGGGCATCACAGGCCAAAAACCAAATAGGGTTTAATAGATTCATTATTTGATTTTTTTCCAAAAAAAAATGTTATCGCTATTGGCCTCTCATTTTTCCCTCATGATTCATAAGTGTCCTTCTACCTCTCACTTATGACACACAGTGTTGCGAATGCCTACCATTTTTTTGAACGGCAAAACAACACTTTTATTACCATAAAAAAAAAACAGTAACCGAACAAAGATAAAACGAAAAGGACTCAACCCGATCGCCTCCAAACTACAGAGAAAACCCAGAAAAAACTACACAAAAACCAATAAGCAAAACAGCACCAAACAAGGACAAGAAAAGAGGTGGCGCCAAACCATACAAAATAAATGCACACTGCAGGATTCGAACATGGGCCGCCTGCTTAGGAAAGTAGCATCTTGCACCAAGCTACTCTGATTCTTATGCTATATTCCCTGTAATACATTTTAAATATGATGAATCTGTACAGAATTCCAAAGGAAGGTTTTTCATTTTTCATTTCATCTAGATGATTAGTTTTTCTTAATATAATATTTTTTTACGTTATTTTATTTTATTTATATGCAATCTTAAAGTCATAAAGTTTAAAATTCTTAAAGCCATATTTTTAAACTATCATAAGTTAAGATGCATGAGCATTATTTTCAATATCAAAACTAAGTTTTTAGTAAATGTTTACTGTTATAAAATAATTGATGTTGTTGCTTTTTTTGGCCTAAAGACATCGTTTTAGTATGTTTTTTTATGCGCCATAAGTCATAGGTTGCATGAGTTATATATGTTATGTCTTGTCATTTAAAGTTTTTGTTTAAGTCTCGCATTGTGTTATTTTTTTATATTTAACAGACACCGTAGCGAGGATGGAATGCCGATTTGACAATGAAAATAATATGTTTCACTTTTTTTAATATTGGGGGCATTTTTTAGTTTTTCCGCCATGGGCACGAAAAATCTCAGGACCGTCCCTGACCATACCCACTGTGAAATTTATGAGTAATAAACCCAACAACAAGCATAAAGACAACCCCTACCTTCTGCCCAAAACACCACCAAAACAACCATAAAAAACGAACAACAATAGCAGCCTCCCGAACCTTTTCGCACTTTCAGCTACAAACGAAACACTTCAACAGCCACCGCAGAGAGACCGCAGCCCCTGACTCGACAATCGTCTCTCGGCCTCTCACCTTGACTCATATTCTAACCCCTGGTATCGGCTCTCACTCTTAGTTCTCAAATCGCATCTAGTTTCCAGCTCTTGACCGGTCTTCGGGTCGATTCAGGGGCGAGTCTATGGGTTGGCCTTCGGGTCAGCTCATGGGCACGGGGGATTAGTCGGTGCCCGTATGGATCCGGATACCCCCGGAACGTGTGTGTGAGTTAAAATGCCGTTAAAAAAAAGATTAAACCATTATGTTTTTCTCTTTTAGTTTCTTATTTACTCTTCTAGTTATCTCATTTTCTAAATTTTCTTGAATATTGATTTTTTTTCTTAGTTTCTTTATTTTTGTTTGTTGTTATCTTGATGATATGATTATCTGAATGATTTTTTAAAACCTATTTTACTTATTTAAGTGATTTACTTATTTGATTAACTCTCGATGTCTTGTTCATGCCACAACTATATGTATCGGTGTCTCATAATTTTATGCTTGATTATGTCTTTACATTCTTTGTAGTTTTATCATTATTAACTAGTCGGATTTGATCTCGTTGTTTTCGTTAATTCGAAGTCATTTTTTTGGGAGGTGGGGGGGGGGGGGGGGGGGGTTAAAAGGGGAGAGCTCTCAAAAAGGGATGTCATGGGTCAAATGGGAGAGCATCGTGAGAGATCGAGAGCATGGGGTTTAGATGTGGGAAGTTTATGGGTCTCAAATTTGGGTTTGGTGGGAAAATGGTGGTGGAGGTTTTTGAAGGAAAAAAATTCATTATGGGTGAAAATAATACAAAGCATATTGGGGGACAAGGGAGGATTAGAAGGAAGTGGGGAACGAATTGGGGGGGGGGGGGGGGGGAGAGGACACTTGGTGTGGCCCGGAATAATCAAAGCGAGATTAGATCTCCAAAAACTTGGGATCGATTTTAGGTTATCGTTTGGGAAGGAGGTCGGAAATGAGGAGGAAACGAAATATTGGTTTGATACGTGGTTTGTAGGATAGCCGCTAAGGAACAAATTTGGAAGACTTTGGCAACTAGAGACAAATAAAGAGGTAACGGTAGCGGGAAAAGGGAGTTGGGAGGGAGACGATTGGGTTTGGAAGTGGGATTGGAGAAGAGAACCAAGAGGGAGGGTTGAGGGGTAATTTGCTAATCTTAAGAAATAAATGTGACAAACCTAGATGGTGGCTTGGTGCGGACGGTGACTTTTCGCTAGGCGCCTTGAAGAAAATCATAGAAAATAAGTTAGCGGCATCAAATGGCGGTGAAAGGGAAACATTGTGGTCCAAGGTTGTACCAAAGAAGATTATAATGTTGGTGTGGTGAATCAGGTTGGCAAAAGTTCCGGTACGGGTAGTACTCGACAAAATAGGCATAGACCTTCACTCAACTTTATGCCAAGGTGCTCAAGAGAGGTTGAATCAATTAACCATGTTTTACCTAAGTGCGTAGAGGTGCAAAAGTTATGGCATCTAGTGTCCCGATGGTAGGGCGTCAACATCAACTCTATCAACTCGGTGACAGACCTTTGACGACATGCAATGTTCCTAACCTTTGGAAGGAAGCGGTATGGTCTTTTTTATATTTGATTTGGTCACATCGTATTTAGGAAATACCAAAGGAAGTTGGCGGATTTGTTCTTCGAGTATCAACGCAAAACCTATGAATGGATTGCAACAAGAATTCAAAGCAAGTGGGATTCGAACTGAAAATTTTGGAACCTGGGGTGAATTCGGCCGTCTGAGACTAAGTTTGGCCTCAAGACGCGTACAAAGGGATTCGAACCTGGGGTGAATGGGATACCCTTTACATCCCCCCACAGGCGTAACCGCTACGCCACAAGCCTTGTGGTTTTGTTGTAGTGGGTTGTTCATATTTGATTTTTTGTTTTTTTTGCCTTGGATCTAGTATCTTCCTTAAAAAATGTAGCATCCATCTATAAATCTATATGTGTTACCTGTTTCTTGGATTAGGGCATTTTTTACTCTTCGTCCAGGGCATTCAAAACCATTGGACCGACCCTAAATACATTGATTGAATTCATCAACCCACGACCACCATCTCCACCTCAACCCCTTCACCGTCATTGACTACAATCTTCAGGGTCGATCACCATACCATTTCATTACACCCACATACATATAAAACGTCGAGTGGACCCCTACCTCTAGCTTCCGTCGTGCACAAATGATGATAAACCTTTATTCGATAAGCACTTCCTATTGAGCCAAATGCAGGGACCAAATATCTTACCATTGAACAATGAACAAAAACATAGCTAGAGGGTTAAAAAGAAACATTTTTTATTGGTTTGATAAATCATATATCCTTTAAAAAACCAACCTTGATCAAACTTAATTGAGAGGACTTTTACTAGACAAACGAAAGAAGATCGAGTTGTCGAAAAACGTAGATGGCGAGGAGGTTTACCTTTCATGGGCTTGCAATGGTGGTAATTTCGCTTTTTATAGCCTTCCATGCGACCCTTAGTCGTGTAAGGGTTGCAACAAGTGTTTGTTTGAGCTATTACCCTATGAAATTCTATGTTTGAACAAAAAAATCTCATTTCTCATCCAAAAACTAGAGTTAAAGATTAATCCAACATATAATCAAATGCAATATTTGAACTTTAAAGTTACAGATCATTCAAAGCCATTTAAACATCAAATGCAATACTAATTCCAGTTTTATCAAATCAAAATCATAGGATGATGGTCAAGTTGAAGCTCTCTTTCTAGTTCCCCTTCTTGATTTTGGAAAAAAAAACATAGGCACCCCCTTTATGAAGAAAAAGAAACCCCAATATGCTGAATTGCTCCCATCTCCTTCTTAAGTTATTCAAGGATCCTATATATAAAACACAATAATTATAAATATTAATTATTGATTTGGTAATTAAATAATTCAAATGACAATCGACCATGATGCAAGAGTATGTGACATCATGTTTCATGCATCATACATATGACTCCCATGCCATTGTCACTTTTATTAGGCCGTAATTTATCTTTAATTTTGTTACTATAATATATACAAAAACGTATTTTATGAAGAAAATAAAATATTTACTTTATAATACTATTCAATATTATTTAATTTGGAAACGACTAAAAAGGTTTGGAAGTAGCTGTGGTCCCCAAAATCCCTTATTCCATATATTAAAAATATTAATTAAAAAAATTCTGCCTTTTGATTAGTGGCACGAAAAATACTAGATTAATAAAATTTTATTATAAAGAATAGATCACGTGACGTCATCATCAACTTGGCATATATTTATAAATTAATTACCATCCGCCGGATCCATTGTAACTGGTCCAGAAAACCTTAAGTTAAAAATGTGATAATATTGCCAATGTGAATTATATTTATTTTGTTTATTTGATAAAAGTATAATAAAATCATTATTTATCTAAATTATAGGTTTGATCATAACTATATACTCACAAAAATTACTGCACCATGAGTGTACCTAAGTTAATATAAATCTGTAACAAAAGATAATGATGTCATAATATTAAATTATGACATTTGAAAAATGTATTTTTGTAGAATTTCAATTTTTTAAAGTATTGTTACATCTATTCCAAACTATAAATTGACTAGACAAATAACATAAAACAAAATATTAAAGTTCGTACTATTTAAAGAAAAAAAAATCAAAACATTATTTGAAAATGAAAAGAAATGCATAATACCCTTTAAAAAAATCATTATTTTAAAAAGTTTCAAGCAAAAGAGTAGAAGTATTAAATTAAAAGTTTCAAGTAAAAGAATAGAAGTATTAAATTACGGTAATTGTATTAAAAGTTAAAGCACTTATATTGAATCAAGGTTAAACATGTACAACTAGACGTTAAATTTTTAGTGATTACGTTCCATATTTTACATTATAACATGACTATTTCTTAAAAACATCATCTGCTTCTGAACACCAATTCGGTTTTAAGTCAAATTGAGTCACTTCTAATCTTATGTCAATTTTTAATGCTCAATTTAGTCATGTTGTTTCTTAATTCTTTTTGAATTTGTTATTATATCGTTTTATGATTAAAATAAATAAACATAATATCTTTAAAATAAAATATTAAATGTTATGTGACATGGGGGGAAAATGACGCATGAATTTGTGATATCATGTTTCATACGTCAAACATATCAAACCCCAAGTTCTTGGCATATTTTCATATAACCGACCAATCCATGCATCCAATTAATTTTTTAATCGGTATTTAATTAATCTAACCATACGTATATAGAGTGGATTCCATGAGATTAAGAAATATGGCAAAAGTAATAATAGTCATCCTTTGGATCATTTGAATCTAAAAGTTTTGTTAAGTTCTTTGGATTTTTAGGGTTATTTCCTGGATCCATCATGTGTATACATACATATATATGACAATAATTAAGAAAATAATTTTAGGAAAGTTCAAATGTCAACTCGAGTTTTGTTGTGAACGTGAGGACCACTAAAATCGCGCCATGTGGCAATATTCACGCTAAAATCATGCATTATTCAGAGTGAATAAAGGCGCCTAAGCTTTATTCACTCTGAATAATGTCTGATATTCGGAGTGAATATTTCCACGTAGTGCGATTTTAGTGGGTCTCACGTTTACAACCAAAATTGAGTTTACATTTGAACCCAACCCTATATATAAATCCTTAGAATTAGGTTCAAAAAAGAACCAATGTATTTCGTAGCAACAAATGAACAACTTTGAAACACATGTGATGTGGGACCATGTTAGAACCCACCCATGTACCGATGAAGTTAGAGAACAATCTGTGTAATGATGAAGTTAATGTGAATACTTTTGATTCGATTGTTTGGGATGTGGCTTAGAATAAAACGAAAGATTTGATTGTTGAAAAAGGACAATCAAGGAAAACCAACTTCAATTTGAATATTTTTGGTTTTATGTCCCTCCCTTTGCACTTTTATTTTTATTAATAGAAATCTTCATCAAGAATCGGGATGAAGTTCGAAACTCTTTCAAAAATTCGCATCATTCATCGTTTTATACTTTTATTTGTTTAATAAAATAGACACAGAGACATTCTTTAGCGTTTTCATACAGGGTATCAAAAACCTAAACCTAGTAACCGACAGTGCACCGATACCATATTATAGTTAAACAAATATGATTGAAAAAGTATTTTTAATATTAAAACCAAGACCACAAACAACTTAACACGCACCATAGGTAGCAGTCAAGGTCGTCCGACTTAATCACATCGAATATAAATTAATGTTCTTTGTATCTTTGTATCTTTCTATCTTAATATTATTTTATTTGAACCAATTCAATAAATATATGTATAGATTAATAATAAGAACGTGACATGAAATATCAACTTGGCATACAGGTATATTAGTGGATACATTGGAAGTGGTCCGAAACCATATAATAAACCAAATTTATTTACTTTAAGTTTTAGACAAAATTTATTTATAACTTATTAAAGCCATCATTTCAGAATCATGTAGGTGCATTGTACCTTAGTTTCTTTCATATCCATCCATTTCAAGATAATTTATATTTTAGTTGGAAAAAAGGAATTAAATCCCATAGTTATTAAAATTATAAAAAACAAGAAAGAGGTAATTATCAAAATAATTATAATTATAATCGTTTTTTGGATTTTTTTGGGCTTTTAAATATTTAGAGGCCGGCAAGTCGAATCTTGGTTTGACTTAATCCCGGGTTTTAGTGGTCCCAAAATCCAGTTTAAACAAAGATATATTTGTTTAACTATGATTAATTAACTACTGCTAGTATTAGTACATAAGTAGTAGACTAAATTCTGGATTTAGTCCTTGTAGTTTGGTTATTTTTATGGATTTCGTCCATAAACTTCTTTAATTACGGATTTGGTCTCAGTGATATCCACCCTTATCTATACTACTATGTATAAGGGCTTAAACAGTTAATTTTAATGATCTCGAAAATTTTAAGAGATATACCTTTTAAAGCCGCATGCAATGTTTTAAAAATCCGGTAGTTTTTTAGTTGAACAAGTGTGATGACCGTTCACGGTTCGACCGGTTCAACCGGTTCCAAGCATTTTTATGTTTTTTCCATTTTCTTACATTCATATATTTATAAAACCAACAATTTGATATCTACAAGTTAAAAAACATTAAAAATATACATTACAATAAGTTTTACATTAATAAGAAAATTAAAATAATGATAATAACAAGTTTTACACGTAATAATAAAAAAAACGGGTCAACCGGTTTTTTAACAGTTCGATCCACCGGTTCAACCACTAAACCTAACGGTTCAATCCGGTTTTTAGAACGCCATAAAACCGGTCACAATTGAGCCGGTCCTTTCACCGGTTCCCGGTTCAACCGGTTTTTAAAACACTGTCCGCATGTACAACTTGTTAAATTATGCACAATTCTTCGTCTCTTCCAGATCCACTCCCCATTGATCTCTTTTGAACCCAAGTCCGAATTTTTTTTAATTTGTAACACATTCTCTACCAGTGGGTAACCAATCCTAGCGACCTAGTGAGGATTTCCTAGGGGGGACACCCATCTTGTACTACTCCCACCCAACCACGATTACTTACAAAGTTCCCATGAATCTTTCATGCTTGTGGCTCCAAAACGCGTTTGTGTCTATTAAAACCAAGGTTTACTTATGAACTCAACATCTCTTCTGTCTACGGCGATATGAGATTTTCCTAAGGTGTTACAAATTTTAATAAATGAACCACAACTAATTTTAGAATGAGTTATGGTTCTTGTAGTTTGTTCAAATACTAATTTATCCTATATTATGTACACAATAGACATAAACATGGATCATTGTCTCATGTTTGGCAAGACCTTGATGTGTAATAGTGTTAGGACCAAATTGTCCTAATTAGAGAAAATTTTATAAAGAAAGCTTTGAGAAGGATTGTAATTAGCTATTAATTATAGCTAATGGGCTTGGGCTTGATGTAAATGGACCATATATAAAGGGTTTAGGGTTTGGGAAGAGAGTGAAAGCAATATTCAGATGAGAGTCTTGTAAAGTGAAGTGTGTGTTCTTGTAGGTGTTTTGAGTGCTCTCTTAAATAAAGCAAGAACTTTTCATTTTATCTATCGATTTCTTCTCCTAAATCATCTTATTGTTTGATTATTTTGGACCAACAAGTGGTATCAGAGCCAAATAAAACATCAGATTTGTTTGTTCCTACGAAATCATTCAGTTAGAGGTATTTTTTTGGACTTTGAAGCACTGTTCTTGAAGAAAAATTTTGGATCTGGGTTTTGCATTTTATGGAGGTTCTTCATTTGGATCTGAATGATGATGATGGGTGTTTGGGTTGAGATTTGAAGCAACCTTAGGCTTAAATTCTTCGATATTACAAGTTGTTTCACCATTTTTCTTGGATCTGGAAAAGATGTTGGGTTTGGGAAGTCGTCTCCCGACTCTTCAGATCTGAAAAAGTCCGACACGGACTGGAAAATTAATTTTGTTGCGTCGAATTTTGGAATCAGATCAGTGGTTTTTGGAATCGAAATTAAGCTGCGGGCTGGAATTCAGAGTTGGAATTGTAGAGTTAATTTTGGAATGGAGATGTTTAATTTAGGAAATTATTAAAGTCGAAATGTTTGGATTATTTGGAGCCGTGGAAATATCAAATTTTGACTTCCATAAAACTATTGACTGCAATCGATTTTATGGAAGTCAAAATTTTGAATAGTTCCGAATCCATAGTCCGAATTATGTGATCCTTACTAAGGATTTGATTAAGTATTGATGACTTTTACAAATTTAGTCCTTAATGTTTGAAGTAGACGGCACTTTAAATTTTCAAGTTTCAAGACTTGACGCTGCCAGTCCCTGAAGTTTGAAGCTTATTTATTTATCAACTTCGGGTGAAATGTTCAAATCCAGTCCCTTGTTTCAAGTTTTGTCAAGTTTGGTCCCTGCACTTCAAGTTTCAAATATATTCAGATTTGCTCCCTCTAGTTCAAGTTCTAAATATTTATAAGATCAACCTCTAGGTTCAATGTTCTGAATTTTTACAAATTCAGCCCCTGGAGTTTATTCACGATTAATTTTGCAAGTTTTGCAATATCGGTCCCTGGAGTTTGAGATTTTCACATCTTTTTTAGAAAATTTTGTTTTTTCTGATTTAGGACTTCCAGATCTCGGGGTTATGGGACTATTTGACGGAATTTCTTCCCGAGGATGCCAAATTGCTCAAGTTCAGTTCGGGAATTATCTTCGGATGCGCTTTCAAGTTTTTCAAGATTATACGATCAATCGAGCTTTCAAGTTTTATTCGTTTTGGCCCTTGCATCCTTATTGGGTTTTGAAGATTAATTTGGTCCAAATGATTGATCACTTTCAGTTGCACTCCAGATCCTCACAGATTCAAATACATAAGATGCTTCAAAATCCATGCGCTTAATTAGCCTCGTCGCTTTCCTAAATGGTTTTTAAAGATCACATCAGCCTGGTTTTAGCCCAATTCAGTTTTTAACCTTGAAAATTGAATTTCTCTCGTATCCCCAGCTGTTCCAGATTATTTGAAGACATGTCAGATTTGTAACGACTTCAGAACGACGATGATTGGATCCTGCATTTGGTTAGACTACTTAGAAGGCTAACTCTCTGCAACCATTATTCTAGAGTTTTTCTTTGATGGAATTATTCCTTTTAGAAGCGGAGTCGAATTTTTCCTTTGGATGCCAGCTTCGGTGAACGGTACTATTGTTATGTGCTCAATTCCGAACCATTTCACTATCGTGGAGATTCTGTTGCGAACTAGAACTTTGAGTGACGGTCGTCATCCATCGGATTAAGAACACTAGATCTGGATCTAATTGCTTGACATTTTGGAAGATTTCAAGAAATCGACTATTTTCTGAGCAGTAGAGAGATCAAAGCTGAGTATCTCGTTCAATATCTACTCCCAGTTTTTCAAGCCATACGGTGGTTTGGTATTCCAAGCTTCAGTGTTTTCCCTGTTGTGAGCTTCTCAGATTTAAAGCTCTTATGCTGAATTCCTATTCAACACGCAGTCAAAGACAGATTCTTTATTTTTCTTGCTGATTTGCACTGTAACTCACACATGCATATATCCCGTTGTTTTTCTTTGTGATCTACATAGTTGGGTGAATCAACATGCTCTAGTGCAAGCTGTTGTATTCTGTGATTATCAGGCGTGTCAAGTTATTTATAGGTTGAGCTGTATTCTGTGCAATCAGTCGCGATTATTGTACATCGGATCTAGTATTTCAGTTGAAACCGAAGACAAAGAGTTCTAATTCCCAATCGGAGCCCTAGATTGAGGTTTTTGAAAATTCCCCCTAGATTGAGATCTTCAATCGAGTTCAATATCATAGTGCGATAAGCAAAACCACAGGAGATTGATGCAAAACCACTGTTCAATTTCACAGTTCAATTTCAATCGGTTCCGGTGGTGGTAGAATGACGGAATCGGACATGGCGTTCCGCTAAGGTGAATTCCGACGATTATCAATGGCTTTCCTCTCCCCATAACCAAAGTAGCACAGATGGCGACTATCAATGGCTTCCCTCTCTCCATAAGCACTCATCCTAATTCCTTTTTTCTCTTCATCTCCTCGTTTTCAGTGTTGGTGTTAAGTTGATCCATGGCGGCAACCACACAATTGGAATCAAAATTGCTCTCCTTTTAACTCCTTATCAACAAGTTTTAATAACTGTTAGAAATTGGAAGAGAAGTAGTTGAAACCCTAATTTTTAAAAAACCCTAATTTGATGAAGAAGAAGATGTTGACTGATAACTCCGAAATTATACATGTTTTACTCGCATCAGTTCCCCACTTTTGTCTTCATTTTGAGAGTGTTTTTGATCCAGTTTGACTAAAAAAAGCTTAAATCTGAGTTTTGCAGGTTTTGGAGGCACTTTTGCAGAAAAGTAGAAAAAGAGGGTAAAAAGCGTCAAAAGTGGATACCTTGTGAAGAAATGGAAAAATCAATTATTTGGTTTCCATTTATGTGCTTTTATTCCCTTCCAAAATTAGTAGCTTCCATCAAATGATTCCGGAATGTTCCAGATTTCTCCACCAGAAGATGACTTCTTCCCGAAGCAAAGATCTTTATCAAATAAGGAAAAGAAGATTCTGGAAGATTTAGCTGCCGTTTCGCGCCGCTAAATAAGATTTCGCGCCGTTAAGATCGATTTAATGGAAAATTCTGGAAGATTGAGTTACCCGTTTAGCACCGCTAAACCTGCCGTTTCGCGATCGCCAAACGGGCCTGCCGAGTTCAATTATAAATAAGAGCCTTGGTCATTCAGTTTCAGGCATTCAATTCAGTTCAGAAAATCAAATTAGGGTAGATGGGAGCCGCTTAGGGTTTCCAACTCGAGAAGATGGAGGCTCGATGTGACGACTACGGAAGAGATTCGAGGGGATGCCGCGACAAATCTACCGGTCTTTAGTCGGTTTGTTTACGCATTTATAATTAGTGTGTCTATGTACTAGTCCCTTTTCTGTTTTCATTGTGGTTTGAATACTGATAACACCAAAATTATACATGTTTTGGTTATGCCTAATTGAATGATTTCGCCCCATTTCTCACCCATTTCTCACCCATTTCTGGTCTATTTACTCACACTTTGGACTTATTCTTACTTTTATAGGTTTTGTAGGCCGTGGAACGGAAAAGTACGGAAAAAGGCGAGAAAACGTGATAATTGCACAAAGACAATCTAGTAGCCATTTCGCGTCCGCGAAGTTTCAAGTCTGGCGCCGCCAAGTTCGTCAAAGTTGAAATCCAGGGTTTGACCTAAGTGCTTCGCGCCGCGAGGATGCCGCTTGGCGATCACGAAACGGGCTCCGAGTCTCTCCTTTTAAATACTGGCCTCCTCCTTCAGTTTTCATAGAGCCAAATTTGTGTGTAGTTCTGAGTTCTTTAGTGGTAGAGAGAGAGAGTATTGTGCCGATACGCTGCGGGATTTGATTCTCGATCATCCGTCGTTGTACTGTCGGTATAATGTCTGCTTCTACTCTCTTGTTTTCTGACTCTATTATGTTTAGTGAATAATTTTTAGTAGTGGTACTTATTTTGGTTGATGAACCTTGTGGATGATGATTTTATGATTTAATGTTTATTGGTTTGTTTTTGGTTCATTGAATGTATGTTATGGTTCCGATCTGATTCGTATTGTTTGGTTATTTAAACTCGTTGGTTGGGTGTATCTGTTGGACCAAGATAGATAGACTCCAATAGGTTAATCAACCTTTCTTGACCTTCCCTTCGTAACCCGGAGAGTTGTGTTAGGTGGTTACTCGGACCGAGAGCGACCAGGTAGTGGAATACCATGCAATAGAGATAGGATTGGGTGACTGGTACTAGATTGCCTGACAAACAGTCTATGTATTGGGACTAGGAGGACCAAAAACCTAGTTGACAGCCATAATATTCACATGCTAGGGTGTCCCAGACTTAAATTCCTACAATAACCAAAACAACCAAACCTTTGGCCTGTTTAAATCATCCACTTGGGGAATCACTATACCATGATAAGTACTACTGTTTTCATTCTTATAGTTTTACATAATCTTTTATTTGCTTTCTTAGTTTCTTAGTTAATTTAGTTGTCTTTTATTTAATTAAACATTTTTCATAAAAACCCCCTAAAAGCTTTAGGTTAATTAAACTAGTCAAGATTAATAGTCTACGTAAACTTGACCGTTCCCAGTGGTAGATACGATACCTGGACTTTCCTACACTATATTACTCACGATCAAGTACGCTTGCCTGTGAATGTGGTAAGAGAGTGGCTAGGCATTAGAGGTTAAAACTTGTTTCGCTTTTTATATACAGTAATTACCGCATCAAATACTTTGGATTTTTATTTAATAGATACATGATTTGTTGAATGTTTATCTTTGATTCCAGTTTGATTCGTATTGTATGGCTATTTGAACTCATTGGGTGGGTGTATCTGTTTGACCTAGATAGATAGACTCCGTTAGGTTAATCAACCTTTCTTTACCTTCACTTCGGTAACACGGAGAGTTGTGTTAGGTGGTTAGCTCGGACCGAGAGCAGCTAGATAGTAGAATTCCGTGCAATAGTGATAGAATTGGGTGACTGGTACTAGACTGTCTGACAATCAGTTTATGTATTAGGACTAGGAAGACCAACCTGGTTTATAATCTTAGATATACATGCTTGGGTGCTATGTGCTTAAATTCTGACAGCAATCATTAATCTATATCTCATGAAAAGTAAACCATAATGAATTCAGTTATCTCCAATGTGTGTTTGTTCATCAGTTTTCCACTTCTTGGTTAGGTTTATTATTTATTTGTCTTTTATCTTTTAAAATACTTTTCCAAAATCAAACCCCCTTTTTCCAGATTAATTAATTATAGCTTTAGTTGACATCTACCTTAATCGTTCCCAATGGTAGATACGATACCTGGACTTTCCTACACTATATTACTTACGATCAGGTACGCTTGCCTGTGAATGTGGTAACAGTGGCTAGGCTTTAGAGGTTAAAACTTGTTTCGCTTTTTATATACGATAATTACCGCATCATGGACTCATATGCATGTAGGAAGCAACATGTTACACATTAGCATTATCAGGTTACTCAAAGGATATAACCACAAACAATACCCATTTTTAAAACTATATATAGTGCATACAATAACACGTTTTGAAGTTGGATACACACAATAGGAATATGGGTAAAGTTGGATACATTTTGGTGAAAATAGTCCTAAATTAAATAATTATATGATTAATTAAAATATATAAATAACTCATTATAGGTAAATGATCTTTTGTTTTGTCCTGTCTAAAGCTAGACAACCGTTTTGTCCTATCCTATTTTATTATCTCTGGATACCAAACACAACTCAGTGATGGTGTTAACTCGAAGAAGTAGGGGTACTCAAAGCATATAACCACAAATTTTAGGCATATGAATTATTGAACATAATAAATATATAACTCTTTTAATCTCAACTATTCATAAGACAAACGACTTTTATAAAAAAGAATAACATTCATTTCCTGTTTTTTACCCATAATATTTCACTTAGATCGTTACGGAGAATACTATTACATCCTAAATAGTATTGATAATGTATGCTATATAACACATGTACGTCTGGATCGTAAACCATTCCTCCTAAGTCCCTGCATACTATACTTGTACCTTACCTAAATAGAGTTATGCAAACCGAGGTCGTATAGATACGACGTAGGATCGTGTAGCTTATAATTACATCATAGAAAATCTTGGACCTTTTGATATAAAAACTGCGATAGAGACATGCAAGTTTAGGGGCATGGGGATCGAAGCACAGGATGACTAGGATATTTGGTTCAATGAGGATGAGAGGCCTTTGCCATGCTACTCAACATAGATGTATGATTATTTTATCATAGTTTTAAGCGATTTTCTTGTTTAAACCTTCCAAACTCGTGAAGAATATGTTAGTCCTTTATTGTTTCTTAGTCACGAAGCATTGTAATCATTGTAGATAGTGGCATTCTCTTACGAGGCGACGTCTTGGTTTAACAAAAGATTTTTTAGGGATTTGAATTTCACAAAAGGATTTGAAATACTTGATTTAAATAATATAACATTATTACTTAGAATTCTAAGAAATCTACTAATTAAACACCAACATAGCTAGAACTCCTAAGTTTAAAACAAAATGTGGTAGAATTCAATTTCAAATCCCATTAAATCTTACAAACCGAACGAGACCTTAGTTATCTTCCCCACCTTAGGTTTTTCACCCAATTATGGTTTCACCTAAAACTCAAAAACAAATTAAGTGGTTTCATTAGCAGACGAACTCATCAGTGATCAGTCAGCAATTCACATCAACGACTGAAAATATCTGAAGAACGCTTGGCCGGTGATAATCACCTATGGTAGGCGGATCCTCGACAGAAATAATCCGTTGCAGATTTGTCACTAATTATTTCCATCATTAACTAAAAAACTTGTTTTAGAATTAGAATCTTATTTGAGAGTCTTTATTAAACTAAACAAACCTAAGATTTGCTCTAAAATCATTTTTAGACTTTTTCACTCACTTTCCAAGAAGCTCCTCCAACAACTTATCATCCAAATACTCCAACTCAATCACCTCCGCCTCCTCTTTTTCCGACCCTCCGCCGTTCTCCACCGCGGTAGCACAATAACTCGTCGTTGAAGTGGACGTCAATGCAACGGAGGAGCTTGCACCAATCCCCGCGGTAGCACCTCCTCTGTACTGGCCGTCGTTAGGGAAGTTGAGGATGGCCTGATGATCTTTCAAAGCAAACGCGGCCTTATCGTAAGCCCGTGCAGCCTCTTCCGCCGTCACAAAAGTTCCCAGCCACGTCCTTGCTCCATTCCTGGCGGGGTCGCGTATCTCCGCTGCGAACTTCCCCCACGGCCGCCGTCGGATTCCTCTGTACTTGTTATCTCGTTTACCCTTCTCTTCACCACCGGCTTGCTGATTTTCATTCATGGCTGTACAATCATTTGGTCCAACCGTGGTATATATATATATATATATATATATATATATATATATATATATAGAGAGAGAGAGAGAGAGAGAGAGGGGGAGAGACTTGGATCACAGCAAAACACTATGTGTGTGTGTGTAAATGAGAAGGATTTTCGGGGATGGAATTAAGGAATTAATAGAGTGGGTCATAAGTGGTGGATTGAATACATTCAAAAGGTGACAACACAAGTATACTAAAGGTTCTATCATCTATCAAGCAAGCTGGTGGCGTTCACGTGTGGTGGCTGGTAACAATAAGTATGCTAAAAATAGAAACTTTCAATTTTTATATGGGATAGTTATTTTTTAATAAACTACCTGTTTAATTTGACCATCGATCTTGTACATGGACGATTAGGATATGGTTCACAAGTTCACACTAAAAACATGGTTCATAATTGAAATGGACTCTATATATATAGCCATAGGTTAAATTGTTAAAATGAGAAGTAGTAAACAACTGTGAACTAGAGAAGTAATCTCAGCTGTTGATACGGCGGAGATCAAGATTGAAAAGTCAAAGATTGCGGCTTTGACCAGTCAAAGCCACAATATTTGACTAGTCAAAGTTTGCGTCTAGCAATAAGATCGAGGGGTAAATTTGTAACTATTACAAATAAGCCAAAAATGGGTTCCTATATGAACCTTTGTGATTTATATGTTCATATACAACCTGTATAATTTATATACACGTTCAGATATGAACAATTTAGGGTGTGCAGAAATCAACCGATTCGATTACGAACCGACCGATAATGATTGGATTTCAATTGTAATTGGATCGGATTGGATGGAAAATTACATCTAGTTGGATCGAACCGGTTCTTGGATGGTAGTCTGGAACCCACTAAAACCGACCGATCCAATCCAATTGACCATCCAATCTCAACCGATCGAACCCATCCAATCATCATCCAATTACCATTATTGTATTGTATGTTTTAACCTTTTTGTATTACTTAATAGTTATTAAATGGATGGAACTAAACATTATATCATTATTTGGAATATTACATTATTATATATATTTTTGTGAAATAGATTAAAAACATTGGCTAGATGATTGGATGAATGATTAGATAGATTTGATTAGATCATCCATCAGATGTCGGATGGATCCGATCCGATCCAATGGGATATCCAATAAGAAAATCCAATGGATGGAACCGAATCGATCCAATCATCCATTGGATTAGAGAAATCCAACATCCAATGGATGATCGGATCGGCTCGGTTAGAGAAATTCAACATCCAATCAATGATTGGATTGGATTGGATCCCATCACAACTATTGGATGTCGATCGATGTACACCCCTAATGAACATGTATAATTTGTAAATGCGTTCATATATGAACTTGTGTAATTCGTACGTTCATATGTGAACCTGGATAATTTATATACACGTACATATAGGGAGCAATCAAGTACAAACCACTTTTAGAATAAAAATCGTACAAACTCTTGGTATAAATCATACAAACTTTTGATTTCATGGATTAAGTTAATGAAATTGGTTCATGGAATTGTTTAATATGATGAAATTATATTATGAAATTCTTTTGGTGATGAAATTATTTTATATTTTGGTGTTTTTCATGTGAAAATGAAAAATTTTCATGTATTTTCCATTCTGATGAAATCGTTTCATGTATCTTTCTTATTTTGAGGAAACATTTTTTTTCTGCATAAAAAACACAAATTTATGAAACAACTTTTTCAAAAATAAATAATTATATGAAACATTTTCATCAATTTAAACAGTTTCATGAATATTTTTATTAATTTAACCAACAAAATCGATGGTTTGTAAGGTTTGTATTCTAAGAGTGGTTTGCAAATGAACATGACCTATGTAATTCATTAACTATGTTTAACTGATTCATATATGAACTATATATTCATACATGAACCTATGTAATTTATATACACGTTCATATATTGTAATGACCGGATTTATTATTTCCAGCCTTCGTTTAAAGTTAGGAAGTCTAAGGAGTGTAAAGGATCAAATTGTTAAGTTTGGACGGTCTAATGTGTAAAAAAAGGTTGAAAGTGTAGGCTTGGGCTTTTTGGGAAAGGATCAGCCCAAGCCCATTAGTTATAAAGAAGTTTAGGGCAAGGGTTTAACATTTTTGGGTAAATCTTGTGAAAAGAATTAGTGTGTGAGTGTGTGTTTACTGAAGGAAGAAGGAAGGCTGCGATTTGGGCAAAGTTCATCATCAATCAAGTAAGTTTATTCCCTTCTATAGCTTTTAATTGATTTATTTAGAGCCTTATGTTAGTTGGATTCATTAATGTTAATCCAGCTCCTCTATGACTTGATGAAATACCAATGATCCTTTATCTAATAATTGAAAAATACTTAGCACTGCTGTGATGAAGTTTAATACTTTAGCGAGCTTGTCTCGCTGATAGTTTGGACATCAGCGATCGCTGATCTACTGACTCCGTTCAGTATCAGTGAGAGCTGACATCAGCTAAGTATCCTTTGAAGACAAATAGTCATGTCACTATGAAACCATCAGCACCATCTATTGATGCAAGATGATGATAGAGTCAGTGATACTAATGATCTGAAGTTGATATTAGTGATAGCTAGCTGACTAGTCTTACATGACGTTACAAAGAGAACAAGTCACAGTGCCTCTCTGATCCTTCCCAAGGATCAGCGACACTAAGGCCTGATCTGACTTGTACTTTTAGAATACTATATTTGTCTTCATGTCCTATATGCACAAAAAGGATTTGATTTCCTTTCTGACAAAAGTACGAAAGGGATGTCTCTTTACTGTTCCCTCCGTACTTATCACCCATAAGGAAACTGTTTACCATAGGCCATGACCCTACCACACATGGACATTATTTTATGGTACAATAGTACACCAAACCCAACCTTTACCTGACGTGTAAAGTTGGGGATGGCATGCATTTAAAGCATGGGGTATAAATATGAACGTAGTGTTGTTATTCAAACACACCTTGGTCCATCTTCTATACCCCTAATCCTTTCCTCCCTTCTAAATTCTTCTAAATTCTTTCTATCTCTTCTTTACTTGCTCTGTGCATAAGGAAAAGTTGTGTGTCTATATTAAAAAGATTGTTTGAGGTCTTGACATAGTCTTGATCTTTATCATCAAACAATCTAACTATAATCTATACAAAGGCTCCATAGGAGTCATAGATTAAAATACAGAAGAAACTGCGTTGATTGTATTCAACCCCCCCCCCCCCCTCTACAATTATACTTACTATAAACTATCTTATTGGCCATCAATAGAGGACCAACAAGTGGTATCAGAGCGGTTGGAAATCTTTTCTTAACCGTTCACAAAAGAAACATAGTTTCTAGATCCACACAATGGTCAATCCTCCTAAAGATACTTACTTCGAATCTGGATCTCTGGCAAAGCCTCCCAGATTCAATGCTGATAACTTCCCTCTATGGAAGTCAAGAATCGAACTCTTTCTATCTGGTTCCGATCCTCAAATCCCCTACTTCTTAGAACATGGACCATATGTTCCCACCTCCATAAATCCCACTGTTGTTGCTACTACTATCGCTCCTACTGTTTCGGAGAGAAGCTTCGTTAAGCTGGTGTCCAACTGGACAGACGAAGACAAGCGCCTGGTGAATGTTGACACCAAGGCAAGATCTCTGACAGCCATGTCTCTTCCTGATGAAGTATTTCACTCCATCAGTAAGCTTAAGAAGGCTAAAGAGATATGGGATACTCTCTGTATCCAATATGAGGGTGTTGACGCTCTCATAGAATCTAGAAAGATTCACCTCATACGATAGTATGAGAAGTTCATCGCTGCTAAAGGTGAAACTTTGGCCCAGGCCCGTCAGAGGTTTAACTGCCCTCTAATCGATCTGAAGACCTACAATGTCATTTACTCCAACTCGCAGGTAATCACTAAATTCATGGAGGCCTCCCTGAATATTGGGAAACTTACACCATGTGTCTAAAAATGTCCAAGGACATTAAGACTATAACACTCAGCGAGTTATATGGTATGATGCTTAACCATGAGCAAACCAAGTCTCTGAAGACCAATCTCATCAGAGATACCAAGGATGCTGCGAAAGGTACCTCTCTTGCCTTAATTTCATATGCTCCTCAACCCTCTCAAAATCCTGTCTCAACAGTGACTATCACTAAGATAGATGATTCTGACTCTAATCTTGTCTCTGATAAAGAGACAGAACTCAATGAGTCTCTTGCCCTTCTGTCTAAGCATTTCAAGAAGTTTGGCAGGAAGGGAAACTTCCGTAAGTCCAAGCAGCTCTCTCTAACTAACAAGCCTGACACCCCTTCTGGTGATAAGGGTGCCTCTACCTGTTTCAAATGTCAGGGCAAAGGACACTTTGCCACTGACTGCAGGTACAAGAAGAATCAGTTCACTGAATCCTCTACACCAGCTTCCAAGGATGGAAAGTACCAGAAGCTGAAGTCTAAGTACCGAAAGCTGAAATTCCAGCGAAAAGGCAAAGGTCTGATCGTTGAAGGAAAAGGTTGGGATGAATCATCTGATGAATCCTCTGATGAAGAGGATACCAGCGAGGTCACATGTCTGATGGCCATCGTTGAAGAAACCGAGCTTGCTCTCATGGCACAGCTCGAAGACATCCCTGAAGAAGAAGTCCCTGCTACTCCTGCTTCGACCTCTGATCTTCCTCAGGTACCTACTCCATCTCCTTCTGATACTATGACAGCGATGGATGCCTTAACCATCGATCTGTACAATGCCTTAAATGGAAAGTCCTCTGCTGAAAAGGTCAACTTAGACCTTAGGACTGGGCTCAAAGAGTGTCATGAGAAACTCAAAGAGCTCGCTGTTTTTTAGGCCAGCTACAAAGACCAAGTTCATGCAAACCAAGTTCCTTGCATTGAACGAGAACAGGCCATTGCTGAGAGAGAAAAAGCTCTCGCTGAGCTAAATTCAGAGAAGGTCACTGTCAAAAGCTGGGCTGATGCCTCTGAAAAGGTTGATGAAATTCTCTCCACCCAGCGACACCCTAAAAACAGAACCTGCTTAGGTTTTGTTAAAGGAAAACAGCATGCTATGGATAAATCTGATAAATCTAATTAAAATTTTGGCATGTTTGTTACTTCTGACTCTAACTCTCAGAGTTCTTCCATCTCTAAAGATGAGGCTTCTACTTCTATTCAGCCTCCTAAGAACTCTAAAGGCAAGAACCTTCCAAACCATCCACCCAAACCTAAGAAACAAAACCACAAGACTTCTAAAGTCTTAGGTGGTGGTCCTTCGGGATCAGGGGCTAAGAAGTCTGTTCAAAGCCCCACTCCCAGACTCAAGGTTAATTTAAAGACCAAACCTCAGGAGAAGACTCCTATTCCTCCTCAAACCAAAGATATAGGCATTCTTGGACCTGGACCTGCTCACCTTAAGTTTAAAAATCCAAAGGGTCCCTCTAAGACTAAGACCTATAAAAACTGCTATCACTGTAGCCAAAATGACCATATTGCTAGCAAGTGTCCCCATGCTACCAAAGCTGAAAAAACAGCTAAGGTAAAGAAATGTCCTAAGGCAAATAAGTCTGCCAAAGGAAAGAAACCTTTAGTCGTTGAGACTGCCACCATCCCTGACCCTGTCAACACTGAAACTTCAGTTAAGACAGGAGATGTTGCCTCTACTTCTACTGCTCTGGTAGTTTATGAGGCCCCTGAATCCTCAGTTACCCATGTTGCTGATGATTCTTCCTTCACTGACCATGATGGGCATCTGGTACCTTGACAGCGGATGCTCCAAACACATGATTGGAAATAAGCATGTTCTAGTCGACTACAAGGAAGAAGCTGGCCCTTCAGTCAAATTCGGTGGTGAAGGAAGAGGTATCACTAGAGGATATGGTACCTTAACCAACGGCAAGACTACCTTTCGAAGGGTATCTTACGTTGAAGGACTAACTCACAATCTGCTGAGTACTAGTCATCTTTGTGATAAAGATCACAAGGTCTCTTTCTCCAAGAAAAGCTGCAAGGTGAAGAACAGGCACAAGAAAATCATTCTCAAAGGACAAAGATCCCATGATGTCTACGTCATCAACATCGACACGTCCACTGAAACTGTGTGCTTCATGTCCAGGGCCTCTTCAGAAATCAACTGGCTCTGGCACAAATGTCTCTCCCATCTGAACTTCAAGACCATCAACCAGCTCTCCATCAGCAACCTGGTGAAAGGTCTCCCTGAAAACAGCTTTGCAAAGGAATCTCTTTGTGCTGCTTGTGAAAAGGGGAAGCAGACAAGAGCTTCTTTCAAATCCAAGCAAGTCTCTACCATCAACTCTCCACTCCATTTATTGCACATGGACCTCTTTGGACCTGTCAATATTCAATCTATGGGTGGAAAGCGATTCACTTTGGTGATAGTGGATGAATACTCTAGATACACCTGGGTTTTCTTCCTTAGAGCCAAGAGTGAAACTCCTCAGCCGATCATTGCCTTCATTCTTCGGATGGAGAAGTACAATCAGATCACTGTTCGTTCTATCAGAAGTGATCATGGGACTGAATTAAAAAACAATGTCCTGGATGAACTCCTTGTCAGCAAGGGAATCTCTCAAAACTTCTCTTCCGTTCGTACTCCTCAGCAAAATGGAGTCACTGAACGAAGAAATCGCACGCTGATTGAAGCTGCAAGATCCATGCTGATTGAAGCTCCTCTTCCTATCCAATTCTGGGTTGAGGCTGTCAACACTGCATGTTACACGCAGAATAGGTCGCTGATCGTGAAAAGATTCAAGAAAACAGCCTACGAACTTTTCAGAGGAAGGAAGCCAAACATCGAGTACTTCCATATCTTTGGTTGCAATTGTTATATCAAGAACAACAGAGATGCTCTGGGAAAGTTCGACGCCAAAGCTGATGATGGTTTCTTGGTTGGATACTCTACTATATCCAAAGCCTATCGTGTCTTTATCAAACGAAGGCAAACCATTGAAGAGACCATTCATGTCAAGTTTGATGAAACTAATCCCTTCTCTTCTCCTTCATTTTCTGACAATAATGATGTAGATCAATGAGCTAAATCTTACTTTCAGTCCCTGAAAATGAAGCCCCTGAAACTAACATCCCTGCTGCAGGAACATCCTTTCCAATCCCTGATGTATTTAAAGAAATACCTGAAATTCCTCAGGATCCTCCAGTTTACTCTCCTGTTCCTATAACTCAAGTTGCTCCCACAACTTCTCAGGAAGACACTCCGTCAACTTCAGGCTCTTCTGAAGATGCTCCTCTCGTCGCTGATCTTCCTCAACTTGATGCAGTCGCTGAAGAATCATCTTCTACTGTCGCTGCTGAACCTCTTCAGGTTGTTCCTCAACCCCCTGCTCTAAGATGGACTAGAGATCATCCTATTGATCAAGTCCTAGGTGATCCCTCTACTGGTGTAAAAACTCGACATCAAGCTAGTAATCACCGTCTCTATGTCTGTTTCTTATCTGAAAATGAACCTTCTAAAATAGAAGAAGCACTCGCCGATCCATTTTGCGTATCAGCGATGCAAGAAGAACTCACTGAGTTCGAAAGGAACCTTGTCTGGATTCTTGTTCACATGCCATCCAGAAAGACCATCATTGGTCTGAAATGGATTTTTCGAAATAAACTTGATGAACACGGCATTGTGATCCGCAACAAGGCTCGTCTTGTTGCACAAGGATATAGACAAGAAGAGGAGATAGACTATGATGAAACATTTGCCCTTGTGGCTAGATTAGAAGCCATTAGACTTTTTCTTGCTTATGCGGCTCATATGAAGTTTCAAATGGGAAACTCACTGAAGAAGTCTATGTTGCTCAACCTCCAGGCTTCACTGATCCTAAGCATCCCGATCATGTTTACAAGCTAAACAAGGCTCTGTATGGATTAAAGCAGGCTTCTAGAGCCTGGTATGAAACCTTATCTACTTTTCTTATCTCTGAAGGTTTCACTCGTGGAAAGATCGACAGCACGCTGTTTGTCAAAACTTACAAGGATCATGTTTTTCTTGCTCAAATTTATGTTGATGACATTATCTTTAGGTCCACGAAAGCCAAACTTTGCAAAAAGTTCGAGTCACTCATGCGGGCTGAGTATGAGATGTCCATGATGGGTGAACTAACCTACTTCCTAGGTCTTTAGGTTAAACAATCTAAAAAGGGTATTTTCATCTCCCAAGGTAAGTATGTTCGAGAAATGCTTGCTAAATATGAACTCACTGCCTGTTCTGAAATGAAAAAACCTATGGCACCTCCTCTGAAACTCAACAAGGATTCCAATGGGAAATCTGTTGATGTTACTCTCTACAGAGGAATGATTGGCTCACTGCTGTACCTTATAGCGAGCCGTCCTGATATCATGTATGCTACATGTCTTTGTGCACGATATCAAGCTGATCCTAAGGAGTCCCATATGAAGGTTGTAAAGCGCATCTTCAGGTATCTGAAGGGGACTCCCAACCTTGGTCTCTGGTACCCCAGGGACTCAGGGTTCGATCTAACTGCTTTTTCAGATAGTGATTTTGCAGGCTGTAAAATAGATCGGAAAAGCACCACTAGTGGCTGTCAGCTACTTGGTGGTAAGTTGGTGAGTTGGACAATCAAGAAGCAGAATTTAGTGTCCACATCAACTGCTAAAGCAGAATATGTCGCTGCTGGTAGCTGTTGCGCTCAAGTCCTTTGGATGAGGAATCAACTGCTGGACTATGGGTTTCAGCTATCAAAGATACCCATCTACTGCGACAACACTTCAGCGATCGCCATCGCCAACAATCCTATCCTTCACTCGAAGACAAAGCACATTGAAATCCGATATCACTTTAACAGAGATCATGTGATGAATGGCGATGCTGAACTCCATTTTGTTCCCACTGAATATCAACTCGTTGATCTCTTCACCAAACCGCTGGACGAGAAACGGTTCAACCAACTCATAAGCGAGCTAGGAATGCTAAACCCTGATGCCTGATCTTCAGCATGTTGCATTTCTAGTTTCTCTTGTAAATTATCTTTGGAATTTCCTTTTTCAGTGTACTGTAATTTCCTACCTTAATGAAATGAATTGATCTCGCTGATCATTTTAAAGTCACTATATTTACTCTTACTGATATAGTGCATTTATTTCATTTGTCAGTGATCTCACCTACCTTAAAACATTAAATGTGATAAGAGGAATCTGATAAGCTTTCGCTGATGACCTTTCCTATTCCTAGGTTTCTGGATAATCATCAAAAAGGCCATGTTTTCTTTTTGAAATGATTCATATTCCAGAAAAGTTGTCATCACAATGGCAATCACATAAATGCCATTTAATGCGCCCAACCTTGTGTCAGGCGCGTGAAAGCGAGTGAAGGCGAGTGAAAAGAAATGACGGCGTGTGGTAACCTCTATCATCATTTCTCCTAGAAAATTGGTCCACGTTATTCCACCTTTTTCCTTTTCTCTCTCCTCCAACCCACTATATAAACAAATCCTTCACTCCTTTTCTCTCTTTACGCTCACATTTTCTCTCTAAAGCCTTCAAGTAAACACTCTTTCTCTAAGCAAGAACAACCTTCGAAGATTTTCATTCAATCTTTGAAGATTTTCTCCAACTGGTAAGTTTTGTGTTTGCTTAATCCTCTATCTAGTCTCTCTACATAGATCTTCAAGAGTTTTATGTATTCTTTTATACAAAAACTCTCGATTCTGAAAACCCTTTCTCCAGAATCAATGTGATTTATCTTCTTCTTCTTATTCCTAAATTTTCAAATCTAGGGTTTATATTTTCTTAACTTGAAAACCCTTTCAAATAATCTCTTATCTGCAAAATCAAGAAATTTTCCTTAAGAATAAATTTGAAAGTCTTTCATCTTTCTCTTTTAAATTTGAAAGTTTTTCATCTTTCAATATTCTCTCTTTTCTATTCTGCAAATACTAACCTTCTTTCTTAAAGCATTGCAAAATCCATAGCTTCCTCTTCTGATCTCAACACTATCGATACCAGTGGCTGGAACACAGTCTCTGAGCCAAACCCCACTGAAAACCCCTTCGCTGCAACCGTTCCTACCTCTGACGAAGTGGTGGTGATCTAAGAGAACATCACCAACGACTCCAGCAAGGAACTCCTCGATGACGAAAAGGCTGGAGAAGAGGATTCAAGTTCCAGAACTGACGGACTGAATGCCATGCTCTCTATCACGTGGAACTCCAACAATCACCTTACACTGATAGATCTTCCCAAGGAGCGAGAATACCTCACTGAGGCAAGAAACTTCTTGCTCAGCTGTCCTCTGAAGACAACTTTTACTGTCAACCATCCTCCTTGCCGCAAGCTTTTCAGCGCTCTATGGCAGACTGCTGAAGTGGTTCAGCTAAAGAACCGCGAAGGGATCGCTGCTGATTTCATCAGATGCATCCTTCCTATTAGCCTCAAAGGCAAAGAACTAGGGTCGCTGACCTTTGGTATCGGGAAGCTGAGGGAAGTGCTAGGACTTCTTATTCTACGAGCGTACTGCAAGGAGCCCTCCAAGCAAGTCATCACTGACTAGCTTGAGACTTTGGGCATTGACTGGGAGAAGAACGACAAAGGGGAACTGATCAAGAATCCCTCCCAAGTCAAGAAGAAGTGCCTGAACCCCATCCTCGCCTACATCTGGTCGCACTTCATTCAGTGCCTCACAGCCAAGGTAGGTAGCTATGATCAGGCCTCCTTCTCTACCACAGTGATGGTTTGGGGAGCCATCACCAAGCACCCTGTCAACTACGCCAAATATATTTGGGATGACATGGTGGGTCACCTCAAGCAAAGACCTAGGAATAAAAATCTTGCTTTCCCTAGGTTCTTCTCAGCGATCATCGCTTCTCACCTGGGTGAACACTACCCTACTGCAACCAAGGGTCTCTCCCACTCAACCATTGGGACAAAGGCCCTGGACCATGACTCTAGCAACATCAGCGTTACGCTAAGGGATGTATTGGCAACGGAAGATGTTGTTGATATTCCTGCTGTTGCTGAGATCCCTGCTGCTCCCTCACGTAAGAAAGCAGCAGCTAAAAAGAAGGCGCCCCAATTGAAGCTGAATATCAAGCGCCCTTCTTCTTCCACTCCCTCCAAATCCGCCAAGAAAGCGAAGGTGGATTCTCAGCCGGCTTCCATGCCGCTGAAAGAGCAGTCCATGGGTAAATTTTCACTCATCTATTTTGCTTATTTTCTGTTCTCTCCTTACAAGTTTTTAACTTTTCTTTTTTCTTTTCTTTCAGGTTCTGGCTCGCAACTTCTTTCAAGCACTCAACACTCGTAACCTCCTTCGAGCACTTCACACCCTCCAGTGGTCACTGAAGCTGAACTCCAAGAGATTGTTGCAAAGAAGGCAGCTCTTGACGATGAATCAGCAAAGAAGGCTGTTGAGTATCAGCAGAAGCACGACGACCAAGTGCTGCTGGTGAAGAAGGCTCAAGCTGATGCCAAGGCTTCTACTGTCTTGGAAAAGGCCGAGACAAAATCGTTGAAGGCCGCCTCCTCCTCTTCCACGGACCTAGGGATGTTTCTCTCCATCCCTGCTGATGCGGTAATTATCGTATATAAAAAGCGTAACAAGTTTTAACCTCTAATGCCTAGCCACTGTCTTACCACATATACAGACAAACGTACCTGATCATGAGTAATATAGTGTAGGAAAGTCCAGGTATCGTATCTACCACTGGGAACGGTCAAGTTATCGTAGACTAAAGTCTGAATTGGTTTAATTAATCCTAAAAGGGGGGTTTTGTATGAAAAAGGTTTGAATACTTAAAACGACAATTAACTAAGTAAAAACTAAGAAAGTAATTAAAATACTGATTTAAGATTATAATAAAGAAAAACAGCAGTACTTATCATGGTAAAGTGAATCCCCAATATGGATGATATGTATAGGTCGAAGGTTTGGTTGTCTTGACTATTGTAGGAATTTAAGTCTGGGACACCCTAACATGTGCAAATTATGGTGAGAAACTAGGATACGATCCTCCTAATTCCAATCCTAAATCGTTTGGTCCACAATCTAGAATCGGTAAACCCTTCCTAATCAATATTGCAATGGCTCTTTTACTATCTGGTCACTATTGGTCCAAGTAACCCTTTAACACAACCTTTTGGTCCAAGTCAGGCTAAGGTAGGTTGATTATCCTTTCGGAGTCTATCTGCTTTGGTCTAACAAATACACCCAACCAATTGAATTCAAATTGCCACAACAATATTAATCAGAAAAGAACCATAAAAGACATTCAATTAATCAAAACAAACCAGTAAACATTAATCACAAAGTATCATCCATACAGGTTCATCGACCATGACAAGCACTACTAATAAAACTACTCACTAATCATGATGAAAACATAAACAAAAGTAGACATCGACATGATACCGACAATACAACGATAGATGATCGAAGATCGACTTCCGCAGCGTATCGGCACCTTTCGTACTCTCACTCTCGTTCCTCTATACTTCCCTCGTGTATCGAACATGTTTAGAACTGAAGGAGGAGGCTGATATTTAAAGGAAAACGCCCGGGGGTCATCTGGCGATCGCCAAGCTGCTAGTTTGGCGACGCCAGACACTTAGGTCAAACTCTGGTCTTCAATTCAGTCGAACTTGGCGGCGCCGGGTTGAGGATTTCTCGATCGCCAAGTAGCTATTGTGTTGCCTTTGTGCATTTTTCACGTTTTCTCGCCTTTTTTCGTACTTTTCCGTTCCACGGCATCCAAATCCTTCACAAACAATAATAAGCTCTTTTAGTGCATGAAATGATCATAAACGGGTGAGAAATGGGGTAAAGTCATACGATTACGCGCAACCAAAACATGTATAATTTTGGTGTTATCAAAATCCCCACACTTAAGCTTTGATTGTCCTCAATCAAAAGACTGAAAGATAAGAAAGATAACTCCAAAATTATCTCCACCCAAGATCATCAAAGAAAACAAAGCATACTCACATATTCGAACACACAAACAAGACTCATCAAGCAATCGGATACCAAGGCCAACCTTTTACCCTCACATAATATGAATAACAATATACAGTGTATCCCTCGAGGGTAAAAGTGTATATGTAAGTGATCACACCAATACTCGACTAATTCCCGCATGCATAAGCTTGTCACCAAATCTAATCTCCACCACTGAGAAGTTGTCAACCGTCAAGAGGGTTGTAATGTTAGGCTAAGGGTTAAGGGTAGGATAAAGGATATATAAGTGACTAAGGGTTTTGCAACAAAAATTTGAAAACTTAATCAGTAATGATCCAAACAGTGAAGCAATCTGACTTTCAAACAATGAAGCTTTTGGGATGAGTATCTCTCTTTCTTTTCTTTTAGAATTGGCCTAAGCCTATGGCTTATTTGGGGCACAAATTCTTTTTCAATCTTTTCAGCTCTCATTCTTTTCTTTTTGTATTCTCGACTCTTTTTGATATTTCTTTTCTTTTTTAGTCTCAAATATTTTCTTTTCTCTCTTCTTTTTTTTCAGAGCAGCAACTATGTTGCTTTTGGGCTCTTTTTAAATCTCAATCCCATAAAAACTGTCAGATACGAAAAACTGGATCAAAACTTCTCAAGATTCAAATTTAAGTTACGACCAAAAGATAGATAAAACAATTAGGTTCAAGGATAAAGTGTATAGTGGGTAAAGAAATGAAAAAGGCTAAGGCTCAAAATGGTTTCAAGGGATAAAGTGTTAAAAGGTGAACATTTTTCAATCAAAGGCTAGGCAAATCAAATAACCTTATGATGAGGTCACCTGACGAAGGCTAAAAGGGTTAGAAACGAAGGCCTCTATCAGTGCAATGGTGATAAATACTCCTCTTATGTGGTCTCGATAAGCATTCAAATGACAAGTTCTACCTTGGGTCAAAGTCGGTATTCCTCACGAAATAAACAGATATAACAATTAAGGCTCAATCTCTCAACGGAATTGGGTGAGGTACTCATGGTAATCAGTATTCCAAGGCATCCTTTTACTCAACTAATCCTATTCAGTGTTTTCCTATGCAAGCAACTCAGTCTCAAAAACAATCTCAGATTTCGAAAAAATTGGGGTCACATCTCAAAGCTTTCAAAAGTTTGAAAAACGACAATCCACAAGCAAAAAGTGAACCCATTTAAACAGATAAGTCTACATAACCCCCTCCCCACACTTAAAATTTGCAGTGTCCTCAATGCAACAATTAAAACAATTATGGAGTAATTGGGAAAAAGAGAAACTTCCCGGGTTATGTGACGAAATCTGTTCTGATCTGAGAGTGGTGCGTAAAAATCGTGCTCGATCATAAAATCGCCGTATCTACCAACAAAAAAGAAAAAGAAAAAGTAAAAACGAACAAATGAAAATAAACCAAATCAAACTACTTAAAATCCCAAACACTCCAAACAAAATAAAATTGTTCAAACCAAACACAACCACGCAGTTCAAAGAAATTAAAATTGTTTATGACAACCATATCGAATAACGGAGATAAAAGAGAGAGATCAATAAGGGCCACGAGGTTGGTTTTGCCAATCCTCGTAAGTCGGGTAACCGGGCGGAGCATCCTCGGAGTATGGCCAGTATGGAGATGGAGCATAAGCGGTATTCGGTTGAATACCGAAGTGGGAAGCCATCTGGTTCATCACTCCACTTTGCCAGTTGGCTTGGTGAAGAGCCTCCACAGTGTTGTACTCCATATGCTGTTGATGCCGGCCATAATAAAGTGACATCTCCGAGAGTCGGTTACTCAAGTCTTGGTAACCTGAATATGTCGTCCAATCCGCCGGTTGTTGACCCACATTCGCCCCACTCGTTCCACTTGTTCCACCAATCTCATGCGTGCTCCTTGGTGCTTCACTCCTCGCTTGACTCGGTTGACTTCTCGGTTGACTCCTATAAGCTTGAGGATTACGGATCCATGCATTGTAGTCTCGTCCAACCATGTGCTCGACTCTCGCCACGCCCATACCTCGGAGTTGGTCCATGTCGATCAACCCCATCTCCCCGAGGTTCGTCATCGAAGCAATAGCGGCGTCGGTTAGGACACCGAAGTGCTTGGCCAAGAGCGTCACGTACTGGCCACCAACTATGCGACTACCCTCTCGATAACCACTCGCCTTAGCGAGTTGAGCGGCGATGAGATACGGAGCATTCGGATATTTATCATCCGTAGAGAGTTGCTCAAGAAGCCACAAATCCTGCACGGTAACTTTCTCCTCACTCGAAGAACGAGCGTTCACCGCTTGAATGAGCATGCGGTGTAGAAGTCTATCCGACAAAGCAAGAAAACCTTTCACCTTGAGGTTGCCATGATAATCACCATCACCTAAGATCGACCATGCCAAACGCGGATCAAAATCATCGGGTCTCTTCGCGGTCGCCCACATGTACTCCTCGAATTCGGGAGCATCAACATCCGATTGGGTATATATCCCCAAGGCAAGAGCAAAGTCGACCAAAGAAAGAGATCTCCAAACGCCACCAAGTCGAAAAGTCATGCACATTTGATGAAATTCCCCAAGAGCCTTGATAGCCTCGAAATGAAACGTGGCCACAAACTCCACGATAAGCTCTCGGTAGAGGGTCTCGGCAATATCGAAAACTCGCTCCCATGCATGGCATATGTAGTACTCATTGCCATCCTCATCGTATGCGTGTTTTTCAAGAATTGCTTTAATGTCGTTCTCGACACCCATCGATCCAAGAAGATCCCAATCGACTCTCTTTGGCATAAGAATTTGGCGGGGGAGAAGTCGGTTAACGATGTCCCGATACTCCTTCTTCTTTCGAGCATTCAAAGTCGGGTCGTTCGTAAACGAGGTGAAGACATGACTTCCATCCGGTGCACGGAAGTTGGCTACGGCGGTCGTAGATGAGCGGGTTCTTTGTCTCTACAAAATCCAAATACCATCGTCTTAGAAAGAATCTCAATCCATAAACGCAAGACAAGGTTTATTTACTTTCAAAATTCCAATGAGACAAAACCTATACGACTAACAAGTTCAAGCATCACAATCATATACGAATCGAAGGACAAAGGGGATGTGGAACATCCCCACACTTGAACTTTTAGTTCAATCCACAATTTCAAACCAATCTAGCTAATCAAGAAGGAATGGGGGATTTTGGTGTTCTCAAAATCCCCGCACTTATCATTTAACCACAATCACTAGATTAATCAATCAAATAGCATGCAAGAAACAAGATTTCAATCACAATATAGGGCATGCATTCATCTATAAGCTCTAAACAATCAATGGTGTATCAAGAATAATGTTAATTCCATTCAAACAAACAAACACCATTGATACCCAAAACAAGATCTCCAATTACCAAATCAAACAGTCCTTACGAAATTAAAGTTAGGAAACCTACCTTGTTCATGTTGAAAGATGAAATTGAAGCTCAAGAAGGTCGAATTTCGCAAGAACGTGAGAGAGTTTGGTGGCGCCTAAGAGGAATTAGGTTTGTATGTTTGTGAAAAGTGAGAAAAAGAAGGTTTAAAAACCGTCTGTCCCGACTTCGCGTCGCGAAACCCATGGTTTCGCGTCGCCAAACAGGCAATTTTCAGAATACCCTTATTTTTAAAAGTTTAGCGTCGCCAAACGGCTCTCTTCGCGTCGCGAGGTTGGAAATTTTTACCTGTTATTGTGGCTTACCAACTTCGCGTCGCCAGATTTGAAATCTGGCGATCGCGAAATGCCCACTGTTTCCAACTTTTGAAAATCTGCATCGCATTCCGATTTTGCTCGAATCTGGTTTCTATCTCCTCCGTATGGTTACCTAAGCAATATCAAATGAAAACATTAATAAAAGCACACACGAAAATCATTAAAAACGAAAGAAAACGAAAAAGCTCGGGTTGCCTCCCGAGAAGCGCTTCACTTTTGGACGGGTCTAGAGCTCGACCCCATTTTCGGCTCATTTCTTGGCACGTCGGGATGACGAGCCCTTTTTCTTTTTGTGATCTTTCTTGGAGGATCCCGGTTCCTTGAGTTTTTGATCCTTTTGATGCATCGGGTTTGAATAATCCTCCGTTTTCTTTCCAAGTTCATGCGGGAGTAGCGGACGGTTCGTGCTTTTGGTGTAGGCCAGAGAAGGATCGTCATACCGTTCATCGAGGTGTCTAACCGGCTCTCCGTTAGGATCAAAGTAAATCCGATTGTCTCCGTAGGCTAAGCTCGTCACTTGATTTCGCATATCGGTATTTACTTGAGCGTTGTGCAAGAAAGATCTCCCGAGGATTATCGGGATCTCCGTGTTTTGTGGAAGGTTAGCTATGACGAAGTCCGTATAGTACACAAATTTTCCAATACGAATCGGGACTCCTTCCGCTATTCCTAACGGTGTTGTCATGTAACCGTTCACTCCCCGGTATTGATAGTTCGTTGGCACGATCTTCTTGACTCCCATTTTCCTGCAATAACCAACAGGCATCATATTAAGAGCGGCACCTGAATCAACCAAAGCAAGACCACTAAATTTATGACAAGAAATAGGTAAGTTGTAACTCCCTGGATCATGCTTGATTGGTGCGATGTAGATGAGATCATCATCCGGTGCTTTCTCCTTTTCTTTCTCCTTCTCTTTCTCCTTGCCTTTATCTTCTTTCTTCGGGATCACGAATTCCGCATATCCGCCTTGCTTTCCATCTTCCTCATCATCATCATCACTTGAAGCTTCGGGTACCTTGAGTCTTAGGTGTTCGAAAGACACGGTGAATCCCTCCGAATCGTAATTCGTGGCATAATCGGGCTCACTTTCACTCTCGGTTTCCACGTACTTCTTTGTGTAGATATCCGTCCACTTCTTTTTTGACGGTTCTCCGGTTATCATGAGCATTGGCTTCACATTCTCCACCTTCGGGTTGACTTATGTTTGCGTTGGCAATTCTCCTTGAGTTCTTTCACTTAGCATTTGCGAAACACGTCCAACCTGTAATTCCAAATTCTAGATGGTGCTTTGGTGATTACGTAGGTATGATCCTACTTCATCGTTTGGCTTCTTTTGTGCATCCATGAATTGGATAATCCGATCTTCGATAGAAACACGTGGCTCTCCATCCGATCTTTGGTTCTGTTGAGTTGGTGCAAAGAAACCGGGAGGTCTAGGGATGAAATTACGGTTGTTGTTCCACCTCCCTTGGTAATCGCCTCGATTGATATAGTTCACCTCCTCGGGTGTCATCATTGGTTTGTTCGGGCAATCCTTCGTCAAATGTGGTCCATTGCACTCCTCGCATCCAACCTGCAAAGCATGAACAAATTTAATTAGTTCTTCGATTTTGCGTTCAAACTTTACCTGTTGGTTTTTCATAGCGGCTAATTCATCGGATGGATCGAAGTCGGTAGAGATCTTTCCGGCCATCCTCGGGATTTGCAATCGCTTGTCCGTCCTCCAATCTATGTTATGTATGAGCATGTCTTCGAGGAGCTTGTAACCTTCCGTGGGCGTTTTGTACATGAAGACACCACCTGCAGATGAATCCAAAGTAGCTCGTGAGGAATAAGCAAGTCCACTATAGAAAGTTTGAACCTGTTCACTCTTATTCAACTCGTGACTCGGGCACGAGTTTAGGAGGTGCTTGAAACGTTCCCATGCTTCGGATATGGTTTCCCCGTCTTGTTGTTGGAAGGATCGGATCTCGGCTCTCAATTTGTCGATCTTGGATGGTGGAAAGAATCGGCAAAGGAACTTTGAACGAAGTCCTTCCCATGTAGTGATTGAACTCGGCTCTAAGGATCGCAACCAAGCCCTAGCTTCTCCGACAAGCGTTAGAGGAAAGACCCGAAGACGAATTGCATCATCTCGGTCCGCCTCTGTTTTGAATAGATCACAAATGTCCACGAAGTTTTCCATGTGAACGATAGGATTGCTATCGTTTTTCCCGTCGAAGGTAAGGTCATTGATCATGTGTAGGAGCTTCCCCGGGATTTCTTTGTTCAGGTTTGGCTTCGTGATTGGATTGGTGGGTACAGTTGGAGCGGCTCTCCTAGCGGTCCACATCGGTGCCTCGTCTCCCATCTCAAAAATCAAAGCTCTCGGGCGAACTTTGTTTGCTTTTGATTTCTTTTTGTTTCTTTTTCTGAATTCTCTCTCTAGCTCCTTAAATGGCTCAAACAAGTCTGTCGTGACTGAAATCACAACAAACGGTTACGGGCAACTTGCGGGAAACAAAGAGATAAAATAAAAATAAAAATAAAAACAACTAATTTAAACTAGAAAGCGAAAAACTTGCAAGGGAAAGAATCCCTCACAAGGATCGATTAACAAAACTAATAAAGACTAAAATCTAACAACTACCGTTCCCCGGCAACGGCGCCAAAAACTTGATGCGGTAATTATCGTATATAAAAAGCGTAACAAGTTTTAACCTCTAATGCCTAGCCACTGTCTTACCACATATACAGGCAAACGTACCTGATCGTGAGTAATATAGTGTAGGAAAGTCCAGGTATCGTATCTGCCACTGGGAACGGTCAAGTTATCGTAGACTAAAGTCTGAATTGGTTTAATTAATCCTAAAAGGGGGGTTTTGTATGAAAAAGGTTTGAATACTTAAAACGACAATTAACTAAGTAAAAACTAAGAAAGTAATTAAAATATTGATTTAACATTATAATAAAGAAAAACAGCAGTACTTATCATGGTAAATTGAATCCCCAATATGGATGATATGAATAGGTCGAAGGTTTGGTTGTCTTGACTATTGTAGGAATTTAAGTCTGGGACACCCTAACATGTGCAAATTATGGTGAGAAACTAGGATACGATCCTCCTAATTCCAATCCTAAATCGTTTGGTCCACAATCTAGAATCGGTAAACCCTTCCTAATCAATATTGCAATGGCTCTTTTACTATCTGGTCACTATTGGTCCAAGTAACCCCTTAACACAACCTTTTGGTCCAAGTCAGGCTAAGGTAGGTTGATTATCCTTTCGGAGTCTATCTGCTTTGGTCTAACAAATACACCCAACCAATTGAATTCAAATTGCCACAACAATATTAATCAGAAAAGAACCATAAAAGACATTCAATTAATCAAAACAAACCAGTAAACATTAATCACAAAGTATCATCCATACAGGTTCATCGACCATGACAAGCACTACTAATAAAACTACTCACTAATCATGATGAAAACATAAACAAAAGTAGACATCGACATGATACCGACAATACAACGATAGATGATCGAAGATCGACTTCCGCAGCGTATCGGCACCTTTCGTACTCTCACTCTCGTTCCTCTATACTTCCCTCGTGTATCGAACATGTTTAGAACTGAAGGAGGAGGCTGATATTTAAAGGAAAACGCCCAGGGGTCATCTGGCGATCGCCAAGCTGCTAGTTTGGCGACGCCAGACACTTAGGTCAAACTCTGGTCTTCAATTCAGTCGAACTTGGCGGTGCCAGGTTGAGGATTTCGCGATCGCCAAGTAGCTATTGTGTTGCCTTTGTGCATTTTTCACGTTTTCTCGCCTTTTTCGTACTTTTCCGTTCCACGGCCTCCAAATCCTTCACAAACAATAATAAGCTCTTTTAGTGCATGAAATGATCATAAACGGGTGAGAAATGGGGTAAAGTCATACGATTACGCGCAACCAAAACATGTATAATTTTGGTGTTATCACCTGCCCTAGGATCCATCAACGGGAAAATGGAGGTTCTTGCTCAGGCCTCTGGGATCCTAGCCAACTCGATGGATGAGTTACGAGACCACCTTATCCCTGAGATCCAAGTCTCAGTGAAGAAGGGGCTAGAGTCGTTGCCCTCCTTCCAAGCAGAGGTCACCCGGCGCCTGGATGCCCAAGACAAGGCCATAAATGGCATCCAAGATCAGCTCAACGAGCTTCAGGCCCAGGTCACTGCCATTCCACCTCCACCAGTTCCTACCGCACCGAGTTTCATAGACAAGGATCATAGCCTGCTGGAATCCATGGCTGCATCCATGATCTGTCACTCGAGGGTTCAAACCAGCATGGTTTCTCTCCTCACTCGTTGCATTTCATCTTCAGCACAGAGTGCTAAATCTGAGGGGGGGGATCCGAGCAGCAGCCCTCTCGAGCGCGCTGTAGGAGACGAGGAATTCCTCCTTGATGCTGAAGATGCCAACATCTCAGGGGGAGAAACCCAAGGTATGCTATTATCTCTTATCTCTCTCCCTGAGATTATTTCTATACCCACTGAATCCTCTACTTCTGAAACTCTGTCTCCCAAAACCAATGATACCCCTTCTCCCATAAACAACCTTCAAATGGTGGTATACCAACCTCCTAAAAACCCATCTCCTGAACCTGAACCCCAAAACCAAGATGTCAACTATGGCTCTGTCACTGGTGATATTATTCACCTAATGGAGAATAGTATCTCAGCTAGCACAAAAGCTGAAGTCAGAAATATGACTTTCTCTATCACCCCTCTGAATCCTAAACCCCTTCCTATAAATACTATAACCATCTCTTCATCTGAGGAATCTTTTGAAACCTCCTCTGATGAAGATTCTGATAACTCCCCTCCTAACCTAATTGATCAAACTTACAAGGATGAGAAGTTAAAGGAGGTCGTCTCTCATCTCGAAAGTACGAGAATAAAGATGCCTCCAGGGATCTCGGCCGAAGAGCTAAGGGAGCATGAGCTGGCTCTAAAGCAGCTTGAGGATTCAAAGTCGGATGCTCTGGCAGCTCACAATTAACTGATGAGTTTGTCAGAGAAGATCCAGAAATAAACGCTGACTCAATCCGAGCTCAGCAAGCAGCCCTTAAAGTTTTTGAAAAACTAAGGGATCAGAGAGAACTCACTGCTGAAGAAGCGGATACTAGCTGGTTCTTGGAGAATATCAACAAAAGAAGAAGACCAGCGAAAATTACTTCTGTCAAGCTGAACAAAACCAGAGCTAAGAAGAATGCCCCTACGTACGTAAGAATCAATGTTTCCAGAGAGGATGATAGAGATATCACTCACTCTTTGAGAACTTTAGAGGATAACGGGCTGACTGAGTGGCATGAACTTCTTAGATGTCTGAAGAAATCAAGGTCTCAAGCCAGACCTGAGGTGGAGGAACTACTTGAAAATCTCATCAACAGAGTTCGAAACTTCGAATTCAAACAAACACCTGAGGTCCCGAAAGAATCTCTAGCTGCTTCAACTTCCAGACCTTCTACCTCTCAACCATCTACTTCAAGGCGTGGTGTCTCTGGTCCACGGTTTATCCCTGCTGCTCCTATCGATCGTCCTTATCACTATGCTGATACTTCTGGTCTGAACCTGTCTCTTCCTGAAGGACCCTCTCTTTATGAAGGTTGTGTTCTCAAAGAACCTGAGTATGGGATGTTTTTCAGAGATAGGTTCAACAACCTCAAGTTTCAAAGATTCATCGAGATTCCCATCTCTCCCACTCTGCATCTGATAAACGTCTTGGTCTATGCCACAAACACTGATCAAGACTCTAAAGATTTTGCCAAGGGAATGCGAGCTGAATTAAAGAAAGAAGTCTAGCTGGAGAGGACATAGATAGATTCTACATTAAGGAAGAACCTTTTGATTAGAATGTTCTCTCCTTGTAATTACTTTCAGTGGCTTGTAATTTTATTTCTTTTTGTATTGTAATTCTTACTTTAAAATGAAATGAATACAAGTGTTTATCTATCCCTGATTCTCCTCACTGAAGAAGATCATTACTAACAGTTAAATAATACAAGTACCTTTCACATGTTTTATTTCCTAACTGTTGAATCTAGACTTAGAAAAAATTTTAAGTTACTAGAATCAAGGCAACCGCTCCGTTGTCTTATCATTGATATTTATGGGGAGATTGTTGATCGAGCTCCTCTATGACTTGATGAAATACCAATGATCATTTATCTAATAACCGAAAAATACTTAGCACTGCTATGATGAAGTTTAATACTTCAGCGAGCTTGTCTCGCTGATAGTTTGGACATCAGCGATCGTTGATCTACTGACTCCGTTCAGTATCAGTGAGAGCTAACATCAGCTAAGTATCCTTTGAAGACAAATAGTCATGTCACTATGAAACCATTAACACCATCTATTGATGCAAGTTGATGATAGAGTCAGTGATGCTAATGATCTGAAGTTGATATCAGTGATAGCTAGCTGACTACTCTTACATGACGTTCCAAAGAGAACAAGTCACAGTGCCTCCCTGATCCTTCCCAAGGATCAACGACTCTAAGGCTTGATCAGTGACTTGTACTTTTAGAATACTATATTTGTCTTCATGTCCTATATGCACAAAAAGGATTTGATTTGCCTTTCTGACAAAAGTACAAAAGGGATGTCTCTTTACTGTTTCCTCCGTACTTATCACCCATAAGACAACTGTTTACCATAGGCTATGACCCTACCACGCATGGACATTATTTTATGGTACAATAGTACACCAAACCCAACCTTTACCTGACACATGTAAAGTTGGGGATGGCATGCATTTAATGCATAGGGTATAAATATGAACGTAGTGTTGTTCTTCAAACACAACTTGGTCCATCTTCTATACCCCTAATCCTTTCCTCCCTTCTTAATTTTTCTAAGTTCTTTCTATTTACTTGCTTTATGCATAAGCAAAAGTTGTGTGTCTATATTAAAAATATTGTTTGAGGTCTTGACATAGTCTTGATCTTTATCATCAAACAATCTAACTATAATCTATACAAAGGCTCCATAGGAATCATAGATTAAAATATAGAAGAAACTGCGTTGATTGTATTCAACCCCCCTTCTACAATTATACTTACTATAAACTATCTTATTGGCCATCAATAGACGACCAACAATTAAGGAACTTATTTAGACTCTTGGGTGTTAGAAATCTGAGTTTTTAAGCTGTTTTTGGGTTTTTCTTTGAAAATCCGACCTTGGATTTGAGTTTCCCAACTTGGGAATAGTAGTTTCCGTACTCGGGAATAGTAGTTTCCCTACTTGAGTTCTTTTATTAGAAGTGGGATATTTCAACTGCTTAGAAGTGCCCTCATGAGCTAGGATTAAGTTAATCGTATCAATTGCTTGTAGACGAGCTGTTTGGAGGACTCAGTGGTGTTTGAGAGTCGCGACCAGGTGAGTTTCCCTCACTTTAAAGATATTTGAAAGAAATGCCTATTTTTATAAATTATCTTGATATATGTTTTATATACTGCTGAAAAGAGAAATTATGAAATGTTGTGCATATCTGCATTGCATAGTAGACACTTACATTTGAGTGGGGCATGTATTGGCTAATCGTAGAGGTGTGACTCCAACTTTTGGGCAGGTGTGATCCCTTACGTTCCCACAAGTGTGCGTGGGAAATAACTACAAAGATTTTGGAAAGATTGAACGGACGTTGTTTTTTTTGGGAAATTCACTAGACCTTCGGTCTAACCCACGTTTTATTAACTAACTATTTTCAGGTAGACAGGGTGCGGATAGGGGTAAGGGCAAGGCTTGGTAGTAGAGTGGAGGCTAGCCGACGTCTCTTAGTATTTACTTTTAAAATTCTCAGTTGCTAGATATTCTATTTAGTGTTGGATGTTGTTGAGGGTTTAACCCGGAATTTTGTAATCCGTATTTTTGAAGTTTTGAATATTTATGATAGTTTTATTTCCGCAAGTTTGGGTTGTTATTGTGTAATTCACTAACTATTTTTTAACTGATTAATATATGAACTATACATTCATACATTAACCTATGTAATTCGTATATTTATTTTTATATATTAACCCGTGTAATTCACATATTATCTATTTTTAACTGATTCATATATGTACTATACGTTCATACATGAACCTGTGTAATTCACATATTAATGATTTTTAACCGATTCATATATGAACTATCGTTCATACATGAACTTGTATAATTCATATATGAATGACGAAATTCATATATGAACCAGTTTTTCGACTATTTCTAAAATTTATGAAAATACCCTTTTGTGTGTTACAGTCTGCATAAGAAATTGTACGGTGCTTCGCGGTCAAAGCCACAATTTTGGACCAGATGAGCGGTGGAGATCACTAATCTATTTCACACCTTTATAGCACTTCTCATTTGAACCTTTTCATATATATAGTATTAGGTTCAAATAAGAACTTTTGCTTTTTGTAGGAACAAATGAACTCATACTAGCTACATATCTCTTTCTAGTAAACCAAAAAGTAAAAATGTTAATTTGTTTACTTGAAGGGTATTTTAGAAAGTGTTACTTTTGGCAATACCTCATTCATATATGATTATATATCTAATTGTACTTTTAAACATAAAATATCTTACCAAATTTTATTGTCCCTCATTTTTTTTCAATAATTCATATAGATATCCAATATTTCACCTGAAAATATATTTAAAAATCGAAGGTAATATTCTAAAAAGTTTATTACAATACCAATTATATCATCAAAATCACATATGATTTCAATATCATATATGATTTGTACAAATTTTAATGTAAAATCATATGTGATTTTGTACAAATGTAAATGTAAAATCATATATAATTTTGTACAAATGATATTCACACATTTTAAATATTAAATATGTTTAATTAAATATAAGATTAAGATCTCATAAATAGTTTTACAAAATTCAAACTCCTGTTAATTTTCATTAATTAAAATAGAGCTCCATCGTTTAAACTATTTAAATAAATATATAAGATCAAGGTAAATTACAATGCCAATTATGTCAACAAAATCACATATGAATTAGTACAAATGTTAATGTAAATCATATGTAATTTTGTACAAATGTAAATGTAAAATCATATCTGATTTTATACAAATGATATTCACATATAATTACAATGCTAAATATGTAAATAAAATCACATATGATTTCAGTATCATATATTATTTTATACAAATGTTAATGTAAATTATAATATAATACAAATATTTTAATATAATATCAATTAATTTTACAAATTTTTGTATATTAATAATATATTATTACTATTGATCAAACCAAATTTACGCTAAAAAAATTTACCTTTGGTGGAAACTACATTTCAGCATCTACTAATTACTATAATGTCATCTAATATAATATAAATTTATTTTTATCAAACATGTGGTTAGAAGGTGGTTCCTTTGTTCTTACAAATTAGTAGGGTTCTTCTATGAAACAGCCTATATATATATATATATAAAGGAATAATCAAATAAAAATCAAATTATTTTGGTGAACCTTGAGGGCCCATTTAAACCATTAATCTATATTAATCAATGGTTGATAATCTTGATAGCCTTCTCAATCCCACAACATTAATTTTATTAATTAACCCACACCAGATTTTATGCCCAAAAGGGTATTGTCGTCATTTTTTAACCCAATGAAATTACCCAAATTAAAACAAGAATTCATCTTAAGCTAAATCAAAATATTGATTTTGTAGAAAACCATCCCATGGCTTCTTCCATTCCCACTGTCCATTTCGTATAAAACCCTCCCATCGTCGCCGCCTTAAACGGCGACGTCGGAGGAGGTTGCATCATTGACGTTGTTTTCTCTTGATCAATCTCCGTCAACTCCTTTTCTTCCTCCTCCTTCTAACCTTTGTTAGCAGCATTTTCACCTTCACTGTTGTCCACCGTTCACCGCCGTCCACTGCCACCGCCACTGCCACCACCACCATTGTCGTCATGTTATGGTCTGGTGATGAACTATTGCTCAGATCTCGTGATGAAACGCCACCGCCACCATCATCGCCTCCGTCATCGCTACTCAGATCTGGTGATGAATCGTTGCTCAGATTTGCTAATTTGTATTTTTAACTAAAAAAACCCAACTTCTAGGGTACTTGGGATTTTTTTCAAAATTAGGTTAGTTTGATTCAAAGCCGCCACCATCATCGCCACTCTAATCTGGTCGTTGCTCGGATCTGGTAACTTGTATTTTTAACTAAAAAACTCAATTTCTAGGGTTCTGGAGATTTTTTTTAAAATTAGGTTAGTTTGATTCAAATTTGGAGATTATTGTTTTATAAAAGTTGTGTGTAATTTTGATTTGAACAACATATTTGAATTTTAACATTTTTTATGAAGATTTTGGAAAATCATTCTTGAAAAATTAGAGTTTTTGAAGGTTCATCTTGTGTTCTTGAAGGCTGAAGTGGATGATAATGTGATGATTTGTTAGATGAATTTTGATATATATATATATATTTGAATTCATTAGGTGAATTTAAATGTAAATGTAAATTTTGTTTGTATTCATTAGGTGAATTCAAATGTAAACGAACATTTTGTTTTATATTCATTAGATGAATATAAATGTAAATGGACATTTTGTTTTGTATTCATAATGTGAATTTATAGTGAATATGAATATTCATAAGGTGAATATGAATATTCATCTAATGAATATGAATATTTATAGGGTGAATATGAGTATTCATCTAACGAATATGAATATTCAATTTGTGAATGAATTTATATGTTTCATCTGATGAATCTGATATATCTGAAGATTCATAAGATGAATGTTAATATTCATCTAGTGAATCTGAAAATTGATAAGGTGAATATGAATATTCATATGATGAATATGAAATACGAATATTCATATAGTCAATGAATTGCGAATCTTTTTTTATCAAGTGACGATGATGCCCTTTTTAAATCAAAGACTTGGATCACTCCTCAAGTTTTCACTATTAATTTGGTCCTCTGTAGATGTTACCTATATATATATATATATAAGTAGGTTCAAATCAGTTCCTTTGTTCCTACATATTGAGATGTTCTTGTATGAACCTGCCTATATATATAGATGGAAGTTAATTTACAAATCAGAAAAAGAGTAAAAATCATAAAAACTGACGGTTTTTTGGCTTAAATTAACGAAAACTCTTCATGTAGTTGTGTTAATATGATGCAAATGTTTTATATAATTAATTTTTTGATGAAATTGTATCATATTTCAACGTTTTTTTCATTCCTATACACTAACCTAGTTACACCAACAGAACTTTTGGTTCCACATTTTCTCTAAACATAATGCACTAAAGATCAATTATCAGTATAGTAGTTATTATGCACTAGTTACACAATGGTTAATGATAGCTTATTAGTTGGTGGCAATCGATTAAGAAATTCTATGATTAGCTTTATCAGTTTGTCTGGTTGGACGATAATGACCATGATTAGTAAGTTTTTTGTTTTTAGTTCCAATGAAGTTTGTTCTTGTTAAGCACAACTGTTCAATTAATAGTAAGTATTTTCCAAGACTAATTTCCCATTTGTCGGGATTAAGTTTGAGCCTTCAGTCGAATAGTGCATCAAGATGTACTAAGTCGACAAGAATGTAGAACACCGATATGTGCTAAAGTAGTTTTGATATATTGTTTAGCTCTCAACTTATTCAATATTAGTTATTGCTTTATAGCTAACCGTTATCGTATATCTCAGGTGCCATGCACACATGACTTAATAGAAGGAAATATTTGGAGTAGATCGTTGTAAAGCATTTTTATTGATCTTATTGTTAGCTCTAAAGAAGATAAAGGCTAACCTATCAGGGTATTGTAGACGGAGGATTGAATACAATACTTAAACTTTTTCACACGGAGAGATACTTTTTAAATTCTAATATTGAAATTAAAAAAGAATTACACTGAGAACACTTAGAACACTAAGAAAAAGATTGTTGTAGAAAAAAAATAACTAACAACTATATGAAACAATCTAAACACTTATAGAAAATTAAAAAATAACTTAAAACACTAAGTAAGTTATAAACTTTGAGGTTTGGGAGAGCTTTGACGATTTCAACTTCTGTAGGAGAGCAAGCTTGAAAAGTGTAACCATGCAAGCTTCATGATATCTTCTATTTATAGTCCCACATGCATTGGTAGCATGGGATACTTGTTATCTTGTAACTAAAGGAAGCACTTTTGGTAGTGCAAACAAAGGGATCCTTTTGTCTCATTTTTCAGAGTAACAATCCTTTGTGAATAAGTTGCATTTAAGCTAATGTAGAGAAATCTTCAGAGACAGTTATCTTTGTTGTAGAGATATCCTGACCAATAAAGGAGTGTCTTTATCATAAAAGATATGGGTATCAAAGGACAACACATACTTTTATCTAAGGGATAAAGACATTCCTCACAAAAGAGGACAAACATGACATCATCAAAGAGGCGAGCCTATCGATTTGATGAAGATCAAATCGGTAGAGAGCTTGTGTCGATTTGGGAGCCTCAAATGGGTAGGTAGAGAGATTGGAAGATAAAGAGATCTTTAGAGGAAATCTTCAAGAAAACTTCAGCTAAAAACTTCAAGAAAGTCTCTAAGGGAAATCTTCAAGGAAGTCAATCTTTAAGAAATCTTCCAAGATGATCGGTAGGAAAGCTTTCATGAAAAGTCTTCAAGAAAGTCTTCATGAAAAGTCTTCCCGTACAAATTGGCAAAGAGGTCTGCTGATTTTCTTTCTGATCGGCAGAAGGTTTGGTCAACAGAGTTTGGCTGATAAGTCAGTTTAGATCTTGAACTTCATTTTTTATCAGCTCATAGATGAGTCAAGTTGATATTGGCTAGCTTTGATTCACCGATCTTTTTGAGGTACCTAAGTTATTTAATGAATCCCAAAATATTCTAAGTGTGGAAATAGGTTTGGATTAGCAGAGAGGACATCTTCAAATGATGTCCCAACACTTACCTTATAGTATCTTGTTTGGTATAGGACAGATTAGTATGTTAGGTTAATCTTTCAGTTGTAAGTCTTCCACTATATTAAAATTGTTGAGATAAAAACAATAAAATTTTGAAATTCATTCTTGTCGTGTTCAGTTTTTTACCGTACCGCCTTATGCGATCTAGGGTGGGTGTTACAAAATAACAGTGCATGCTACAATTACATAGCATAATTTTCATAATTCCCTTGTAGTCCTATATTAAAAAATGGTGAACATAGATATTAAATGGATTAGGGTTTCACCCCGACCGACAAGTGTATGTCCGCAAAAACCCAAGTTCGCAATTGCGGACCTAGTTATAAATTGACAATTCTGCAACTACAGGGGTCAAGTCGCCATTGCGGACATAGGTCTTAACGGACCTGGGGGTATTTTATAATTCTTTTTGTCGTCTACTCGTCTTCTTAGGTCTGCAGTTGCAAAGGTAGCATTTTACAAATGACTATCTTGATAAGGTTTGAAAATTGTAGCTAAAAGATCAAACGTACTTTCATAAATGACTAAAATAATTAATTTTCCTATACAAGACTTCTCAAAAACAAAAACCGTATACTTGATTATTTGTGTGTCAAGTGTCATATAGCAAAACGTAAAGTTAATTTACTAGAAATTGATTATAAAAATTATTGTAGTTACTCGTTGAGAAGGAAAATTTAAGTGTTATATTTTTTAAACAAAAGAAAAACTTACATGATTAGATACATGTTTATATAAATTACTAAAGATGTAACTTGTTTTTTATAACTTCTTTTCTTAAACGCTAGCCATTAGGCTATCTGTAGAGCCAACACTTAAATCCTCTGAACCCTGATGCCACATCAGTAGTATATCAGTTTTTCTCTTTCATGCCTTCCTTACGCTAAAGTACAGTACCACTTACCCTAACTACCCTAATTTTTTTTCATATTTTAATATATATATATAGAGGAAAGTTCAATTGTGAACCACTTTTTGGTTGTGAACGTGAGGACAACCGAGAGCACGACACGTGGCGGCTTTGAGTGTGGTCCCCCTCTTTAATTCAATGCCCTCCCATGAATCGCGCCTAGTCATCCGCCGTGGACTTGATGTGGCGCCTAGTCATCCGCCACGTGTCACGCTCTCGGTTGTCCTCACGTTCACAACCAAAAAGTGGTTCACATTTGAACCCACCCCTATATATATATATATGTATATATGTGCGTGTGTGTACGTGCGTAAGAGAGAGAAAGAGGAAGAGAGAGGAGGGTTTGGCTTGGGTTTGGAAACCCGCCCACCCTACCCGCTTGGTTCACCCGCATGAGGCGTACCGCCACCTGTGGTATCCGATGAAGGACCTGAGCCCCTCACCCGAGGATGCACGGGTGGCCTTAGGCCATCCGCAGCCGTACAGGTCATACCACCTGTACAGGCTGCCATCTCAGCGCCACATCAGCTTTACCACTGCCTTACCATTTCATCCACAGCCGTACAGGTCATACCACCTGTATTATTTAAATAATATATATATATTATGTATGTAGAGGAAAGTTCAAATGTGAACCACTTTTTGGTTGTGAACGTGAGGACAATCGAGAGCGTGACACGTGGCGGCTTTGAGTGTGGTCCCCCTCTTTAATTCAATGCCCTCCCATGAATCGTGCCTAGTCATCCGCCGTGGACTTGACGTGGCGCCTAATCATCCGCCACGTGTCGCGCTCTCGGTTGTCCTCATGTTCACAACCAAAAAGTGGTTCACATTTGAACCCACCCCTATGTATGTATGTGTGTGTGTGTGTTTGCTTCTTGTTGTTGAACAGTAAGGAGTCACAGGTCATACCACTTGCAGGTACCTTGCAGGTCCACCACGGCGGTGTTACCGCCTGCAAGGTACCTGTACCGGTTCCAAACAGACTTGGTTGCGGATGGCCATAGAGAGGGATATACTATATGAAAACTTAATATTGTGAATTGTCAAGCAATCTCTCAATTACATCAATCTCCAAATGTTTAGCTTAAGCAATCTCTCAATTACATCAATCTCCAAATGTTTAGGTTATTTTTTGTTGGCTATCTATTCATGCTAAGAGTTTCAACCATTATTGGATGGATATCATGAATTGATTTTCCAACCCGTGTGGTTAAATAGGTTTTTGTGGCTTGTTGATGTTTCTTTTTTGGTGCTCATGGTTTTCGAAGTCTTTTGTTATCTTCTTGTGAATAGTTTGTGTAATTATCTTATTATATTTATAATTATGAAAATAGAATTTACACAAAATATATAAGACATTTACTGTAAACACTAGTTAATATGGAAATTTAATTTAAGAAGTTCTTAAAAAGTTAACTTATTGGAAAAATTGACTATTTTGATCAACTTCCTGTAATTTTAAATATTAATAAAAAAGAAAAAATATTTATAAACAAAATTGGAATTTGGAAATACCATTTAGATCCATAACATTTCTTTGGGGACAATGAGCACATAGGGGCAATAAAGTAATTTCCAAAAGACGGCTGCACCCTGCCCTACTCATCGTTTATGTAATGTTAAGTTTTTTAAACTCCAAGTGGCTCCTCTAAAAACCTACGTATTTGTCAATATGTTCCTATAACTCTCTTAATTGGATGGATCCCTTGCACCAAGACATTAATAATTATATAAATTTAGGACCAGCTAAAATCATCTGTTTTTTTGTAGAACTGTAAGATAATATTATCGTAATTAGATAACCATTAATGAAAACGCATATAAAATTGGTGTTGTTCGAGAATATTCATGTTTTGCAAGAATGGTTCAACGTCTTCTTATTGTAAATGCTTAATATTTTACTGTGAAAATTCAGTCCATCTAATCATCTAACGACTATAAATTAGTTTTTCACTAGAGTACATTAAGCGATTTTGTTTTTATTTGCGTGTATACTCTTAAATCACAAAGATGGAAGATGACGATTGATGGATGAAAATACCCTTCATCATCCCATCATCATGCACGTGATTTTATTTTAATTGATTTAATATTGTTACTAATCATGCAAAATTGACGTAAATTTACAATAGTTTGGTTCATGACAATGAATGTTGACAATCAAACTGGTCGTATTCAATGAATATGAACTCAAGAAGGTCTTTCTACCAAGGTCGAAAATATTGGATCCCCTCCCTAGAACTTTGCCAGGGTCAATGTGGCATTTTTTGCTTTCTACAAGTAGATTGTTATGTTCGAATGTCATATTCTGTTCACAAACCTTTTTTCTATTCATTTTAAGATTCAGGTTTTCTTAGGTTGCTTCCATTGACTTTTATCATTCGAATCTTTAACAATTAGATAATTCACAAATCACAATGCGCTACAGAAAAAATAACTTATCAAGCTCGCAACCGGATATAACATAGCAGATTTCGTGGACGAACCTATGTATGTATATTCGAGGCAGATCCCATGCACACATTTATGTAATTCACAAATCACAATGCGCCACAGATAAAAGAACCTATCAAACTCACAACCAGATATAACATAACAAGTTTCATGGACGAAGCTATGTATGTAATGTATTCGAGAGGGATCTCATGCACATGCTCAACTTAGTTTGAAAGGTGCACCCCCCTAAACTTTGAGCAGTGTCTCAGATATTAAAAAAAATGTAAGACACATAAATCAAAAAACCAAAAAGACACCTCGATATCAACCAAAAGATATAAAAAGTCCCTTATAATTAACTAAAGAATTATCTAAAAACTTAAAAATCCCTTATAAAGATAGAATTCGTTTAGAAATACAACATACGACTTTACAAATCTTTCGTCGACCTGAAATTTTTGTATTCGCTCAAAAAAATTTCATGGATCCGCCACTTACCGGTTTCAATTTTATTTTCCTTTTGTTTCTTTTAATTGTTATACATTTTTATTTAAGTTTGATTTACATAACTTCTCTTATCAAGGGTATTTATGTCTTTTCATATTTTAATAAAAGATCCATCCCCTCCCATCCCACTTGTCATGCTGACTTGCCTAATTACGTCCACGTCGGCACGCCCTTGAGGGACCAGCCGCCTTGCGTCATTTTGGCCCACGTGCCATTTTTAACTGTAATCCCCTTTTATAGAATTAATTAATCTCCTTGTTAAATTAATTAAAATAAACAGAAAATAAAAAACTTAAAAATTAAAGGAATAAAAACCTTATATAATATTTTCTTATTAAATTGTAAATTTTCAAAAGGGTATATATATAAAAGCCAGGATAGCCTCTGTTCTACTCAACACTCCACACCACCACCACCACCACCACCACTACCACCCACCGCCGCCGTACGCTGCCGCCGTCAATGGACCAATACGAGATCGACACCTCCGACTACTCGACGGAATCGTCGTGTTCGTGGGACGAACTTCTTTTCCGGCACAATGCCCACCCTTTCAACCAATTCGATTCGTTCTCCCCCGACTCGCTAGCGCCCGAGGTCGGCACGGATTTCCCGACACCCAATTCCTCCGCGGAAGCCACCGCCAACGAGCCGAAGAAGGCGACGTCGTACCGCGGCGTGCGGAGGCGTCCGTGGGGGAAATTCGCGGCCGAGATACGAGACTCCACCCGAAACGGGATCCGGGTGTGGCTCGGAACGTTCGATAGCGCGGAGGCCGCCGCCATGGCGTACGATCAAGCGGCATTCTCGACACGAGGGCCGCTGGCGGTGCTGAATTTTCCGGTGGAGAGAGTTAAGGAATCATTAAAGGAGATGAAATATGGGTTTGAAGAAGGGTGTTCCCCTGTTATGGCATTAAAGAAGAGGCATTCTTTGAGGAAAAAACCGGCGGTCAGAAAAAATAAACCGGTGGCTGCCACCGTACCGGAGGAAATTACGACGGTGGTTTTTGAAGATTTGGGTGTTGATTATTTGGAATCTCTATTACTTCTATGTGAATCATCAACATCACAAAATTGAAGTTAAAATCCTCCCCTGTTTTTTTTTTTTTGTTTTTTGGTTTTTACAATTTAATATAAGTTTTTTAGAAATTTTTAGAAATATGTAAAAAAAGGTTTAGATTTTTATCCCTTAGAAACCTTTTTTCTGTTAATTATTATATTGGAAATCTACAACTAATTTTCGTTGTTCAACTTTTTGAGGACCTTAATTTATTATAATAAAAAGATTAATATGTGATTAAAGTGAGGCTTATAAAGTCTAATATTACCCGAGTCCCGGCCATTTATTTCTATTTGGAGAAATCAAGTTGCAAGTTGTAACTATTTGAAATTGAATCAAATACTATAATGGTACATAATATATATTTTCAAAGAGACAATATTATACTAATTTTTAATAATAATTGATTATTTTAGATATTTTAGTATAATACTAATAATAATTCATTCATTCAATTTTATTGTAAAAAGATAGATATTTACGGTCCTACATCGGTCCATTTTAACGACCTTTTATGTTTGACAGGATTGTCCCTCGGAAGGTCGACACGAGTGTATGTTCAAGGCTCAAAATATTAAAGCATCTGCAACAGATATGCTAAAATGCAAAAAAAAAAAAAAAAAATAGTAATTTTTGCTTCAACATCTACTATTATTTTATATGTTAAAATAGAAAAAAGTGAATAGATGATAAAATCCCTAAATTTAATTTAATCTCTATAAAAATAAAATAAAAGGAAGAGAAGCAGTAGACTATTTGCATCAATGCAATGTTCACTCATTTTGTTTGTGTGTCACATCAGCTTTGTATTAAACCTATACGTCAATGCAATATCACTCATATTTCAATTTTGGATTTTATATTAATAAAAAAATAATATTTTTTGTTTAATTAAATAGAGGAAAATAAAGGAGACTATAAAAATGGTCCACCTTTATGATTTGCAAGAGTTTTCAACTTTTGCAAGACTTGCAAATTTTTGCAAGTAATCTTTCCTAGATGGCAATGCCACAACACTTGCAAAATGGTTTGTAAGCTTGGCATGGATTACCTTATTTGAAAAAATTTATATATGGAGAGAGAGGGGGATGGTGATTTGTCCAATTCGGTGGGAACCCGATTTACGTAACCTGAACGGGTCGGAGATTCCTCACTAAAACGGGTCTTGGGGCCAGGATCGGATGTCATATCCCACGTCTGCCCATACCTGGTATATATTATTGATTTTAATTATTTATGCTATTTAAGTTATATGAATGTATGAACTAATGGTGAATTTCTTATGTATCTTTTTAATTTCATGGTAACAAAATGACAAAAAAAAAAGTAGTCGAAAAAGCTTCAAAACAGATCTGGACCAGGTCTCAACCGTATCGGGGGAACGAGTATGAAGTGGGATGAAGAACGGGTATAAACTGGGGTTTGACCAAGGATTGATAGAATAACGAACCGGGACGAGATACGGATCCTTGTACCCGTCGAGGCTCGAAGATCGTCAAACCCACCTCATTACCATCTCCACACACATACACATAGGCGAAAGATCATGTGAGAAGTTTAACTTAACGTAAGAACCGTTGTATCTCGGGGAATCTTACATTGATGCATCTCATTCTAATGTACATTCATTTCTCATCCAACGATTGATAACCACTTCTACCCTTACCTCAACACTTCATCCAACAACTATCCTATATATGTGTGTGTATATACATATATATAGTATTAGGTTCAAATGAGAAGTGCTAAAAAATGAGAAGTAGAGAACTGATCTCCACCACTCATCCGGTCAATAAAGACGGCTTTGACTGGGTCCCCTCTTTTAATAATCTCTTCCCTCACATGAATCGCGTCAATCCCCCGTGATCGCGTCCACCGTAACCGGTCAAAGCCACATTTATTGACCGGATGAGTGGTGGAGATCACTTCTCTACTTCCTATTTTTTAGCATTTCTCATTTGAATATATTTCTCTCTCTCTCTATATATATATATATATATATGTAGAGGATGTTAGGAATTATGTGCAGAGTTGACAAACCAAGTGATAACACATCCAATGTTACGAGACACTTGAGGGTCACACCTGTGAGGACCTATAAGTCGAACAAGTTAGATGAAATCCCGAAATGGAGAATTAGTATTTATAATAGTGTATTATAAATGTATTGGGTAATTACAGTCAGAATTACCAAAGATTGGAGGGCTATTAATTAATTAGGATGTTATATATTTATTAGATAAATAAATATATAATAGTTAATTAATAAAATTTTATATATTAGATAAATATATAAATCATAATTATCATAGGCAAATTCTTTTCCAGTTAATAAGGAAAAGATTTGAGATAATTATAATATGGAAACTGGATTACTTTCAAACTGTATTTTTCTTCCCATATAAATAAGGCTTATGGGTTAAGGAATAATTAAGCTTTCAGTTAAGAAAAACAATTTCCAGTTTCCTCTCTCTCCTCTCTCCCTCTACCGGCGCCAAGTACCCCCCCCCCCCCCGGGTCGGTTTTGTTTTTGTGTATTCGGGTTTTCATACAGTTCTACTAGAGGAGCGTTCGCTGGTCGATCATTGGTGGATTATAACTCAAGCAATCCAGGTAAATTAATCTAACCTAATCCTTTAGGTTTAGAACTATAAACGATTAAGATCAATTAGGCTTTAATGGGTTTTTAGCTTTTATCGCTTCCGCATGTTTAGATCAGAAACAGCGTGTTTCTGATCACGTGGGTTTTTAACAGTTTGTTTTTCATATCCCACGAGATACATCAAACCAGCGAGGTTTTGATAGATCTGAGATAATCCTCGAGTCAGTTTGATCCGAGGATACCCACAAAAACCCAACAGTGGTATCAGAGCCATTGTTAGAATCGTTTTTCAGTTTATCAATTTATCTGTTTATGTGATCCGTTAAATTTATTCTTGTTTCATATGTATCAAGTTTTAAAAATCTGATTTTTATTAGGTTTAATATGATTACATAAAATTCGTTTTTTTTTTATTGCACGAAAAACCTAATCATCGAAAAACACCGACGATCGGCGGCAGAACGACGGCAGTTGGCCGACCGGACTACCAGGCCGATCGCCGGAAACTCTTAGCCACACGAACAACCGGCCGCACCACAGCTTGTGGTGGCGGCGACGGCTGTTATGTTTCTCGAACCACCAGGCCACGCTACCAGTTGGGTAGCGGTGGCCGAACCACCTTCGCAAAACACGGCAACGAACGCCCGGCCAAACCACCAGATAGGTGGTGGCGGCGTCTGGTGTTCGCAAAACGTGATCGACGGCTATTTGATCGATGGAAAAGCGACGATCTACGGTGGCGGCAGATGCCCGGCCATCGAACGGAAAAACACCAAACCACAACCACCCAGATTGGTGGTGGCTGTGGCGGTCACAAACACGGAACCGCAACCACCAGGCGGTGGATGCGGCGGATACACACGCGCAACCGCTACCACCCGATTGGTGGTGGCGGGTTGTTCCTCAATAATGGCCAAGGGTGGAAACACCACGTTGATCACGATCGCCGGCCAGACCGCACAAAGCGGCGGCGGCGGACGCCCGGCCAAACCACCAGAGAGGTAGTGGCGGCGATCTCGTGACTACACAACCAAAACCGCCGAGTGGTGGTGGCCAACGATTTCTATAACCACCAAACCGCACCACCGTGGCGGATGCGGCGGATGGTGATAGCCGTAGGGCACCGCTCGGCTTTGGCCGAGTTTCACCATTGACCGAGATCGAAATCCACAATCACCAGTTTGGTGAGTGGCAGCCGGCCACTAATCGCGAAACGGTGGCGGCGGTGGCGTCAATTACGCTGCTGTCGTTGCCGATCCATAGCGATGGTGGCGGTGGTCGAATAGCCACCAGAAACCACACCACCAATTCGGTGTGGTAGGTACCGTCATCGCCAGATGGTGAGGCCGTAAAGCGGCGGCGATGATTGATGGTGGTCACGCGGTGGCCAAGTGCCACGCACGGAAGACCGTGGCTACACCACCAGCGAGGTGGTGGTCGGCGGTTTCAAACCAATTGACAATCGTAGAAGTGGCGTTTGGCGTTTTTTGATTCCAACCGCCGTAAGGCGGTGATCGGTGTTGATGGTCAGAGAGGATTAGGGTTTTTCCGTTTGTATGGGCCTAGTTTGTTTGATAAGCCCAAGGCCCAGCTCTTTGGACCAAGTTATGGCCCAAAAGAGCTCGTTTGGTTTTAAGTTTTCTTATCCAGAATTAATCTCTGTTTTAAATTTTTATCTGATAAAATTCAAACCAGTTGAATTACTTTTCGGGTTTGATGAATCTTTTATAAAAATTATTTTTTCCACAGGTTTTTCAAATAGGCCTAATATTATGTTTTTACTATTAAAACACTAAAGGCCAGTTTTAGAAAATTGGATCAATAAAACCAGTTTAATATAATTTTGGATAAAAGGGAATTATTTTAGCTAATAAGTTTTATTTATAAAAGTGTACTTTATAAAATTAGATAAAACTAAGTTCAGTCTAAAATATTGTTTTGATTCGTAAAACAGTTTGTTTTTCGAATCAGTTATAAAACCAAGTTTTGCGATAATTGAGACAAGATAATTTTAACGGATCCAGGTTTATTTTCTCGTAATTATTATATTGCATGTTTATATAATTGCGTGATTGCTTGAGTTATACATATATATATATACATTCCAGTTTGAGTTTGTATCTATATCTGTTATAGTATTTGCCAACTTAGACCCTTGACATATTCATGGGGAGGCCTGCGTGCCACTTGCAACCCCTTATGTAATAATGACCCTAGGATAGAATTTTTTCTTTCTTTTGGGATGACGAGGCCAGTGGGAGCTGTTCTTCATCTTACCGGAGTACTAACAAAACATGGCAAGGCCAGTGGGAGCTACGCGAGTTTTGAAGCTTTTTAGTAGAATAGGTCATTATTGGTCCCTAGGAACAAAATTGGCAAATCCTATGATTACCTGTTTTACAATTGCGTAGTTGTTATAATTATCTGTGTGCATGATTAACTGCGTAGTTGATGCTAATAACTGTTAGTTTATTAGATATGTTTTAAAAGTATTTCTTTTTAAGACAAGAAGAAATCAGGTTTTATTATTTTTCAATCGGAAACCTTTAAAGTGAAGTCTTTAATAAAACCTAGTGTGTTGTTATAAAAGAGCAAAATTGACGAAACAGTTAGCTTTTGTCAGCCGGAAAGGTTATCGGAACAGGTAGTTTCGATCAACCAGTACACTTTAAATCAGTTGATTTCAATCAACCGATGTTTTAAACAGTTGGTTTAAAATAACATGAATATTTAAAACAGTTAGTTTAGAATATTAATTACTCTTTATAACAACGTATAGATGATTGTTTTATATAAAAGGTTAAGTTGATAAAAACAGTTAATCAACTAGGTGTGCTATTAAAACAGCTAGTTTTAATTAGCAAGTGATTTTAGAACAGTTAGTTTTAAAATTACATGTATGTTTCAAACAGTTAGTTTAAAACATAAGTAGCCTTTATAAACAATCAGTTTTCAAAAATCCTGGAAATAAAGTTTTTCAAAAACCCCGAAAATCATAGATCAGTAGTGCAACCCATCTAGGGGCACCTTCGGCGTAAAGTACATAGGCGTTGTAAGTGATCACACATTCGACGTCTGTGTTCAAACTGAAGCTGAAGGGGTTACATAACTCTGCGAATTATCTCCGGGTGGTACCGGCCAGAGTATAGTAATCAGGTCCCCAAAATGGTGAGATCTGTTTTGGTACTATAAAGTTCACCGGGTGGTACCGGGCCAAAAAGCACTTAGAGGGACTAAAACATGCACAGGTAGTTGCCAAAGTCCCGAAAAGATCTAGGAGTCATGTCAGTTAGATATGATTGGTAAAAGTCCTTACCTACCGAAATAAATACGGGTCTGGTGGAGCAAGAACATTACGCACATCAGGACGTATGAAATAAGGATCCTAGTCCAATAAATTGATCATTTAAGGGTTTATTGATATTTTATTGGAAATTAGTCTATTTACAGTTGCTAAGACCAAAATTTTTATTTTGTGTAGATGGCAAGCACTGTTACCAGCACTAACAATCTTTCCCTCCGCTCTATCCTGGAAAAGGATAAGTTGACCGGCTCTAACTTTCTTGACTGGGAGCGCAATCTGATGATTGTGCTCAGACATGAAAGAAAGTGGTATGTGCTTGAAGAGCCACTTGGGGAGGCACCTCCGGCAAACGCTCCGGCTGCTGCCAGAAACGCCCACAAGAAGCACTCAGATGATCTCCTTGATGTTGCCTGTCTGATGTTAGCAACTATGAGCCCAGATCTGCAAACAGGGCTCATAAACACGAATGCTTACGACATGATCCGCCAGCTGAGGGACATGTTTCAGACTCAGGCTCGTACAGAGCGCTACGATGCCACCAAAGCATTCAATGAGTGCAAGATGGTCAAAGGGACATCAGTAAGTGACCATGTCATGAAAATGAAACGGCACTTAGATCATCTGGAGAGGCTGGGTCATCCCGTTCCGTTGCAGCTAGCAACTGACACCATACTTAATTCACTGTCAGAAGACTACAGGCCCTTTGTAGTCAACTACAACATGAATAACATGGAGAAAACTGTAGCAGAGTTACACTCCATGCTTAAGACAGCTGAACTAAATATGGGGAACAAGAACAAGACAAAGGATGTCTTGATGGTAAAAGACGGAGGGATTAAAAAGAAAAATGGGCATGCTAGCACCAGCAAGGGAAAAGGACCAGTTCAGGCCATCCAGAGTGCACCCAAGAAAGGCAAGGGCAAGGGCAAGGGCAAGAAGGTTAAGCCAAACAAAGCTAGGACCGAGAATCGCTGCTTCATATGCAACGAGATCGGTCATTGGAGGCAAAACTGCCCTAAGCGTCATGAAGCAGGTATGTAAAACCTCAGAAAAATTTATGATTGCTTTGATTTGACACTTCTTACTTGTTAGCTTACAAGTATACTGATACCTAGAGCAAATGACATTGCAGGAAATCAGAAATGAAGTGAAGTGCCCAGGAGTTGCCGAGGATCAAAGCACGAGATAATTTAAGTCAAGACATCTTTTGAATTTATAGTTATAAAACAGTTATTTTGGGGGTTTTATGTTTTAAACAATGTTTGGATAATTATTTTTATAATTCGATGCTTTTATTTTTCAAAAGTTATTGTCTTGACAGATATCTGATTATGCTTAGTGTTTGTATGATCCTAGTTGTTAATGCCTGTTATAATTACTTTAATGAGATTGAAGTAATTTGTATAAAAACTATCAAAACACACAAGATTCTATAAGGAATGTGTTTTGAGGATAAAACATTTATGAATAATAGTTTTGTGATCAAAAGGAAGAATTTAAGATATTAACTCAGATAGCGTTAATAACAGCATTTATAAAACTAGAAAGATTCCAAGTTCTGGAATTAGGATTTGACCAAATCCAGTTAAGTTTTATAAAAGAAATTCTCAAATCAAGTTTGATCAAGTTTTATTCAAATGTTTTAAAAAGGAGAATTTAGGATATTAACTCAGATAGCGTTAATAACAGAATTTATGAAACTAGAAGGATTCCAAGGTTTGGAATTAGGATCTAACCAAATCCAGTTGAGTTTCATAAAAAGGGAAATTCTCAAAGTTCATTACTTGAAATTAGGATTGACTAATCAAAGTCTTGAATAAGTCAATAGTAAATTTTGAGTAATAGTTAGTTTTTATGCAAGCAAGTGGGAGCCCGATTATTCTCTATCTAGTCTAAGATAAAAGAATAAAAGACATAATTATTGATATATCTCGGAATTCATAAATCCAGGTAGGATAAGAATTCATAAGATATAGTTTACCCTTTTAATTAAAAGGATAAAAGTTTCAAGACCCATGAAACAGAGGTCGTGACTGACTTAAAAAATCAATAATTATAGTGTTGGATTAAAATATATAGCATTCCAGTAGATTTGCCAGGATTGCAAATGGAATCGGATTTCAGGTAGAAATCATTCATCTACACAGCAACTAAGGAAAGTTGTAGTTTTACATATTCAGGAACTGGAAGTTAGTCCAGGTCTCCGAGTTCATGGAATATGATAAAAGTCTAATTATTGTCTTAAGAAGTGTTTGCAGAACAATAATTAGCAGATACAAGTAAATAGACTTGTGTTTTTGGTTATCACTTTGATTAGACTGGTAAACTTTAATCAAAGGGTTTAAAATTGAAGGTAGGTGATACTTCATTTTTGACCAATATTTAACAAACGTTAAATAGACATTATGAAAGTTATTAAAGAAAAGACATTCAGTCTTGTTATTATTACAGCGTGTAATATGGACTATACTAGATTGATTTCTTTATCACTTTCACATTTTTGCATGTTTTTAATTAATCCAGGAATGAAACTAGTTTCCAGTTTTCATTCAAAATCTGTCCGTGACAACTTATCATTGTGGGAGCATGATAAGGCGTTAAAGTCATTGTGAACTTTTAGGTAGTTATGATCATCTGCTAAATAACAGCTACAAGTGTTGTAGACTAAAAGTTGCACAGATATTTGATAGAGTAGCAAATATCGGACGTGATCCGCGGTTGAGATTACTTCTTGGAAAAGGTCATAAGTAAATCTCACAGTGGTTGTCCCTATCACCTGAGGTATCTGATTTGATATCATGAGGACTACTGAATTCTTAGTGCACTCAACCGCTACGCCGTAACAGGGTGGCTATAAAGGGTGTAACTAGATTCAGCGGAAGCCGTGGTGTCAAAGGCAGATATGCAAGATGGGATTTGCACCTCTTCTCAGAAGATAGATATTTCTGGGCCCATCTTGACTGACTAAGTATACTGATGAAGTGCATGGCCATGCCCAAACGAACTGATTAGTTCTTTGTCGTTTACCTATCAGTGAAAGTCAGATAATCAAGAGAACAGAATCTTGAGTATTTAGAGTTGACACTTTCCAAGCTCATACTCATAGATGAAATATCGCGATGCAAAGGGAAAAGCCAAGATATACCCAATCAATGAACAGTAGTTTCATAGATACCAATTCCTCACGGAATATTTATATCACCAAGTCTGGGTATAAGAGTTCTTGTAACCTGGTCAGCCTAAGTGCCTGTCTAGGGGCCTCCTTAGGTCAGTGTAATCAAAGGTGGTATTGCCAACTTGCACAAGTGGGAGTCTGTTAGGAATTATGTGCAGAGTTGACAAACCAAGTGATAACACATCCAATGTTACGAGACACTTGAGGGTCACACCTGTGAGGACCTATAAGTCGAACAAGTTAGATGAAATCCCGAAATGGAGAATTAGTATTTATAATAGTGTATTATAAATGTATTGGGTAATTACAGTCAGAATTACCAAAGATTGGAGGGCTATTAATTAATTAGGATGTTATATATTTATTAGATAAATAAATATATAATAGTTAATTAATAAAATTTTATATATTAGATAAATATATAAATCATAATTATCATAGGCAAATTCTTTTCCAGTTAATAAGGAAAAGATTTGAGATAATTATAATATGGAAACTGGATTACTTTCAAACTGTATTTTTCTTCCCATATAAATAAGGCTTATGGGTTAAGGAATAATTAAGCTTTCAGTTAAGAAAAACAATTTCCAGTTTCCTCTCTCTCCTCTCTCCCTCTACCGGCGCCAAGTACCCCCCCCCCCCCCGGGTCGGTTTTGTTTTTGTGTATTCGGGTTTTCATACAGTTCTACTAGAGGAGCGTTCGCTGGTCGATCATTGGTGGATTATAACTCAAGCAATCCAGGTAAATTAATCTAACCTAATCCTTTAGGTTTAGAACTATAAACGATTAAGATCAATTAGGCTTTAATGGGTTTTTAGCTTTTATCGCTTCCGCATGTTTAGATCAGAAACAGCGTGTTTCTGATCACGTGGGTTTTTAACAGTTTGTTTTTCATATCCCACGAGATACATCAAACCAGCGAGGTTTTGATAGATCTGAGATAATCCTCGAGTCAGTTTGATCCGAGGATACCCACAAAAACCCAACAGAGGAGAGTTCCGTTGTTAACTACAAATAGTGTGTTAACTTTGTTAACTCACCTCCACCAATCAAATTCATTATATGTGGAAGGGCATTTTCGTAATTGGATTTTTGTTTATTTGTTTTTTTATTAAACTCAATAAGAAATTCATGTTAACCCTACCTCAATACCCACTTGACACACATTTCTTCTTCTCCTCCCTTCTTCTCCATCACTCCCCTCCTTCCTCCACCACCACCTGAGCCACTGCCTTCCACCACCACCACCACCATATCCGCCAGCTTCCACCACCACCACCACTACTGTTGCCACCAAAGTCTCCGGCGTCCTCCTTCTCCGACCACGGCCAACCACCAACCTTCACTAGATCTGTCGCCGTCCACCCCGTCCACCACCTCCACCAGATCTGCTGCCATCCACCACCTCCACTAGATCCACCGCCGTCCACCACCTCCACCAGACTCGCCGACCTCCACCACCTCCACCAGATCCATCGTCCTCCACCAAATCTGCCACCCTCTAGATCTGAACGATGGTGGTAGGTTTCAGATCCGGAGTTGGTGCTGCTGTTGATGTCGGTGGTGATGTATCCTGGACTTTAAATCTCTGGCGACGGTGGTGGAGGGAGAGGATGAGGCGGTGGTGGTCGTCGTGCATGGGTGTTGCGTCGTGTGCACACATGTTTTTGGTGGTGGTGCTAGTTTGGTGGTGGTTTGGAGATGGTGGTGGTGGTGGTGGTCGTCGTCGTCGTCGTGCATGGGTGTTGCGTCGTGTGCACACATGTTTTTGGTGGTGGTGCTAGTTTGGTGGTGGTTTGGAGATGGTGGTGGTGGTGGTGGTGGTTGTGATGGTGGTGGCTGTGGTGGTGGTGGTAGCTGTGATGGTGGTGGCGGTAGCTGTGATGGTGGTGGCTGTGGTGGTGGTAGATGTGATGGTGGCGGCTGTGGTGGTGGTGGTGGTAGATGTGATGGTGGTGGCGGTAGCTGTGATGTTGGTGGCTGTGGTGGTGGTAGATGTGATGGTGGTGGCTATAGTGGTGGTGGCTGTAGTGGTGGGTGTGGTGGTGGTGGTAACTGTGATGGTGGTGGTTGTAGTGGTGGTGGTAGGTCTGATGGTGGTGGACTAGTGGTGTTGGGTGTGGTGGTGGTGGTAGTTGTGATGGTGGTGGTTGTGCACATGTGTTTACCGGGTGATGGAGGAAGGAGGCGGTGGTGCAGATGTGTTCACCGGGTGTAGGAGGAGGAAGGAGGCAGCGGTGCACATGTGTTCACCGGGTGTAGAAGGAGGAATGAGGCGGCGGTGCACATGTGTTCACTAGGTGGAGGAGGAGGATGGGGGTGGCTTTCCCAAAATACCCATGTGCACGTGTGTTTGCTGTATTTTATAATTATGAACTATTAAAAGTTCCCTAATTATAGGGATTTAATCTTAACCCTAGATTTAGATCATTAAGGGTTGTAATGGGTTAACAAAGTTAATACACTATTTGTAGTTAACAACGGAACTTAACCCTATATATGTATGTGTGTATGTCGTATATATAATATGTTTTTTATATTTTATCATACGTCATATTTAATGATTAAGTTATTTTATTTAAAGAAAAAAAAGAGTGAATATGTTCTTGTTTTAAAAGACATACGCCTTTAACTTAATTGACTTTATTAACGGTTTTATCCAGAGGAATGGCAATTATTATAAAAATTAATGTTAATTACCTCCGATATAGATGGGATGGTCCATTTAAATGCTATCATAAATGACAAGTTGACAATCATTTAATGGAAATCCTGTTCATATAAATACTTTTCTATATATTTTTGTGTACGGTCGTCATCAGGTGTTCCCAATATAAAACTAAAAAAGATGTTTGTATTTTTATTTCTTTATGAAAAGGAAAGGTGTTTGTATTTGAAAATTAATTAAAAATTCGTTATAATGTTTATATTTCTGTGAGAAATAAATTGTGAACTATAGGATCAGGATTATAAAAATAAAAAGTTACTAAACCTAAATGATAATTAAATTGAAGTTATAAATTGAAATTTTTATAACTTTATGTGAAATTCATTAGACTTAGTTATAAAGAAAAACACTCCATATGTGTAACTCCCTAATACAAGACCCAATCCCAGGACTAAAAGAAAATCATGTATTAGTCCAGGTAAATCCATTATATATAAAATAAGAGATAAATAAATCAAAATCTTTCATAACTTTATTGACCCGGTCAGGAAAAAAGAAGTAATTCTACTTTTTTATAATAGTTCTTAACTATTAAATTTAAAAAATTCCATTTTCATGGATATGAATTGATTAATACATTTTTATTTATGTATTTGTCTTAAAAAAAGTTTCCAATTTGTAAAAACAGATAACAAAACTTTTAACTATACCCTTAATTAATTATACATGTTTAGGAGTTGATAAATTGTATATATTAAGTGAGGGCAAATTTGTTATGTAGTCAACTAAAGGTGCAATGATTATGTGTTTAAGATCATCTGCCATTTTTATTTTGTATATTTATTTTGGGTGTTGTTACATAGACCCCTTAAGTATTTCATGCAATCACAAAAAGATAGACCTCCCAATATTGGAACTCATCTGTATACTCACATAACTTACACATTTCTTTAATTGTGGAGTCCATTTATAATTCCCCTTATTTTAAGATGGAATATATATTAAACTTAATTTATCATTGACTTCTTAGTTCTAATAATTGAATGGGCCCATGCTTTTGCTTAGATTCAAGGTTCTATATAGCATAAAGCGGGTATAGAGAAGATGTCAAACCTTATGTCTTATATGCCATGGTAAGGATGGAGGGTTTTTTAACACGTGATACAAGATGGTAAATTTGTGTCTATATTCATTATAAATAAACATGTATACATACACACACATATATAGGGTCAAGTTTAATGGAAAAAGTCAAATAAACGAAAGACTAAGAAACACCCTCGTAGCCCTCCATCTGAACCATATATACTTGTGCATACGGGTAATTTTGTAATATGTACATGTGTATCTGCATAGGTGCACATGCACTTGTGCATAATAACCCAATAAGAACTCAAATTACCCATATGCACAAGTGCATACGGTCTAGATGGAGGGCTATGATAGTGTTCCTCGATTTTCCCTTTTTTTGAGGTTTTCCCTTGAACCCCTCTCTCTCTCTCTCTCTCTATATATATATATATATATCTAGAGGAAAGTTCAAATGTGAACCACTTTTTGCTTGTGAACGTGAGGACAACCGAGAGCGCGACACGTGGCGACTTTGAGTGTGGTCCCCACCTTTAATTCAATGCCCCCCCATGAATTGCGTCTAGTCACCCGCCGTGGATCTGACGTGACGCCTAGTCATCCACCACATGTCGCGCTCTCGGTTGTCCTCACGTTCACAACCAAAAAGTGGTTCACATTTGAACCCACCCCTATCTCTCTCTCTCTATATATATATATATATATAGAGAGAGAGAGAGAGTCTCTTTCTCTCTCTCTCCCTCTATATATATCTATATATAGAGAGAGAGAGGGGGAGGTTCAAACGAGAAACATATCAATTTAAAAGAACGTGAGAAACAATCTCAGCCACTCATCCGGTCAACAAAGGCGGCTTTGAACAGTCCCCCCTTTAATAATCTCTACTCTCCCATGAATCGCGTCAATCCTCCGTGATCACGTCCACCGTAACCGCAAGATGAGTGGCTGAGATTGCTCCTCACGTTCTCTTAAACTGACATGCTTCTCGTTTGAACCTTCCCCGATATATATATATATATATATATATATATATATATATATATAGAGAGAGAGAGAGAGAGAGAGGAAAGTTCAAAAGTGAACCACTTTTTGGTTGTGAACGTGAGGACAACCGAGAGCGCGACACGTGGCGGCTTTGAGTGTGGTCCTCCTCTTTAATTCAATGCCCTCCCATGAATCGCGCCTAGTCATCCGCCGTGGACTTGACGTGGCGCCTAGTCATCTGCCACGTGTCGCACTCTCGGTTGTCCTTGCGTTCACAACCAAAAAATGGTTCACATTTGAACCCGCCCCTATATATATATATATTATATATGAGGGAGGTTCAAATGTAAACTCTATATTTCGTGTAAACTATGTAAACCAATCCACACCATTGATTTTCAAAAACGTTTCCATATTTCACATTTTCATATTTCCATAATCATTGACTTACCATATATTTCACATTTCCATATTTTCTATGAATCAATATCCTCCTTTGATTTTTTTGATCAAGGGCCACGATGAGTTCACAAAGTTTACACGAAATATAGAGTTTACATTTGAACCTCCCTCTTATATATATATATATATATATGTATATATATATATCGTTTATTAAATAGCAATATAATGAAATTAAAAAATTTGCGTTCAAATTAGATGAAGAAAACTTATAGATATTAGTATTATCCAAAATGTATGTGGTGGTGTGGTCATATGTTCAAAATAGAACATAAAATGTTTTTGCAGCTTAGCTTTAGTAAAACCGTAAAAACACAAAAAGTGAAAAATAAAAGTGAATAAAAGTCACGCCTTAATAAAATAAAAAAGTTACATTGTTGGCATATTGGGCTGGTCCAATACTAGATGTCTGGGCCTCACTATATATTGTTAATAAAAAAACGTCCAATTGGATTAATCAGCCTTCATGGTAGAGGTGCATATGACCGGATTTTTATCCGATCCGGATCAGATTTATACTAAACCGGTTTTTTTCGGATCTGTCAGAAACCGGTTTTGTTAGAAACCGGTTCGGATTTCAACCGGTTTTTCGAAAAAATCCATATCCGATGGAACCGGTTTCGGATCGGATTGAAACCGGTTTCCGGTGGAACCGGTCCTCTATTGGGTCTTTTTTTGGGCTAGAAACTTCAGAAAATTCAATTGAAATCTAATCTGAATTGGTAGGGGCCGTGATTTTTTATTTTTTTAGGATTTCATGCCCAACAGCAGTAAGCTCACATAGACATTACCGGTTTGATTTGAAACCGGTTCGGTTTAAACCGGTTATCCGGTCAAACCGGATCGGATCCAATCCGGTTAAAATCCGGTTTGAAAAAATGCGATCCGGTTTGAAAAAAATTCGGTTTTTATAAAACCGGATTCGGATAGTTTTTGCGCAAATTCGGATAACCGGATTTTCTGTGCACCTCTACTTCATCACTTTAAATGATTTGATACTTGGTTCTTTTTTATTTATCATACTATATTAATATTTATTTCGCCTTACAAGAATATAACATTCGATGTGTATATATTTATTTTTAGTTTTTTTTAACAAGTATACAAGTGTTTCTCTTAAAATACAACAAGAGTAAATAGGATGTAACATTGTTAACTTGAGATTCATTAGCCACCCAATATACCTCTCATGTGATAGGATAATTTTGTCAAAATTTCAATTGACAAATGTTCTTCTTCTACATTTGTCTTTAAGATTAAGATAATTTAATATGAATACTCATCTATCTGTGTTTGATCATAATGGTGAAGGGTAGAGAGGTCAGGACAAGTAGGGAGGTTGGTTCAAGTTGGGACCAGCAAGGGGAAAAGGAAAAAGAAGAGAAAGCTAGTGGATGGGTGTCTGTGTAGCATATAAGGTATCTCTGCACCGTCAAAGAGCAAAGTGGGATTAATCCCACCCAAGTTCGAATCCGGGGGTGAGCAACCAGGGGCCACTGAGTATTAATCCCAGGGGAGCATGCTTTAGCTCTCGGTAAAAATTGCCAAGGATGTAGTCTGGCCAAAGTCCAGGTGAACCTTCCCAAAAAAAAAAAAAAAAAAAAAAAAAAAGAGCAAAGTGGGGATGATGTCGAAATTCCAATGGTTACAGACTAAGGTTGCTATAGTTGGATTGGGAACGAGCTTTTTTTCCTAATTCGATGGGTTTTCGTCGCTGGAGAACGGAATGGAAGGGTTTCACCTCCAACATCAATACTTCATCTTTCTTTCAGGGTAGTGAATCATGATTGAGAAGAGAAATTTTCCTCTTGTAAAAGGACGCAGGCCCCGACTTAAATTAATGGACCTTATATTTAGCGGTGTTAACACGAGGTGACACGGGTCATAGATGTTATGAAAATGAAAAGTTTGTTTAAGGAATAACATTAAATGTTGAGCAACCCAAATGGACCAATAGTGTAATTCGCTCATATACCAAAATGTAACACCCCGCCTAACACGACACAATATTGTCCGTTTTCCCCCACTGACTCATGGCTTTGTATCTGGCAACCTAATAAGGACTTCCTAAGGGGGTCACCCATCCTAGTATTGCTCCTACTCAAACACACTTAACTACAAAGTTCCGAGAACATGCTATGTTTTTTTTGGAAGGGTGTCCGGGCCAAAGCCCGACTAATCCCCGACAATTTTGGGGGCTAAACATGGCCCCACTTAAATGTCCCCAGGCATGCGCACGGGAAGGGTCGAACTCGGTTAGGGCGCTATGAACCCACACGATAAAATAAATAGTGTAATTCATTTGAAGAATCATATTCATTTGAGCAACCCACGTGGACCAATAGTGTAATTCAGCCATATACCAAAATCAACAATAAAATAAAGCACTTCTAGACCAAAAACCAAAATGCATTCAGGTTTCATCCCAAAAATAGGTGTTGAGGATAGATATATGCAAATATTTTGAATATTTTAATCAAATACATAACCTTTTTTTTGGAAAGGTTCATCTAGGCTTTGCCTAGACTACATCCTTGGCAATATAGAACAGAAATTGAAAATTTGGCCGTCTGAGACTAAGCCTGGCCACAAGATGCGCACGAGGGGATTCAAACATGGGGTGAATGGGATACCATCCACATTTTCCACGGACCTTACCGCTACGCCACAAAAGAAGATAGACTTAAACACCTCCTCTAACCTCAAGGTGATCGAATAGACGTTATCAAAGTAGACATTATAGCAAACGCTTATTTAATGTGTCTAAATTTCATTAGTAAGACATAAACGAGACAGATTTGAATCATAAATCATCACAAAATGAAAAATAAGGTTCCAAGTTGTATTTTTGGAAACCTACAAACGTTTTATTTGTACATTTGAACTCGTATTCGGTACAAATACAAATACAAATACATTCGTATATTCGTATTCGATCCGTATACAAGTTTTTTTACATTTGACTGAGTTGTTGGAGAAGCGAAAATAATGAGAATATGCCCGCTTAATTTTAGTTACAACACTCTTTTGTCCTATTCTATATATACACACATATATATACATTTGCTTTCTATCTACATGGCAACAACAACAACCATAGGTGGTAAGTTCAAGATTCAAAAAAGAAAAGAAAATTTCAATCTTTTTTTTTTTATGTTTTCATCAACACCCATGAATCAATCCACTCCATTCTTCTTTAATCTCATCTGGGTTCTCAAGAAATTGTCACAAAGTTTTCTTTTCTAACATTATTTTCATTGATTTAATCTCATTTTTACAGATTCTTTCAAGAACCAAGATCAAGATCATCAATGGAGCCAAGATCATCAAGAAATTTGCATGTCCTCCATGCCCTCGACGGAGCGAAAACTCAATGGTATCATTTCACTGCGATCGTGATCGCCGGGATGGGGTTCTTTACGGACGCTTACGATCTCTTTTGCATCTCGCTCGTCACGAAATTACTCGGCCGGATCTATTACCATAAAGAGGGATCGTTAAAGCCCGGGAGTCTACCGCCGCAGGTTTCCGCGGCGGTCAATGGTGTCGCGCTAGTCGGAACCCTAGCCGGACAGCTCTTCTTCGGGTGGCTCGGGGACAAACTCGGAAGAAAGAAAGTGTACGGGATCACACTCATGTTGATGTGCCTTTGCTCAATCGCTTCCGGTTTGTCCTTCGGGAGCCACCCGAAGGGCGTCATGACGACGTTATGCTTCTTCCGGTTCTGGCTAGGGTTCGGGATCGGCGGGGACTACCCGCTCTCCGCGACCATCATGTCAGAGTACTCCAACAAGAAGACACGTGGCGCGTTCATAGCGGCCGTGTTCGCCATGCAAGGGTTCGGGATCCTGGGCGGCGGGGTCTTTGCGATCTTCATCGCGTCGATCTTCAACGCAAGGTTCCCCGCGCCGTCCTACCAGGTGGACCCAGTCAGGTCCACGGTCCAGGAGGCGGACTACGTGTGGCGGATCATCCTCATGGTCGGCGCGCTCCCTGCGCTCCTGACATATTACTGGCGGATGAAGATGCCCGAGACCGCCAGGTTCACCGCACTAGTCGCCAAGAACGCGGAGAAAGCCGCGGCCGACATGTCCAAGATCCTCCAGGTCGAGCTCGAAGCCGAACAATCCAAAATCGACGACTCCACGCGCCGATCCGGGAGTTTCGGCCTTTTCAGCAAAGAGTTCGCGAAACGCCACGGCCTCCACTTACTCGGGACCACGAGCACGTGGTTCCTTCTCGACATCGCGTTCTACAGCCAAAACCTCTTCCAGAAAGACATCTTCTCCGCGATCGGGTGGATCCCGCCCGCCAAGACCATGAACGCGATCCAAGAGGTCGCACGCATCGCAAGGGCCCAAACCCTAATCGCGCTCTGCAGCACCGTCCCGGGGTACTGGTTCACCGTCTTCCTTATCGATAAAATCGGCCGGTTCACGATCCAGCTCCTCGGGTTCACCATGATGACGATCTTCATGTTCGTGTTGGCGTTCCCGTACGATTACTGGACCCACAAAGAGAACAACATCAAATTCGTCGTGATTTATTCTTTAACGTTCTTTTTCGCCAACTTCGGCCCCAACGCGACCACGTTCGTGGTCCCCGCGGAGATCTTCCCCGCGAGACTGCGCGCGACCTGCCACGGGATATCCGCGGCCTCGGGAAGTTGGGGGCGATCGTTGGGGCGTTCGGGTTTTTGTATTTGGCTCAGAGTAAGGACCCGAAGAAGACGGATGCGGGTTACCCGCCTGGGATCGGGGTGAAGAACTCGTTGATCGTATTGGGGGTGATCAATTTGTTGGGGACTTTGTGTACTTTTCTGGTGCCGGAATCGAAAGGGAAGTCGCTGGAGGAGATGTCCGGCGAGAACGATGACGAAGACGGGCACTCGCCGGCGTAACTCGCGGGTTGGTGTGCGGGTTTATTACATGTGTTCCAGTTTTGTAGGAGAAGAAGTACTAGTACGAGAATTGTGTTTTGTTTCTTTGTTTTTGTTTTTTTAATTTAATTTACTGTTAAATTTTATCATAAAAATTTGTTTTTTTTTCATGTCTGTTTTATTACTCTAAATGATTGATTAACTTAAGGGTTTTAAATAGTTTTGAATTAGAAATTAATTAAATTAAAATGGATGAAAAAGTGAAAATATACGTATTATATATGTGGTGTCAATGAACGTATTAATCAGTAGTTTAGTGGTCGATAACATCCTTAAAAAGGACATCAGATAGCATCTCTGTCTACCCAAGTTTGATTCATGGTATGAGCATATGGCGATACTTTGACCATGGATTGGCTTTCGGGTCAGTCCATGGTCGTTGAGGTTAGTCGGGTTCCCATATGGATCCCGTATATCGCGTTGACTTCGTGTCCGGACGTTACATGAGTTATCTGCCTTTAAAAAAAAATTATGTGTTGTTAAATTGCAGTTTATAAAAAGGTTTTTAGATTTGCTTACAGTAGTAACAACATGTGATAAGTTGTTTTTTAGTGTTTGCCAAAATAAGCAAATAAGAGAGAAGGAAGTAAATATGGCATTAGCATACTGAAGTATAACTATTCGGCAATAGTATAACTAATTCCTCATCTTTTTTCATTCAAACACTAAAAATTATTTGTTAACGATGCCACACCAAAATAAATTTATAGTCACTTTATATAAGCACTCCCAAACACCCCTAAAAGAGTAATCAAGCCAAGCGAGCCAATTACTTGTTTGTTTACATCCATTGTTCTTGGCCCCAAATCCGATAAGGGTATTTTGGTCATTTACTCCATCTTTTAGATTCTTTTCCTTTTCATCCCATCATCAAGAAGAATATTTTCAACAAAGTGAGAACATCAAACGTTCAAACAACCAACATGGCAACATATACAAGAGCTGGATGCTATCAAAATATTCATGCCATGGATGAAAATTGTGCTATGGACGAACAAGATGGTCAAAATGCCTCGCGGCTATTTAGCATTTGCTAAAATGGTTTGGTGCTGGATGGTTAAGTGGTCAGAATGATTAAGAGGCTCTTATGATATGGTGGAAAATGAAATATGATAATTTGGTAATTGTTGAGCATGAAATGGGGACTTTGAATGGTTAAGAGACGTACAAGATACTAAATCATTCAGGGGGTTTTGAAACCATTAAGAGGCACAAGATTCACCTCTTAATGATTCAGAGATTGCCTCTAAATGGAACTGTTAAGAGGTAAACAAACACCACTGTCTCAACGGTCAACTTGACAATGATTTGAATTAGGGACGGTAGGTGTAAGTAAACTGAAACGAAATAGACTATGGTGCAATTTCAAAACTAGGGGGATGATTTATGCAATTTACGCTAAATATTAATGGAGGAAAGTAGAGCAATTACAAAACTACGGATATAAAAAGTTTGCCAAACACGTTTATATTTCGACAGAAACCAGAATAACGTGTAAAACTAAAACGGAGACCATCGTTAACAACAAAATTCTATTTATTTAATTTTGTAAATTGTATTTGGATCCTAGACCATGTGTCTGCAGCTATTTTCTATTTTGTTTCCTAAGACTTGTAGCCGGAAGAAAAAATGAAACCAAACAAACTCAGTATATCACATTAAAAAAAAAGGCAGGTTTGAGGTATAAAATATACACAGGTCTAACCTTATATCAAGCTGTATAGTATAGCAATTGTTTTTATGAATACAGACTCAAATATAAACAACCAAATATGCCATCAAAATCTTGGCTTGTTTTTAGAAAAAATCTTAAGGATTTCAAACCCAACAGTTGTTGATAGTCCAAGAAACTATTGTCTTTATGTATGTTGAAACCTACCACCAATCAAAAACCTCAGAAAACACAATCTTTTCGATGATTTCCCATCATCAAAAACCGTTTCTTTCGATGAATATGGCATCTTCACACCTGTTCGCCATTTTCGTAGGTATATGCTTGTATTTCTTGTTTCTAACGTTCATCTCAAACCCAATTGGTTGTTTGTGTGCGTGTGTGTGTGTATATATATATACATACGACGTTCAAATGAGAATGACAAAAAGGCTGAACGGTTAAGAATGGCTGGAGATCAACTCCAAGTGCTGAAGGCACTTGATCTTGCAAAAACACAATGGTATCATTTCACTGCAATCATCATTGCCGGAATGGGTTTCTTCACAGATGCATACGATCTCTTCTGCATCTCGCTCGTAACAAAGTTGCTCGGCCGGATTTACTACCACACCCCCGGCGGTCCGGACCCCGGCGTGTTGCCAGCAAACGTGGCGTCAGCCGTCAACGGCGTCGCGTTTTGCGGGACGCTAACAGGCCAGCTCTTTTTTGGCTGGCTCGGGGACAAAATGGGCCGAAAGAAAGTCTACGGGATGACGCTTTTGATCATGGTTATCTGCTCGATCGCCTCCGGGCTCTCGTTCAGCGATGACCCAAAGGCGGTTATGATCACGCTTTGCTTCTTTCGGTTCTGGCTCGGGTTCGGTATCGGCGGTGACTACCCGCTTTCCGCCACCATCATGTCGGAATACGCAAACAAGAAGACTCGTGGAGCTTTTATCGGTGCGGTTTTCGCCATGCAAGGTTTCGGGATCTTGGTCGGCGGGGTCTTCGCAATTATCGTCTCGTCGGCTTTTCGGGCCAAGTACGACGTCCTGCCTTACGTTAAAGACGAGTACGGTTCGACCCCGCATCAAGCCGATTACGTCTGGAGGATCATTTTGATGTTTGGAGCGATTCCGGCCGGGTTGACTTATTACTGGCGGATGAAGATGCCGGAAACCGCTCGTTACACGGCCTTAGTTGCCAAAAACGCCGAGCAGGCAGCGAGCGATATGGCTCGGGTTATGCAAGTCGATATCGAGGCGGATCAAGGGAAATTGACGGAATTCACGGAGAAGGAGTCGAATTCGTTCGGTTTGTTCACGAAAGAGTTCCTTCACCGCCACGGAGTTCACTTGCTCGGCACCACAACCTGTTGGTTCTTGCTCGATATCGCGTTTTACAGCCAGAATCTCTTCCAAAAAGACGTTTTTAGCGCAATCAAGTGGATTCCAAAAGCAAACACGATGAGCGCGATCGAAGAGGTATTCCGAATCGCAAAAGCCCAAACCCTAATCGCACTTTGTAGTACGGTTCCAGGGTACTGGTTCACCGTCGCCCTAATCGACCGAATGGGAAGATTTAAAATCCAGTTGATGGGGTTTACGATGATGACGATCTTTATGTTCGCACTAGCAATACCGTACCATCACTGGACCGAGAAAAAGAACCGTATCGGATTTGTGGTGATGTACTCATTGACTTTCTTTTTCGCCAATTTCGGGCCAAACGCCACCACGTTTATCGTGCCGGCCGAGATTTTTCCGGCAAGATTGAGGTCAACCTGCCATGGCATATCGGCGGCTGCCGGGAAACTAGGGGCGATTGTGGGCGCTTTCGGATTTTTATACCTGTCTCAGGATAAACATCATCCCCAGAAGGGGTATTCTAAAGGTATTGGTGTTAAAAACACGCTTATTCTATTGGGTGTTGTTAACTTTCTGGGAGCTCTTTGTACGTTTATGGTACCCGAAGCTAAAGGGAAATCGCTTGAAGAGATGTCGGGGGAGAACGATGACGATTACGGTGATGTGGTAAAGCTCGAAGATGTATCGAAGGTAGCCACAGATAAACCCGATTCAACCTAAAATCTCGATTCAAATCTATTTGTTTTATGTTCAAATTGTACTTTCACTTTTCATAAAGTCTTTGTATTTTCTTTAAGAATCATCTTCAAATAATGATATGAAAAGACATTATGTTTTAAGTCAGGGGCCTGCACAGAAACAATCTCTCTACTCTATGTAGTAACGACTATTGACCCAAAAAACTCTACTTGAAAGTGGGTTCCCGCGTGGAGGTGGGGGACATACAATCCCTATATATATATATATATAGGTGAACGATCTTATGCAACCCATTTTGAAGTTGCAAACTATGCAACCCCTGTATACACCACATCTTTTAGTGAAGTGAATAAAAAACTAATTGAAATAAAAGGAGGTTAATAAAATATGTGGTGGATAAGTGGGTTTCTGAGTTTGCAACCTCAAATGGCTTGCATAATAACACTACTATATATATAGGGTTAGGTTCAAAGGAAAATCTCAAAAAAAGCAGAAAGCAGAGAAACATCTTTGTAGCCCCTCATCTAAACCGTATGCACTTGTGCATACAAGTAATAATTTTAATATGCACACGTGCATAAAAGCCAAAAAAGAACAACTTAATTTACTTCTATGCACAAGTGGATACAGTCCAAATGAAGACTACGAGAGTATTCCTTAATTTTCCTTTTTTGAGGTTTTCCCTTGAACCTTCCTCCTACCCAACTAGGCCAATTATAGGTCCACATACTTGGTCTTGCTATTCTAGTCTTCCATCTTCCAAGCACAGTTATCAGACCTTACCAACCCTGTCTCTATAGGATATATTGGGTTTGTTTAGTTTGATCTGGTTTTTTAGTTATAAAGATCGTTGCAATCTTTCATTTCTTTCCATGAAAAACATACTCTAGTTTGATCTTCATAATAGGATCGGTTTAACATTCACATATAACAAACTGATAGCATCAAGAATATGATAGAATCAAAAGCCAACTATATATATGTATGTATATCTATAGGTCATCGATTACATATTAATTCGTAAAACATAAATGATGGGAGGAGTCTTACGATAATCGGTGGAAACATTGGCGCAGCATGTCGAGAATTGGTCGTGTTCGTCTTATTGTCGTGCATGTGCCATTTATTTCAAACATACTAACTTTTGTTTGCTAGAAAGACGCGGATATTGGTTTGCAACTTTCAAGTTCAAGAAAGCTAACCGATTAGTATACGCGTTCTCTGAGCACTTCAAGCTCCATTTCTGTAGGGTCCGTAGCTTGAATCTCGTAATGGACACCATCCAGCTCGTGTCTAAGACGGTCTTTTGATGTCGCGTATAACATCTTTGCTCGAATCCTAGAGGTAGCAGGGGACCTAGAAATCATGCAAGTATAACTTCAGTAATAAGTAATCAAATCATTTTACGCCATAAGCTAGCTTATTTCTTAAGGTTATAATAAACTAGCTTTTTTTAAAAGCTATTTCAACTAACGCTTCAATAAGCTCTAGGCTTTCTTTCATATTTCTTTTCCAATTATGCCCCTTATGTTTTACATTGATGACCAAAAACCCTATCGTCTTAAATTATTTTACATCGTTATCTGACTTATCAACTAGTTTCTATCAAACATGACTAATTTATCTGCTAGTTTATTTGTCAACAACTAGCTTTTCCGCCAACATCTAACTTATCAATTAACAACTAGCTTATAAGCTAACAAGTAACTTTTCAGCCTACAACTACGTTATAAGCTAACAACTAACTTTTCAGCCAACGTCTAGCTTTTCAACCAACAACTAGCTTATAAGCTAACAAGTAACTTTTCAATCATTAGATAGCTTATAAGCTAACAACTAACTGTTCAACAAACATCTAGCTTGTCAACCAACAGCTAGCTTATAAGCTAAAAAGTAACTTTTCAGTCAACAGCTAGCATATAAATATAAGGTAATAACCAACTTTTTAGCCAACATTTAGCTTATTGCCCTACTAGTCTCTCAGTCCACATCTAATTTATCAACCAACAACTAGCTTTTTCTGTAACATCTAGCTTATTAGCCAATGTTTATCTTATGAACCAGCAGCTAACTTTTCAGCCAACATCTAGCTTATCAACCAACAACTAGCTCTTCAGCCAACATCTAGCTCTTCAGCCAACAACTAACTTTTCAGCCGATATGTAGCTCGTCAACTAGGTTGCCAAACATAGCCTTAATCAAATGTCGTTTCCTTGCTTGTTGACAACCATAACATCAATTAGCTTTAGAATCCTAAAGTACGTTAGAATCAAAAACCAAAAACGAGAAACCAATTGCATCAAACCGAAGAAAGGAAAGCTAACCAAGCGATGAAAAAGATCTTGCTCTTTTGACAGTTCTCAGAGGTAACAAAATCGAAGTCATAGAGAGCGTATCTGCAATCGTTCTCCGGCAAAGCTGAAGTGAAATCTTCATAGCTTTCAGCAGGATTCCCCGTCTTCTCAACAACAACTTCGTTTTTCTTCTCGTCGATCCTAAAGATCACGTAACGATGAGCCTTCTTTCTTTGCAGCTCCAAGAAGGTGCATTTACAGTGATCAGCAACACCCATTCCAGAGGAGGCATTAGGCTGCTAATTGAAAACCAAATGTTTCAAAATTTCATAGATTAATAGTTAATACTTCTATCCATAAATCATAAGAACCCAAAAAACTGAAAAACTGGAACTCCAAATGAACATCAAACAAGCACAGAATCAGATCATCATCCAGATTTATTGATCTACATCTAACACAAATTTCCAGGAAGAATTGAATCTGAAATTGTAACCCTAATCAATCAAAAATTCAAAATTAACATGTTTTGCTCCAATTACTAGTGAAAATTCAAGTTTTTCGACATACTAATTTCGAAAGTTTACACCAGATCCCCTTTTAAGATCATATAATCAAATTCATCAACAGTAATCTTCCGTAGCAGAAAACATACTTATATCAACAAAATTCGCCAATTAACATAAAAATTCACACTCCATAAACAGATCTCAACAAGAATAATTCGAAATAATAAGTTATAATTCGATAAAATCAAAAGCAGAAAAAGCGAAAGTTGAAGAGAATTAGTGCATGCATACCCCTCCAGCTCCTCCTCGGAATCTGAACGACATGAACGGTGAGTTTGAGTTGATGAAGAAGAATGGAGAATTGAAGTGAGGTTTTGAAGAAGATAAACCACAAAATGAGAATAAAAGATGTGAATGATGATGATGAGTGTGAGACTAAAATGGAAGTTGGAATTGAATTTGGATTCGATTTACGTAAAGAAGATAATTTTGGGAATTGGGGCGGTGCGTAGAATCAACGCTGATGCTGAGTTTCTGCACCCGAGTTGGCTGACTCGCTGATGCTGACTTTCTGTTGCCGAGTTAGGTGACTCGCTCATGTTGACTTTCTGTTGCCGAGTTGCTGTGACATAAGCCTAGAGGCGGACAAAAATCAGGTCGGGCCGGGCTTTTCGGGCTTTGGTTTGACCGGGATTTAACCGGGTTTGGGCCGGGCCTTGAGTATGATACCCGGACCCGTTACATGTAGAAAAAGCGGTTTTAAGGACCGGACCTTGAAGAATTTTTTTTTCTCTTTTTCTAGCATATAAACTACAATTATTTTTATAATTCTAATAATAATGATAATATACAATATAAACTAAATTTATTTTATTTTAAACCACTAAAACTAAACAATATAAAACAAATATATTTCAAAAGTTCAAGAAAATTACGAAAATGCCACTGAAAACGGGCCGAGCTTTTCGTCAGATGCCCATCTCTACATAAGACAGAGACAGGAAGCGACACAGCATGAGACAAAAACGTTTTTATTTGTTCAACCAAAATAAGTGGAATAACATGGGACAGAAATGATACAGAAATTAATATAATAGTAATTAACACTCATTTGATATATAACTTTTAATATGGTATTTGTTTTAGTGTTTACCACCACTAGTCACGGTTGTTCCCTCTAATCGATTTGTCCTAGCGGTAAAAGTGTTGGTGTAACCCAACCATGTATTAAAAGTTGATAGCAATACTAGAAAAAAATATATATTATAATATAGAAAACAATGAGATCATATTTTTTATAAATTATAATATAAAAAACAATGAGATCATATTTTTTATAAAATATAATATAAAAAACAATGAGATCAACCGTGTTTATAAACAACCGTGTATTATTTTTGGTTGATAAAGTAGTCTAATCAAATACTTTCACCGGATTTGATTTGTACAATTAATGTGATGCCTAAAAAAATTCTTTTGAAGGAATTCTCATTCATAAACTATTCAAATCAGTTTTTGTAGCCAACAAAAATACTATATTTACGATCAGATATTAGTTAACTAATTATAATTTGATATATTTAATGGCTATTTATAGTTTTTGTTGTAAATTATCTATAGAATATGAAATTTTAAATTCATTTCAAATTATAATTTATAGACACCAAAAAACAAATGATTAGTGGTTACTTGATTACTGGTGAAGAGAGAAAAACAATGGTTACTTGATTAGTGGTGAAGAAAGAATGTTTTTAAACCACTGATTTTAGAGTGAGAATGAAAGAAAGTAGGGTTTCTTAAAATTATGAGTCCTTTGCTTGAAAATGTTGAGTGTAAACAAAAAAATTAAGGTAAAAAACTTTTTTTTGGAATATTCATTAGGGTCAGGAGACCCTATACCTTATAGTGTGCATCCGTCTCTCCCTCCACCTCCTCTTCCACTACAATAACTTTCTCCACCACCTCTACAACTACTATCGATTACCGGCCATCACCGTCTACCATCGTCACCGCAACCACCACCACCACCATGGGCAGACCTACCCTTTTGCCAATGGTGGCACGTGCCACTGTCCCATTCCCCCGTCGCAATGTAAAAAAATATAAGATGTAAAAAGTGTCATGGTATTAATTTGTTAATATAACTGATATGTAAAAATGAAATATAGAAAACTAAAAGATATAAAGTAAATAAATATATTAGTTAAGGGGTAAAATATAATTTTTTTTAAACAAACTATAGGGACCAAAATTAATTGTAAGATAGCGGTGGGATTCGAATAGCTGACCAACGTTATCAAGGAAGAATATCTTACCATTGAGACAACACACCTCTTTGTTTTAAATGCGCAACAACATCTATATATGGAGGAGAATTGTTTTTCCTTGACAAATGTAAGGATATAGTAATATTATACACTTTTATTCTAATAAAATATGAAGTGAAACTCTAATAACATGCCTCTTTTTAATATGGACCATTAACTATACCCTAATCATATTTCCTTTCCATACCGAAAAACATTAATTGTTGTATGATTTTTAGCGTCCAATGATGACAACCATTATTTCTGGCTACAACCAAACTTCAAACAATTTATTTACATATGTGATTGTATTTTATTCGAACTTTGAATATTTTTATTTTTTTATTCTAACCTTGAACAATTTGTTTTCATGTGTGGATGTGTTTTATTTATAATTTCAAAAATTATATAGGTCGAACCATGTTAACCAATTTATTTAACATGTTAGATTAATAAAATCATAAATGGGTTATCCCGTTGTCAACCCATTTAGGTAATATGTTGGGTTAGGTTGAAAATATCAGTCGTATTTTTTTGGAAGACATAGCATCGAACCAACGAACAATTACCATGAACACACGTACGCCTCCTTAGTGGTATCGAGCATCCACGTGCAACCACTAATATGTCGTTGTCCCGACCCAACTTACGCTAGCCTGGAGTCCAACCACAGTCTTTGACTAGGTTGGGAGTGGCCTAGTCTATGACTGGACCAACCCAAAAACTAGGCACTTCTCATGCCCTCAAATTGACTCCCCTTAAGATTGAACCCAGGTAGATTGGGATCCCATCCACAACCCCCCTAGGATGTTACCGTCCTTAGAAAAACCAACTATGCTAGACATGATTTGTAAAATATCAATCCATTTAATAAGTAGGTTGGGTTAGGTTGAGATTTTCAACTCATTTAATAAATGGGTTGAATCCGAAATCAACTCAACCCAACCGGCTTGCTTGTGGAGTTTCTTTTTTTTTTTTTTTGCTTTTGAGATTCTTAATGTATTAAAATAACAATGACGTGACAGAAAAAAACAAGGCAAATAAGAGCATCGACAATGTATGGGTTTTTAATCAAAGTTTTTTTAAAGTTTTTTTCTTACACATTTTTGTCATATCAACAATCTAAAAACCTTTACATATTTCCACTATGTGAAAAACTACATCCAAACTTTTTGAGAATTTTCAGGGTCCTACCATTTAGCTTTATATCATTTATACTTTTATTTATAAAAATTAATATAAATACATATTATTTATATCGAGAAAATACTATTACATTAGTTATGTATTTATTATACATGATTTTTTAAATATTTTAATAAAATATATCGTATTTAAAAACTTATTAGTTTAATATTTATTAATATATAATAAAATTTTAATATGAAAACTTTATGTAAAAAATACAATTGATTAATATGAGACTTTTATAAAATTTTATAAGTTGAAATAAATTATATACGAAAAACCTCTGAAAAAGCAGATCGTGCAGTTACGACCTATGACGTAAAACCTCACCCGAAAAACCTTTACACTATGTGAAAAACCTCAAAGTGGGGTTTTTGATTTTTAAAAGACCTTCTAAAAGCCTATAAAAAAGCTATAAAAGAGTACATTGTGGATGCTATAAGTTCTTAGGTCCATCACTATGGTGTTTTAATTTAACAAGATAAAAAAAATGAAAAATGTTCATTTGTTATTTATCCACACAGTAATTTTTACATTATCTCGTTTTCTTAGAAACATAAACATATTTTCTTATGTTTTATATTGGATCCAAAACTTACATAACTTTTATTATTATAGGCAGCATTCCATTGAAATTGACATAATAATAAAGGAAAGTAAAGATAGATATTTAGCACGAGTTAAAATAAACAAAGAAGGCGGGCGAGTTAACACGGATGGCCCCGCCGACATACATTGTGTCCTTATGTCGGTAGTAGCAAAATCCATTCGATACTCATACAAATCAAAATCGAATTCATATATTCTTTTTAATTCTTTTTAACGGCATATCACTCATACATGCGTTCCGACATCAAGTCGGCAAAGTATCCGGAATCCATACGGGTACCTGACTAATCCTCGGCAACCATAGACCTACTCGAAAGTCTACCCATGGTTAGGATATCGCCACATATTCATCCGATGAATCGAATCCGAATAGACAGGGATGTCATTCACTGTCTCTCCCAAGGATGTTACCGGCAGGCTACTAATGCTTTGATATTTTTTTTTTAAATTTTCTTTAACATTTTTGAGAGAAAAAAGTTGATTATCGATAATTTTAATTGGATGAGAGCAATTTGAGTTATGTTTTTGACTCATTTAATGGTTGAGGCTATAATCGGTATTGAACTCGGGACTTCTTTTGTATTTGAGCAAAATCGTTGTGTCTTTTTATTCCAACTAATCTATGAGCAAAAATATATAAATTACATTGTTCTCCTTTCATCCTAAAATAAATGTTAAAAAAACCATTTATTTGACCTAAAATAAATATTTATTTTCAAAATTAAATGAGAAAAATAGACGTCTCCCTTGGTAAGCCACTATATAAAGATGATTATTATCTATTTTTTAACTCTTTATTGTTGCATAGTTGATAATCGTTTAAGTGTGTATTTGTTCAGAAATCGAAAAAAAGCGTCCTGACCAAGATTGCCCTAAGGTTGTGTTAGACTAGCTGATAAGTTAGTTGTTGACTAAAACTAGTTAGTAGCTGATCATAAGCATAAGCTAGCTTATGAATAAATTATGGTTGACCAAAACTAGCTTATGAGTACCTAAAATGACCAAAAAGGGTATCTTGGAATATGACAATTAATATGAATAAAAATATAATTGAAAAATACTACAAAAAACTACTGAGATGCTGCTCTAACTAGTGTTTCAGTAAGCTAGCTTATAATACATGTTTAGATGGACTAGCTTATAAGCTAGCTTATCGATCAACTAGCTTATATTTATCAAATACAACCTAAATACGGTTCCTATATAAACCAAAAATCGTTATTAGTAAGTTACTAATGACAATCTAAAACCAATGAGTTCAAATATTATATTTATGTATCCTCTTTTAATTTAAAAGTTATCATACAAAGGCAAATGATATTATACTATTATACTTACTTAATTTATAATATTTTATATTTTTATGATTAATAAGAGCAATGGTCAAATTAATGATTATAAATTGTGAGTTTAATAGAAAAAGAATCAATAAAAGTCATTTTATAATGTTGCTATAGCTTTTAATGTCAAAAATGTATCTGACGTTTTCTTAGATGTATTGGAAAAGTTTAGAATTTATTATTATGTGTGTGATTGAATGTGTGGTATTTTTGGAATTGAATAAACTATTGAAATATTTTATTTTGAATCATCAAGTCCTTTAAGGCCATCCTTATTCATACCATCCATACCACTCATACGAGCTGCCACCTCAGCGCCACATCAGCTTTACCAACACCATACCATATCATTCTTAACCGTACCTATTACATATCACTCTAAATAATTAATTAAAAAAATAAAAGAAAAAGAAAAGAATAGAACGATAGAGAGAAAGGAGAGAGAGAGAGAGAGAGGGGGGTAGGGGGGATGGGGTGGGGTGGCTTTCTTCAACTGGTATGGAGGTGCCGGTCCCCTTTCCTGCCGGTGTGGTACCGTCTGGGCACGGCGGTGTTGCCGCCCATACCGGTCCGGTACCGGACCGGCGGACCTCGTACCGGCCCATTGCGGATGGCCTAATGAAGTAAATCATTACATGTTTAAGATTTGGTTGTCTCACAACTTATTCCACCAATTATATTTAGTGTTCGGTAGTAGCTTGATCATATTAAAAATGATTTATTCAATAAGCCTTTAGGAAAAGTCTTACATAAAAAAGGCAAGTTTTTCCAAACATGCCCCTTTTAATTAAAAAACAAATTACCTCCATGTTTGAAAAAGCCTTCACAAAAAAACTCTTTAACCTATATAAACGGAATTAATTCACATAGACAATTATATCCATAAGTGACTAAATGAAAAGCCAACCAAACTACCCCTAAAAGAGTTTTAGAGTTAACAAAAACCTAAATTAGTTTACTATTCTCAAACCCAACGCTATTGAAACCCCTCGTCACACCATCGTCTTTCGTTCTCTATGCCTCTCATTACAGTTATTGTCCCCTGTCATTGATCTCCCTAATTTTTATCTGTTTTTTTGTCTTTTGATTCTCCCTCTTTTAGAACTTTTAATAATTACGTAAAGACATATAAAAATAGATGGAGAATAAAAAAAGGGAAAAAACGAGTTTAAAGAGGGATATCGATAGCAGGGGCCAACGGAGGTGATGATGAGGGGACGACGATGAGGCGACAAAGTGTGTGGAGGGAGAGTGATCTTAGTAATAAAATTTCTAAAATTTGAAGTTGAAATGATGAGTAACAAAATTTCTGAAAGTTTTTAACTTAAAATGATCTACATATAAAATTTGATGATTTCTTTATTTTAAAATATGTTAAAAAACTTAATTATTCTGTAAAACTTCAATGATCATTCTTTCAAAATAGATTTAAAGATTTGATCATCATTTAAATTAAAAATATCCATCCAAATTTTAGTATTTAATAATAATTATCAAATTAAGAATTCTAAATTATGTATTTTATTAGAAAAAGAATCAAAATGGTCATTTTGTAATGTTGTTTTAGCTTTCAAGTTTCGCAAAATATTTGACCTTTTCCTAGACATACAAAAATTTGTCATATTATATTACTTTGAAGTTTTTTGAATTGAAAATTAGCCACAAAACTGGCACGTTTTTAAAAGAACTTGTAAAATATTTTATTTATTTCAAAATTAAAGAATATAATAATAAAAGTCAAAATGTGGATATGTACGATGATGATTAGTAATAATCGAGTTCTAGTGCGCATATAAACCACACATATAATCATATATTATGTAAATATTTAATAGATTTTAAGAATAATTTGTTTCTCTTTTCAATTACATTGATCTATAATATTTTTCAAATATAGAAAATAAAATATATCTTAATTTTCTAAAAATTGTCAAATTTACACCACCGTTAATTAGCCAGTAATGTCTACAATAGACTTCAAATACATAAATTAAATACCAGTACAAGGTATATCATAAAATATTTATCATATAAACATAAAACATATAGATTTTATATGTATATTCTATTATTCTTGATCAGAACCCTACCCTTTCAAGTTGTTCAATTATATAAGTTTTTATTGATTAAAATATTTGTTGTATTTAGAAAAATACAAAGAGAAACAAAAAGTGGTAAGTTGGGAGGTTCATGGAAGGTGCAATTGGTTGTATCCATTGTATTTGAAAACCCCTTTGGACAAAAAACAGATTCACAAAGAGGTTATATTTTAGGTTATAGAAGTCAAGTAATTTGTCATCTTACACCCCTTCAAAAACCGTCTTGTCAATTTGATCTAGATAAAAAATAAAACCTTATAAATTATTTAAACTGTAATTATTCTCAACTAATGAAAGTTGTAAACTAACTTGTAATAATCACTTTTGATAATACTTTGGTGTTTTCGGCAAAATATAATTATTTTGCTCCCTATGGTTTAATGTTACCAACACATTTGGTTTCTATAAAAATTTTATTGTAGAAAAATCACCATGGTATGCAATTTTGCTCGGTGTTGGTCCCTCAAGACTAACACCGTTAGATGTATCTGTTAAATCCCTCCCATGTGTCTTGCACATAAGGGCATATTGGTCTTTTTATCAAAAATTACCTTCTATAACGATCACCACCTTCACCATTGTTGCAGAGAGAGACCGACTCCACCATCGCCACCTGTCGTCGGAGATTCATTGGAGAAGATAACATCGCCTCGATCCTATGCTCATCTCTCCATCCATTTTCTTTCTCTCCTCTCTCTCTCTCTCTATCCCACCAACACCACCATATTTGCGCCGCCGTAGCGACAACCACCACCGCCAGATCTGCGTCGCCGTAGCGACAACCACCACCACCAGATCTTTGAAGGGCCGAGAGGGCGATGAGAGGCAGAGAAAGTGAGGGGGAGAGGCAGAAAGAGTCACCAGAAAGGGGAGTCACTGGAGATCGAGGGGAGGGGAGGGGAGAGGGAACCATGATAAACTGGGTACGAGTCCTTGTCGGAGATGGCGGTGTGCAGGCGTGGCCGGAGATGGCGGTGTCGCCGAAAATGGTGGTGTTTCGCCGGAAGGGAAGAGGGCGGAGGGGAACCATCTGGGTTTCTCTTGTTTGAATCTTTAAAACATAAGTTTTTGAATTTACAATTTTGGTTCTTGTTTAAAAAACTAAGTAAATTGAAGTTTTGGTCCTTGTAGTTTGTTTTTCATTAAAAAGACCAAAATGCCCTCATGTGCAAGGTACATGGAGGGACTTAGCATACACACCTAGCGGTGTTAGTCTTGGGGGACCAAAACCGAGCAAAAATACATACCACAGTGGTTTTTCTGCAATAAAACATTTGTAGGGACCAAATGTGCTAGTAACATTAAACCAGAGGGACCAAAATTGCAATCACTCTATTATGAATCTTAAATGGTCATTTTAAGATAACATAGTACAATAAAATGTGTTGTAGAAGGCGATGTGTGAATTTGTTTCTATTACTTGAAATTGTAACAAAATAAAATAGTACTTAGAAGTTTAGAAATTTGGGTTCAAAATGAGCATTCAAATTATTGTTTTTAACAATCAATATCAAATTGTGATTATTCAAATTCAAAAATAGTTGCTTTAACTTATTTCATTTGATAATTAAGCAGTTAAGAATATTTGTCTATTAACATTGAAATTACATTGGTAGGAATAAGTGGAAACAAATTCGTTTGGTCGATTTTAAAATATGACAACAAATATGGCTAACAACCCGTCATCCAACAAATTTATTATTGAGGATGTCTCACCACAATATCTACACTCATTTAGCTAACATCAATATTAGGAATCTAGCGATAACACATGATATTGTTAAACGATCAAATGACGACCAAGACAATAAATGGTTAGCATAATAAATCAAGTTGTTGTATCCTATGGAGATCCTTCCTTTTCATTGGTTAAGATTACGATATCGAGTACTATATAAAGGAATAATCACAGACAATGAAGAGACTTATCAATACTTACTCATCAATGCTACTATCTACTAAGATCATCATATTCAAAAACGCGATTGCATTTTGTTTACTTTACCATTATTGTACTTCCATGTTACGTATTGCAAATCATCATTGCAAATAGTGATCGACACCCTACCTTGATGTTGAGTACCACCAATGAATTAGTAGACATGTCCCTATCCGCAATTTTTACCCTCTTTCAGCAATTATTTGCATCCTAACTTCCGTCATGTCAATTCTATTGTTTTTACTTACTTTTAATTTTTCTTACCTCATTCACTTATTTGTTGAGTTTAGTTTTCTTGATCACATCCCAAACCATAAACGTAGTCATAAGCAAACATTTAACATAAACAATGACCATGTAACTTTTGTAGGAACAAGATATATAGTAACTTTGTAGCCATCATTATCTCAATTGACATATAAATAAGGCAATAAACATAATAATCATGTTCGGAGGACTAAATACTGAAAATCACTAGTTATTTTAATGTATATATATTTACACTTTTGATCCATATGGTTGACACCCATTATTAACTCTCGTCCCATAATTTCATTTATTATATTGGTGGTCATTGTGGTAGTCAATTTATTACGGTTTTGGTCGCCCTAAGTTAGTGGCCGTTAAACTGGCTTTAAGTGAAAGGCATTTTGATCTTTTCTGATTTTATTAAAAAAAACCACTAAGAAAAATAAAGAAAATTAGTGTGTATTTAATATCCTTTATCTTACCCCAACCACCTCTACCTTTGTTTTCTTTTCCCGTACCCCACTCCATTCTCGTTTTCTCCTTCACATTAACCACTAAAACATAATCCTGACCATTCTTCTCACTCCATCTCTTCAGTCCCACACCTATCTATGTAGTCTAGTGAAATCTTTGTTTACATCAGTCTATCGAAATAATCATGTGGTTTATTTGTTTTCAATTTGGGCTTCTGTTTGCGTTGTTGGAGAAGATGGCTAAAGGGGGAGTGTTAGGGACTTAGGTTGTCATAGACTTCATTATGGTGGTAAGTTGGTTAGTGAGTCCTGGTGGTCAGTGAAGGAAAGAGAGAAGAGAGGCCCAGATATGGGGTGGGGGTAACGTGGTTGCATTAATAACATAAAAAAACATATATCCGATTAAACAAAAAAGCCTAAAATAGTAAAAGACCAAAATACCCTTCAACTTACTTGAGTTTATTTAGCCGAGCACTTAGATGGACCAAAGCTGAAACAAAATTTAACCAAATGATCACCAACATGACAACAGATGTTTAGGGGCGAGAATTGATAATGGGAGCCAAGTAAAGGGACCAATAGTGTAATTTACTCTTTTGTTATATCTATAAAGGTAAATCAATAATGATTTTGTATAATTACAAAATAGAAAGGCTAGAATAGATTAAAGAAAAGAAATTAAAAAGTGACAAGTTGTGCAAGAGTTTGACTTGGAATGGTCAACATAGCTTGCTGCTGCTGCTGTCAAATTCGGTTTACACCCATAACCTCGAACCATCAGCAAAACTCCAAACCCTTTTTCTCCCTTTTTTTTTCATGCTGTTGACCCAAATGAATGATTACTTAAATACAACACCCTGTATATATATACACATGATGTAAGTATATAATATAATATAAAGACATGTATGTATGGAAGGAAATCCAAAAACTTGAAAATTTGAGAAAAATCATAGCAATAGTAAACTATCATCATCTGAAAGAGATATACTCATATATATATATATATATATATATATAACGGTTTTTATGTACGTGTACATCATACATGTATATGTATACCGTCTAGAGATGAACAACTATATATATACATACAGGGTTAAGTTATTTTATTAACCCATTAATTTGTATTAACCGTGTTAACCATATAACCACCGTTGACCATTTCAATCAATGGTTAAGATTGATTTCCTAAATTAGAGGAAAGTTAATTAAATCCTAAAATATAGGAGGTTGACCACATATGCAGGAAAATAGAGAAAATAAAAAAATCCTATTGGTTCATTTTTGGTTAACACGGTTAACACAAATTCATGGTTTAACAAAATACATATTATAATGCACCATGATATATAACTACAAAAAGCAGTCGTAGTCAGCCTGGTTGGCTTACTTCTTTCATGGCTGCGCCTGGACCCTCACACCACTTTGCTTCATTTCGTCCTTTTCCTTGTACCTTTAATCCCCTCTATTTAATCCCTTCTTTCTTTACCCATTTTCATCAAACATCCATCTCTCAAACCTTCAACAACACTCCATTATATAACACATATACATACAATTATACATACACAAAACTCGAAACTCGAAAACAAAAATGGTGAGAGCTCCGTGTTGCGAGAAGATGGGGTTGAAGAAAGGCCCATGGACCCATCAAGAAGATCGTATCCTCATCGATTATATCAACCTCCATGGTCATCCCAATTGGCGAGCTCTTCCGAAACTTGCCGGTAATTACCTAAATTAACCACCACCACCACCTTCATCTATGATCATAACCTAATTCTCACAGTTTTAAAGATTTCAAGAACTAATCTTTTTCGTGTTATTTTTTTTTTTTCATAGGTTTATTGAGGTGTGGGAAGAGTTGCAGGCTGAGATGGACGAATTATTTGAGACCCGATATTAAAAGGGGTAACTTTAGTAGAGAAGAAGAAGATACCATCATTCAATTGCATACCGCCATGGGAAATAGGTGCGTGTATATGCATATAGCCAGCTTCATATGAAAACTACAAAAAACTGAAAAACTGAAGAACACCCCAGTAATTTGAATGGTATGCACATGTGCATACAAGTAATTTATACCAAAAAAAACAATGATATATGCACATATGCATATAAGTAATTTGTACAAAATAATAATATATGCACATGTGCATAGCGTTAAGATGGATGGTTCTCAGGGTGTACATTCCTCAGTTTTTCATTTTTTCGAGGATTTTCCACTTAATCTCTCTGTGTATCATATTTTTTTGTTCATCGTTTATCGTTCTTTATTGATTTCTAACGTGATCATATACGAATTGCAGATGGTCAGCGATTGCCGCAAGATTACCAGGGAGAACAGATAACGAAATCAAGAACGTTTGGCACACACACTTAAAGAAAAGAGTTAACCCTAAACCTAACCCTACGACCACAACTACTACTACACAAAAAGAAGATGAACAAAACAGTGTCGGATCACCGCCATTAGAGACGAATTCTAGCAACACTTATAACCAAATGGACTCTCCACAACCTTCGAATTCGTGTACCGAAATCTCTTCATCGGTAACCACAAGTACGAACGATAACGTGTACACAGAAGACATGGTTTTGGAGAACTTCCCGGAGATGGATGATGAATTTTGGTCGGAAGTTTTTTCAGGTGGGAACTCCGGCGACTTTCCGGTGGGCCATGAAAACATAAGTCAACAACTTCAAAGTAGTGGATGTGGGCAGGAGTCAATTTTGCACGATGATATGGACTTTTGGTTCAATGTGTTCACAAGAGGAGAAGAGTTGCCACAAATTTAAATATAAAAAAGACAAAATAATATCTAGATTATTTTTTTTAATAACATTTTAGAGAGTCGTTCTAACAATTGTATTTGTAATTTTGTTGCGAAGCGACGTTCACATTTGTTATGATGTCTTGAGCATAAAACGGTTTTGTACCAAGTTAACAGATACTGTTTCGATTACTGTTGTAAGAAATCGTCAAACAAAATGTTCATCTAACTAAAAATCATGAGAAGTTACAAACATAAAAGGTTATGGATACAGTACCAACGCAACAATCGTTGAAAATTAAAGTAACCCTATAATCCTCACAAATTTTGGGAATATATGTTTATTTCATTTAACAATTAAAATAAAAGATGAACAATAAAAGTAATTGTATTTTAAGATCTTGTTTTTATTTGCTTAATTGATCCAGTAAATATTTCATGCACCTTAAGAATGTAATTATTTTTGCAAGATGAGCTTAGTTGCCTTGTTATTAGGGGTGTAAACGAGTCGAGCTTTTATTGAGTAACTCGAGCTCGGCTCGTTCGAGTCGAACTTTATCGAGTTCGAGCCCAAAAAAGAAGCTCGAATATTTAACGAGCCGAACTCGAGCTTTTAAGGGTTTGACTCGAGTTCTTATCGAGCTTTTCGAGCCTTGTACAACACATATATATATAATATATATATATATAAGGGGTATATATCAAAACAACCTAAATATATATCTTTCGAGCTTTTCGAGCCGAGCTCGAGCTATAACTTAAATAACCTGTTTTTTATACAATTTCGAGCTTTTCGAGCCGAGTTCGAGCTATAATTAATGTATCTTTCACGAGTCGAGCTCGAGCTTGAAGTATGAAAGCTCGTCGAGCTATCGAGTCGAACTCGAGCTTAACATAAAGTCTCGAGCCGAGCTCGAGCCCTGTCGAGCTCGAGCTCGGTTCGACTCGTTTACACCCCTACTTGTTATTATACATTTTGACACATGCTTAAAAGAATTGATTAGCTTTTCTTCATGTATATTATGAAATTTGTCATGAAAGTTGAGTAACTAATGCCAGAGTTCAATCATGCATATGATTTTCGTTTACTTTTTTACGATTAAGATGATTGCCTTGCAATATAATCACATATAAAGTAAATGGAGATACTTTCACGCTCCAGCGGTATCGGGCCTTCAATTGGGCAATCTCACTAATCCGCTGCGACCGGGCCCAACCTATGGCTGAACCTGACCGACAGGGAAGTGGATCCCATAGACTGGATCCTCCCATACCAGGCCCAAATGACCAGATCCAAAATCTGGATATCTCATAAATATCACCCCGTGAAATTTGAACCCTGGTAGTGTGGTTTTCACACCACACCCCCCAGGGATGGTACCTATCCAACTGAGCTAACACCCTTTGATAGTAAATGGAGATACTTACTACATCAAAATCAGTCTTTTATGATGTATGTTTAAAAACTTGATTGTTTGTAAGAACAATACTGTGTGTCTTATACAAAGTTGTTATAGTAATATGTTAGAAAAAAATTTAGGAGAATCAACATGTTATATACTTAAAAAAAATATTAGAAAAAACTGATCATTCTAAGTAAAACATTCTATAATCTTTTTTTCTATAACAATTTTTAAGGCCATTTCAAAAACATTTTTTAAAAATGTTTTATAGAAATAAGACATTTCACTTAGATTATCCTATTTCTTTTTATTTTTTGTTAAATTTCTCTATTTATCACAACGTCTTTATATAGGACTCATCATTTATGATCACATAAACTTAAAGTCTTGTTAAATACTATATTATAATGATCAAAGTCCAAATACCATAATATATTTATATTATTATAAACTTTATAGTGACCTTTTTCCACTTGTTAGCATAAACAAATTAACACATGATCTCATATTGTCTAATATTATTCGTTCTAACAAAATAAACTTGTTTTTATGTGACCGTTTTTTCAACAAAATATCGTTAATTATTTTATTATAAAAATCATAATTGCAATAGATAAGACATAGGAGAGTGGAGAAAGGGGATACGTTTACTTTACTTGTAGGTTCGGCAAGTCAAAGTTGGTAGACTGAAATGATAAAAAGTAACAAAAATGGGGTCGATAAAGTAAATATTATAGTGGCAAAAACAATGCTGCTTAGTGTTGAATTACGACCAAGTTTGTAACTTTTTTAATTCGCAATTTGCACCCCAAAATTCTTTTTTTATTCGTTAATGTCCATGTTTTTGGGTTTCTTTCTTTTAATATTATTTAAAAAGACATGCAAGATTAAAGTTAATTAATTGGTTAATTATGGTTTAGGTTACAGTTATTATGCAACCCAACAAAATGTTACAACTCGTGTAACTATCATCTAAACAATTCATTTAACATGTTAATTATGATTGATTTCTTGTTTCATGCAATAACCTTATCTAAAATGCGTTATATCTACATTAAATGCATAAACCAACATGAGATGTATACAATTTCATGAAAGTATCGCGTGAAAGTTACCTCATTCATGAGACAATATGCATTTCATGTTAATTAGTGCATGCATTTAATGAAAATAATGTGCATTACAAGTAAAATTATTGCTTAAAATCAATAATCATTGATGAAACAACTCAACATGTATACAATTTCATGAAAGTATCGCGTGAAAGTTACCTCATTCATGAGACAATATGCATTTCATGTTAATTAGTGCATGCATTTAATGAAAATAATGTGCATTACAAGTAAAATTATTGCTTAAAATCAATAATCATTGATGAAACAACTCAACATGTAATCAAGCATAATGAATAGGCTAAAATGAATGGTTCATACGAAGGTTATCCAGATTAAATTTTTTATTGGGTTAGATAATAACTCCCAAAACAGGTTCTAATTTTTTTTAATCAATATTAATAAGACTTTTTTTTTTTTGTCATTTTAGAGAAAAGAATAATCTTTTATTTTTAATTTGTTGCTCGTGTGATTAATTGACGACGATGTTAACATTGTTGAATCTTAACTTATATTTTTCAACTTTTTGACAAAAGAATATGATGATTGAAAGTCATTACGCGTTTTTCATATTTTTTTCTACTTAGAATAATGTGTATTGTCAGTCATATCAAAATAGCTTCAAAAATAATAATAATATTATATATCATGAAATATTCTAAGACTTTTACCTACAAATATTTTGCTTTAACTCTTAATTATCGAATATTTGTTTCACAAGTTTTTATATGTATTTGGTTTTTTTTTATTTTTTATGGAAGGGTGTCCGAGCCAAAGCCCAACTAATCTCCGGCAATTTTAGGGGCTAAACATAGCTCTACTAAAATGTCTCTAGGCATGCGGACGGAAAGGCTCGAACTCGGTTAGGACGCTATGAACCCCCGAGCGATAGCCAATCCGCCACAACATTGGAGATTGTATTTGGTTCTTAATGTAAAAGAATTAATTAGTTTTTATATGTATCTTTTGTTTTACAAAAATGTCAAAACGTTTCACATTGTAATCAAACATACTGTGAAACAAATACATGTTATAATTGTACCGTTAACAGAATAATCATAGCCTCATAGGTGTGTTGGTCACTAGAAGGAAGAACCACCATAAAAAAGATTCCTCGTATATCTTATCTCGCGAAATTATGAAAGGTAGCTTGCAATTCCCAAATGTATTGAAGCAATACATTTGGGAATTGCAAGCTACCTTTCATAATTTTGCCAGATAGGATATAGGAGGAATTTTTTTTTATATTTGTTTTACAATATGTTTGTTTTCTAATTTAAATTTTTTAATGTGTTTGTGGACCAAATACATATATAAATATACATATTACGAAACAAATATAAACTAATACTGTATCTTTAATTTTAGCCTTGAATGAAAAAGATCATATAAAACTATCTTATGATAAAAAGTTTCATGGACATCACACTATATGTGTGTGTTTGTACATACATATATATAGATGGAGGTTTAAGGAAAAACCTCAAATAAATGGAAAACTAAGGAACAACCTCGTAGCCCTCCATTAGGACCGTATGCACTTGTGCATATGAATAAAATAAGTCATTTTTTGGTTTTTATGTACAAGTGCATAATGCACCTATGCATATTACAAATTACCTATATGCACAAGCGTATACGGTCTAAATGGTAAACGTAATAGGCTAGCGCAGCTCGTTTCGCTCTTCAAGCTCCGCCCCCCTTACTCAACGTCTTCATCTATAAAGAAAGCCCTTTCTCCAGAAGAGAAGAAGGTAAGCTTTCAAGCCGTAGCTTGCTGGTTTTTCCATCATCCAATAAAAAAAGAAAGAGAATGAAACCTGGCGAAAAAGAAATGAACACTTTGCTGAGGAACGAAGCTTCGTCTTTGTTTTTCTTTGAAGCCCCAATCCGCTCTCGCTCGCCGCTACTAACGGGGTCTCGGTTGATTTCCCTTCCTTTAGCTACTCAGATGTTTTAGCACGCCCGCCCGAAGTAGCATCCTTAGACACGTCCTTATCGCGGGAGGAGAAGAGATGAAAGATTCATAGTTTCGAAGACCTTTCCATTGATAAGGCATTAAGGTATTCTTTGGGCTACGAGGATGTTCCTCGGTTTTCCATTTATTTGAGATTTTCCCTTGAACTTGACTTTATATATATATATATATATATATATATATATATATATATAGAGGAAGGTTCAAACGAGAATGACATCAATTTAAAAGAATACGAGAATGAATCTCAACCAATCATCTCAGGCCAATTATATATGACAATGACTTTTGTGTACAAAATCATATATGATTAACAAAGGAAAAGTTCAGGTACAAAAAACATGTACAAAATCATATATGATTCATATAGTAAAACACATATGATTCATGTTGTTAATCATACATGATTAACAACTGCGCGGGTCACATGCGACTCACGACCAGCATGTTGACCCGCCCACTTCCCCTTTTTTTCAGTTCAGTACTTAATCATATATGATTTTGTACACCAAAATCCATTCTCTTATTCTCTTAAAAAGATGTCATTCTCATTTGAACCTCTTTCTATATATATATATATATATATATATATATATAGAGAGAGAGAGAGAGAGAGAGAGGAAAGTTCAAATGTGAACTCAATTTTTGTTGTAAACATGAGAACGAATCTCAGCCACTCATCCGGTCAATAAAGCCGGTTTTGACCGGATCCCCTCCTTTAATAATCTCCACCCTCCCATGAATCGCGTCAATCCTCCGTGATCGAATTCACCGTAACCAAAGGGCGCCTTTTAAAACATTGTTTATATTACACATGATTTTACCTTAAAATTCAGATGTAATTCAGGTTTAGTGAACATAAGGTGCGTGCGCCCTTGGCCCATCAATCAATTGGCCTAATTATATATGATTTTTAGCTCAAAGTTATATGAGATACAGTGTTGTCGATCATATGTCTTTCTAAAATTGTGATCTAACACTTTGTTAGTCTACTCTAATCCCATGACAAATGTTTTTTTTTTTTTTTTTTGATGATGTTCTTGGCTAAAACCAATTTTATATTACAAATACTATAAAAGTTTTTAGAATTAAGTTATTAAATTATTTGATTGAGACCTAAACAACATTAAAAATCATTCCCAATATTGTTAATTATGTATATAAAATTGAAGAGTTATTGACTTATTGTTTTTATAAAAATCTTATGAAGTTAAAATTAGTTGACTTGTCGTTTTATGAAATCTTTTAAATATAAAATTCAAGGGCAGTTGATTTGTCGTTTTATCACAATTTTATTTTATAAGTATAAATTCATGACCAAATGACTTGTCGTTTTATGGTTGGTATCACTACTTGTTGACTCAATAATACTGTATTTGCACATGTTGAATCAAGAGTACGGTATTTGCATGTGTAATTCATTATTTGTTTCAACTCTTTAGTTGCAAATCTTGATAAAGTAAAGAAAATTGTTTGAAATTTTAACTAAATTAACTAATTCCAATTTTTCTCACATGTATAATAAGAAACCATTCACTAATACAAGTCTAACTTCACATTAGTTTGTCACAAAACATGAAAACACCATCTAAGCAACACCTCAACCAACACAATAATGCTTTTGCAGAATAAACTATTAACACGCAAAGCATGTTACTTTGTTAATCTTTTAAATTGAAAGCTGTTGTACTCATAATAAAAAAATAATGAAATTAAATAGTCTTTTAAAGTTTTTTTTATATTAAAATCTGAGCTTATGTACTTGTGTTTAAACTTATAAAATATTGAGAAGATATTTGGTTCACAATACCTATTTATGTTTAAACTTATAAAATATTGAAGAGATATTTTGTTCACACTACATAGGGGTGAGCAGCGAAAGCGGGTACCCATCTTTAGAATCGGAACTGCTCTGAAACCGATGTGATTGGTTCTAGTTTCGGTTCCTAAAATACAGAACCAATCAAACACCGGTTCCGGTTCCGATTCCAGTTCTCATTTTTTTGGAACCCTTATCCGTCGGGTACCAACCTTATTTATATAAAAATAAATATTTTATATATTACCTTTTTAGGTTAGACTTTAATAGTTCAATTAGTAATCAAGCCCCTCTTTGTCTCTACATTGTCAATCACCTCAACTTCAACTTAGGATTCGATTTGGTTCTCGATTTAAGCTTTCAAATTATGCCATTGTGAAATAGTTATATATGGGGTTTTGGTTGTGATGATGATGGCATTGATGATGATGATGTATAGATATGGTGGCCTGAAATTGACAATTTAAACCACTGGAGCTAACTCTTAAATATCTGGTTCCAATTGTGAATTTGTGATGATAGTGTCATTAATGTTTTAAACCATTGTGAAATATGAACTCTATTTTAAATTCTCACTCACATAGACACACCAACTATTTGTCAAAAAGTGTCAAAGAGTAAAAAAAACATTAGTTTTGTGATTGTCATCAATTGATGGTTGCCGTTATTTTCCGTTTTTCCCACCTTTGCACTTCAAATATTTTCATTTTTTACTAAAAAAAAAAATACTTGACACTTGGTACCTAATATCGGAATCGGTTCCCATAATGAAGAACCACTGAGTATTAATCCCATGGGAGCATGTCTTAGCTCTCGGTAAAAATTGCCAATGATGTAGTCTGGGTAAAGCCCAAATGAACCTTTTCAAAAAAAATAAAATAATAAATAAATAAAATAAATGGTTCTAGTTTCGGTTCCTTTATTCTAGAAACAACCGATTCCGAATTCATGAAAAGTAGACGGATACTCGGTTAGGCTATGCGTATTGGAAGGGTTTTACCGGCGGGTTGGAGCCGCCAGCTTCAACAATTCCAGCGGGTTAGGGTACGCCATTTTCGGGCTGGCGGGGCTCCAGCCTTGGCGGATTGGAGAAACTGCTAATGTTGTCTGTGTATGTTGTGTGTGTTGTGTGAGAGGGTTGGGGTACGGGTTGTAGAGGGTTATGAGAGAGTTAAGAGAGGGTTGGAGAAAAATTGATGTGTCAGCTGATGTGACAATTAGGTTGGGAGGGTTGGGAGGGTTGAGGTACTGATAGCCTGATCCCAACCCTCCCAACCTAACTGCCACATCAGCTGACACATCAGCTTTTCTCCAACCCTCTCATAAGCCATCTGCAACCCTCTACAACTCGTACCCCAACCCTCTCAACCCTCTCACTTTATAATTATTTAATACAAATAAATAATTATTTAATTATTTAATACAATAAATAATAAAATTAAATAAATAATAACATTAAAAATATATTAAATTCTAAAATACTAAAATTAAAATTTCATAACATTTAAAATAAAAAATTACAAAACTACATCCAGAGGCGAAATATGTTCGACCAAATCCACCCGAAGATTATGGTGAGTCTGTCTATTTCTCACTGCGAGAACGTTCACCATACGTTCATTCTCACTAAGTTGTGGGTTCGGTGGATCCGGTATATCATGCAGAACAACACAAATTGCCTTGTTTTTGTTTTCGAGTATCATATTGTGTAATAGGATACACGCGTACATAATGTTATTCAATCTATGTAGATCCCATCCGCGTGCCGATTGTACAATTATACTCCAACGTTTTTGGAGCACGCCAAAAGCTCGTTCGACATCTTTACGTGCCGCTTCTTGCGCTTTCTTAAACTTAACTCGTTTAGCGTCTTCAGAATACGAAAACAATTTGACGAAAGTAGCCCATTTCAGATATATCCCATCCCCTAGATAATACCGTGCTTGTACGTGACTCTGTTTACTTGAAAATGGCAGTCGGGTGCTTTTCCGTCATATACATTGTCGAAGAGGGGCGACTGACCGAGTACGTTTACGTCGTTAATGGAACCGGGACAACCATTGAATGCGTGCCAGATCCATGTGTCTTGGGAGGCCACCGCTTCTAAGATGATTGTCGGATACGTTTTATCGCCTCGATGGTATTGACCTTGCCATGCAACCGGACAATTCCCCCAATCCCAATGCATGCAGTCAAGGCTACCGAGCATGCTGGGAAATCCGTGATGCTCTTCATGCGCGGCGTACACTGTTGAACATCTTCGTAACTCGGCTTGCGTAAATATAGTTTTCCATACACTTCTATAATTGCCGAGCAGAAGTTATTTAGACAATCGCGTGATCTTTTCTCTCCCATGCAGACGTACTCGTCAAATGCGTCGCCAGATATACCGTACGCCGATTGCCTAATTGTTGCTGTACACTTTTGTATTGGAGTAAAACCCGGGTTCCCAACCGCGTCATAATGTTGTTGGAAATATTCATACCTTGAGCTTAAATCGCCAACTATTCGTAGGAATAGATCCTTCCTCATCCGAAAACGTCGTTTGAACATGTCATCTGTGTACGTTGGGTAATCGCAAAAGTAGTCTGCTATTAGCCGTGCGTTTGCTTCTACACGACCTCTGTCTATGTTAGGGGCCCTCGAACGGGGAATTGACGATGATGTGGTTGCTTGTTGAACGAACATAGCAAACATTTGCACATCTCGTTCCCAATCCTCGTCGGTATCCGTAGATGATGATGACCCGGTCGAGTAATCGGGTTTTGCCATAGTGTATATGGAGAAAAAGAAAAGATGAAAGTTGGTGTATAGAGAAGAAAATGAATGTTGGTGTATATGGAGATTAAAGTTGGTGTATATGAAGAAGAAGAAGATAGTTTATATAAAAGTCGAAAAAAAGGAAAAAAATGGAAGTAGTCGTTGCTCAACGGCTTCCACAGCCCGTGGACCGTTGAGCCCGGCGGGCTTCCCTGGCGACGTACCGCTGCCCGCCAATACCGCTGAGCCCGGCGGGCTTATGCCCTCCCAACCCCACGAAACCCGCCCTCCCGCTACGCACAACCTAACAATACGTACTTGTGTTTAAAGTTATTAGTATTGACTACTGAGGAAATCTTTGGTTTACAAATACATTCTTTGAATGAATGGGTTATACCATAAGAATTGCTAATTTTTTGGAATCAAAACTGGTTTGATCAAAATGTAGCTAAAATCTACCTCAACGATTAGCCAAATATACTTCAAATTTACAATAAAAAACCAATTAATTACCCTTTGATGGCATTTTCCATTTTTCTTACCCGATCAATAACACTTCGATACATGAAAAATAATAGATAAACACACACACACAAAATCAAGATTTAGAAGAATAAGAGCACATATTCCACTAATCACAATCTCGAGGGACCCAAAATGCAATTTAACAAACAGTTTACAATTCAAAAAAAAAAAAAAACTAATTACAGGCCCTATTGGCGTCGTAGAACCGCCGTGCCTGAACCGCCGCGGCCTCGCCGGAGACCAAACCCTGGATGACGGCGGTCTTCACCTCCCAAGCGCTGTACGGATACGCCTTCCTTGTGTACGAATTGATCAACGCCGCCGTGGATTCCTTCACCAGGCGAGCAAACACGTTATCTCCGTCGTCGTTCCTCTCCGTCGCCTCCAGCAACGTCAGATCGTACCGGTAGCGTTCGTAAGCCCTAGATCCGAACACCTTCGACACCGTCGATCCCTCCGGTATCATCCTCGGCCACGCCTCTCGCCGGCTGCTCCAATACCTGCAATTCAATCACCATTACCACCACAAACGGTTCGTATCGTTACTTTTTCGATTTTTGTTCGATATAGCGAGTTAAGTAACGATTCAACTCAGTTCGTATTATTATATATTGAAGTTATTATATTCATAGATTTGAAAACAGATTCGTTGATTTTGACTCGAACTGAGTTGACTCAGCCCTAATTTTTCAACTTCATAAGATTGAGATTCAAATCACAAGCAGGAGTACCGAAGCTAAAAATTTGAATTCATAGTCGATTTTGACTGGAACTGAGTTGACTCAGCCCTAATTTTGAACACATAAGCTTGAGATTCAAATTACAACCAGAAGCTTAAAACTGCAATACATATGAACATGATATATATATATTATATATATATATAGTATTAGGTTCAAATGAGAAATGCTAAAAAAGTATGAAGTAGAGAAGTGCTAATATTCATATGAACATGATATATACATATATATGTATGTATGTAGGGAGAGAGAGTACTGAGGTGTGCAACGTCCTCTGTTTCTGGTGTAAGCGAAGCCTGGACCAGCGGTAACCATTGGAGCTAGAAGAAGGATAAGGTGAAGAAGAAGAAGAAGAAGTGAAGTTGGATGGTTGTTCATCTTGTTGTCTTTGGTGGTTTGAAGAAAGTTGCAGAAGTTTAGTTAACAAAAGGTTAACTTGAGAAGGTGCAGAAGTGAGATTTGGGATCTGAGATTGGCACCATATCTGGACAAAAGGAAGAAGGTAATGCCCATTCTTCTTCTCAAAAGCTGTGCTAGCTGTGCTTATAGTAATACTTTTCTGTTTTTGAATTTTGAATCTTGAATGGGAATGGTTTCTCTTTCTTGAAACTCTACTCTTGTCTCTTCAAAAACAACCATTGCTTCATTTCTAATTAATTCCTTATTCCTGTGTACAGATCTACATGAATTAATTTGAATGTATAAATTGAAAAAGTTTTTATTTAAAGGTGTACCTGGTTTTCTGCATAACGTCTTCCTTTAAAACTTATTGCATAAGCCATTTTTATGTTATTAAGCCACTACCAAACATGGATTAGTTGAGTGAATAAGGTGTGAGTCCTATCAAGCTTGATAAATTGTGGTAAGTGTTTTATTACATTGTTTTATAAAAGTATATACAGAAAATTGCATCGAAATGGAACTAACTTTGAGTCTATTCCTATTTTGAGGAACCAACTTTCAAAATATATCCTTTGTTATCGACTTATTGGAGTTGATACGGTTTTTGGCGCTAATATTGGAGATTGTCTAACAAGGTTTTATGATAAATTTGGAAAAAAAATAGTCTTGTTAGTCTTTTTATATGACATTATTTGAAGTGTTATAAAAACAAAGTGTCATGTAAGAAAGATAACGTAACGTTATTTTAAAGTTTTTCAAAAACTTTCTTTTACATCCAAAAACGATGTGTCAACTTATAGTGACACTTTTATACACGGCATACAATTGATTGATTATATTATATATATATATATTATTTATATTAGTGTTTTTAAACATATTCGACTTACCTACAAATATCATCTGGATTTTCACCTTTTAAATTTTGGCGTCTAATACTTTTGTGAAATAAGTGAAAGAAAGAAACCAAGGCACGGCCTTCCCTAACAAAAGAAAACAACAAACCAACTTTTCGATCTTGATGTCTTTTTATAAATCTTATATATATGCTGAATTCTTTTATGTTACATTAATTAATACATGTTATCACTGAAAAAAATCATGAGTCCATACTTGTAGTTTCGGACCCCACAATCCACATACTCCACTCTTTTTTGGGTATACATTTTCCACACAGAGCCATCAGCCATCAATGTGTGCACGTTTACTTCATTGAAAAGAAGATCAAATTTTTGGTGGAAAACTGAAAAGTTATGTCTGTTATACTATTTGCTTACATCATCTCATAATATTAATGGAATTCTATCTGGAAAAAAGTCTTGTGCACAGTTGGTTCAAAGGTTTCTTTGGTCTTTCAACGGCTTCATGTTCAATCATCTTTTTGGTGGAAAGTAATGATGGGTTCGTTTAATTTCTATACTATTTTCATACATCTTCTCATAATATTTCTATACATACTTTTAATGGGTTATTAGTCAATAATTTTACTCAGTAAAAGCTAATTAGGTAAGAATTATATATCATCTTCATTTAGAGTAGGATTGTCGATCCTTTTCATAGCTCATTGCCTCTTACCAAGTAAAATTATTGGTCTTTACCGTGTTACTAGTTCGCCTAGTATGTAGCCCGGTAAATGGTTAGGCGACTAGCGTTTGGTAAATGGTTAGGCGACTAGCTTTTGGTAAAGCTTAAAGATCACCAATTTTGGTCTCTACCTTCTCGCTGGGCCTGGTTCTAATCAAGCTGCTGTTACAAAAAAAAGACCGATCTTTAAATTTTCAACAATGTATAAAACAAAGGTAGAGAAATATCATCCAACCTCAAGATACTATTCTTAGTTTCTTGTTTGCATATTTGAAGTGGGTTTAACAAGTCTATTAAGTGTTGGGTTCTACAAACTTAAGTTCGGGTTCTAAAAACTTAAGCTCTCTATGAACCTCTCTATGGTAGTCTATAAGGCTATCAGTATCCAACCTCCCAACCCCACTGTCACATAGCTTTTCTCCAACCTTTCATTAACCCTCTGGAACCCTCTCTAATTAGTACCCAACCCTCCCATTTACTTTTTCTTCAAAAAGAGCGGCATGGTAACCCGTATCAGGCTCAACCTGCCGAACCGCTGGCCATGTAGCGGTAGCCGCTGAGCCGACGGGTTCGAACCCGCTGAAGCCAAACCCGTTACGCACGGCCTAAGTCTATATGAGCCATTGGATTTTGATCCAAGGGTTATCTGGATTTATATGGATTATTGTTCGATACCTTTGTCTATGCATTCATACCCATAAGTTGCAGAGGATTTATTCAAACATTGAACCTCTTATTTTCTTACATCGATGGATGGAATTAAAGTCATCACTACAAACTATATAACATCTCTCGTTATTCCACATCCATACCCTAAATTAAACAAACACACAAAGCTACCACTCTTCTAGAGCTTAAGCAGCAGCAGACATCCCCCATTGCATTGAGCTTGGCTTAAACATAACCGTTTCCTTCCTGTTAAACTTGAGGTTCAATGCCTGCTCTCTCGGCATCTGGTATGCACTCGCAATCACATCCACCGGCATCGCTCTTATCGCAGAGTTTTGGCCCGCCAAGGTGTTGATCATGGCGTTGTCGTTGGTCCTGAAAGCAATCCATCGGCACCCTTCTTGGCCTGCCTGTTTCACCACCGCAAAGTTCTGCGGCACCACCACGAGCTGCCCTTCACGAATCTGCTCGTTAAACACCGATTCTCCCTTGTTGTTCACTATCTGCATTCTCATGTTTCCATTCGTCACAACTAGTATACTGTGCGCATTCATCACCCAGTATGGCGACACTATCGCATTCTGCAAGTACCCACCAGAAACAATAATAAGTTTATAGGATGTTTTTGAGTAGGGTTTTTAAAGACATTAATTGGGACGTTTTGGGTGTGCTTATGATGAATAGCGCTTATGATGAAGAGCGCTGGTCAGCTTTCCCATAGAAGTTAAAAAGTTTTTCCTTCTAAAAGATCGGCTTATTGGTTTTCCAGGAAGCTATAAACACCTCTTCAATACAACTTATTGCTTTCCCAGCTAATAAGTCATATACATCTTCCAATAAGCACTCCCAAACACCTTGATGAAATAGCGCTTATCGGCTTCTCCAAGAAGTTAAAAGAAATTGTCTTCTAAAAAAACTGCTTATAGCTTCCCTAGGAAGTTATAAGCACCTCACCAAACACTTCAAAACAGCTTATTACTTTCCAGAAAGCTAATAAGTCATAAGCACCTTTAATTAAGCACTCCCAAACACCCCCAGGTGCTTATGACTTATTTCCTTCTTGGAGAAGCAACAAGCTGTTTTTGAAACGTTTGGATTAGCTTATCCCCTTCCTGGAAAAGCTGATAAGGAGTTGAGGAAAGGAGATAAGTTGATAAGCATTTTTCATCATAAGCACTCCTTCCTTGGCGTTATATAGTTACTAACACTGTGAAGGACTCCTCTCTCAGCGCTGAGCTGAACCATTTGGAGGACGGGGAGTTTCTGGCTGTTGAGGTGGGTGCAGCGGCCGGCTTGTGGGTTGTAGATATCTACATGTGAAGGGTTGTCGATGTTTGCCGTGAGCTTGGTGGAGCAGACGGTTTCGTCGAAACCGTTAGCGTTTCCACGTTCTTGTTGTTGGAAGGGAACTGGTGGCTTGATGACCTGAAGGCCTCTTTCCACCCTTATAATGTGTCCCCTGTTGTCACCAGGGCTTTGAAGCTTCTGAGCTGTTTGTGGGTCCACGTTGAACGCCTGCGAAAGAATTTCGAGTTCGAAGCCACGGAAAATGTTGGCGGAACCCTCTTCTTGAGACCATCCTTTCTGGCTCGGCCTGCCCCAAGACATACCTTGTTGTTGCTGTTGCTGCGCTTGTTTCGGGTTCCCAGCAAGGAAGAATCTCTGTAAAACCACCAATCGGGTAAGTTTTCGAATGGTGTTAGTGATCAACAATGGCAGGCTTTTAGGGGTTTAAACAAAGAAAAAGAACGGTTGATTATACGTACTCTGTGGAACTGGTCAAGCTGGTTAGCCTGGTTGGTGGAGTCGAGCAGAACAATCGCAATAATGTCTTCCTGTCCATCGTTGTACATCCAGTGGGCAGCTCCGGCAGGGATGACAATGACATCACCTTGTCGGAAGTTTCGGATCTTCTGGTGGCGATCTTGGAACGATTGCTGACTTTGTTCTTGAAGTTGTTGCGACGATTGGAACGTCTCCGAACAACCAGGTAATATAATTCCTTGATAACCCTTACCTAAAACAAGAACAGAGAACCCATGATCAAGATCGAAAAACACTTTAAACATTCGGTGTTTAAATATCGCTAGGACGTTAAATATGTCTTAGAACTTAAGTTTATACATTGTAACAATAATGTTTCATATACAAAAATGTTTCTAAACTATTATGTCTTAAAACTATTATACCCCAAGATTCCCTTTTTGGTCATTTTACATACTCATAAGCCAGGTTTTTGCCTAAAATCATTTATTCACAATCTAGCTTATCAACTAGTTTGCTAAACACAACCTTAATGAAAAACCACCCAAAACGGCCTCTAAAGCTAAGGGGACAGAAAGCTGTTGAAGACAAAATAATCTACACAACCAACTGTAAAGACTGAAAAACGAACCACCCAATCCCTAATTATAGCTAAAGTTGATTATGTAGTCAATTACCTTGCTTAATGTAGATCATGAGGGGAGTGTTAATATAGGAAGGCAAGTAAAGTCCTTGTGGTCTGATATGGTGGCGGATGACCTCCACTCCGGCACACCGGAACTGCTGGTCATTAGCATCGAAGAACTCGGTCCAACCACCTTCCGCTTCAACTCGTTCGTTAGGCTCAAGGGGATTGATTCTTTGGATCTGGCACTCATTCTGCTGCTGCTGCTGAAAGGGCTGGTAAGCAAGGCAGCCATGGAAGACCATGAGGATGCTCAAAGAAAGAGAGAGCAGGTGGTGGTTAGCCATGGTGGTGGTGGTGGTGATGATCAGTGACTGTAAATGGTTGTGATGGAAATGGGTATTGAGAAATATTGGAATTTATAGAGGTGGTGGATGGAGGAGAGATGGACACATAAGGTGGTGACTTGTGAGGGTTAGAAAGATTAAGCCAAGTTGCAGCCATGCATGAAGTGGAATGGCTTATTGCTTAACACATATATAGAAAGGTTGCAAGAGGTGGTGTTGGGTGTGGTTTTTGGTAACCATCACCACAAAAACCAGCTGCTTCTTTGGCTTTTTCTTCTTCCTATTTCTGGCAAACTTAAATTTACAGGCTATTGGTAAAGAGTAGTTTCAACTTTCAAATAAGAAGATTAATTGAATGTTATAAGAATGAAAAGGTAAGTGAAGTTTAAGATATAAATTACTGAAAAAATTGGTAAAAGTATAAGGTTACATATACAATTAAAAGTAGAGTTTCTCATTATTATAAACTTGTAATCATATAATACCATTTTGTTTTCATGAGACACGTAAGACTAAGTTTTAAGTAAAAAAGGTGGTCTAACAAAAACAAGTTAGTCTCATGTGAACCCAAAACTATATATATATATATATATATATATATATATATTTGGTTAGATTCAAATGTGAACTCAATTTTGGTTGTGAACGTGAGGTCCACTAAAATCGCGCCACGTGACAATATTCACTTTTAATATCATGCATTATTCAGAGTAAAAAAAGCTTAGGCGCCTTTATTCACTCTAAATAATACATGATATTAAGAGTGAATATTGTCACGTAGCGCGATTTTAGTGGTCCTCACATTCACAATGAAAGATAGGTTCACATTTGAACTATTTTTTTTTCTCTTTCTCTCTATAATTATATATATATATATATATAGAGAGAGAGAGAGAGAGAGAGGAAAGTTCAAATGTGAACCACTTTTTGGTTGTGAACGTGAGGACAACCGAGAGCGCGACACGTGGCGGCTTTGAGTGTGGTCCCTCTCTTTAATTCAATGCACTTCCATGAATCGCGCCTAGTCATCCGCCGTAGACTTGACGTGGCGCCTAGTCATCCGCCACGTGTCGCGCTCTCGGTTGTCCTCACGTTCACAACCAAAAAGTGGTTCACATTTGAACCCACCCCTATATAGATATATACATATATATATATCATCTGATTGCTTTTGTAATGTAGCTCAGTTGACAAAGTGTTGGCATGACTTTGCCCAAGGCTGGGTGAGCCAAAAGATGATCTCTCACTTTGGTGTTCTTGGAGGCGCGTTTTGTAAGAGATACGTTGGGATTACAGGTAATCAATCTTTTACCCTTATCACCGTGTATACCGCCTATTGTATTTCAAACGACTATGAAAAACATTGATATTCATGTTCACATATGATTTAACCAAATAAGATTCTAATTTATAAATCATAAAATACCAATGAACTCATGGTTGAAAATTGAATAAAAAATTGTTGATTATCAGAATACAAAAAATGTTATATGTAGAAAAATAGAAGATGACTAATATATTTGAATTTTTATAGTTATCTTCACTGTTAGAAAAATATTGCAAATCAAAATTCTAATATAGTAGTTGATATTGTTTTTCATATACTCAACATTTTAACATATGATCTGACTAAGGCATTGTTTGGTAAAAATAAGGTGACTTATAGGTATGACCATAAGTTAGCTTATAAGTTAACTTATAAGTTAGCTTTTTGAAAAACTACTTTCACTAACCTTTGGTGACTTATGAGACTTTTTATTTATTTATTCCAAATATACCCTTGCTAAGTCTTACACCATTAATTTTCAAACATGTCTTTTTTTGTCCTTTTATAGTCATAAGCTACCTTATCAGCTAGTTTTTGCCAAACGTAACTTATTCATCAGTTACCTTATCAGTCATCAGCTACCTTATCGGTTATAAGTTAACTTATCAACTAGTTTGCCAAACATAGCCTAACACAAATTCAATCTGATCTGATTTATAGATTATAATATCGCCTATTACTAAAAATACTATACAAATTAATGGTAGAAGATAAATTAGGACGTGTTTACATAAATGTTGCTTGAATGCAATTATCTTTTATGGCGACTTTCATTTTTATTGCTTGAATGCATCGTATTACTTATGTGATAAGATGAATAGACTTTAGCTCGAGTAAGTTTTATGGACATTTGTTCAGTGTAAATTGCTCAACGTTCAAAAATTAAACCTCTTATTTTCTTACATCGATGGATGGAAGTAAAGTCATCGCTACAAAGTATAACACCTCTCTTTATTCCCACATCCATACCCTAAATTAAACAAACATACAAAGCTACCACTCTTCTAGAGCTTAAGCAGCAGCAGACATCCCCCTTGGCATTGAGCTTGGCTTAAACATAACCGTCTCCTTCCTGTTAAACTTGAGGTTCAATGCCTGCTCTCTCGGCATCTGGTACGCACTCGCGATCACATCCACCGGCATCGCTCTTATTGCAGAGTTATGTCCCGCCAAGGTGTTGATCATGGCGTTGTCGTTGGTCCTGAAAGCGATCCATCGGCACCCTTCTTGGCCTGCCTGTTTCACCACCGCAAAGTTCTGCGGCACCACCACGAGCTGCCCTTCACGAATCTGCTCGTTGAACACCGATTCTCCTTTGTTGTTGACTATCTGCATTCTCATGCTTCCGCTTGTCACTTGCAGTATGCTGTGCGCGTTCATCACCCAGTATGGCGACACTATCGCATTCTGCACATACCCACCAGAAACAGTAATAAGTTTATAGGATGTTTTTGGACGGGTTTTTATATTTTAAAGACATTAGACATATTTGGCGTTATATGATTACTAACACTGTGAAGAACTCCTCTCTCGGCGCTGAGTTGAACCATTTGGAGGATGGGAGTTTCTGGCTGTTGAGGTGGGTGCAGCGGCCGGCTTGTGGGTTGTAGATATCTACATGTGAAGGGTTGTCGATGTTTGCCGTGAGCTTGGTGGAGCAGACGGTTTCTTCGAAACCGTTAGCGTTTCCTCGTTCTTGTTGTTGGAAGGGAACTGGTGGCTTGATGACCTGAAGGCCTCTTTCCACCCGTATAATGTGCCCCCTGTTGTCACCAGGGCTTTGAAGCTTCTGAGCTGTTTGTGGGTCCACGTTGAATGCCTGCGAAAGAATTTCGAGATCGAAGCCACGGAAAATGTTGGCGGAACCCTCCTCTTGTTGTTGTTGTTGTCCTTGTTTCGGGTTCCCAGCAAGGAAGAATCTCTGTAAAACCACCCATTGGGTTTTAAAATGGTGTTGGTGATCAAGAATGAAAGATTTTTAGGGATTTGAAATGGTTCTTCTAGCGATCAAGAATGACGATTAATTATATACACATACTCTGTGGAACTGGTCAAGCTGGTTAGCCTGGTTGGTGGAGTCGAGCAGAACAACCGCAACAATGTCTTCCTGTCCATCGTTGTACATCCAGTGGGCAGCTCCGGCAGGGATGACAATGACATCACCTTGTCGGAAGTTTCGGATCTTCTGGTGGCGATCTTGGAACGATTGCTGACTTTGTTCTTGAAGTTGTTGCGACGACTGGAACGTCTCCGGACAACCAGGTAGCATAATTCCTTGATAACCCTTACCTAAAACAAGAACCGAAAAAACCATATGATCAACAACGATTCAAGTTCGAAAAACCGTTTTAAAGATTCGGTGTTTTTATATCGCTAGGACGTTAAATATGTCTTAGAACTTAAGTTTATACATTGGAACAATAATGTTTCATAAACACAGCTTTATAAATTATAATTGCAGGACTTAATGAAAAACCAACCAACCAACCTTTAAAGCTGAAGAGGTGGAAGGCTGTAAAGACAGATTAATCCATATATATAGACAATTATAAAGACATACATACATAATGAAAAACCAACAATCCAACCCCTAAATATAACTAAAAGTGGATTATGTACTTACCTTGCTTAATGTAGATCATGAGGGAGTGTTTATATAGGAAGGCAAGAGCAGTCCTTGTGGTTTGATATGGTGGTGGATGACCTCCACTCCGGCACATCGGAACTGCTTGTCGTTAGCATCGAAGAACTCGGTCCGACCACCTTCCGCTTCAACTCGTTCGTTAGGCTCAAGGGGATTGATTCTTTGGATTTGGCACTCATTTTGCTGCTGCTGAAAGGGCTGGTAAGCAAGGCAGCCATGGAAGACCATGAGGAAGGTCAAAGAAAGAGAAAGCAGGTGGTGGTTAGCCATGGTGGTGGTGGTGGTGGTGATCAGAGACTGTAAATGGTTGTGGTGCAAATGGGTATTGAGAAATATTGGAATTTATAGAGGTGGGGGATGGAGGAGAGGTGGACACATAAGGTGGTGACTTGTGAGGGTTAGAAAGATTAAGCCAAGTTGCAGCCATGCATGAAGTGGAATGGCTTTATTGCTTAACACATATATACAAAGGTTTCAAGAGGTGGTGTTGGGTGTGGTTTTTGGTAACCAGCACAACAAAACCAGCAGCTTCTTTGGCTTTTTTTTTTTCTATTTCTGTCAAACTTAAATTTACAGGTTATTGGTAAAAGAGTCGTTCAAATAAGAATGATTAAGTATTATAAGAATGTAAGATTAAGAGAAGGTTTAGATATAAATTACTCTAAGAATTCGTAAAAGTATAATTTTTTTAAAGATGCATATGTGAATTGATGTTACAGGATACTCATATGGGGTAACGTACATACACATTTTTATACTCATTCCAGTGTGATATTTTCGATGAGCTTTCAAACGGTGAAGAGGGTGTGAAGCGTATGGACAAGAGTAATCTGATCAGAACGGTAGGAACTATGTGATTTTCAACAAGGTCTGTTTTAACCCTCTTAGGATTGTGAATTCATTCAGTCCACTGCCTTTCAATGGCTTTGTAGTAGGAGTTCCTTGGGTAGTGGCTTAAAGTGGTTGAACTGGTGTTGTAACCCGACGTGTTTTGATTCTTCTGTTGGCTAGCTCCTTGCTAGTTCTTTTCGTTATAAAATTTGCAGTTAAATAAACATATACATTTTTAAATAGATTTTCTCGTAATATAAACTTGTAATCATGTGATACCAAACTGTTTTCGTGGGATCCGATAGACCAAGTTTCAAGTGAAAAAAATGTGGTTTTATTGGTTTCACAAAAACAGGTTGGTTCCGTGTAAACCCGGCCCTATATATATAAAATTATCATTGCCTGATTGCTTGCTTTTGGAATGTAGCTTAGTTGACAAAGTGTTGGCACGACTTTGCCCAATTACAAGACAAGTTTCAGATTCAATCTCCCCCAATCGAAAGCCTCGACTGGTGAGTGAGCCAAAAGATTGATTCCTTACATTGGTATTTTTGGAGGCGCGTTTCATGTGAGATCCTTTGGAGTTTCCGGTAATCAATCTTTTTCCTTTATTATCACCATCTATACCACTTTTTGTAGTTCAAACGACTATGAAGAATATCGATATTCGAATTCATGTTCACATTTAATTTTGGCAAATGAGATTTTAATTTATACATTGTAAAATCACCAGTGAACTTATGATAGAAAATTTAATAAAAAAATGATGATGATCTATATCCAAAATAATATCATAGAAAATAGGACATAACTAATATTATGTGATTTTCTTATAGTTATCTTCATTATTGAAAACATACTCAAACATTAAACCTCTTATTTTCTTACATAGATGGATGGAATTAAAGTCATCACTACAAACTATATAAATAACATCTCTCTTTATTCCACATTCATGCCCCTAAATTAAACAAAACATACAAAGCTACCACTCTTCTAGACCCTATCTAGAGCTTAATTAAGCAGAAACAGACCTCCCCCATGTCATTGACCTTGGCTTAAACATAACCATCTCCTTCCTGTTAAACTTGAGGTTCGAAGCCTGCTCTCTCGACATCTGGTACGCGCTAGCGATCACATCCACCGGCATCGCTCTTATAGCAGAGTTATGGCCTGCCAAGGTATTGATCATGGCGTTGTCGTTGGTCCTGAAAGCGATCCATCGGCACCCTTCTTGGCCTGCCTGTTTCACCACCGCAAAGTTCTGCGGCACCACCACGAGCTGCCCTTCACGAATCTGATCGTTTAACACCGATTGTCCCTTGTTGTTCACTATCTGCATCCTCATGCTTCCCCTTGTCACATGCAGTATACTGTGCGCGTTCATCACCCAGTATGGCGACGCCATAGCGTTCTGCAAGTACCCACCAGAAACAGTAATAAGTTTATAGGATGTTTCTGGACAGGTTCTTTAAAGAAATTCATTTTGGATGTTTTTGGAAGTGCTTATGATGAAAAGCACTTGTCAGCTTCCCCAAAGAAGTTAAAAAATTTTACCTTCTAAAAATCTACTTACTTATTGCTTTTCTTGGAAGCTATAAGCACCTCATCCAAACACTTCAAAACAACTTATTGCTTTCCAAGAAAGCTAATAAGTCATAAGGACATGCACATTCAATTAAGCACTCCCAACCACCCCAGGTGCTTATGTGAGTTATTTCCTTCCTAGAGAAGAAAGGAATTGTTTTTGAAGTATTTGGATCAACTTATCTCCTTCCTGGAAAAGCTGGAAAGGGTGATAAGGAGTTGAGGAAGGAGAAAAGCTATATATAAGCAAATTTTTAAGAAGACAAATTTTAACTTCTTGGAAAAACTGATAAGTTGATGAGCGCTTTTCATCATAAGCGCTCCCGAACATCCCCTTAGACATATTTGGCGTTATATGATCACTAACACTGTGAAGAACTCCTCTCTCGGCGCTGTGTTGAACCATTTGGAGGATGGGGAGTTGTGGCTGTTGAGGTGGGTGCGCCTGCCGGCTTGCGGGTTGTAGAAATCTACGTGTGAAGGGTTGTCGATGTTTGCCAAGAGCTTGGCAGAGCAAATGGTTTCTTCGAAACCGTTAGCGTTTCCAAGGTCTTCCTGTTGTTCGAAGGAAACTGGTGGCTTGATGACCTGAAGGCCTCTTTCCACCATTATAATGTGTCCCCTGTTGTCACCAGGGCTTTGAAGCTTCTGAGCTGTTTGTGGGTCCACGTTGAATGCCTGCGAAAGAATTTCGAGATCGAAGCCATGGAAAATGTTGGCGGAACCCTCCTGTTGTTGTTGTTGCGTTTTTCTCGGGTTCCCAGCAAGGAAGAATCTCTGTAAAACCACCGATAGGGTTAGTTTTCGAATGGGGTTAGTGATCAAAATGGCAGACTTTTAGGGGTTTCAAATGGTTCTTCTTGTAATCAAGAATGACTGGAACGTCTCCGGACAACCAGGTAACATAATCTTGATAACCCTTACCTAATAATTAAAACAAGAAAAAAAAAAAAAAAAAAAAAAAAAAAAAAAAAAAAAACACCATGTTTCCATAAGTGGTAGCTAGCTAGCTTATCAGCTAATTAAGCAGACATTAACATATATAGCCTTAATTACCTTGCTTAATGTATACCATGAGGGGAGTGTTTAAATAGGAAGGCAAGAGCAAATTGAGCAATCCTTGTGGTCTGATATGCTGGTAGACGACCTCCACCGGTACACCGGAACTGCTGGTTCTTAGCACTAAAGAACTCGATCCGATCACCTTCCGCTTCCACCAAGTGGGTCGGCTTGAAGAGCATTGATTCTTTGAAATTGGCACTTAGCATTTTGCTGCTGCTGCTGCTGCTGGTTATCCGGATCATCATCCCAATCTCCATCCGGAAACTCATCCCAAATGGGGAATTATATAAGCAAGGAAACTCATCCCAATCTCCATCTATGGCGAACGCTAAATGATCGCTTACCGACGATGGATAATCTGACCAAACGCGGGGTTACTATTCCGTCGGTTACATGCAAAAGCTGCAACGTCAAAGCCGAGTGTCTGAATCACGTTTTTGGGGGATGCTCAACAGCAAAGGTTGTTTCTGCTCACCTTTCTAATTGGGTGGATTGGTGGCCGGTCAATGAAGAATCAGTCTCGGGGATGTGGGGGAATATAGACAACGACGTGGGGCTGAAAAGAAAGGTTAGAAGGGTGATCGCAGCAGCTTTCTTCTGGACTCTCTGGATCCAAAGAAACTCGAAGGTCTTTTTAAGGGCAACATGAAAAGAGAGAAAGAAATCGCCGACGACATAAAGTTCATTGCTTTTGATTGGATCAAGCATAGGTCCACCTTTGGTAGGCGTCTTTTGTGGGAAAATTGGTGTTGTAATCCGATAGAAGCTGTTATCTCTTGTATCTCGCTAGCCCCTTGCTAGTTTTTTCAATAAATTCTTTTCTTGCTGTCAAAAAAAAATGTAAGCAAGGCAGCCATGGAACACAATGAGGAAGGTCAAAGAAACACAAAGGAGGTGGTGGTGCTTAGCCATGGAAATGGTGGTGGTGGTGACTGTATAGTAAATGACTAAATGGTTGTGTTGAGAAATATTGGGATTTATAGAGGTGGAGGTTGAAGGAGAGATGGACACATAAGGTGGTGGTGACTTCACTTGTGATGGATAGAAGTATTAAGCCAAGTTGCACCCATGCATGAATCAACAAGACATACATATATATACAAACAAAGGTTTCAAGAGGTGGTGCATCTTTATTGGTAACCATCACACAAAAACTAGGTGCCTCGTTTGGCTTTTTCATTCTTTCCTATTTGTTTTATCATGACAAATTCATTTTATTTGTAAGACCATGCTTAGCGCATGCGGGTTTCCCCATCCGTTCACATGCAGGTTTCGGCGGGTAAAGGAGGGTAGTGGTACAGGGTGGCGGCATGCATGGTGTGCGGGTTCGGATGAGGGCTTCTAAGCCCGTGCCTACCCGAGCTCTCTCTCTCTCTCTCTCTCTCTCTCTCTCTCTCTCTCTCTCTCTCCTCTCTCTCTCTCTCTCTCCTTTCTCTCTCTTAAGATATATATATATATATTAAAAAAAAAAAAAAAAAAAAAGATTAAGCGTATGAGGGTAGTAAGAGTAGCAATACTCTTATTGAGGTAAGGTGAGGATACATGAGGGTAAAACTGATGTAGTGTTGATATGGTAGCGATCAAGGCATGAGGGTAAAGCTAATGTGATAGCGATCAAGGTATGAGGATAATGAGGGTAGCGGTACTCATGACCTAAATTGTTTGTTTTAGTTAACAAGGTTAAATATTATAAAACAACTTGTTTGTAAAATTAGAGGTTTAGAGCATGTCAAACAACTTTTTTGATATAGAAAAAAACCGAGTTTTTATTCTCTAATCTCTGCAATAACTTTGTTATCTTCCTCTCTATTAGAAAAAAAAAAAAAAAAAAAAAACTTTATTTTTTTCATTTTGAAAAATACTATAAAACTTGAATGTGGGAGAGAAGAATGATTACTTTTTTTTCATTAGAAAATATTGTATTAATGTAATTTATGTTGATGAATGTAATTTTATTTAAAAATTTTGATTTTTGATTTTTTATACAAGTTATTATAGAAAACATGGAATATTTTTGTTTAAATACAAGTTTCCTCAGCTTTATTTACCAATGAAATTAAATAAAAAATAATATTATCAAAAGTATAATATCTGAGGTTTTAAATTGCATGAGGCATGATGCCACGATGATATCAAACTTTAAGTCTTACGAGTTATATATGACGAAATTATGATGTTTTTTTATATAAAAAATTTACTAAATTTTGTTAACACGCCCAAAAAAATCTTTTAAACTGATTACAACCTATGACGAAAAACCCCATCAAAACCTCTTGCGAAAAACCTTTATACCATGTGAAAAAGCTCAAAGGAATGTTTTTGCTATTTTGAAAAACCTCTCGAAAACCACATTGTGGATGCTCTAATAGGCAACATTCAAAATGATTTTTCATTTATTGGTATATATTCCAAAGTAACATAGTTAAAACTTGAGCTTGGACTGAGTCGTGTTTACCTTATCCCTCAAAATCGAGTCAGCCAGTTTCTATCTTGTTACCGATTCTAGACCTAGTAATCGATATTGGTCATATCGGGTCGGTCCCAAATCTAGGTCTAATCCTAGCCCGGTTACTTTAAATCTTCTTACACAAAATTTCATACATGTTCTTGTAGCTATGTTTTTTGCAATTTAGCATTGCAATACACTTCAAATAATACATTTTAGTGTACAAACTATTGAATATCTAAAAAAAACTTTGAAACCTTTTAAAAAGTTTCGAAAAATTATACTATAACTTACAAAAACTTAATGTTTTCTATAAAAAAAATTGGTCCTATACATAACCGGTCCCAAACCAATCATTGAAATTTCATAAAACTTGTAAATTGATCTTCGATTTTCGAGGTCATAGTCAACCCCAATCGATCTTGGGTCAGGCCTGGCCCAATTTGGCCATCGCTATAATGCATTTTGTGTGGTTGTGCAAAACTTAGATTTGAGACGATGTCAAATAGTCGAAACTAGTTATGTTCATGTCGTTTTCGATTTTTATTTCTTAAAGATCGATGTTTAATTAAAATGGGGTTAAATTATTTTATTTTTCAAATAAATTATGTCATTTTATTCATCAAACTATGAGAAAACAAATATACATCCAGTTTGTAGTTTAATTTATAGCATGAAACTATATTGTTTCAAAAATCATGATTATTTCATGAACAAAATTATGATATATTCTTTTGGAGAAAGGTTCTAAAACATGATGCTAGAACATAAGTGGATTTGGTACGGTATCGACTTTTTTTTCAATTCCTGAATGTACCGACCAATTATATATGGAACATAAAATCCAATAACATGTACACCAACTAAATTTTATACCAATTTAAACGGTTTCATTTTTTTTGGTACATGCATGTTGGTACTGGTTTAATTTCTACCGACTTTAAGTTCCATATATGAAAATTGTGATCATTTCGTACAAATTTTATATGACATTTTAAGTTTGTATGCAACACATGTGATGTTCAAAAGTTTAAAATTTAAAGAATAAAACTTGAAAACATTTAAACGTCCAAAGAAAATCGTTAAAATTACAATGTTTAACATTTGACACATAAAAAAAATACAATACTAATAAATAATTAAATAAATCCATATCATATCATGATACTACCATATACCAACAAAGTATGCATGTTTTGTATAGTACTACTAAGACTAAGAAATCTAAAATAGGAGGTTTTTCCTGAGTTTTTGATTTATTAGATTCAAACGAGTAAACTTCATTATGTAAAAATATGAGAACACATTTATCACATGTGATGATACATATTAGAGCACTAGTGGTGTGTGGACAACTTGGCACACAACCTAGGTCATGCCAAAGGCCGTTTTATGTCTCCGGTTTAGCATCATATATGATCGATTATATTATCAAATCGAGATCACATTTTATCACATGTGATAACACACATGAATGAGCTAAGCTAGTAGTGTACATGCAAGTAGGCATGCACCTAGATCACGCCAAAGGTCGTTCGTGACTCTAATCTAGTATCACATGTTTATCATATTTGATCGACTACAATAAATGGTGTGATGTGTTTTCGTAAAATGTAGGTAATTGTTTGAACCTTTCCACATATCCACACACACATAATTGTTAATGTTGAAAATACATAAAACTCACAATCAAAATGTTTCAGTATTATCCATAAAATATCAATAGTTCCGACGATCCACAAAATTGCTAGGTATATATTACGTTACAAATTTAAATATACCCATCAACAATTTACCTATCCAACTTCTAAAGATTTTGTGACAAATATGTTATAACAAAAAAAATTGATCTACCAAGTACAACTAAAATCAATTAAATTGATAAAAATACATACACTAACATGTGATACAAAATTACCACCCTACGTAAGAAACCATTGGTGCATGATCTCATGCCACAAACAATCATTGAGTTCTAAAATGAGAAAAAAAAAAGCTATAATAATATATGTGTATTTTAATTACTTTCTATAAATAAATAAAATAATATTGGATCAAAAAGCTATTATTTGGATTCTAATTCTAACTCTAATTCCGGCACCACCGGTGACCGGAGCTCCGGCGAGCACATCCTCGGCAAGATATGAAGACCCAAGATTTTATCTCCGGCCGACGGCGTTTCAACCACCCAAACCCTCGGCGGCGTGGCCACCACATCCACCACTAAAATCCCCACGTCCCTTTCACACACAACACACACTTTCCCACCGCCGGCGGCAACGTACTCCGCCCCTTTCAGCCTCTCATCCGCCATAACTTCCGACCACCCATCGCCACTCTCATCATATCTCTTCAAAACCCCTTTTGATTCATCCACCACATACAACTCCTCCTCCTCCATGGCCGCCGCCGGACCTTTCCAACCGGCCAGCATCCCTTCCGGCATCGCCGCCCACTCGTCGGAATCCATGGCGTAAACAAACCCTTCTTTCGCGTAATCGCCTTTCACGTTCACCATACAAAGCTTCCCTTTCCATCCAACGGCATCAATGGCGTCCCTAGAGAGCTTCACATTCTTCAAAGATCGCATCTTTTTCCAACACCCGTAACTTTTTTGATCCAAAGATTCATCTTTTCGCAAAACCCATTTCTCCACGGAGCTCGCCACGTTCTGGGTGTACCGGGATCCGATCCCGCTCGCCACGACGGCGGTTTCTTGGAAAGCTCCGGCGGCGCACCACCGTCTCGCGGCGGAGAGCGGCGGGCCGGAGGACCAGGTGGCGGTGATCGGGTTGAAGATTAGAGGGTGTGGGAAGGCGGGGCGGAGGTGGTGGTCGGAGGAGGTGGCGGCGAGTAAGAGGAGTTTTCCGGCGACGGAGAGGGATTGGATGGGTAGGTTCCGGGAGATGAAGGACGGGTGGCGGAGGGAGAGGCGGCGGAGGGAGGGTGGCGAGTCGACGGTGGTCCATTTGGAGGAGATGGGATCGAAGGAAGAGAGTTTTAGGGTTTGGTGGCCGTGGCCGGTAGTGGTGGGTGGTGGAGGTGGGTCGGGGTAAGGGAAAGAGGGTGATGACGTGAACGGAAGAGGTAGGGAGGGGCGAGTAGAGGAGGCGGCGCCATGACGGGACGGAGAGATGGTGGAGGGAGGGAGGAGGGAGAGGCAGAGGTGGCTACGTGTCGGAGGGAGGAGGGTGGGTGGTGTGGTCGTCGAGGTTTGCGGCGTTGCGCGAGTGGGTGGTGGTGGTGGTGGTGGTAGGATTGGCCATTTAAAATGGTTATGTGGATGGAAAAGGTATGTGGTGGATGGAGCTTAAAAGGTGTGTTGTCCAAATTTAGACAAAACGATGTTGATATTTTCATTTTTTATTAAAAACCTTTAATTCATTAAAATCAATGTAATGTGGGTTTGATACATAGAACACGATGATACAGGTTTGTTTCATGTTTGGCAGACATTTATGTGAGACACACCTGAACTAAGTAAAATAAGAGTACAGCAAACATGTTTCATCATATCATGTCCTCTGGAACTAAGTAGAACAAATGTTTCCCCTCAAAATATAAATTGACTTTCTCTTTCATGATAACCTCCTCATACTTAAGAGTGAGCAAAACTCGACCATATATGAAAAATCAAAAATCTGATCCGAAAAACCTTGAATCTACCTGACTCGCATAACTCGAACCAACTCGATCTTCGAACTCTAACTTTTTGATGAGTTACTCGGTTCGGGTAGGGTCTCCGTACCCATCACCTGAACCCATCCGAAACCCGAATAAAACCTTTTATTAATATGTTTTGTAAATTTTTTATGTAGTTATTTGAGGTTTGAACCTTATTTTTATTAGTTTAAGTGTTTAATTTAATTTTTAACGTTTGAAATTTGGATTTTGGGTTTTGAATTAATTTTAATCTTTAATGTTAAACATGTAAAACGAAAGGTTAAGATTAAATTTATAGCCAATATATCTAATATAGGAGTAAATTTTCATTTGATTTTTTTTATTCAAATTGTGTTACTTAAAATATATGTGTTCATCTTTAATTTTTTGTTGCACATTTCTATTTTCTACTAATTTGGTGGGAAAATAAAAGAAAAATATATATTGTTAAAATTCGAACATGAACCTGAACCCGATTAAATCTGAATTCGACATGGTTCGAAATGCTTCACATCTGATTTTGACTTTCGGGAACTACGTTTCATACTCGAAACCGATCGAAAATACAACTAATAATGTATTGCTACTTGTTATCCTACAAGCTATGCTTTTTTATTATATAATTGATTATAGTTTTGTTGATACATAGATTGTAGTTTTTTGTTTTTTGTTAATTTTCATTTAGATTGACTATTAGGTAAAAAACACTAAAATCTCATCAGGGGCAAAATGATCATTTAATAAGTCATGTTTTGTCTAGTCCTGCCATGTCATGTTTTACCAAACGCTAAACAGATGTTCTGTCATGTCCTGTCTTATCTTATTCTATCTTGTCATGTCACGTTCTGTTTGCGTACCAAACACACCCTAAGTGACTTTTTACTGAACTTTTATCGAATAAACTTTTATTGACAAAGACATTACTTTCACTTGTCTTATCGTATAACATTTCCGTTCATCAAAGTTAATCATTGGTAAGCGTATTCAACCAGGTAAGAGTCATTCGCATTACTTACAGTGTATGACTCTCGGTCCTCGTTATGCCTCTTACCAGGTATGATTTTTAGTGATTTTCATCCTCAATTAGCAAGGATTGCAAGGAAAGTGATATCAGTAAGTGTTTAGTAAATAGCCCTAAGTGTTGTTCGCTTGGACTTTCATTAAGTTTTATATGTATAAAGATGTCTGCCATATTATTCTATTTTGTATAGAACGGGACAAGTTTGGTTAGGAACATTTTTTTTCATAGATGAAAGGAGCATATATTGTTTAGTTAGAAAGGATAGGTTTGAAAAAAATTAACTTGGCTTTCTACATAAAGCTCTTCCCTATAACTTTCTGAATAAGTCATTTTATATATCATTCAACGACTTTGTATAGTTGACTGAATAAGTTGTGGGTCGCATTAATTAAGCTCATTAAGTTGCTAACAAACATACATATAAGTTGTCTATCTACCTAGATAATATACGTAGTTTTGTAAATATTTTGATTATATATGTATTAATCTAAAGTGTTGATCATGATAAATCTTTAGAGTTACTAATAAGCTCTAAACATATATTACAACTTCTAAAACATGTTTTACAACCCAAATTTTTATGTTTCAAAGAGTATATTTTTAAACTTAGAACAATAATGTTTAAGACATGTCTAAAAACTCCAAAAGTTGCACATTCTATCTCAAATCATGTTTCTGTCGATGTCATTTTCGACCCGTGGTATCAAAAACCAAGAAACATGGCAAGTATGGTATTTAATGAATGAATTATAATATAAATTCGAAAATTATATTGGATACATCTATAACAAAGCGTAAATCTCAAAATTCATTAAACTCAAGTTGAGAATTCATTTAACTCAAAAGAGATGCACAATAACATTAAAATACAAGAATTGAACCAATTTATTGCTAAAACATAATATAAACAAAGTCTGTTAGTTATCATTCGAGTGTTCGTATGATGGTTAAATCACAAGAATTATTGAATAGACGTGCAATTCTAATCATTTATGCTTTCTATAATATATTATAAAGCATTTAAGATAACATCTTAAAACCATTTTTTATTAATTCATATTACTTTAAATGCAAGATTGTATATAAGTTGTTTTTTTTTACATTAATTGATTAATTATGAGCATGTACAATTATTCAAGCTCTATATTTGAATTTATATAACTAACTTTTGATAAATATATAAATACAAAATAAACATTATAAAACACTTAATTTTATTTTTCTTATTAAAAATATTTTCCATTTAACTTTAAATATAATTAAGATTTAAGTTAAAAGATTTTTAACACTAACAAAAAACTTTATCATTATAAAAAAATCATTATTAACTTTATAAAAGTGATTTGTATTTAAAAGAAAATACCTCTCGTACGCTTGTAATTGTGGCATATAAATTAAAATAATATGGAATAAAAGGCAGAAGTGGATCTTCAATAAGGACAAAACTGGCCTGCTTCTATAATTCTTTTTTCACCTTTTCTTTCAATAAATTGTTTTTAAATTGTCTCTCAAATTATTTTTATAAAAAACGTGATACATATAATAATAAATATTAAAAACACAAATACTCTTGAAAATATAGTTATGGAACACTAAAGTTATTTTAATCAAAGAGTTAAATTAAATAAAATAAAAAAACAAAAACAAAACATAAGTAGTGTCATTTCAGATACTTTAATAGTGTCGTATGAACGACTTTTGACGAATTAAATAGGTACCAATTCAAGTTAAGTTAAATACATTTTATTTTATACTCCATCTTCGAGTGAGACAATTGATTTACCGATTTAATTTATATAAATTGAACTCCATTTTAATCTTTGATCCAATTATACTTATTATGTGTTCATAGTCTTAAAATCATGGGTTTTAAAATTTAATTACTAAAACTATCGTCAACTTTGATGGTTTGCAAAAATCGAAAATTTCGTTATTAGTATGAACGACTATTGGTAAATGGATATCAATTCAAGTTGCATACATTTCATCTTATACCCCACATTTGAGTGAGAGAAATTGAATTAAGTTTCGATGGTCTTCAAGAAAATGGGTTTTAATATTCCGTTACTAAAACTATCGTCTACTTGATGATTTGCAAAAATGAAAAGGTCAAACTATTGAGTGAGGTCAAAGTCAAACTTAATAAAGACAAAGAATTGAGATCACGAAAAGTCAAATGTAGATTGTAGAGTAGCGTAGTCGATGATGTATGTAGTTATGCACATGACGTGAATCCCTAAAATCCACACGAATTTTGATTTACATATTCTTTAAAATGGAAGTCTTTATTTAATTTAAGCCAAAGGAGAGTTAAATAAAATTAGATACAAGGAATTCCTTTCATACAAAATTATTATGATTCAAGAATTATGTTAAAACCAAGTTTTATACCAAAATATATATTCAATAATTAAAATCGATTATATTTTTTTATGAAGATTCGATCAAAGGTGCTATAGGTGTCTATTGCATGTAAAAAGGTACGAGTTGTTTTTAAGAACCAAAACGTCATTGAAAAACATATTTTTTTTTTATAAATTTTATACTATATTGAATTTAAGAAAATTTGAAGTTGTGTCCAAAATAAAAACTTAAAACAATTTCCAACAGAATATACAAAATCAATAGAAAAATGTTAGATTTTAGTTTGATAAAATTGGCCGCAATAAAAGTTTCAAATCAGTATCAAAAAGTCTTAAAGTTAAACAAATTATTTTTGTTAAAGAGAATATGATTTAGGGTTTAGTTCACGAAAGTGTATCCAACTTGTCACGAAAAGTTATTGTATGTATTGTACTTAGAAAATTACCTTTTAGCGTATCAAAGTTTAAGAAATGGTTATTGTATGTATCCAACTTTATCAAAACCTACCATTTAATGTATCAAACTTGTCACGAAAGTGTATCCAACTTATCATGAAATACATTAAATGGTAGGTTTTGATAGTTTGATACGCTAAATGGTAAAAATGGAAGTTCGGTACATACAATAACTTTTGGTGACAAGTTGGATACACTTTGGTGTACTTGTCCCTATGATTTATTTACAAAACTTTAAACTTTATCATCTCATAGAATGTTAGATTATAAAATGTTTACCATTTATTTGTATTAAAAAATGTTAGGACGTATTAACATTTCTTCAAAATTTATTTAAAATGAAGAATTAGAAATTAAAATCTCTAAAAAAAATTGTATTAATCTTTAACAGCTTTCCCATTTTAGAGATTTTAACATTGATTTTAACATTAAAATATTTTATCAATATTTCTCTCTCTAAATTACTATTTTTATAGGATTTCTATTAGGTCTCCCATATGGTAAACATTTATAGAGTGATCTTCAAATATGGAGAAAAACCTCTTATCTTTCTAATTTTTTTTTTTCGTTTTGATGATAAGTTTAAGAAAACTTAAAAATCTCCATTTTTTTCTCTCCATTTTAAAAATACCCTTGGAGATGGCCAACGGGCCTTTGGTCCAGCAGCATAACCACCTCCCCCCCCCCCCCCCCGGCAAAGGCTCCGTTGACCTAGTCAAGGAGGGATTTTTGGGAAATAGGTCCAAGGTCCAAATCCGTACTCACTCGTTGTGCTAGGCGCGAGGACAGGAGATCATTACCTGGAGCTGGTCCTTGGTGGAGGGTCAGTTGGGTCCAAATGGCCATGGGGTTAGGATTTCCCTACCTTTCTAAACCTTTTTTTGGAAAAAAAATACCCTTGGAGATGCTCTTAAAATATATTGAAAAAAATGATATGGTTCACATGTATTTTGGGACCTTAAAAATTGGAAGGTCTTTTGGTCTTGATTGCCATGAATTTGAATAGATCTAAAGAAATTAATGCATAAAGGCGTTTACAGCTAGTTCTTGTATTCAATGTATTTATCCACCATCAAACCGCCCTTTCTTCCCATCCCTACTTATGTTGGAATCTATATACAAATCATATCATATTGTATCATTAATCTGATGTTATAAAAACGTATATATTAATTTGTCTTTATTAGTTAGACTCAGGATCACTTTTTTAACGGTTATTGTAAAAAGTATATATTAGGATTTCACATATTCAATAATCCAGATATCACTGAACTAATATCTGATCTTATAACAGATTTATTTGGATAGTGACATGATAGAATTCAACATATGTGGAAACCCAAATGCGCACGACCATCTTACGAAAACACTACATCAAACAAATATATGTATGTTAGAATTCAGATCAGCCAGCCATTTCTCCTCAGTGACTCTTTTGAGATTTCACATGTTCAATAACCCAAACCACCGGTCCTCCACTAAAATGGTCTTACAAAAACACATCATCAAATAAATACATATGTTAGTTTAATAGAGATCATATTCACTATGGTACCGTAGTAGGTAAACTAGCTAAAGTTGAAACATGGACGAACCCAATTATTGGATTATGGTGATATATGCAATTGATAAATCCCTCCATCGTAAGGTAAAAGCTTTTAGATTAGTGAAGCATACAACCATATTGTTTTAAAATATCTAAAAATGCAAGTGGAAATTGTAAAAACAGAATAGGATAAGAAGGTTGTACGTTTTGTAATTATTTTAAGGTCTATATCTTAGACACTTTAAGCACAAATTTAGGAGTCGTATTTCAATCTTATAGAAACCGTAATTTTTATAATTATTTTTGGATATTTTAGGGTCAGCTTCAAGTGGCAGAACGGAGGAACAAGTGCCGGTAAGTGGGTTGAAGATTAGAGGGTGTGGGAAGGCAGGGAGGAGGTTGTTGGTAGCGAGAGGGTGTAAAGTGATCGGAAGGGAGGGAAGGCGGTGGATAGAGGAGGCGACGCCGTTTTGCAACGTGATCCGACATAAGTGAGCTACGTGATCCGACAACCATTGGCCATTTAGTATCGTTATGTGGGTGGATGGAGCTTAAAAGGTGTGTTGTCTAAATTTAGATAAAATGATGTTCATATTTTTATTATTTTTTTTTAATAAAATCTTGTCAGTTATTTTATTAAAACTTTTTAATAGGTACAAACCAATAAGAGTCATTTGGTTGGTCTTTGATTAACTTCTATGCATATAAAGCTATCTAGATTAATCTCTTTATATAGACTCTAAAGAATTTTTTTCGGATGTTTTTTTCATAAAGGAAAGAAGGGTGTTTTTAGTTAGGGGGAGATATGTTTAAAAAAACTCGGTTTTCTACATAAAAGTTTATTGGATAAGTCACTTTATATATTAAAAAGCCACTATCAAACAATCACATATAGCTAATTGAATAAGTTGTGAGTTCCAATAATTAAGCTTTTTAAGCCGTTAACAAACATATCTTAAACTGTCTTGAAATTTAGTTTTATAAATATTTTGATTATGTATAAATCATTAAATCTAAAGTGTTGACCATGATGAAGTATCAGAGCTACTAATGAACTTTAAATGTAGATAACAACTTCTATTTTTTTTCAATCCCAAGTTTCAAGTTTCAAATAGTATTTATAAACTTAGAACATTAACGTTTTGAGGTGTGTTTGAAAACCTTAAAAGTTGCACGCTTTATCTCAAGTCTCTTTCTGTCAGAGGCACTTTGAACCTGTTGTGTTAGAAAACAAAAAATACGGTTAGCACAATGTTCAATGAATGGATTATAATATAAATCGGAAGATAATAGTAGATACATCTATATATAACAAAGCGGAAGACTTTAAATTAAGTGAACAAAATTCATAGAACTCTTAAGTTGTGAATTCATTTAACTCAAAAGAGATAGTTCACATTTTGTCGGTAAAACATAATATAAACAAAGCTTGTTAATTATTGTTGGAGTGTTTGTTAGATGGTTAAACCACAAGAACTACTCCACAAGCATGAGGACAACTCTAATAATCAATATTGATTATAAACATTTAAAGGGAAGTCTTAAAGACCAGTTTTATACATACATAATATTTCAAATTCACAATTATAAGCTCCTAAATACATATTGTTGATCCTATCTTGTATTTGTAAAGAGTAGCAAAGGTTGCATACAATCGGTTAGTTAAGTTATTAGTTTACCGTTTATGCTCTCTTATGTAATGACGTAATCGTTGTATAAGGGTAAAAAGAATACTCATCCATTTAACCCTTCGCTCCACTTGTCACATCAGCGTCATATCATCTTTTCTCTCTATCTCTTCCATCTTTCTATCTCTTTAAAACTCATGTAGTACTTATATCATTCTACTTTCGTATCGTTTAGTAAATCCTATCGTTTTTTAGATTAAGTTATTTACATTAAAGAATTGAATCGATAAACTAAAATAATGTGGAATAAAAGGCAAATTGCTTCTATAATTTTTGGATCATATAATTTTTGGTATATAGTTGTAGTTTTATTTGGACTTGTAGTTTTATTCGGACTTGTTGTCGTTTTATTTAGACTCTCCATTTGGACTTGTTGTTTTGTTGGGACTTGTTTTATTTGGACTCGTCGTATTAATACTCGTTTTTGTTTATATTTGGATCATATAATTTTTGGTATATTTGGATTGTTATATTTTAACGGTGATGGGTATCCCCGCGGGGAAAAATACCCATATAATCCCCCATTTACAGTAAACGGGTATCCCCGTTTCCCCGCGGGTTTCCCCGTTTCCCCGACGGGGATCCCCGTTTAAATCCCCGCGGGTTTTTAAGCGGGGACGGGGACAAATATTTTAAACGGGGACGGGGACGGGGGGACCAATCCCCGCCCCAAACCCGCCCCGTTGCCATCCCTAAAGGCAAAGTGGATCTTGAATAAGGACAAAACTGGCCTGCTTCTATAATTTATTTTCGCCCTTTTTCAATAAACTATTTTAAATTGTTCGCCCAAAGTTTTTTCTAAAATGCAAGTGTCTATTTAACTTATAATTTACTGTATTTTATTGACCTTTTACATATTAAAATAAATAAACTTGCTTTTTAAAAAGAACGTGAAACATATTATAATTATTATAACCACAGATGCTCTTGAAAATATAGTTATAAGAAGCCATATTAATCAAGGAGTTGATTGAATATAATAAAATTAACTTAAATTATTTAGAGTTAAATGCAAATTTGGTCCTTGTGATTTACAAAAATTAATGATTAAGGTCCCTCAACAGAGTTTTTAACTAACAATTTCTCTATAGTTTTGGTTTTTATAACACATATGGTCCTTCTTATAAAAAAAATAGAATTAAGAAAGGGTAATTTTGTCCATTCACTTTTCCTATTACTTTAATCTTAATTTATAGCATATTTGGTCCGTCTTTGATTAATATAATAAATTAAATTTACTTTATATTAAATATATTATACTATATTATTTTTATGCCAAAAAACATGTATATATTATTTTATATTGAATACATAAATATTAGTACCACCTCTAATTATATTTATCACTTTACAAATTATGCAAATACATTTTATATTTTCATGTTAGTTTTATTATCCATTTGAAACAAACTGCAATTTATGATAAATTTCGAGTTATATTATTGAAAAGGGATCCATCGGATAAAAAAAATATAAATCACATATGTAATCAAATAGAATTAATGTCTTCCTCATAAATTATTTATTGACACAATTTTATCTCGTATAATCATTTGGTGTCAAACTTTGCATGTTTTTTATTGCTAGTGTTATTTTAAACATGATGTTGTAATTTCATAATTCACTTATTATGTATTTTTTCACTCGTTTTTGTTATTTTCAGACTAAAATTTAGATCGGTGATGTGCTTTTTACTAAGTATATTGCAATTTGCTTCAAATGTATGATAAAGTTAACATAAAAATATAAAATATATTTGTATAATTTGTAAAGTAAATAGGTATAATTAGAGGTGCTGTTAAAATTTATGTATTCAATATGAAGAAATATATACATGTTTTGGCATAAAAATAGTAATATAATATAATATATTTAAAAGGGGCCAAATAAATATAACTTTATATCATTTATTAAAGAGGGACCAAATATGTTATTAATTAAGATTAAAGAAATAGGAAAAGTGAATGGACAAAATTACCCTTTCTTAATTCTAATTTTTTTATAAGAAGGACCATATGTGTTATGAAAACCAAAACTATCGGGACCTTATTAGTTAAAAATTCAGTAGAGGGACCTTAGTCATTAAATTTTTTTTTTTTTGGAAAGGTTCGCCTGGACTTTGGCCAGACTACATCCTTGGCAACTTTTACCGAGAGCTAAAGCATGCTCCCCTGGGATTAACACTCAGTGGCCCCTGGTTGCTCACCCCCGGATTCGAACTTGGGTGGGATTTTCCCCAACACCAAGCCTTAACCGGTAGGCTGCCCCATTGGGGTTTAGTCATTAATTTTTGTAAACCATAAGGACCAAATTTACATTTAACTCAATTATTTATTAGTATAAACAGATTTTGATGAATAGATACCAATTCAATTAAAGGTGCCTACACTTTATTTAATATACTTCACCCTCGAGTGAGATAACCAATTATCGATTTGATTTATATAATTTGAATTCGATTTTGATCATCAATCCAAATTACTTACTATCATGTGTTTTAATATTCCGTTATTAAAACTGTCGTCAACTTTAATAGTCTGCAAAAAGTGAGAAAGTCTTTATTGGTATATATGAACCACTTTTGGCAAATGAATACCAATTCAATTTAAGTTGTGTATACTTCGTATTGTATAACAATACCTTCGAATGAGATATACCGAATTAATTGGTTTGATTTATATCATTTGAATTCGTTTGATCATTGACCCATATGTACCCATCGTGTCTTCATAGTATTTAAGAAATGGATTTTAATATTCTGTTATTACAACTATGGTCATCTGTGATGGTTTGTAAAAATAGAAAAAGGTTTAAACCATTGAGTGAGTGCAAGGTCAAATTTAATAAAGACAAAGAGTAGTTGAGATCATGAAAAGTCAAAATAGATTGTGTAGTTGTTTAGTCGAGGTAGGATGTTTGCAATTATGCACGTAAAGTGAAGTCCTCAAAACCACATAATTTTCGACATTCATTTTCTTTAAAATGTCGTTCAAAAAGAAAATTTCTTTAAATAGAAATTACAAACATTTTCTTTTTATTCAACTAAAGCCAATAAAAAGTGAAATAAAATTACATGAGAATCCTTTCTATATCGAATAATTATTTAAGAATTATGTTAAAACCAAGTTTTTAAAGAAAAAACATTCAAAAGTTAGAATCTACACTTTTTTCTTTTATAGAGATTCAATCGAATATGCTTTTAAGTATCTTGTGCACGTAAAAAGGTATGACTTCTATGCTATTAAGACCCAAAAAGCTCATTGAAAAACATACAAGTTTTTATAGAATTTTATATCATATTAAATGAAAGAAAAAAATTGAAGTTGTGTCTACAATAAAACTAAGAACAGGCTTCAACAGAATATTAAAAATAAAGAGTAGAAAGAAAAAAAAAACTTTTAGATTAATTTTTTTTATATTTGAGGAAATCTATAAAAATTATTTATGTTAGAGAAGATATGATTTGGTTTTAAAAAAATTGATCTTGTAGAAGGTTGGACACAAACATTTATGACTTATCTATATTTTTATGGAGAAAATATAAAAACCTGTTAAAGTTGCTTTCATTCTGTTGCCAGTATCGAGGGATATAAACAAACTGAACGTTTAGACGAATTGCTCGTGAAGCGTTCGACGGAGGTTCATTTATTTATTAAATGAAGACACATGAAAACATTTTTTAATCTTTTAGTTACATGAAAACATTTACGGTCATTTAGGTTTGTTTATATATATAAACATATTTTTATATAATATGACGTGAATATATCAACACATTAAGTAATTAATCTTTTAGTGTTCCCATTTATACCTCTTAAGTTTACCCAATTTTTCATTTTGTTCTGCTATTTCTTACGAAAGAAATAATGAATAAGGATGCTTAATTTTTGTTCATTTACGTTCTCGTTTACATTCATATTGATGTTAATGAATGAATACAAACAAACATGAACAAACATATTTTCTTCACAAACGAAAATGAACACAAAAAATTTCGTTCGTTTATTTAATCAAGTTAAACGAACGAACAAGTTTTCGTTTAAGTTCATTTACAGACCTACTGGTATCTTGGCTTTTATTTTTTTATTTTAGAAAATATAAAAAGATTGTATGGAAGAAGTGTTCACATGATTTTTGGGTCCTCAAAAATTGACAGGATTAAGGGTTTGATTGGCCATGAATTTGTATAGATCTAAAGAAGTAAATGCAAAAAGGCAATTGACAGGTTGTTCATTGCCTCCACCCTTTCTGTATTCAATGTATTTATCCACCCACCAAACCGCCCCTTTCTTCCTTCCCAGCCCTACTTTTGTTGGAATCTAAAAATAATCGAGATACCAAAATTAATACTGGTTTGTTAGGGTTTCATATCAGCTAGATTTTAGAAGGGTTTTCTTAAAGAAAATAGCAGTGGCAATCGTAACGTGTACGGGTTGGCAAGTCTAAAAGCTTAACCCGGACATGATTCGTTTAACTAACCGTGTCTAAATCTTTAAACCTAACCCGTCAACCTGAACACGACATCACAACCTGCGTAACCTATGTAACGATACGGGTTCACATGTCATAGGTGGGTTGACGGGTTATAAACGAGTTGGCGAATCAAATACAATCTGCTTAGAAACTTCAAATACAACCAAAATAAAACTCGATTAACAAATTTTAGGCATTTGATTGAAATTGAAAAAGTAAACTCAAAAGTCAAAATAAAATTTTGTTATATTAAAAAAAAAAAGATAAACAGGTTGACCCGAGAACCCATATACCAACCCAAACACGACCCGTGAAATTAACGTATTGGTGGATCAAAAAACTCAATCCTAACCTGTTTATCTTCGTATCGAGTTCGTATCATGCTTCGTGTCCTGTTGCAATTGCCACCCCTAAAGAAAACCTTGTGCCTAAAATCAGTGACATTTTGCCTCATTTGATGTAATATATTTGATTTTGAATTCAACTAATGATAAAAAAGATCAATCTCTTTTAGAGATTCGTTGTTTGTTTCCCGGACATAATGTAGGGGACATTAACTTTTACCTCATAAATGCTTATCAAGTCATACCTTACTGGATAAACTTATATGGATTCAAATATTTGGTAGTTCATGTATCATTGAACCATTTATTAAACAGATAAACTATAATCCCACAACAACTAGACATGAACCTTTTTTTCTTAAAGGATTCTTTTAGAAACTAATATAATATGGTTACACATATTCCATAACCATGGTACAGATAACACATATGTTAGAATCTCACATTCACTAGTGGACTAAACTTAAACCATTTATCTTTAATGACTCCTTTAAATCCACTAAACTTGAACCATTTCCTTTCCTGTTAACAACTCCTTTAAAAGATAATCTATTAGGTTCCACATACTCAATATCCCATACACTAGTTGACCATTAATCTGTTCTTACAAAAACACATCAAACAAATATTAGAATCTTAAATTAGCTAGACCTAAGCCATTTCAAGGGATCTATGGAAGTGTAACCTATATTCTCACAATATCAATGTTTTTACACATTCTAGAATTTTCAAGAAAACACATTACTAAAGACAGATGATCCATGCTAACTAGAACTACACAAAATAGTTATTCAAGTCTACCAGTTATTCTTTATTATCTGCATTAAAATACCAACATTTCAAATATTTCAAACACTTTGTTTCTGTCCCAAATTCTCATCTTTCTGATCCCCTACACTTTCACTACCTTCTTTCACTTCGACTTCTCCGACCGAACGACTTCCCTCTGTGTTTCCTGATTTTATCTCCACAGCAGTTCCATTTTCTGAAAGTCGAACGGTGTCCGTAGATTTGACATCATCGATCTTTAACGGCTCGGATCCAACGGTTGCTTTGATTTCCTTGCATCGGGAGATCACTTGCTCGAGCTCGTCGTGTAGATTCAAGGCTTCGAAGAGGAGTATATCATCGTCGGTTGTCGTTTCCGCTATTCTTTGAATCAAAGGCAGCGATTCCTTGCACTTTTCCAACATGCTCACCGTTAGCTCGTCCTGTAAACCGTGTGAATTGCGGATTAGTATTATTTCAAGATACGTTGCCATTTGCATAAACTTTGGTGTTTAAATGCAATGGTGACACTACAATTCTTTACACTGACAAAAAAACCAAGCGAACCCAATAAATCCAACCTCTTAATCGCTAAGAGGTGAATCTTGTTTGGCCAAAAAAAAGATTTGCCTTTTAATGGGTCTAAACCCTCCGAATGATTTTGTATTTTGGGCCATCCTTAACCATTCAACACCGTAATTTCATTTTAAACAAATACCAAACAACCATATTTCATTTTTGCACTTATATCATAAGAGCCTCATAATCATTCTGACCACTTAATCATCATCCACTAAACCATTCAGCAATTGCCAATATGCACACCAAATATGTCTAAATATCTTGTACCAAACAATTTGTAATCACATGTGAAAGTGTTATAATTAGTTGATATAACATTTTTGGGCGTCCCATCAAGTTATTTATTTTTGAAAAAAGGGTCTTAATCCTATAAAAAGACATGTTTATGCAATAAAAAAGTAATATTGCACTTCATTTCAAAAGCGTACTAAAAAACTTGTTCAGACGTCCAAAACGTTATATCAACTTTAATGCAAGTGAGCAAGTCTGTAAGACTTCTGCATAGTATGTATAATTGTACAACCCGTGTATAGCAGTCCACTAAGACATTTAGATAAAACCAAACAAACCCAGTAAATCTCATGGAGAGATGATGTCATTGGTCAGGGCGGGATACATGCAGGCGTGTCCTCTATCTCAAGATATAGATTAACTTCTGAAATACCACCAAAATACTTACGTTAATTGGTATTGGCTCCACGCCCGAATCAAGTATGCTCGATAGAAGGTCGAGGCTGTTTCGACTAACCACCAACAATTCTTTCTTTTGTTCCGCTGATTGGCCACCGTAGCTATATGGAGGGATATCATCTTCTAAACCCATTAAGTCCATATCGGGCAACGGGCGGGGTGAAAGAGGTTGTTGATAAACCAAAGAGTCCATTGTTTCATACAAAGGACCGGAGTTTCCTCCCCGGGACCCTGTAGGTATCCGGTCGGTCTTCAGGCTCTGCAATGTAAATGCATACTTTATTATCAAAAAAGCTAATGTTTCAATAAGCTCTGTATTTTTTTTTCACTTTTTTTGGTTATGCACTTTATATGTTACAAAAATGACCAAGAACTCCTTGGATTTGAATCCAGGCACTGCCAAAGCCCTTTTGGCGATGGAGGTTCACCTGCTATCACTCCAAGCCATCCGTGGTAGACAAAAAATTAGATGGTGCACGTATGTTGGCCCGGATACCCATGGTTATCCAAGGCCCTTACATTGTCATCTAGCTTATCTGCTAGTTCTGAATCATAATGTTTTTAATTGGGTACCCAGATGGTCATTTGGTTTTTTAACATTCGACTCAAGGAAATTGCATGCAAAATGCATGAAAATTCTCATTCCTAGATGAATACGGAATACGTATACATAAAAAGATATGAAACTATGGTACGCGGTTAGGACTAGCAAGGGTGGGTTAGGCAAGTGAAAGAATTGGGAAAGGCTCTAATTTGACATGGGTAGTTTAATAATTTAACTATCTTGTCCCATCTCCCTTATTTTTGTCTCATCTATCTCGGTTGGATAAAAGAACGATACGTTTGTCCCACTCAATTTTATCTTCTCCTAGTACAATACAAAAACTTATTGGCTTACATTTAGCGCGATATTAGACCACAACATGACAGAACCTGGGTAGGACAAAAAATGTATATTTTTTCTATCTTGAATAAAATAGATGGAACAAAAGTGAGACAAAAATGTATTTATCCCTTTAAGACCACTGGGATTTTTCAGGCTGTCCTCCATGGAATTAGTAGATGTGGATGCAAGCTCGTATGAACACCCATGGTTACCGAAGAATGGTCACGGAGAAGGGACAAGATTGGTAAATTACCAAACTAATGCCAATTAAAACCCTAAAACCTTTCGAAATTCTCTCAACTACCTACCACACTTTCAGCTATGTATGCATACGAAACACACATCATAACAAAACAAAAACAAGCTCCTAACTACAAAAGGACATACAAGAGTGGAATCTTCACAAATCTATCCATACATACTTGGCAACAAAAGATGTAAGTACATGATAAGATTGTATAGCTCCACTACCATACCACTCTTTCATGCATAACCATAACATCCAACATCATGATTTTCATCTTCCCATATTCCATAAAAACCAATCAAGAAGCTCAACATCTTGCAAATAAAGCCTCAAATCATATCAAAATTTTAACTTTTCCAATGTTCTTTAACTTTCTACCTCTTCCCTCCAATCCTACCCTCTTGTCTTGACATAGACAAGAACTTGACTTGGCATGGGCATACCATATCCCCAACTCCCCATACCAACAACTCAACATACCCATGCCAGCAAAAACAACCGCCCCTGCCACCAACAGCAACTAGGCATATGCCCCTGCCACCAATCGCATCCGGGCATGCCCCTGCCAGAAATAACAACCGGACGTCCCCCTGGCAGCACAACAACCCAACATGACCCTAGCCGGTTGCTATTCCTCGCAAGGGCATGTCAGGTTGTTGTTGTGCCTAACTATTGTTCCTAACATGCTTTGGGCATGCCCATATGATGTTGCTGTCAGGGACATGTCCTGTTGCTGTTAGCATGGGCATGCCCAATTGCCATCCGGGACATGTCCTGTTAGCATGGGCATGCCCAGATGTTGTTCTTAGCAGAATAGCAACCGGGCATGCCCATGACAGCTGCAGCAACGCCAAACATGCCCATGACAGCTGCAGCAATTGGGCATTCCCTGAAATAGCAACCGGGCATGCCCATGCCTGAAATAGCAACCGGGCATGCCCGGTTCCTACCAGACCCTACCCAATTACTATATAAAGACACAAAACAAAAAAGCTCAAAAGAAAGAAATTTGACAAAAAGAAAGATGGTTCACCCACCAAGTGTGTTTGGCGGAAAACCGGCAAATACATAAGCTCCTCAGACTCACCCCACGACCTAATCATCTCCACCGCCTTCCTCCGGTTCCGTCCATCCGTCCGATCATCCTTCACCATCGCCACCATATCCTCCAACACCTTCTCCGACGCCACCTCCGAGAACACCTTATCGCAGTTCGACGTACACGTCTCCAACAAATCAAGGCTCAGCCGTTGACCAACCACGTTCTTCCCCAAACCAATCTTCTTCTTGATCGCCTTCACGACCTCCGTACCGTTAAGCTCCTCGCCGTTAATCATGGCACAGATTCTCAAATTCAGCCCCCAATTCGGCTCCTCCATCGTCTCCAGCGTCGCTTCGTCGACGATCTTGGACTCCGGCGTCGGAGCTTGGAGGATTTCTTTGACCTTGGTGCCGACGAGACGGCTCACGTTAGCACCACCGGTGATCAATCGCTCGCCGAAGGAGGAGGATGCGAGCTTCAATTTGTCGAGCTTGTCCATGGTGGTCAGAAATTGGAATTGAGAGAAGAAGCCCTAGAATGAATAGAAAGGGTTTGAGTGTGGAAGGTAAAGTGAAAAACTGAAAATGGTGTTGTGTGTGTATAGAGATAGATATAGGAATGTGTGTATGTATAGGTTGGTGTGTGTGTGTGTGGCGGTTTATTTGCAGGCCGTCAGATTGTGGTGGATCAAGTGATGTGTTGTCGGTCTACGCCACCATATGTGAATTACTATAATAATATTGTTTTTCTTTTTTTAACTAAAATATAAAAATACATTATTGAAGATTTTTCTTTGATAACAACCCAACCTTCTGACTTTTAGATATAAGACTAAGGTGGCATTTGGTTCGCTGGAATGTTTTTTATGGAATTGGAATTTGTTAGGAATTTGAATCCAATTTCATGTTATATTTGGTTGGCAGGAAATGGAATTGAAATCCAATTCCATGATCTATTTGGTTGGCAGAAATGTCTCAAGAATTGGAATTCAGATATACAAAATGACAAAATTACCCTTCTTTTATATTTAGTTTTTTTTTAGTTTGTTTTATAATTAAGCCATTACCATTAAGCCATTACCATGTATTAAGTCATTACCATTAAGCCATTATCATGTATATATCCAAACCACCATCAAGCCATTACCATGTATGTATCAAAATTAGCAGAAAACAACATCAAATCAGAAATTTCAAACAAGTGAATTTAGAACCCAAAATCAAAGACATCAAAAATCAAACCAATAATTTCACAACCCAAAATCAAATCAGATAGGAGAAAGAGAAGGCAACCAGCGACGATGAAGAGAAGAAGAGCAAGTAGATGTTTGAGAAGAAGGGATGGTCGATGATGGGAGGGTTTTGAAGGTCGGCGGCTGGACAGCCGGCGATTGACGGTGGTCGACGGGAGGGAGGTTGGACAAGCGGCGGTCGACGGTGGTCGACGGGAGGGAGGTTGGACAGGCGGTGGTCGACGGGAGGGAGGCTGGACAGGCGGCAGTCGACGGTCGTCGACGGCAACAGAAGCGAAAGGAGAGACGGGAGGGTGGCGGTCGACGGTCGTCGACGAGAGGGCGGCGGTCGGTCGTCGACGACTGCAAGGAAAGGGTGAGGGGATGGAGGATGAAGACGAGAGAGAAAGAGGATGGAGGCCATGTTTTGTTTAACCCTAATAAAAGGGTGGAGGGTGTAATGGTAATTGTCACATTCCAATCTCAAGGGATTTTAAAATCCCTCCTTCCCTTGAAGGATTTCACATTCCATCAGTTGAGGGATTTAAATCCCATCTTCAATTCCAATTCCAATATCTAAATCTAACCAAACATGGGATTGCTAGGGAATTGGATTCCAATTCCTAGGAATTCCCAAGGAATCCCTCCAACCAAACAGCCTCTAAAGTAATGGGTTTTTTTAAAGGGTTTAGTTCCCCAAAATATATCCAACTTGTCATTTTCATTATTGTATGTATTGTACTTCAAAAACTACCATTTAACATACTGAAGTTTTAAAATTTTGCTATTGTATGTATTGCCACCTTCAATAGCAAATCACCCACTTTTTTAGCAGGTTTGGTCCCTGAGTTTTATTAAATCCTACGATTTTGGTCCCCACGTCGCCACCACCACTTTCCTGCACCGCCTGCCGCCGCACCATCATCACCGGAACCACCACCGCCCACTATCACCGTAACCACCATCATCACCGGAACCACCACCAGCACCGTAACCACCATCGCCACCATCGCCGGCCACCATCATCACCGGAACCACCATCGCCCACCATCACCGTAACCACCATCGTCGAACACCATCATCACCGGAACCACCACCATCACCTTAACCACCGTCGTCACCATCGCCGCCCACCATCGCCGACCGCCACCATCACCGCACCACCATCGCTGGTGTAACAACTCAAATTTTACTTTTGCCATTTTTAACGAGAAATAAACGGAAATGAAATAAAAGTAACCATTACAGCGGAAATTGTCCAAAAACGTAAAATTTATTTATTATTATTATTATTCTTTTAGAATCAAAGGTTTAAGTTTCAACCAAAAGGTACTAACCAATTCCTCAAACAAGGTTCATCACAAATATCTGTTTGAAAACATCAAAACATATTCTAAAGTTTAACGGTATTATAAATCCAAGTGAACTGAGCCTTGAGCATGATCAGAACTTCAAGCTTTTCCCTTCCCTTTGTCCTTTCCAGACGGACCTGCATCTAAGGGGAAAAGAACACAACGGGGTAAACTTTCGCTTAGTGAGCACACACCACAAACACATAACAATATTATACAAACTATTGCGCATATGAGAACTAGGCATGCTATCACTAATGGCCTTACGGTACACGCCGGTAAGAACCACACACATACTGATATCAGTTAACACAAGGACTATACCCACGGTGGCCACCACCACTACAATGAGTACGTCATCACACAACATGCTAGTCTCATACCATATATGCATCACATACAAGTTGTACATAAAGCCACGTATAAGGGATAATGTACTCACCTTGGTTCGCTTCACAATAATTAAGATCAACTCACCACACGGTTGTATAACAATCACCTATATATCACATTATAGCAAAGCACACATGAATATCATTCATAACGACACCTTAAGGCTCATGACCGAGCACTCAAGGCTCATAACTAACACACTTAGTCTAGACCTGAACTAGACTCTCTAGAAAGGTAGGTAATTCAATTACGAACCCAACGGTCTTTACGGTATCAAAATCGGAGCTAAGACGCGAAAGTTACGGCCAAAACAGTTTTTCCACACAAAACAGAGGCTAGCGATCGCTAGGCTGGTAGCTAGCGATAGCTAGCTATTTTTTCCCCACTTCCTGTTCGAGTTCGCGATCATCAGGTGGTCGCTAGCCCTCATTTTCCATGGCTAGCGATCGCTAGCTTCATCACCTAGCGATCGCTAGGTGCTGAAATTCAGCACGAACCCAAAATCGAGTTTTCATCTTTTTGGCATAACTTTTGCATCCCAAACCCAATTCGACCGATTCGAAAAGCCATGGTTTCGTATTTCCAGGCTCTACAATACTACTACAATGAAAATAGGACCAACCTAACACAAATACTCAATTGGTGATCCAAAGATCACCAATTTCCTTAACATTCGACCAAAACCCTAACTATGATCCAAACTTGATATTCGACAACAACAAAGGAAAATTGATGATTACCTGAAGTTAGATACTTAGTTCCAACGGTAAAACAACAACCGATGGCACCACGTAGACACAATTTCACCCCAAACACCAAAACCCTTTGAAGTCTTTCAAGCCCTTTTTCTCTTCTCTCAAGATTGACAAATGATCAAAAGTGAAGGGTTTGATCATCCAATCCCCTATATATACACTTACACATAACACCCTCCACTTTCTATATTTACAAGCAAGTCCCCCTACCTGAAATTACATAAATGACACCAAACCTTACCAACTTAACGAAAGAGAAGTTAAAACTTAACTGAATGGGAACGGGGTGTTACAACTCTCCCCCACTTACCAAGATTTCGTCCCCGAAATCGGTCACGCTTGGAAAAGTTCCGGATGATTCGCCCTCATCTCAGCCTATGGCTCCCACGTCCACTCTGACCCTTTCCGATGCTCCCACTGAACTTTCACCAACCCAATCTCCTTGTTGCGCAAGGATTTCGTCTTCCGTTCCAAGATAGCAATCGGCCTTTCCACGTAGTTAAGTCGTTCATTAACTTGAATATCATCTAATGGAATGTGAGCCGATTCATCCGCCAAACATTTTCGTAACTGGGACACATGGAAAGTGTCATGTATCAAACTGAGCTCTGGTGGTAGCTCAAGTCGATACGCCACTTTACCCACACGTGCCACCACTTTGAATGGTCCAATGAATCTAGGGCCGAGCTTGCCCCTCTTCCGGAATCGGATCACCCCCTTCCAAGGCGACACTTTTAACAACACTTTATCACCCATACTGAACTCCAAGTCTGATCTCCGCTTATCAGCGTAGCTTTTCTGACGACTTTGAGCTGTCTTCAAACGTTCTCGAATTAATTCTATGCTCTCAGTTGTCTTCTGAACTATCTCGGTACTACCCAACTCCCGTTGGCCCACCTCTCCCCAACATACCGGAGTCCTACACCTCCTCCCATAAAGCATCTCATATGGAGGCATGCCAATGCTAGCATGGAAGCTGTTGTTGTACGAAAACTCGGCCAACGGTAGATAGGTATCCCAACTACCACCAAAATCTAACACACAGGCTCTCAACATGTCCTCCAAGGTCTGAATCGTTCTCTCACTTTGACCGTCGGTTTGAGGATGGAATGCTGTACTAAGTTGCAGTTTCGTCCCCAAATCCTCATGGAACTTACTCCAAAACCGTGACGTAAACCGAACATCCCGATCAGAAATGATAGTGACCGGAACGCCATGTCTAGCCACGATCTCCTTAACATAAATATCAGCCAACTTTTCCGACGAAGAGCTCTCATTAATAGCAATAAAATGAGCGCTCTTAGTTAAACGATCCACAATAACCCAGATAGCATCCACATTTCTGGAAGTACGAGGTAACTTAGTGATTAAGTCCATCGTAATGTGCTCCCACTTCCAAACAGGTATATCCAAAGGTTGCAACTTCCCATGAGGTCTTTGGTGCTCTGCCTTAACCCTCAAACAGGTTAAGCACTTCTCCACATAACGGGCCACATCCCGCTTCATTCCTGGCCACCAATAATCGGTCTTCAAATCCCGATACATCTTGGTAGCTCCCGGATGAATAGAAAACTTGGACTTATGAGCCTCGTCCAGGAGTGTCTGCCTCGCCTCACATGACACCGGCACCCACACTCGACCCGAACGAGTCAATAACCCTCTACTATCAGTCACCAACTGGACCAGTTGACCCTTAATCCTCTCTTTCTTTTGATTCTCCTCCTTCACTGCTTCAAACTGCGAGCTCTTTATTAACTCTATCAACGAAGTGGTCACTGTCAATCCCATCAATGGCACCCGCAACACATCACCATGAGCCTTTCGACTCAACGCGTCCGCCACCACATTGGCCTTGCCTGGATGGTATAGGATCTCGCAGTCATAATCCTTTACCACATCTAACCACCGGCGTTGTCTCATGTTCAGATTTTGCTGATCGAGAAAATATCGCAAACTCTTATGGTCAGTGTAAATGGTACACTTTACACCATAGAGGTAATGTCTCCACAACTTCAAAGCAAAAACCACCGCCGCTAATTCCAAGTCGTGAGTCGGATAATTTACCTCATGCGTTTTTAGCTGACGGGACGCATAGGCTATTACCTTCCCACGTTGCATTAACACGCAGCCTAACCCGTGATAAGAAGCATCACAGTAGACTGTCATGTCATCAACCCCTTCCGGTAGCGTCAAAACCGGCGCTTCACACAATTTCCCACGCAACAACTCAAAAGCTTTTTGTTGCTCCTCGCCCCACACAAACTTCACATTCTTTCGAGTTAGCCTCGTCAAAGGCACCGCTATCTTAGAGAAATCCTGAATAAACCGTCGGTAATAACCGGCTAATCCCAGGAAACTCCGAATCTCTGTGGGAGTCTTTGGAACCTCCCATTTCATCACCGCTTCAATCTTTGCCGGATCCACCTTGATGCCTTCCCGATTAACAAGATGCCCTAAAAATTGGACCTCTTGTAACCAGAAATCGCATTTAGAGAACTTAGCGTACAACCGCTCCCGTCGCAAGGTCTCTAGTACCTCGATCAAATGTATCACATGATCTTCCTTCGTCTTGGAGTAAATCAGTATATCGTCTATGAATACGATTACCGACTTATCCAACATAGGCCTACAGACCCGATTCATCAGGTCCATAAACACCGCCGGCGCGTTTGTCAACCCGAACGGCATCACCACGAACTCGAAGTGTCCGTACCTCGTTCTAAATGCTGTCTTCTGCACGTCCTCTTCCCTCACCTTCACTTGATGGTACCCAGATCGAAGATCTATCTTTGAGAACCACGCAGCTCCTTGAAGTTGATCAAAGAGATCATCGATCCTCGGTAGCGGGTATCGATTTTTCACTGTAAGCTTATTGAGCTCACGATAATCGATGCACATCCGCATCGAGCCATCCTTCTTCTTCACAAAGAGAATAGGGGCTCCCCAAGGTGAACTACTTGGGCGTATAAACCCCTTGCCCAACAACTCTTCAAGTTGGTTCGACAACTCCTGCATTTCTGGAGGTGCTAAACGATAGGGAGCTTTAGCCAGTGGCGCCGCCCCCGGAATCAGGTCGATCCCGAACTCCACTTGACGCTCCGGAGGAACTCCCGGTAAATCTTCCGGAAAGACATCCGGGAAGTCCCTTACAACCGGAACATCGGCCACCGTTTTCCTCTTTTTCTCCCCCGCAATCTCTGCCACGTACACAAGGTAGCTCATGCCTCCCCCTTTCACGTACCGCCTTGCCTTAGCCAAAGAGCACGTCCTTGGCGGTCGTTTCATGCCGTTGCCGGTGATGATCAAGTTCCCCCCACTAGGATTCCTGATCTTCACTCTTTGTCCCTCACAATCGAACCACGCCCCATGACGACCCAACCAACTCATCCCCAACACTACATTTATTTCTTTCATAGGAATGGGTATAAGATCGACACGAAACCTTACCCCTCCCAATTCTATTATATTTCCTCTATATATATTTCTAACTATTACACTCTTCTCATAAGCTATTTCTACCTCTAAAGGCTCATCTAATCTACCCATTACATTAGAAAAACCCTTACAAAAAGAAGTGGAAACAAAACTTTTGCTAGCTCCCGTATCAAACAGAACTAAAGCTGGTTTTGAGTTTACGGGAAATATACCTGTCACCACTTCAGGCTCCACCTTTGCTTCCTCCGCAATCAGCTGAAAGACCCTCGCACGGCCTTTCGGGATCTCCACCTTTTTCGCCGGACCGGCCTCAATCGCCTTCAAAGGCGCCACTCCAGATAATTGGGTAGATGCAGCTGCGTTCGGGCACTCGTGAGCAAAATGACCAGGCTGAAAACACCTGAAACACAATCTGGCCGCAACCCTGCAGTCCCGGCTCAAGTGACCTGTTTTCCCGCACTTGTAGCACGTAATAAGACTCGGCCTACACTCGCCCGGATGATTCCGGCCACACTTGGAGCACTTAGGATACTCCCTTTTCCCCTCCGATCTTTGCACCATCCCCTTGAACTTCTTGTTTGAGTGGACCTGACTGTGCTCCTCCTTCTTGCGTTTCCCTTGGCGCTCTAACTCAATTTCCCTTAATCGGGCCTTTTCGAACATCTGCTGAAAGTTCGTACAATTAGTCATCAGTACAAACTCCCGAATTTCAGCTTTGAGCATCTGCCCATAACGATACATCTTCATGGTCTCATCCGCCACATAGTTTGGGCAAAAACGAGACTTCTCCAGAAATTTCTCAGTAATCTCTCTCACCGACTCGGTAGTCTGCTTCATGTAGAGAAACTCGTTAGTAAGCCTCTCTATCTCCACCTGCGGTTCAAACTCCGCTTTGAACAACCCCTTGAACTCCTCCCAAGTCATGGCTTCTACTTGCTCCGGAGTTCTAGAACTACACACCACATTCCACCAATCCTTCGCCGCCTTCCTCAACAAGTTCGCAGCGAAACGAACTTTCACCTCAGCGGAACTGAAATTGGTGAGAAACGCCCCTTCCACTTCCGAGACCCATCTAGAAGAGATGACGGGATCCTTCTCTCCCAAAAAGTTCGGCGGTTGACACGCCATGAAGTCTTTGAAGGTCACATTTCGGGTGTGCCCCGATTGTGAGCTTCCCGCCCCACTCACTCGCCCCCCAGTCGCAGTCTGCACTTGCTGCGTTACCAACTCTGTCATCTCCCTCTTCATCTGATCGAAAAGCCCTGGCAATAAACTGTGCAACACCTCCCCCACTTGAGATGCTATCACATCTCTCAAGTCAGGGATTTCCTGATCCTCCCCACCAGTAGATTCAATGCCTCTCCGAGTAGTCACCATACTGATTCAAGTAACAAACACCATTAAGTACCACACCTAGCACTTAGTCTCTAACACGCTCATCACTCAAGTTATTACTTTATCCCAAATAGGTTCATACAACCTATCCTATCATGCTACTATCCCATCCATCCTTGTTAGTTCATAGGTGTCCCCTGTAACTTCGCCAAGTCCCGACATGCACAATATAATTGTAACGATATGGGCCCTTATATCATTATAATTATACCCTACATATCTAGGCTCAACGTTGTCACCAAAGGTCCTAATCCCTAATTTCGGTTTACCCCACAACGACCCGCATACACAAGGCAACATCCTATCTATTAAGCATAAGAGTTACCCTACACTTTCCTACCTGTTAGTAATTATGTGCAAAAGTTGACAAACCAGTGATTATGCATCCAATGTTATAAGACACTTGAGGGTCACACCTGTGAGGATCTGTAAATCAAATAAGATAAAATCCCAGTTTGGAGAGATTGGGTTTATAATAGTTAGTTATAAACCAGTTGGGTATTTTATGTAAGAAAACCCAAAGATAAAGGTTTGAAATGAACTATATATATTTATTAGGGGAATAAATATATATATAGATTTATTGATTAATAAATTATGTATTTATTGAGATTAAATATATAATAGATTATTAATTAATAAAAGATAATTATCAGATTTAATGGAGATTCTTTTCTTTAGGAGAAAGAAAAGATTATTTCCATAAGATAATTATAAGGAAACTGGTTATATGGAAACTTCTCCATATAAATATAGGCCTAGGGCTTATCAGTTATTCATTCATTCAATTAAGCCATCAAACCAGAAAAAACTCTCTCTCTCTCTCTCTCTCTCCTAAATTCCGGCGTCAACCACCAGCACCGCAGCCAGCTCGCGCCGCAAAGGTGGTACTCGCGCCGCGAAGTTCACACGTGACAGCCTGTTTCGTGATCTCGGGATTTTAGCCAGCTAGAGGGTAATTTGTCTGATCGTTTACGGGTGGATCAAGCTCGAGCAATCCGGGTAACAAACCTAAACCTTTAGTTGTTAAATAAAACTGAACGATTAAGATCTGTGAATTTTAGGGTTTTTAATTCTTAGCTTCCGCAATAATTAAACCAGTTAGGTTTGATTTAGTCTAAACCTTTTGGGTCAGTTTGATCATTAGGTTTAACTGTGTATCTCTTCCAGTTAGGATTAAGATCCACATTGATCCTTGTGTCAGATCGATGCGAGGGATCCCAATAAAACCCAACACTACCGCTATAGTGGTCATGCACAAATAGCATTTAAATTTTATCTAACACAACTTCCACACCACAAATTAAGTAATCACAATCAATCATGCTTACACATCACCACAATAACACGCTATTAGCAATCCAATAACAAAATCATCAATGTAGACTATTAAACAAAGTGCTCACCCGACTTGCCGTTCCGATCCTTGGCTCAGTTCACACCCCATTATACAAAATATCAAATTTTGATGGTTACTTGTTTTGAAAACACGAACACTTGGGTTTAAGTTCAAGCACTCACCTCGTGTGAATGCCTGAATCCCTCAAACCAAGGCTCTGATACCAATTGTAACAACTCAAATTTTACTTTTGCCATTTTTAACGAGAAATAAACGGAAATGAAATAAAAGTAACCATTACAGCGGAAATTGTCCAAAAACATAAAATTTATTTATTATTATTATTATTCTTTTAGAATCAAAGGTTTAAGTTTCAACCAAAAGGTACTAACCAATTCCTCAAACAAGGTTCATCACAAATATCTGTTTGAAAACATCAAAACATAATCTAAAGTTTAATGGTATTATAAATCCAAGTGAACTGAGCCTTGAGCATGATCAGAACTTCAAGCTTTTCCCTTCCCTTTGTCCTTTCCAGACGGACCTGCATCTAAGGGGAAAAGAACACAACGGGGTAAGCTTTCGCTTAGTGAGCACACACCACAAACACATAACAATATTATACAAACTATTGCGCATATGAGAACTAGGCATGCTATCACTAATGGCCTTACGGTACACGCCGGTAAGAACCACACACATACTGATATCAGTTAACACAAGGACTATACCCACGGTGGCCACCACCACTACAATGAGTACGTCATCACACAACATGCTAGTCTCATACCATATATGCATCACATACAAGTTGTACATAAAGCCACGTATAAGGGATAATGTACTCACCTTGGTTCGCTTCACAATAATTAAGATCAACTCACCACACGGTTGTATAACAATCACCTATATATCACATTATAGCAAAGCACACATGAATATCATTCATAACGACACCTTAAGGCTCATGACCGAGCACTCAAGGCTCATAACTAACACACTTAGTCTAGACCTGAACTAGACTCTCTAGAAAGGTAGGTAATTCAATTACGAACCCAACGGTCTTTACGGTATCAAAATCGGAGCTAAGACGCGAAAGTTACGGCCAAAACAGTTTTTCCACACAAAACAGAGGCTAGCGATCGCTAGGCTGGTAGCTAGCGATCGCTAGCTATTTTTTCCCCACTTCCTGTTCGAGTTCGCGATCATCAGGTGGTCGCTAGCCCTCATTTTCCATGGCTAGCGATCGCTAGCTTCATCACCTAGCGATCGCTAGGTGCTGAAATTCAGCACGAACCCAAAATCGAGTTTTCATCTTTTTGGCATAACTTTTGCATCCCAAACCCAATTCGACCGATTCGAAAAGCCATGGTTTCGTATTTCCAGGCTCTACAATACTACTACAATGAAAATAGGACCAACCTAACACAAATACTCAATTGGTGATCCAAAGATCACCAATTTCCTTAACATTCGACCAAAACCCTAACTATGATCCAAACTTGATATTCGACAACAACAAAGGAAAATTGATGATTACCTGAAGTTAGATACTTAGTTCCAACGGTAAAACAACAACCGATGGCACCACGTAGACACAATTTCACCCCAAACACCAAAACCCTTTGAAGTCTTTCAAGCCCTTTTTCTCTTCTCTCAAGATTGACAAATGATCAAAAGTGAAGGGTTTGATCATCCAATCCCCTATATATACACTTACACATAACACCCTCCACTTTCTATATTTACAAGCAAGTCCCCCTACCTGAAATTACATAAATGACACCAAACCTTACCAACTTAACGAAAGAGAAGTTAAAACTTAACTGAATGGGAACGGGGTGTTACAGCTGGCCACCATCATTACCAGAACCACCACCGTCGACCAACACCGTAACCACCATCGCCCACCATCACCGTAACCACCATCGCACACCATCGCCGGATAAGATGACCGAACTTCGCTAGAGAAGATGGTCGGAGTTCGCCGGAGAAGATGACTGGTGCGGCAGAAGGAGGTGGTGGTGCGGCGGTAGGCGGCAGAGGTAGGTGGTGGTGTGAGTTTGGGACCAAATTCGTAATATTTGAGAGATCTTAGGGGCCAAATCAGTAAATTATTTTAATATTTTAGAATTAAAAAAAATCAAAAATCAAAAAAATAACCTGCAACCTGTTTAGTAGGTCACCCAATACATACAATAGCAAAAATTTGAAACTTTAGTATATTAAATGGTAGTTTTCAAAGTTGCATACATACAATAGCAAAATGTGACAAGTTGGATACATTTTGGAGAACTAAACCCTTTTTGAAAAGCAAACTTTTATACCAAAACATAAACCCAAAGTTACAACACAAGGAGCATCAAACAAGAAGGATCCAAACCAGACGAAAACACAAGACCCCACCCTCCACCTCACTAAACCAAAGCACTCTACACACAGCCCCTACACCAAAAATACAAGAACAAAAAAAACAGACCCATTGCAGTTTGTGAGCTGCAAACAGCAGCAAGCCAACCTGTAAATAGACAGCTTCTAAACTAACACCTCAGGCTCTCGAATCGGCACACCTTTTACCGCAAGAGGTTCCTTATCTCGAGATTAAAATAGGATCCGAGAACCACATATTCCAATCTATTTTTCTGTCTCCAATTCGGCTAGAGATCCAATCATAACACTTACATTGAAACTCAAAAAAATGGTCCTCAATTTTTGTGGTTATCATGTGAAAGTGAACCTATTATGGGGAGATCATGATATTTATCTCATCTTTAGTTCTATGTTTTTTACACAATGTGAAAATATTTTCATACTTCTTGGGATTTAAAAATTTACATAATACAAGGTATCTAATTTATTTTTACCAAAACTAAAAAACTTCTACATGAAGTTTATATCATCTACAAAACTAGAGGCATATAAAAAGTTCATTTCAATTACTAAAATTGAAAAGGTATGAAACTCAATACATTTTCTCCAATTTAGTTATCAGTTTTAATTTTTTTCTAAAAGTGGTTATCTATTTTTTTCAAGCTATTTAAAACCAACCATGTTAGGACCATTTGGTTTCTATCGCCTTTTGCTCTTAAAAAGTTCAAAACGTTTTTACTTTGTGTCTTTGTCTATAGTTGTGATTATTTGATGAAAAGTTAAAGACAACCATTTTATATATTGGTTTGAAAGAGGATAGAAAGCACACGCATTAATAAGCATAAGCCTCTTGAAATAATAAAATATGTGATAGGAATACATGATCTTTTGGGGATGAATTGCCATTGTTAATGTGGAAGCCATTTTAGGGTTAAATCAATTATTTTATGGGCAGAAAAAACATGTTTCTTTAAGCAAAGAGTCTTTTTCCTCTCATCTTTTCACGATATTTATTGAAAAGGATTCGTCAATTATAAACTTCGTTTCCAAACCTTTAATTTACATCGAAAGACGTATCATGTCAACTCTTGAATGATTTCACAAATATCTTATCGTGGTTTTTCTGCTTTTATGTCATATCACCTGTTATAAAAATCCAGGACCTCATTTCCACACAAAATATGCTTTTATTGTATATGTTTTATGGTGTCGGAAAACTATATTCAATTATGAAGTTTAGTCATATGTTACTAACATAATCCTTGTAGCGAAACATACAAGTAGGTTTCATTTCTTATGTTTTCACCACCAAACATCAATCATGCAATTAGAGATGTTTTTGTTATTTTGGCTAGATTTTTGTAGACGAAATTGATTACAATTGACTTTTGTACAACGATCATGCAATTGAAAGGAGTTATTTACCCTATATATTCTTTTGACTTAAAGCTTTTTAAGTTTTAACCACCAAAAAGGAAAAAATCAAGGATATCCGGAATCCTGCAGGTCTGACATTGCAAGACATATTTTACTTGCGATGTCAGACTTTTCTTACAAAAAGGAGAAAAAATAAAAAATAAAACCGCAAGCAAAAAGTAAAACCATAAGTTACAGTTTTGGAATATGTCAGAATCTCATAGAACCACAAGGAGTAGGTGACGTGGTAGAACTGCAAATCTAGTTGAAAACCGCAATGTACAATTTTCACCAATTTGTTTAAAAATTGATATTTTCATCCTTGTGGTTTCTAAATTACGGTTTCGTTCATGAGATCGAACATATAGTTTACAATAGTGAAAAGCATAACTTTTTTTTTAAGAGAGGTATCCAAGACCACATTGGGCCCAGACTAATCCTCGGCAATTTTTGGGTCGAAGCCCGACTGCTAAAGCATGCAGCCCGGGGTCGAAGCCCCCGTACCTCTAAATGAAAATAGCAATATAAACTAGTGAAAATCGCAATCCGCGGTTTCCCAACTAAGCTTGTGGTTCTACCATGATATCTACTTGCGATTCTACTATGACATCTACTTGTGGTTCTATTGTAACTTGCAGTTTTACTTTTTGACTTGTGGTTTCATTTTTTTCCCTTTTTTGTCAGAAAAGTCTTAACACTTTAAATAAAAGATACGTTGCGGTGTCACGCATGCAAGATTCCGAATATTATGCAAGTTTCTTTTTGGGATGGTTAAAACTTAAAAACCTTTAATCAAAAGGCTATGCAAGTACATAAATACTTATAGGGTCAAGTTTACGTGAGACCAGTAAGACCAAGATTTTACTATTGAAACTTTGCAACAAAATACTCAGAAGGTAAAAAAAATCTGAACATTCACAGCAAAAGCACTGTGAAGGTCACACTTCACAGTGTTTTGTTGTCAAGTTTCAAATGTAAAACCTTGGTCCCATCGATTTCACGAAAAAGTTTGATCTCATATGAACCCAATTTAATACTCAAATTTTAAGATATATAAAAATAGAATTGTTAAAGGGCTTGTAGCCTAGCGGTATTTAATTTGTTGACACGTACTCTCTCCTTTGTGGTTGTAGGTTTGTGCTTCATTGTAAATGTTGTACTAGATTTAAGAGTAGGTTTAACGACTATGGGGCTGTTTACTAACAACTTAATGGGACTTAATAGCTGATTGAGCTTAATCGCACAGACACTTGACATGTTTACTTACAACTTATTGAAAAATATATACTGCTTATTCGCGCAGCCCAAATAGGGCACTTGTCCAGATTAAGCTGGAAACTTTACCTCCATACCCCTTGATTAAAAAATGCTCCTTTTACAAAAACAAGACCCAGCAACTCCTTTCACTCTCTTCTTCTTCAAAGAAATTGCTTCCACTGTAACTCTCATTTTCTTCTTTCTATTCTCTTCCTTCCTCGTCCTATTTCTTCTTCAAGAACTGTAGATGGTAGAAATAGGGCTTTTACAGTAGCGATTGAGGTTGTTTCTGGACAGCAGCGACGGAGAACGGTGGGCAACCGTTGGGTTGTTTTTGGGCAGAAGTGGAGGAACTATGAGCAAGTACCTTATTTGGATGAAATCGAAAGTATAAACAACAATAATCTAAAATACAGGGAAGGGGAACATGCTTTTTGAACCAGATATGAAAGAATCGATCTTGTGCCATCGTCAACCTTGTTCTTCTTTCTTCTTCACTTGCTATATATATATATATATATATATATATATAATATTATCTTCAATAAAGCTCCATAAGGAAAGATGATATGTGGGTTTGTGTAATGATGAACACTACCTTAATTGGGTAAATTTTAAGTGTAGATTAGTTTAAAGTGGAATTGGGTTTACTTATACACATTATTATATTATTTGGTAAATTCTAGAAATTATGTAAATAGGATTTTTTTAGGTTGATTAATCCTTAAATTTTTAATAATTGTGTTTATAAAACAACTTATAATACATAGCTAGGGGTAAATTGGTCATTTCTGACATTCAGACGGTTGATTCAGATAAAAAGGTAAACACTAGTATCAATTTATCTAGACAGACAAATTTATCTATACAGACAAATTTATTCATACAGACAGACAGGATTTGGTAAACAGCCCCTATGTGTTGCCCGTTTATAGAAAAAGATAAAAATAGAAATAACAGTAACATTTATTTTAGAGTTACCAACTTTTTTTAATTAAGAAATGGTTGACTTTTTACACAATTCAAAATGGAAATTCAATTTCAAGTTGAAAAATCAATGTGCAGGTTGAATGCTGTTGGATGTGGATTTCTTACATATATATATTTAAGATAAGATATAAATAAAAGGTTTCCAACTTTTTGGTTCCTTTAATCATGAATTGAGCTTAATTAATTAAGTCAAATTATCATCAAATCAATATTCTATTAAAATCCCCAACAAACCCTGCAACTATATTGACCCACCAATTTAACCCCCTTTCTTCATTTTTGATTTTTCTCATGAATCACTCTTCCAAGTGTGGCGATAATTCATACACCCAGATGGAAATTTCATCTTAAAACCTTAATCTTTTTTGTGGGTTTTGATCCAGATCTGTTTATGTTTATTCGTATACTCCATCGGACTACGAACATTAGGTTTGTTTGTTATCATCTTCAATATCCTTTTTGTCGTTTTATGTATTACTGAATAATTTCATTTCATGTTGTTCGAAACAACAATTCGATCGATTTTCATTAGAACTTGACGATAATCGGTTTGAAATTTTTGTGGGTTTGTGTGAATTTTGCGATTTTAGGATAGTTTGCGAAGTGGGTTTTGTGAATTTCGGACCTTGAAATTGGAACATTCATATGAATTCATGGTTAATTGAAAGAGTAATTCATGAACTTAGATTTGTGTTATGGTTTTTATATGATAATTTGGTGTTATACTGTTATAAGAACTGTTTAGGATCATGGTCTGTTTTGTTGCACTCCAACTGTTCGACGAATTGTCTGAACCGTGCTCAAAGCTCCATCTAACATGCTTTGAGCTATGTAATTATGAGAATTTCTGTTGGATTTTACGTAATTATACATGTCCTTTTTGATCGGATTTCGTAGGTTTGTAGCTTGAGAGGATTAGTTCTTGTGGGCATCGTAAAATTTGCTTGTTTTTCGTCATCTTGATCCTATAAAAAACTCTTAATGATTCTGAGAAAGTGTTATTCACCTGTGAATCGTGTTACCTCCGTGCTAAGATATACTTACTCTGTGGAAAGTTCAGTTGCAAACATGTTTTCCATCACTGTAAGACAAAGGAGAGCTCAACGAGTGGCCCCATTTGTTCCCATTCATTGCGAATAACGTTCAGGATGAATGATACACACTATTCATTATGAATATCCTGTGAATGTCAGGTAGACGTGGCATGCTCACCTTTTCCTCATGGTTCACAACGGAACTTAAGTTTGCAACTGAACCTTCCCCTGATTAAACGTTTCAATTGGTGCATACATGGATTTTGGATGAATCTTTGGAGATTCTCGTTATTTCTTTTAGTAAAAGTTTCTTAACTTTCTTGATTCTGTATGTGTCCTTAATCCTTATGTGAAGAAAGTCTTGGATTTTGATTACTTCCAACTATTTAAGCAGGATAGATGGATGTAGAAAAGGTGTTAAGATGTCTAAGTAACAGCTTTTCTCGCTTCATTCATCTTGTCACATTTGGTGTACCAAAGAACCTGCCATGCCAGAAGGAATACAAAGACGTTGCGAACGTATTGAAGCTTTTTAAACGAGTTATTGATAACATCGATGATGCCCACATACATTCGGATGAAATCTTGTTCAAGGAGTTTGAAGAACTTGATTTAGTTGTAAATGAAGCTAGAGAGTTCATCGAGAACTGGGGCTTTCACATGAGCAAAATTTGCGGGGTGCGTATGTGTGTGTATATATATAACTATATATATAGTATTAGGTTCAAGGGGTGGGTTCAAATGTGAACCACTTTTTGGTTGTGAACGTGAGGACAGTCGAGAGCACGACACGTGGCAGATGACTAAGCGCCACGTCAGATCCACGGCGGATGACTAGGCGCGATTCATGGGAGGGCATTGAATTAAAGAGAGGGACCACACTTAACACCGCCACGTGTCGCGCTCTCGGCTGTCCTCACGTTCACAACCAAAAAGTGGTTCACATTTGAACTTTCCTCTTAGGTTCAAATGAGAAGTGCTAAAAAAATACGAAGTAGAGAAGTGATCTCCATCACTCATTCGGTCAATAAAGGCAGCTTTGACCTTTGCTCTCCGTGAATCGCGTCCAACTGAACTTTGACTAGTCAACTATGATCTCAACCGTATTAATGGTTGAGATCACTTCGCTACTTCGTATTTATATATATATATATATATATATATAGGGGCGGGTTTAAATGAAAACTGAGTTTGGGTTGCGAACATGAGGACAAAGGAGAGCATGACATGTGTTCAGACCTTCACGGGTCGTTCATGTATTATTCATCATGAACAATGTGTCATGCAAGATGAATAATTCAGCATTCATGAGAATAATACACGAATTCATGATGAATAGCAGGCCTTCACACGTCGTGCATGATTATTCATCAGGATAATACAACATTCAGAATGAATAGTACACAATTTATGATGAATAGTGCATGAACATTCACATTCATTATTCGTACAGAGTGTGGACGCCCAGGGACATGTGTCGCAGTCTCCTTTGTCCCTGATTCGGTGGCGAAAACTTGGTTCGCAGTTGAACTTTTCCATATGTGTGTGTGTGTATAATATATATATATATCTTCTTTCTTGCCAATTTATGGTAGATCATATGACATTAATTGTTCCTATACTTGAACTTATTGCCAGATTGTGCAGAGTAGACAAGTTATCTTTAACATTCAAAGCTATTCGATCAAGATTTGTCAAACTATATACCGATCATTGGAATCATCATTGTCTTCAACGTCTACATCAACTTTAGCTGATATTCAGGTATGCAAGAACTTGGAAAAATTTTTCTTGATCGAGCAGTCGAAAATGGTCCAATTTGACAAAACCCGAGAAACAATCTTATGATTTTACTGTTTTCGTAAGGGCAAAATACATCAAAATGTTGTTACCTACTTCCAAATACCCAATATACCCTTGCAAATGGACACTTATTCCAAATACTACCCCCGTACTTTTTCTGGTTTTTTCAAACGTAGGTGAATCTGATGTGGGGTTTCTTTCGAAATGCAATAAAGTTTAGGGTCTGTTTGTTAGCAGCTTAATAAACTTAATGGGACTCGATGATTATTTGGTTAGTTATACATGAATGTTATGTAGTGGCTTAATGATGTAGAAAGTGGCTTATTCAATAAGCTTTTAAGGCAGAGCTTTATGCAGAAAGCTTACTTTTTTCTAAACATGCCCCTCCAATTAAGAAACAAGCTTTTTCCATCTATGGAAAAAAACCCTTCTCAATCTATATAGACAAATTAATCCATACAGACAATTTTATCCATAAAGGACTTAATGGAAAACCAACCAAACAACCCCTTCTTTTGGTTTCTATTTAGTGCAACAAAGAATTTTTTCTTTAATTAATCGATGTAACAAAGTTTCAAAACTTCTTATTTCATAATGTTTTTTTTAATTACATGGATACCCATTTATATAAGCTTGACATCCATGTCATTGGATGTTACAAGATAATCATTTTACAGATCAAAACGGGTACAAAATACGAAATTTTGAGTTTATTTAATAGGAATTTGGAAAGTTAGTTACTTTGATTAACAGTGAAATTCTTTGTTACATAAATAGGAACTAAAGCAAACTTCGTTGCATATTGCTCTTTTTTGTAATGTTGGTCTTATTCATAATGAATACCTACATATTACATCCCTTTTTCAGCACTGTAAGGAGGAATTCGAGAGTTTGAAGATGGATATTACATCGGAAAAGTTAGACAATGCGTTGAATTGCATAAGTGACGGAAAGGTTCCACCGTTAGATCATTTAATCGAAATTGTAGAGCTGCTTCATTTGTCATCAAGTCAAGAACTTATTAAAGAGAGCATTGCAGTGGAAAAGGAGAACGCCAAGGTTAACGAACCGATCGAATTAATCAGATCATGGATCTTGTTTTTCACATACGCGAAACCATGGTGAATCTCGAGAGCTTAAAAGCCGCTAACGGTGTTCGAATCCCTTCGTATTTCATCTGCCCTTTATCGCTGCAACTCATGTTAGATCCCGTTATTGTGGCAACCGGACAAACCTACGAGCGGGATTCCATCCAGAAATGGCTGAATCACGGGCTTATCAGATGCCCGGTAACCCGTCAAACGCTTTCCCATACCAACTTGATCCCGAATTACACCGTCAAAGCTTTGATCGCAAATTGGTGCGATGAAAACCGTGTAAAACTCAACGGAACCTCCGACCATCTCGATGAAACGGAAGATTCAACTTCACGGGATCTCGTCCCAATTGATCCGTCTTTACGGAGTACCCATTTGACACCGAGATCTTCATTCGAAGTCGAAAACGGGTTTGACCGGCAAAAGTCAAACCATCCGTCCCCGGAAGAGTCTTGTAGTCACAGTAGGAGCGGATCGACATCGACAGCCGTTTCGAGCGAACCTTTATGCGAATTATCGTCGGAAATGGCTTCTGATTGCCAGATATCGTCACCGTCCAGTAAAATCTCGGGTTTTTCTCCTTGGCTGCTGGGAAAACATCACAGCTCGAACAGTATGAACGAAATCGTCACCAACGGCGCATCCCGTAACTACCCGAGAACGATATCTCTTCCGATCAACTCGTCACCGAACGATTTAACAACGTCTTCCCACGTCGAACAACTCGTAAATGATCTCCACTCCCCATCGAACGAAACCCAAAAGAAAGCAGCATCGGAATTGCGGTTTCTAGCAAAACACAACATGGAAAACCGCATCATCATCGGAGAATCCGGAGCCATTCAGCCACTCTTATTGCTATTGCACTCGAATTCAAAGCTGACCCAAGAACACGCGGTTACCGCTCTCTTGAATTTATCGATCAACGGAAACATAAAGTCCTTGATTGCTGAATCGGGCGCCGTGGAACCGTTGATCTTCGTTCTCGAAACGGGGAACACGTGCGCGAAAGAGAACGCCGCAGCCGCTTTATTCAGCCTTTCGTTATTAGAAGAATACCGAGTCAAGATCGGTCAGTCCGGTGCGATCAAACCGTTGGTCGACCTTCTAGGGTCTGGTACCCTTCGAGGGAAAAAGACGCTGCGACCGCCTTGTTTAACTTATCGATATTTCACGAGAATAAGGCGCGTATCATTCAGGCGGGGGCTGTGAAGCATCTTGTGGATTTGATGGATCCCGTTACGGAAATGGTCGACAAATCCGTCGCGCTTCTTTCGAATTTGTCCACGATTTCGGAAGGGTGTTTGGCGATTGCGAGAGAAGGCGGGATACCGTTGTTGGTCGAGGTTGTGGAAACGGGTTCTCAACGGGGGAAAGAGAATGCTGCTTCAATACTTTTGCAGCTTTGTCTTAATAGTCCAAAATATTGTCGATTAGTTCTGCAAGAAGGCGCGGTTCCGCCTCTAGTCGCATTGTCGCAATCCGGCACGTCGAGGGCCAAGGAGAAGGTATGCTTTTGGTTTCTACGTCCATTTGTGTGAAGGGCTGCAAATTAGCAGATGCCTGATAAGTTAGTTAATGGCTGTTAAGCTTGCCGCCTTTGGTAAAAACTAGCTGATGAACTAGATGATAGTGTAAAATAACCTAAAAGTACGTGTTTGGGGTATTATTTAAAAAATTATAAGGGGTATAATTGGAAATATTTGGGAAAAAACATCACGCTAGCTTACGTGAAACCAAATGGGGCTTTTTCATTAAGCTCGGTAAGCAGTCTCTATAAGCTTTCAGGGTTATTTTTCACTAATTTTTCTGGTTATACCCCTTATATTGTTGGTCCTTTGGATAAATTTAAATAAGTTTTCAATTTGGAAAATGATCTTCTAAATTTTTTAGCTCAATGACCTTCATCTGACCTGCCCTTGGTTCAAAACAACCTGCTCCAGTTAAAAACTTAGAAATACACTAGTGGGTCGTTTTGCAAAACACGCTTCCGAAGGTCATGAGCTAAATAGACCTATGTTTTCCTATAAATTTTTTAGCACGTCCTTTTGAGTCATTTTACATTATCAATTAGTTTTTACTGAACACAACTAGTTTATCAGCTAGCTTTTACCAAATATTAGCTAGTTTATTAGCCAATAGTTACCAATAGTTTATTAGCCAATAGTTTACTAATCATTAAGCCAAAAAGGAAAATAATTTCACATAGGGAATCCCTTTTCTTGCCTTTATTTACGTTGATTTATTTCTACGCATGTTCTAACGTGTTTACACCGTGCTTAAAATAGGCACAACAACTTCTGAGTCACTTTCGAAGCCAACGCGAGAAAGCTTCTGGGCGAGGGAAATCTTGAAAATCGGAAAATGTTTTATCATTGTTCTGAAACACCCGGCTCGTTTTTTCTTCTATAAAAAGCAATGCATTTGCTGGTCCATTCTCATTTCAGTTCTCTTTCAAGAATGTTTCTAGCTTCATCATTTATCCGAAAAGGTTGAAGATTTGACATCGGACGACTTTGATGGTGGCAATGGTGACGTGAAGTGGACCAACTTTGGGCATGTTGATGTTAGTTTAATCGAGCGTGTTTTTGTTGTTGTTGTTGTTGTTATTATTTATTTTCCTTTTTTTGGATCTTGTGTTGTTTTACCATAGCTTTGTAAAGAGAATGTGAACATGAAAAAGAGACGATCAATCTATGATATGAATTGAATGATTCGGTTGACAAAGAGTAGATATGCATAAGTCGGGGGTTTTCATGAAAACGACACGGATTTGTTGTTTGGTTTGTGTGTATCTTTGCTCTTCTTAGATCCAACTTTGTGTCGGAATCGGGATTTATTGGGTCCGTTTGATTTTCAAGAAAATTGGTTAGCCCCTTCTTTGTGGATTGGTTGGGACCGACAATTCTACCTCGGTTTCAATTTTAAACCCCAAGATCAAATTATGTCTAGAACTAGTTAGACATGTGTTAGAGTCTTAAATCAACATGACTTGACACTTTGTTGAAGAGTAATCTAATTAACTCCATATATTTTCACATAACATTAGAGTCAACATCTAATGTTCTACAAATTTGACACTCTAAATAATCTTATATATGTTTACTCCCTTTTTACTCCGAGGCAACATGTGCAGGTTTAGCTTCTATGGGAAGGAGCGTGTTAGAGTTTCACATCGACTACACTTACACTATTTTTTCACAGTATCTGTTGAAATCTCTGCTTCTTTTGGAAGGTCATTTTGCCGAGTGACCTAGAAAGCCCGATACCGGTAGGATCCTGTACTGGGCCCATCTTTTAGTGACAAAAACTGGTAGGGTTCGGTACTGGCTCGTTTTCTAATGACGAAAGTGCCATATACTCAGCTCGATAACTATTTGTGGGAAACCCTTAGGCTATGCGTACCAAGCAGCTGGGCTTGGCGGGTTGGGAGCCGGCGGGCTGGAGCGGCCTTCGGTACACCACCGGCTGGCTTGGTGGGCTGCGGGAATAGCGGTGTGGCCACACCGCTCATAACCACTGAGTTTGTGTGTGTGGTGTGTGTGGTGTGTTTTACAATAAAAAGTGAGAGGTTTGGGAGGGTTCGGGTACTAATCAGAGAAGGCATCAAAGGACTTATTGTGGATTTATGGAAAAGCTGATATGACAGTGGGGTTGAGAGGACTCGGAGAGTTCGGATACGCATAGCCTTATGATCAGAAAAGGGGCTCAAAATGGGTCAGGGACAACACGAATCTTATTTGCAGGCCTTATAAAAATGGGCCCTCCATCAAGGCCCACTTTTACTCACTACTTATTCTTTTTGTTTCCCCTTTTTTAATTGTGTTTTTAGATTCTTTATTGGTATACTTTTAGCATTATTCGTTTGTTGCATAATCCAAAAAATTATAATAAAGAAGTATAATATTTTGATTAAAGAAAATTATAGAGTTTGTAAGGTATTTACCATCTTAAAAGTTGCATTTGGTATAGATAGGAAGACAAGAAAGACAAGAACATAAAACAGTAAGACAAGAAAGACAAGAACATGAAACACTGTTTTATGTTTGACGGGACTTTTATGTGAAACAGATAGAAAGAGAATGGAACAAAAATGGAACATATTTGTTCTACCCTAGCCGATGGGACAAAATGGAAGAGACTCATATTTTATTAATATAACCTCAAACTAAAACAAAATTCTCTTTTAAAACATCAAATATGTCTTTCTACTTATATTATATTCATTCTTTACATTTATTTATTGTAATTTATACAATTCAAAAGTTCACTTTACATTGCTAAAGTTTTTTTTTTTGTACAATTACTATATTTGATTAATTTAGGTAATTTATTAAATGTTAATAATAAAAAATAATATGGAAAAAGTAAAAAAAAGTGGAAAACTAATTACAAATATTTATTTTGATGTTATTTAATTGTTTTGACACAGTCATTACAATTTTTATATTTTTATAACATTATTTGTTTTATTACAAGTTAAATCAATTATGTAATTAATCAAAATATATAAAATAATAAACAACTCATTAGAGATAAGTTAGTCAACTTATCTATTATGTCATATCATGTCCAATTCTGTGTTACCAAATGCTAAACAGTTTTGTGTTATTCTTCTATCTTGTTTTGTTCTCTTCTATCCTATCTAGATACCAAATGCACCCAAAATGCACACGACAATTTGAGACAAAACCATTTAAATTTCAATCCCCATACTTTTATGTATAGTATTATAATTATAATAAAATATTTCTTTGTTTGTTTGACACAAATAATTAATTGTTTATTTATGTGAAAAACACATTTTCAAACTATATGATACCGGTTGAATCTAATAAGATAATTTGACTTATAAATTAAAACACTTATTTTTATATGGGGTTTTTTCTACTCATTTAATGGTTAAGGCTAGTTAGAGCATCGATAGTGGTGAAACTTCTATAAACCTCAATAAATTATGAACCTCCTTAAAACCCTATAATGGAGGTACTTAACAAAAACGTCACATCATTTTTCTTATTTATAATATAATTTTTATTTATGTAAATTATTGTATAACAGAAAAGGAAACGTATTACAAGAACACGAGTTCTTGTTCAAGCACATGAGTTTCAATAAGAACCTGTAATTGGGTAAGAACCTTAATCCCATAGTGAAAGTTCTTATAAAAATCCCATAAAGAACCACACAAAAAAACTTTATTGTGGATGTTCTTACAAAGTTGGGATCAAATTCGGAATCTATCTTGTATTTGAAAGTTCCAAGCCCATCCATCACTTGTTTTAATAGAAAAATCATATTGATTATTAATTACTTATATAATAAGAAAACAAAATCAAAAAAATCATAATAATAATCTCTCAAAAGAAAACACCCAATTAAGTAGTCGTGCTGTCGTGGAGTACATCAAGAAAATCTGAGTTTGTCTTTATTGAATTTTTTAAGTTGAAAGTTTCGTTGTTTAACGTTTTATGAGTAGAAAATTAGTAGCCGTAATTTTTTGAAATTTGGATTAGTTTTCATTATACCAATGAACAACGTGTTTTAAGATTTTATTATAATGATATTCTATACAATGAAAAACAAGACTAATTAAGAATTTTTAGGTATTGAGAAATGTTAATGCTATTTAAACCCCTTTTGATATTAGATATATATAAGTTAGGATTATGTTTGTCAAACTAGTTGATAAGCTAACTGATTAGTGTTAAGTTAACTATTGAACAAATTGTGTTTTAACAAAAACTAGCTTATGGATATATAAAATGATAAAAAAAATCTTGAGTAAATAATCAATTATAAATATTTTCTAATATAATTAAGACAAATCTCTAATAATATGTAAAATAAATTTTAAAAATATAATATGTTTATTAATACAAATAGATAATAAAGAAACTAAATATTATATTATATTGATTGAAATAATCAAAGCATTACTAGACGAGTGGTCTATAATATCCTTTAAAGAGACGGTAGATGATATCCCCTATGTACTCGAGTTCGATTCATGAGGTGAGCATGTGGTATACCCTGGTCATGGGCCGACTTTTCGGCCGGTTCATGGTCGCCGATGATTAGTCGGGTGTTCGTATGGATCTCGGATACGTTGTCAACTTCGTGGGGACGTGTGTGTGTGTGTGTGTTATCTACCGTTAATATATATATATATAGGGAGAGAGAGAGAGGAAGGTTCATGCGAGAAACATATCAATTTAAGAGAACGTGAGGAGCAATCTCAGCCACTCATCTTCGGTTACGGTGGACGTGATCACGAAGGATTGACGCGATTCATGAGAGGGTAGAGATTATTAAAGGGGGGACTAGTCAAAGCCGCCTTTGTTGATCGAATGGGTAACTGAAATTGCTTCTCACGTTTTCTTAAAAAGTTATTTTTTTTTGGAAGAGGTATCCCAGACCACATTGGGCCCAGACTAATCCTCGGCAATTTTGGGCCGAATCCCGACTGCTAAAGCATGCAGCCCGGAGTCAAAGCCCCCGTACCTCCAGAATGCGTCCCCCACGGCTCGAACTCAGGTTCACCACTATGTAGTGCCCAAGTCGTACCACTAGGCTAACACTACTTTTCTTATTTGAACATTTTTTTTATATCTATATAATTATATATATTATTAGAGTCCCCTTATTTTGCAAACTGTGTAATTTGTGCAAACTTTGCAAACCAAGATTCCACCAATCAGAATTCATTTTGGGAATAGGTTTAGTTTATTTTTGTAAGGGTATTAATTTGAATTTGAATTTCAAATGGTTAGTTGTAACCCCCTAATTATCAATAATTAATCTTGTCCATTAATCTATCTAATCAATAGTTTATATTAGTTTGCAAAGTTTGCATAAATTACACAGTTTGTAAAATAAGGTGACTCTATATTATTAATTTAAAATTTGTTAAAATAAAGTTAAGAACAAAATCTACATTAATTTATGATTTAAGTTTACTATTATATATAATAAAATAAAAATAAAATTAATCAACTTCACATATTTTATGCCAACGGGTTTGTATCTCAGCGGCATTTGAAGTATGTTTAAGGTGTCCCTCCTCCTTTGTGATTGTGGGTTCGTGTAACAACCCCAAAACTTTAATTGTTAAATTTAGAGTTAATCAAGCCCATTAATTTGAATTTTCCTTTCAGGGCCCAGTTTACAATAAAAGCCCATTAGAAATCTAGGGCTTCTTGACCCAATATAAGAATTTAGTGTTAAGCATTTGAAGGAGGATTGGAAGGAAATTAGTTTGGGAGCTATTGGATTCAAGAAGGATTTTTTTTCCCAAAGGTAAACACTCTTCTTTTGATCTTAGAATTTCATGTTGTTTTGGATTTTACCATATTCATTTGGGAGTTAGAGGTTTCAAATTTATTTGGTAATCAACCTTGAGGATTTGATTAGCTAGAGAATGGAGAAACTTGTTATAAATTCATCTTCTAGCTTTTATTAACAAATTTGTAGTATGAGAATCATTGATTGAGATCCACTTGTTGTGTTTATGGAAACCCAATTGGGTGGTCTTTTGACCCTATGATTTTGAATCAATGCTTTGAGGAATGTTTTGAATTGATAGAAACAAGTTAGGAATGAATAAGTTAAGCATGTCAACTATCTTGGATCGTTTGGGAATTTGTGGAATTGAGAAATATGTAAATTTGGGGATGAAATCGGAGCTGTTGGTGCAGCAGGGGTGACCTGCAGGCATCCGCGGGTCAAACCGCGGGTCAAGCCGCGGGTCACGACCCGCCGTTTGTGCTGCCAGAATTTTGTTGGGTTTTCCAAAATTCTTCGTTTCGCGTAGGATTCAAAGTTAAGCTTAAGGGTTCTTCTTAAGATGTTAATAGGTGAATGTTAGGATTGTTTAAGGGAGTTTTAACATCTCATTCACCCCTCAATTCAGATTTCGGTTTGGATCAAATAGACGTATACAAGGGATTAGCTTGTGGTCGCACGCGAGGTGAGTTCTCTATCACTATTTACTGATTTTGGAAGTGCTTACATGAATGAAACTTGCTTTTGAAATATGAAATGATGCTATGTTATTACATATATGTTTGTGAAATCCTTGAAATGATGTTATGTGTTTAAATGTTTAAAGTACTTGAGTGAGCTTTCAAGGTAGAGTACCTTGAGGTAGTGTGACCTCTTGGGAAGGTAAATGAATGTCTAGATCATGGAGGAGTGTATAGGGGTGCTCCATTGGAGTGGGTAACGTTTCATCGCGAAGGGGAGGCGATGGGGAAATGTCCTACCTTGAATGGCAAACTCTAAAGTAATTTGGAAGTTATGAGCTCATACTTTGCCTATTGAAATGTTTTATAAATGTAAATTGTTTATTAATTGTTTAATGGGAACTCACTAGACCTTTAGGTCTAACCCATTTCTTTTCCAACTCAAACATTTCAGGTAAGCAAGCGTTAGCTAGAAATGACAAAGGCAAGGGAAAGGCGAGCAAGTAGCTAGAGGGTGTGCCTAGCTAGTTAGAGTCCTTCCAATAATTCTCAGCTGTAGAGTTTATCCGCAGTAAAACATTGAGATGTTTATGTTTGTCACTTAGTTTTATGTTTGGGTCGGATTGGAACCTTTGTTAGTCGGTTTGGCTTGTTGAGATTTGTTGTGTTTATGGATTGAACTTGCGAAACTTTGTTATCTTGAATGTTTCTAGCGTTTTTGGCATTTTGGGCCTTTACAAATGGTATCAGAGCCATAGTTTAAGGGATTTAGGTGTCTCTAAGAGCCTAGACTTAAACTATAGGCGTAGGGACAGCTGAGAAATTAGAAATAGGATCCGGACCATTAGGAAATGGGGACAAGGTAGTAAGGGATTGTATACACGGTAAGGACTAAGTTACACCTAGCCAGTGTAACTGTGGAACTTACTGATGTGTGCATGTACTTATACGGCCTTAACTCATAGGATTGGTAGCTAATGATTATTCTCGTGTTTATTTTGTGTCTATCAGACTTTTGCCATGGCAGAACGCTTCTTGAGGAGTAGGTCGAGATCCGAACCGGTGGATGAAACCATTCGGGTGGATCCACCACCGGAAGTACAACCGGAGGAGACTTTGAGACAAACGACTGTGAGATTAACAGCATCTCGAGGAAGGACCGGATCGAGAGGCCGAGGTCGAGGGTGTGGAAATGCTCCCCGAAAGACCGCGGAACCGGCTAGGACTAAGACCCGTGGGCGACCGAAGGGTCAAACTAGCCGGAGAGTGGAAGTGGAGGAAGAACCAATTGAAATAGAGGCATCTCAACATGAAAGCACGGCTAGTGCACCCTTGAATACCGCGGCCTTTGTTACTAAAGAAGCATTTGATACTAAGATGGATGAGTTGCAACAAGCTTTGAAGGCTATATTGGAGAACCAACAAAAGTCTAACTCGGAAGGTTCAGGAAAGAAAACTAAGACCGAGGGTTCCAACGTGCCCACAATGGAAGTGGATGGCCACTCTTGTGAGACGCCGGTGATACCTACCATGCCGAAGTCATCTAAGGGGTGTAGCTTCAAAACATTCTCGACGTGTAAGCCTCCGATCTATAATGGAGAACGGGACCCAATCTTGGCAATGAAGTGGGTTCGAGAGATGGAGTTAGCATTTGATACTTGCAATTGTGCGGAGGAAGATAAAGTGGTATTTGCAATTTCTATGTTGAAGTCGAATGCAATATTTTGGTGGGATGGTGAAGCGGGTTCTAGAGGTTCAAAGGCGGCAAGGGAAACTACTTGGGAGAAGTTTGTAGAGAGGTTCAAGATGCAATTTTGTCCACTTGAGGCGACTAAGAAGTTAGAGGAAGACTTCATGAAGCTAGAGCAAGGATCAAAGACCGTTCAAGAGTATACTTCGAGTTTTATTGAGAAGGCTCGTTTTGCGGAAATCTACATACCCACCGAAGTGCGTCGGATTGAGAGATATATTTGGGGATTGTGGGCTAATATCCGGGAGTTCGTATTGAATATGCACCATGGTACTTTTCAATCGGCGGTTGATGCGGTGGAGAATACCGAAAGAGAGAAAATGCGGCAAATGGGAGATAGGAGTGGCAAAAAGAGAAAATGGGAAATCGAACTATGATTCCAAGAAACCTCGAGCGTTGAGGTTTGAGTCTAGGGGAACCCCGGCGGGAAGTGGGAGGACTTGTCCTAAATGTCACAAGACACATCGTGGAGAGTGTTTGGCGGATTCGAAAGCTTGCTACCGTTGTGGATCTTTGAGTCACTACTCCAAGGATTGTCCGGTAACTCGGAAGTGTTATGTTTGCGGATCGTTGGACCACCTCAAACCCGATTGTCCACTATGGAAGAAGGAAGGATTCAATGCTTCAAGTGGCCGGCAAGGAGAGTAGGAAGGTGAAAGGAGGAACGAGCCCGTGAGGGTGAAAGGAAGAGCATATCAAATGGTCACCGCGGAGGCCGAGGAGACACCCGAAGTTGTGACAGGTACATTTTTAGTAAACTCGCTTTGTGCCAACGTTTTGTTTGATACAGGTGCTACCTATTCTTATGTGTCACCTTTATTTGCGGGAAAATTGGGGATAGAGCCTAAGAAGTTAAAAGTTACTTTAGAAGTAGAAACCGCGGATTATGGACTTACCGAAATTGGGGAAGTATTCGAAGGTTGTACCATAGAAATCGAGGGATGTACCTTACCATTACGATTGTATCCCATAGCCTTAGGAGAATTTGATGTAGTGGTAGGAATGGATTTGTTGGAAGTGTATGATGCTAGGCTTTTATGCAAGGAAAAGATAGTACACTTGAATTTACCGGGAAAAGGTTTAGTGGTCATCTACGGGAAACGCCGAAATAAGAGGACTAGTTTGGTTTCAATGCTTAAGGCAAAGAAGTGTTTGAGGAAGGGTTGCCAAGGTTTCCTAGCTTATATCATAGATGCCAAAAAGGAGAAAAAGGGGGTTAGTGATGTACCAATAGTGAAAGATTTTCCCGAGGTTTTTCCCGAAGATCTAACGGGTTTACCTCCGGATCGGCAAATCGAGTTCCGAATAGAACTCACTCCGGGAGCTTCACCGATAGCTAGAACCCAGTACCGTTTAGCTCTTTCCGAAATGAAAGAGATGATGTCTCAATTGCAAGAACTTTTGGACAAAGGATTCATCCATCCGAGCACGTCACCGTGGGGAGCACCGGTCTTATTTGTTAAGAAGAAAGACGGATCAATGAGGATGTGTATTGATTATCGGGAATTGAACAAGGTCACGATTAAGAATAAGTACCCTCTACCGAGGATAGACGACTTGTTTGATCAATTGCAAGGGGAGACGTACTTCTCTAAGATTGACTTGCGTTCGGGTTATTATCAATTGAAGGTTCGCAAAGAAGATATCCCAATGACGGCGTTTCGCACTAGGTATGGACATTACGAGTTTCTTGTCATGCCATTTGGATTAACCAACGCCCCGGTGGCTTTCATGGATTTAATGAATTGAGTGTGCCAACCATATTTAGACAAATTTGTCATTGTGTTTATCGATGACATCTTAATTTATTCAAAGACCGAGGAAGAGCATGGCAACCACCTTCGGGTAATTTTGGATTTGTTGAAGCGCGAGAAGCTTTTTGCCAAATTCTCGAAATGTGAGTTTTGGCTTCGTAAAGTTCAGTTCTTGGGGCATGTGGTTAGTGGAGAAGGCATTCAAGTCGACCCGGCAAAAATAGAAACAATCAAGAGTTGGGAACCTCCCAAGTCACCATCGGAAGTTCGGAGCTTTTTGGGTTTGGCGGGTTATTACCGCAAATTCATCCAGGACTTTTCACGTATAGCTATTCCCTTGACTGCATTGACCAAGAAAACATTGAGTTTAAGTGCCCCGATTCTTGCTTTACCGGACGGCACCGAGGGTATGGTGGTATTTAGTGACGCATCGCATTTGGGGCTAGGTTGTGTTTTAATGCAACATGGGAAAGTTATCGCTTATGCATCAAGACAACTCAAGGATCACGAGAAGCGTTACCCGACACACGATTTGGAGCTTGCGGCGATAGTCTTTGCTTTGAAATTATGGCTTCATTACCTTTACGGGACCAAATGTCGAATATTCTCCAATCACAAGAGTTTACGGCACCTGTTTGATCAAAAAGAGTTGAACATGCGACAACGTAGGTGGATGGAACTTCTAACGGACTACGATTGCGAGATCGAGTATCATCGGGGCAAGGCGAATGTTGTAGCCGACGCTTTGAGTCGAAAAGGAAAAGGTGTTTTACCTGTGTTGTTCACTATGAGGGCCGAAATCTCCTCTAATCTACTCGAGGAAATCAAAAGAATCAAGTTGTTGCATCGTTACCGGATAGCTTAAAGGGAGAAAGGATGGTGGGGTTGATCTCCACACTAACCGAGGATAACCGTGGCCTAAAGTGTCTTGATGGATGTATCTGGGTGCCTAGAGCGGGGGAATCGCGAAATCAATTATTGGAAATAGCTCACCGGTCTAAGTATTCGATCCATCCGGGAACCAACAAGATGTACTAAGACTTACGTCAGTTTTATTGGTGGCTAGGCATGAAAAAGGATGTAGCTTACTTCGTGGAGCGATGCATGACGTGCTTGTAAGTGAAATCGGAACATCAACGACCTTATGGAAAGCTTCAACCGTTGGAAGTACCACAATGGAAATGGGATCACATCACCATGGATTTGTTGGGAATCGCAGGCTACAGAACATGCACAACGGAATAAAATACCCCGATTCCCAATCGAGGATACAATCCTAAACACAGACAGATACAAATAAGGGTGTTCCGAAAATTTACCTCTAATCGTGAATAACACCGGAACGCAAGTAGGGGATACACCGCTACTGACACCTTCACGAGATTAGCTGCTAGACCACCTTCGGGACTACCTTGAAATCGATGGAGAGTGAGAGAGAATGAGGGTTTCAGGTTTTCTCTAGGGTTTTTCTTTTAGGCTAAATTGATTGAATCATAATGAAAGTGATAAGGGTTTTACCATATTTATAACTATAAATATGGTAATACTCATTAAAGAAAAAGTCCGATCAATTAAAAGCCCGATAAGGTTATTTAATTGATTTAAACCTTTTATTTAATTAACAACTATTAATTAAATAACTTAACCCTTTTAATTAATTAATTGTCTATTAATTAATCCGATAAAATATACCAACTGATATTTTATTTAACTAAATAATAAATAACTATTTATTATTTATTTCTCACTGAATAATTAATTTATACTTAATTAATTATTCCATCAAACTGGTAAATCCACTTGATCTCTAATTGGTGTGCAGCGGTGTGACCTACTAGTGTCTTATAACATTGGACACGGTAAACCCTGTTACTATCTTGCACATAATCCTAACAGACTCCCACTTGTGCCAGACTAGTAACTGTACTGTTACCATTAGCCTAAGGAGGTCCCTAGCCAGACACTTAGGTTAACCAGGTTATAAGATCTCTTATATCCAGAGATACAATTCACGCTTGAATTTGTACACAGGTTCATTCCTTTTGCACGCGATATTTCTAAAGTGATTTAAGCCATGGAGTGGAGGATTTATTTCTTAAAATCAAGTATTTCTTGACTCTGATTCCGATTGCCTGCAGTAACGGATATTACTAAATAACACCTGTTATTCTATCCGAGCGTGGCCACGCGTTTTCTGCCAATCTTAATCGTCAAGGGGCCCGGAAATATCTCTCTTTTGAAAGAGGTGCAAATCCCTTCTTGACTACTTGCATTTGGATCCACGGCTTCCGCTGCATCTAGTCACGTCCCGTATGGCCGCCCTGTTACGGTGCAGCGTTAGTACGTGCTAAGAGTACAGTAGTCCTCGCGTTCCCAAACCAAGTATCTCAGGTCTAAGGACAACCTATCAAGTCAGTGCTTATGACTAAGGCTCCATGAAGCAGACTTGATTACTGGTCACTTCCAATACCCAAACACTCTGATGAGTATCTATAAATACTTGGTCACATCACTTGTGCTTTTATTCACTACTTCGAATAAATCATCAAGTATTTATAATAGCGTTAAACTCCCTATTGAAATTCCCATTTCAATAAGTGGCTACGGAAATTTAGATTTCTTACAAAGCTTTGTAAAAATCATGGATACGTTAAATATGCGAAAAATAGTTAATTTAGAACAATCATGAATTAAATCCTCCATTCATTTTATCACACTGAAAAATTTTACATGATTGAACTGTTCAAAATTAAACTATAGTAATTAATAAACTAAAGAACTAGCTACTGGTGTCCAGGTACTGCATCCCTATGGAATTTGCATGTGCCTCATGCTTCACCCTTGCTAGTGGCTTTGTCAGCGGATCTGCGACATTTTCTTCTGTTGGAATCTTGCATATTCTTACATCTCCTCTTCCAATGATCTCTCGGATGAGGTGATATTTCCTGAGCACGTGTCTTGACTTGTGATGTTCTCTAGGTTCCTTTGCTTGCGCTACGGCTCCCGAGTTATCACAGAATATATCAATCGGTCTAGAGACACTGGCAACTACTCTAAGATCCGATAGAAAATTCCTCAGCCAGACAGCTTCCTTTGCCGCATCAGATGCTGCAATGTACTCTGCTTCTGTAGTTGAATCTGCAATTGTGTCCTGCTTCGAGCTCTTCCATGAGATCGCGCCTCCGTTTAGGGTAAAGACGTACCCTGACTGTGACCTGAAGTCATCTCTATCGGTCTGGAAACTAGCGTCAGAGTATCCGATGACACTAATTTCATCCTCAGATCCTCCAAAGACCAAGAATATTTCTTTCGTTCTTCTCAGATACTTAAGAATGTTCTTGACAGCCACCCAATGAGGTTCACCCGGATTCTGTTGGTATCTGCTTGTAACACTTACTGAGTAAGCAACATCGGGCCTAGTACATAGCATGGCATACATAATCGATCCAATTGCAGAAGCATATGGGACCGATTTCATCTTGTCCTGATCTTGACTAGAAACAGGACACTGTGTTTTACTTAACACTATGCCATGTTGCATCGGGATGTATCCTTTCTTGGATTCATCCATCCTGAACCTTTTCAGGATTTTGTCAATGTATGTACTTTGGCTAAGCCCGATAAGCCGTTTAGATCTATTTCTGTAGATCTTTATGCCTAGTATGTAAGCGGCTTCCCCAAGGTCTTTCATCTGGAAACATTTGATTAACCAACTCTTAACACTCTGTAAAGTTGGTACATCGTTTCCTATGAGTAGAATGTCATCTACATATAAGACCAAGAAGGTTACTATGCTCCCACTGAACTTAGTGTAAACACACGGTTCGAACTCACTTTTCGCGAAACCAAATTCTTTGATTCTCTCGTCAAAGTGTAAGTTCCAACTTCTAGATGCTTACTTCAATCCATAAATGGATTTCAGCAATTTACACACCTTATTAGGATTCTTAGGATCTATAAACCCCTCTGGTTGTTCCATATAGACGTCTTCTGTCAACTTTCCGTTTAGAAAGGCTGTCTTGACGTCCATTTGCCAAATTTCGTAATTAAAGTACGCTGAAATGGCCATTAGAATCCTAATTGATTTCAACATGGCTACTGGTGAAAAAGTTTCATCATAGTCGATACCATGAGTTTGCGTGAAACCTTTTACAACCAGTCTTGCCTTGAAAGTGTGTACATTTCCGTCCATGTTGGTTTTCTTCTTGAAAACCCATTTACGTCCAACAGCTTTACTGTGCTGGGGTAAATCTGTCAACTCCCATACTTGGTTGTCGTACATGGACTGCATCTCGGCCTTCATGGCTTCCTGCCATTGTTCAGACTCATGGCCTGAAACAGCTTCTCCGTAGGACACCGGTTCATTCAAGTCTCCGCTTTCTTGGGAAACAAGAAATCCAAGATACCTATCTGGTTTTTGTCTTGTCCTACTGGATCTGCGAAGTTCCGTGTTTGCACTGTCTCAACCGGTTCTGGTTGAGGCTCTGGCTCAACCATTGGACTAGTGTCATTTTCGTCTACTATCTGTAGATCTACATCCTTTCTGGTGCTCTCGTTACTGAGAAACTTTTCTTCCAGAAATTTTCCATTTCGAGCCACAAAAACTTTGTTCTCGTCAGGGTTGTAGAAATAGTATCCCACGGTGGTCTTGGGATACCCTACGAAAAAGCACTTGTCGGATTTGGGTTTGAGTTTTTCTGAGGTTGGTCGTCTAACATAAACCTCACAACCCCAAATTTTCAGAAAAGACAAATTAGGTTTCTTACCCTTCCATAGTTCATATGGAGTCTTTTCTACCGACTTGGTTGGCGCTCTGTTCAGTATGTGTGCTGCTGTTTCGAGCGCATGTCCCCAGAATGACATTGGCAGCGTAGAGTGACACATCATCGTTCGTACCATATCAAGTAAAGTACGATTTCTCCTTTCTGACACACCATTCATCTAGGTGTATACGGAGGTGTGAGTTGGGATACAATCCCACACTCCATCAGATGATTGTCAAACTCGTCACTAAGATATTCGCCTCCGCGATCTGACCGTAAAAACTTGATCTTCCTGTCAAGTTGATTCTGTACTTCATTCTGAAATTCTTTGAATCTTTCAAAGCTTTCGGATTTATGTCTCATAAGATAGACATATCCATACCTACTGAAATCGTCAATAAAGGTAATGAAGTACCGGTATCCTCCTCTTGCTACATGACTAAATGGTCCACACACATCTGTGTGAATTATTTCTAATAAGTCAGTAGCCCTTTCATTTTCTTTGTTGAAAGGCTGCTTTGTCATTTTGCCAGATAAACAAGACTCGCAATTATCAAAAGGTTTGTAATTGAAAGTTCCAAGAAAACCTCCTTTCAGGAGTAGTTCAACGCGCTTCTTGTTTATGTGGCCCAAACGACAATGCCAGAGGTAAGTCTGATCCTCAATGTCTTTGGATCGTTTACTTATATGATAGATTTCACTACTGTTGTCTTGTAGATTTACTGTATATAGACCATTCACGGGTGTTGCTTTAAAGTAGAAAATATTGTCTTTAAAGACAGAAATCATTTTATAATCGTATTTATAATAAAATCCTTGGTCTACTAACAAATCAAAAGACAAAACATTCTTAATCATATTTGGAATATAATAACAATTATCCAGTTCCAAAACTAGACCCGAGGGTAGACTAAGACTATAAGATCCTACGGCTTCAGCTATCAACGGAGTGCCTTCGCCAACTCGTAGGTTCGAACGGTCCTTCCTCAAAGTCTTTCTTCTAGTGAATCCCTGTAAATGATTACAAATGTGGTTACCACTGCCTGTATCAATTACCCATGATTCATAAGAAGTGATTAAGCAATCTATCATAAAGATACCTGGAGCATCGGGTAAACCGATCTCTATCTGGTCGATATTCATCGAGTGCTCGCAAATATCCTCGCTGCCGCATTCTGGGCAACTCAGATCTCCTAGCTCATCAATCACATCAGTCTCCATGAGATCTGCAGGTTCAGGTACTGGCTCTAGACTGGCCAGAATATCTTCATGAACTTTATCCACGTCTTTCTTTGGTTCCTTCATATAGGCACTAGCTGTGTCTTGAATCTCTTTCGTGAGGGAAAACCACATGAGGTACACTAGCTCTTCCTGAGTCATCTTGTACCCCAAACGTGATAAACACTTAAAGAGCCTTCTCATTTTAATAAGATGGTCTTTAACTGACTGACCACTTTTCAGCTTCAGTGAAAAGATCTCTTGCATGATCAAAAGTTTACCTGTATGTTTATAGAGACCTAACTGGTTCTCTATATCTTTCACAACCTGGCAACATGATTTAACTCTTAAATCTCCCGTGAACTCGGGTGATGTTGAGAAAATCAGAATGGACATTACATCGATTCATCTTCCAGATATTTAAAGTACTGAGTAAAATCCCTCTCGGGAGAATTACTCTCTGGTCGTGAAACAGGTTTTTCCAGAACATACAGCTTACCCTGTGCACGCAAGATATTATCAAGGTGCATTTTCCAAACTGGAAAATTTTGGCCTGTAAGCTTCCATTTACAGTTGATGAGTCTTAGGGATTCCTCAGGGGTATAAAACGGAATTACAGATTTCGACATCTACAAATTAAGAATAAATTCCAAATTTAGTTTATAATTATATAAATTCTAATAAATTATTACCCTTAAAATAAATTTATTAGACTAGAATCCATATTTCACATGTGTCGGGAAGCATGTGATCATGTCAAACCGACTCATGCGATCTATGGTAGGTAAAACTATACCAATCGTATTTTAATTCGAAAATACGACTTCTAGATCGTCGGGACATCGGAAATATAATCCGTGCTATTTAGTCCCTCTAGTGCATTTTGGCCTGGTACCACCCAGTGAATAAATAATTACCAAAATAGACTGCACCACCCGGGACCTGGACAAACTCTGGCCGGTACCACCCGGAGATAATTCGCAGAGTTTTATCACCCTCCAGTTTCGGTTCGAACACGGGCGTTCATAGTGTGTGCACTTACAACGCCCTATGTACCTTACACACGGAGGTGCCCCCAAAGTGGTTGCACTTACTAATCTATGATTTGAACAAGGGTCAAAATTGCCAGTTTCCTTTTTCAAAACTTTGAAAAACTGGATCCAAACACTAACTGTATTTGTATCCTTTTATTTTTAAACAATTGTTCAAAAAGGGCAATTTATATTTAATAGCAATTACGTAAATTAAACAACCACACAATTTAAATATAAAAAGCACAGTCATAGCCTAAACCCTTAAACTAATGTTGTTTTGTGAGCCAACACAAAACAACGGTCTCAACCCTAAGTGACAAAAGTCTTCATCTTCTGGCACTCCCACTGGCTCCGAGATCCATGGTCGTCGTCTTGTCTCCGTCTCGATATAATTAAAACTAACTATTACAAATGGGCTTTAAATGGCACGCATGCCTACCAACTATTCTAATAATTAAAAATTACAAGAAGGGTTGTAAATGGCACGTAGGCCTCCCTTATAAAACAGATAAAATTAAAAACACAACCACGGGTCTAAAGGGTTTAGCTATGACTTGATATAATTAAACAAATTAAAATGCAACTGGATTTTAATAGGATAATTATAGAACTAAAAATTAATTTAAAAACGAATAAATTAATTTAATCCTGAATCGTTTTAAACCTTATCTGATTAAAAACGATTCTCATCTCGAAGTCTATCCGGAAACGAATCCTAATCGAGACCCGTTAACGATAAACGATCGAAAAAGAACGACAATTTCGATTACCACCGATCCGCCAAAACGTGGCCGTCGATCGGTGGTTTCTCCATCGCCGGCGACGTTGATGACACAATTGCCACCACCGCCGCCCGTACCACCCACAAACGCCGCTGGCAGCAGTGACTTCGAGAGCCACCACCGCCGCAGCAAACAACCACCGCTTCCACCATAATCCACCGGCGACAGCAGCGGCTGAGGAGCCACCACCGCCGCCCGCACCATTGTCAATCGTCGGCAACAGCAGCGGCAGGAAAGCCACCACCGCCACCCGTGATCAACACCGTCGCCACCATCTCAATCGACCGGCGACTGCAGTAGCTCCACCGCCGCTGTGATCGCGATCAACAAAATCCATCGACGCACCACCACCACATACGATGGTGTGGTGGTCGTCACCCGATCGGCCCGGCGCCGCTTACCAGCGGCTGTGATTATCAATCGACACCACCGCCACCACAATCGGTGGTGCGGTGGTGGTTTCCTTCCACGGCCGACGCCGCCACCACATACGGTGGTGCGGCTGGTGGTTCGATGCGGTGTAAGCCGGCGATCACCACATACGGTGGTGTAGCCGGCTGGTGGTTCGGTTCTCCGGCGATCGGCCTGGAGGTCCGGCCGGCTAACTGCCGCCGTTCCACCGCCGATCGTCGTTACGTTAGGTTTTCGAAAAATCGAATCTTTAAAACAGAAAACGAATCAAAAAGCAACGATTTTTATAAAACCTAATTAACTAACAAACAGTTTAAACCTGATCTGTTAGGTTTAGGAAGTGGCTCTGATACCACTGTTGGGAATCGCAGGCTACAGAACATGCACAGCGGAATAAAATACCCCGATTCCCAATCGAGGATACAATCCTAAACACAGACAGATACAAATAAGGGTGTTCCGAAAATTTACCTGTAATCGTGAATAACACCGGAACGCAAGTAGGGGATACACCGCTACTGACACCTTCACGAGATTAGCTGCTAGACCACCTTCGGGACTACCTTGAAATCGATGGAGAGTGAGAGGAGAAGGAGGGTTTCAGGTTTTCTCTAGGGTTTTTCTTTTAGGCTAAATTGATTGAATCATAATGAAAGTGATAAGGGTTTTACCATATTTATAACTATAAATATGGTAATACTCATTAAAGAAAAAGCCCGATCAATTAAAAGCCCGATAAGGTTATTTAATTGATTTAAACCTTTTATTTAATTAATAACTATTAATTAAATAACTTAACCCTTATAATTAATTAATCCGATAAAATATACCACCTGATATTTTATTTAACTAAATAATAAATAACTATTTATTATTTATTTCTCACTCAATAATTAATTTATACTTAATTAATTATTCCATCAAACTGGTAAATCCACTTGATCTCTAATTGGTGTGCAGCGGTGTGACCTACTAGTGTCTTATAACATTGGACACGGTAAACCCTGTTACTATCTTGCACATAATCCTAACAGGATTTCGTCACCAAGTTACCAAGAACACCGAAGGGATTCGATGCAATTTGGGTCATAGTTGATCGTCTCTCAAAATCAGCGCACTTCTTACCGATCAATGAAACTTATTCGTTGGATAAGTTGGCGAGACGTTATGTGAACGAAATCGTCACGCATCATGGAATTCCTCTATCCATAGTGTCGGATCGTGATAGTCGGTTTACTTCATCATTTTGGGAGAGCTTTCAAAGGGTAATGGGCTCCGAATTGAGTTTAGCACCGCATACCATTCTCAAACCGACGGTCAAAGCGAGCGTACAATCCAAATGTTAGAGGACATGCTTCGGGCATGTGCAATCGACTTTAGTGGGTCTTGGGAAGCCCATTTGCCATTAATCGAGTTTGCGTATAACAATAGTTATCACGCAAGTATTCAAGCGGCACCTTATGAAGTTTGTATAGAAGAAAATGTCGTACTCCGTTGTGTTGGAACGAAGTCAGAGAAAAGCAACTAGCGGGACTGGAAATCGTGCAAGTAACGTCCGAGAAGATCTCCCAAATCCGCGACCATTTGAAAATAGCACAAGATCGACAAAAGAGCTATTCGGATAAAATGAGGAAAGCGTTAGAGTTCGCCGTAGGTGATTCGGTGATGCTGAAAGTGTCTCCTTGGAAAGAAGTAATGAGATTCGGAAAGAAGGGAAAGCTAAGCCCTCGTTTCGTAGGTCCATTCACGATTGTAGAGCGTGTGGGAGAAGTGGCTTACAAGTTGGAATTGCCGGAAAACCTACGCGGAATCCATAGCACGTTCCACATTTCCAACCTATGGAAATGCTTGGCAGAGGTAGATATGTCAATTCCTTTGCATGAGATTGAGGTTGATGACAAGTTGAACTTCATCGAACAACCCGAGTTAATTCTTGATAGGAAAATTCGGAAGTTAAGGCGTAAGGAAATACCTCTTGTGAAAGTCCAATGGCGGTACCATAGGGGACCCGAGGCTACGTGGGAGTTAGAGGAAGATATGCGGAAGAAATATCCGTTCTTATTTGAAGAAGGGATTCCGAGGACGGAATCCTATTAAGGGGGAGGTATTGTAACAACCCCAAAACTTTAATTGTTAAATTTAGAGTTAATCAAGCCCATTAATTTGAATTTTCCTTTCAGGGCCCAGTTTACAATAAAAGCCCATTAGAAATCTAGGGCTTCTTGACCCAATATAAGAATTTAGTGTTAAGCATTTGAAGGAGGATTGGAAGGAAATTAGTTTGGGAGCTATTGGATTCAAGAAGGATTTTTTTTTCCCAAAGGTAAACACTCTTATTTTGATCTTAGAATTTCATGTTGTTTTGGATTTTACCATATTCATTTGGGAGTTAGAGGTTTCAAATTTATTTGGTAATCAACCTTGAGGATTTGATTAGCTAGAGAATGGGGAAACTTGTTATAAATTCATCTTCTAGCTTTTATTAACAAATTTGTAGTATGAGAATCATTGATTGAGATCCACTTGTTGTGTTTATGGAAACCCAATTGGGTGGTCTTTTGACCCTATGATTTTGAATCAATGCTTTGAGGAATGTTTTGAATTGATAGAAACAAGTTAGGAATGAATAAGTTAAGCATGTCAACTATCTTGGATCGTTTGGGAATTTGTGGAATTGAGAAATATGTAAATTTGGGGATGAAATCGGAGCTGTTGGTGCAGCAGGGGTGACCTGCAGGCATCCGCGGGTCAAGCCGCGGGTCACGACCCGCCGTTTGTGCTGCCAGAATTTTGGTTGTTTTTCCAAAATTCTTCGTTTCGCGTAGGATTCAAAGTTAAGCTTAAGGGTTCTTATTAAGATGTTAATAGGTGAATGTTAGGATTGTTTAAGGGAGTTTTAACATCTCATTCACCCCTCAATTCGGATTTCGGTTTGGATCAAATAGACGTATACAAGGGATTAGCTTGTGGTCGCACGCGAGGTGAGTTCTCTATCACTATTTACTGATTTTGGAAATGCTTACATGAATGAAACTTGCTTTTGAAATATGAAATGATGCTATGTTATTACATATATGTATGTGAAATCTTTGAAATGATGTTATGTGTTTAAATGTTTAAAGTACTTGAGTGAGCCTTCAAGGTAGAGTACCGTGAGGTAGTGTGACCTCTTGGGAAGGTAAATGAATGTCTAGATCATGGAGGAGTGTATATGATCTAGGGGTGCTCCATTGGAGTGGGTAACGTTTCATCGCGAAGGGGAGGCGATGGGGAAATGTCCTACCTTGAATGGCGAACTCTAAAGTAATTTGGAAGTTATGAGCTCATACTTTGCCTATTGAAATGTTTTATAAGTGTAAATTGTTTATTAATTGTTTAATGGGAACTCACTAGACCTTTAGGTCTAACCCATTTCTTTTCCAACTCAAACATTTCAGGTAAGCAAGCGTTAGCTAGAAATGACAAAGGCAAGAGAAAGGCGAGCGAGTAGCTAGAGGGTGTGCCTAGCTAGTTAGAGTCCTTCTAATAATTCTCAGCTGTAGAGTTTATCCGCAGTAAAACATTGAGATGTTTATGTTTGTCACTTTTGGGTCGGATTGGAACCCTTGTTAGCCGGTTTGGCTTGTTGAGATTTGTTGTGTTTATGGATTGAACTTGCGAAACTTTGTTATCTTGAATGTTTCTAGCGTTTTTGGCATTTTGGGCCTTTACAGTTCGAGTCCCGTCATGGACATTGATATTGATTTAGGAGTAGGTTAGTTGGATGTATATGTAAAACTTCACATATTTTAAGGAATTAGTAATTTTAAATTAATATAATTAAAAATTAGATTAAATTTTTTATCAAAGCATTTAACATATTTTAATTATCTTTAGAAAAATTTATATTTGTATTTTTATAACTAACATATTAAATAATATTTCATATAATTAATAATTATAATTGTAATTATAATTATAATTAATATATAATGTATAATTAAATTTAATTGATAATTTATAACTGAATTTAATTATTATAAATTAAAATTTTTTAATAATAATAGTTAATATTAACAATGGTATAATTGAAAAAAAAAATCACAAAAAACCTTGTCAAACGCTACTTTAAGTAGTGTTTCAATATGCTTATAAACTATCTTATGTTCATCTAAACATATGTATCCTTATCTTAGTTTTCTTTGCGACACATAGCCTATGTCAATAAGTCATGCATTGATGATATATAAGTAGTTTTTATGTTGATATGTACGAGTAAATTATTAAGTATGAGTAAATTATTAAGTACGAGGACATTTAAAAATGTATTTAACTTAATTCATTGTGAAAACAGTAAGAACTTTTAACCTAAAATATGTACTATATGATTTATGTTTTCATTTAGAGCTATGATTTAAGATGGTGATTATAATTTGTTTCATAATGCGAATCTTTTTACGCGTATTTTTGTTTCACAAACATATACATAGGTTTTATACTATAAAATAAATATGTGTTAGTTAAAACCTTGAATCCTAACATTTGACGGAAAAATCTTGTTATGCTTTTCATAGTTTATAGCTTATTATAATTAATCAAATGATTAGTTAATAGGAAATCCACATACATACACCGCTGATATTTTTTAGATGCGGCAAAGATAACTTGTGAAGGAGATCCTTGTTGTTGTTAGACTTCGTGCAGGTTGGGAGTTGAAGAGGAAGAGAACTGGTTCATGAAGACTTGGAGTTGCTGCTTTCGATTGTGTATTGTTTGGGCTCAGTGGTTTTGGCCTTGGTTTTTTCAGAGGTTGTTTTGTTCGGCTCATTTGGGCAGGCTGGGCAGCTTCAACTACGCCTCTAGCGGGCTCGTCGGGGTCGGGCTGCAGCGGTAATGCCACATCGCTCTCTTCTTCTCTCACACCGCTCTCTTCCTCACTCACACACTCTTTTTTTTTCCTTTTTTAATTGTATTGGTATTTGGGTTGGGAGGGTTCAGGTATTAAACAGATAGGGTTCTAGAGGGCTTATTGTGGGTTTATGGAAAAGTTGATGTGACAGTTGGGCTTGGAGGGCTGGGAGGGTTTTGCTACGCATAGCCTTGAGGGCGTTTGGTTTGTCGGAATCCGACGGAATGTGAAGGAATTGGAATGGTCAATTCCGTTGACCGAATTCCATCAGGTTGTTTGGTTGCCAATGGAATGAAATTCAATCCCATGAATTCCTTAATGGATTTCACCATTCCTTCCAATAAGTGATGGAATTCAATTTCATTTCCTTCAAAAATTTCCAAATGACAACAATGCCCTTCGGTAACCATCATCAGCTACCATCACCACCTCCGGCCACCACCTCCGACCACCACCTCCGCCTACCACCACTGCCTCCGGCCACTACCACCTCCGCCTACCACCGCCACTACCACCCCCTCCGACCACCGCCACCGCCTCCGCCTCCGACCACCACCCCGCCTCCGATCACCACCACCACCACCACCTCCACCCATCGCCACCGCCGCCTCCGACCACCGCCACTGACCACCATTGTAGTTTTGCATAAAAGGGTAATTTTGTCATTTTTCAACATTCCATTCAAATTCCTTAGCAAACCAAACAGACAAATTGCAATTCCTTTGACAGATTACATTACATTCACGTCAACCAAACACTTGGTTAAACCTGATAACATTCCATTCCAACTCCTTCCAGATTCCAATTCTTTGACAGATTTCAATCTCTCGAAAATCATTTTACGAACTAAACGGCCCCTTAGGGTTCAAATAGTCTTACAATGTTTAATGTTGTTAGTTGTATATATTTTGATAATGAAGTTGGATTGAAGATAAACTAAATCTAAAGTAATATATATTTTGATAATGAAGTTTGAATTATAATTACCGTGTTTATTTATTCCATACTTGTTTCGTTATTAGGCTGAGCGTATCACGTCCTCAAGCCAGGAATCGGGCTTTGGGGGTTGAAAGCGGGCAACCGCAGGTGTTGTTACGCTCAGCTTGGGTGTTGGGGGCGGGCTTTGGCTCGAGCTCTCAATCCCGAGCGTTGGTTTCTCTCTGTCTCTTAGATTATATATATATATATAATCTAAAAGTCAAAAGCTACATAGAAGTTTGAAAATTGTTGATTTCTACCAATATTGTTACCTCATTTATGACAAACGTTACCTAGAATTTTGAAACTATGTCATTTCATGGGCTAGAGGGGGGGGGGGGTTGCAATGATCCAAATGATAAATTTAGACTTTAGCACCTTGTTCTCGAGTTTTTTTTAGCGAAGGAAAGGAAAGGATTTAGAAAAAAAACTAGAAATTTGTGTTCTCGAGTTGCATTTAAGGAAGGAAAGGGAAGGAAAGAAAAGGGAATGAAAGGGAGATGTTTGGAGGGGGAGTTTAGCCTTATTTTAGCTTAAAACTTATCATCTCATTTTTGGGATAATTTGAAAGGAAAGGATACCCCTTCTCTTCCCTTCCTTTTCTTCCATTTCCTTCTCTTATTAAACTCGAGAACAGGGTGGTGTTGAGGAAAGCGGTACTATTTGGCCTTATCATTTGTTAACTCTTTACCACTTTTACATCATTTAATTTGTTTGCTTGTAAAACTAAAATGGAGACGTTGGAAAAGGACATTTTGGTCATTAAACATAGAACTGTCATTTCAAGAAATGAAGTAACGAAGAGAAAATTGAGGGAAAAATTGCAGAACTCATTCAGAAGAGTGAGCAGAAAAAAACATCATCCATCCAATCACTTTTAAACCCAAAAATATTTCTGACGTTATATTTTTCTTTTGAATTTCTTTTCAAAAAAATGTTTGTTTTAATAATAATTAAAGACATACATATTTCTATCAAACTATTTATGAGATTAGTTGTTTTTTTTTATACGGTTTTCTTTTTCAATTATCTCTTACTTCTTCTTACCACTTTTTTACTTACATTACTATTAATGATTTATTTTTTATGTGTATGTCTCCTTATATTTACAAAAAAAGAAGTAACGCAAACTACTTATATGGATTTAGTAGGTTATTAATGGTATAATAACAAGTTTAAAGATAAATGTTTGTATTTTACTCATTATCATGGTTGATTTTTATGGTATGATAACGTTTTTAACTAATTTAGCTTCAGGAACGTAATTACGTAAATAACAATAAACTCTAACTATAATAACAATTGAACGCCGCAATTTCAACCATGAACAAGAATCGTGATATTATGACAACAACCGAGTTTAAAATCAGATTTTTTCAAAACGAATTCAATTATTAGAGAACGTGAAAAAGTTATGAAAAACAATTAATTTTCCTATTCCTTGGTAGACCCATATTTGAAAAGCTAAACAAGAATACAAAAGACAAAACCATGTTCAAGTTTAAAGCTACATTACAAAGAAGTAATAAATAGAAAGTTTTAGGAGAGCCCTTATTTTTACCAAACTACAAGTTATAGAAGTTTGTGTGCCCTATTTTAGGAAACCCACTGTGAATCTTTAACCCATTTGCAAACCAACCTTTTGTTTCTTGATCTTGAAATATCTAATCCATCTATCCACCCATCCACTATTTTCTTTCACACTCAAAACCTCCAAAATCCCATCAATCAATCTTTATAGTGTTTTCTTCTTTATGTTCTACCCAACAAAACCTATCTAGCTATCCAAAGAAAGATCTTCCATCTCTCCACCATCAATCAATCTCTCTGTGTGTGTTTTTGTGTGTGTGTGTGTATGAGATTAGGGTTTGTGTCTCACTATTCTTGTGATTAAAAAGGAAACCCTAGCAAGATAAAAGGCAAACCACAAAAAGGAAAAACAGAAAACATCATGTCTTAGATCTTTAAATAATTCCATACCCAAATCAGGAAATCCATCAAATTTCAAGGAAACAAAAAAAAACCCTAATTTTATCTCATCAATTTGATCATCATCATGGATCTTTATAACCTAGACTTCGAAACCTCCGATAATAATAGTAATCCTAATACCACTCTTCCGGCGGCATCTTCTTCGTCTAGTTCACCGTCCGCCACTGCCACCGCCACCGCCACTCCCAGCCGCTACGAGAACCAGAAACGCCGTGACTGGAACACCTTTTGCCAGTACCTGAAAAACCACCGGCCGCCGCTCGCGTTATCGCGATGCAGTGGAGCTAACGTCCTCGAGTTTCTTCGGTACCTCGACCAGTTTGGGAAGACTAAAGTTCACACGCCGGTGTGCCCGTTTTACGGGCACCCGAACCCGCCGTGCCCCTGCCCGTGCCCGCTTCGGCAGGCGTGGGGCAGCTTGGATGCGTTGATCGGACGCCTTCGGGCAGCCTACGAAGAGAGCGGCGGGCAGCCAGAGACGAACCCTTTTGGTGCTCGTGCTGTTAGGCTTTACCTCCGAGAGGTTCGAGATCTGCAATCGAAAGCAAGAGGGATTAGTTACGAGAAGAAGAAACGGAAACGACCACCGCCGCAAGAACATCAGCAATTTCCGGGCGGTATCTCGTCTTTCCAACCTTTCCCTCTTCCACCAGGTGATGATCATACTTGAATTTCATAAATAGGGTCAGGTTCAAATGAGAAACTCATTTTTCATCGCATACTCGAGAAGACAGTTGAGCTCCACTTGGCATATTGACTTTGAATAATCGTGTATTATTCAGAGTGAATAACACAATATTCAGTGTTATTCAGAGTAAATAAAATGTTGTATTATTTACTCTGAATAACACTGAATGTTATGTTATTCACTCTGAATAATACATGATTATCCAAAGTGAATATGCCACGAGGCACGATCTCAACGTTCCTCACGTTCGGAATCAGATTTGAGTTTCTATTTGAGCTTTTGTCGTCATAAATATATATGTATTATAAGATCTTGGAGATGAGTTTTGATTTTATGTTGTTAAGGAAATGGGATGATAATTGTGTATGAGGTAGGTTTAGTTTTGGTTGGTTGATAAGCATGTGCAATCAAACTATGAACCCTAATATTAATTTGGATTTTGTAATTTTATTTGTTGATCATCAACTGTTTTTTGTTCATCTAAATGATACTATGATGACAGCAACGCAGCTGACTTCTAGTTGCAGTTGCAGCAGCTATAGCAGTATTATCTATCGGACAAAAACTGGAAGTACTTGTAGTCTGTTTCTAATTGATTTCAACCAAGATGGCAGGGTGTGTATATATATGCATATATATATATATATAGGAAAGTTCAAATGTATACCTATCTTTGATGGTGGATGTGATATATATATATATATATATATCATTGTGAATGTGATATATATATAGAGAGAGAGAGAAAGATTTACATGAGAACATATTTTTATAAGTACGATTTTCAACCACTCATCTGGTCAATAAAGGCGGTTTTGACTAGGTCATCCTCCTTTAATCATCTCCACCCACCATGAATCGTGTCAATCCTGCGTGATCGCGTCCACCGTAACCGAAAATGTGTGGCTAAGAATCGTCCTCGTGTTTTCTTAATTTCACGTCATTCTCGTATGAACCCACGTCTGGTTACGGTGGAAGCGATCACGGAGGATTGACACGATTCATGAAGGGTGGAGACGATTAAAGGAGGGTGACCCAGTCAAAGCCGCCTTTATTGACCGGATAAGTGGTGGAGATCACTTCTCTAATTCTCATTTTGTAGCACTTCTCATTTGAACCTAATACTATATATATATATATATATATATATATATATAGACTTAGGTTCAGATGAGACCAAGTTGTTTCCGTGAGTCCGGTGAGACAAACATTTTTTACATAAATATTCACAGCAAAATACTCTGAAAGTTAAAAAAAAGTTGAACATTCATCATAAAAATGTTGTAAATGGTTCCCGGTGTATTTTGATGTGAAGGTTCGAGTTTCTTTACCTTCACAACATTTGCTGTGAAGGTACGAATTATTTATTTGTTACTTTCACAGTTATTTGAGCTGTGAAGGTTTCATTTTTTACCTTGTTTTTAATTTTTTTCTTGATATTGTTTTTTATATGTTTTCACGATGAATGATTAGTTTTCTTTATCGTCACAATGTTTTGCTGTGAAGTTTCATGAAAAATGTTGGTCTCATCGAGCTCACGAAAACAACTTGGTCTCACGTGAACCTAATCCTATATGGTCGGGTTCAAATGTGAACTCAATTTTTATTGTGAACATGAGAACCACTAGTATCGCGTCACGTGACACTATTTAGTTTGAAAATTCAACTTTATTGAGACTGAATAAAGCTTGTATTCATGATTAATTAAGTTTAGACGTCAATTCAGATTATCACGTGACGCGATTTTATTGATCCCCACGTTCACAATGAAAATTGAGTTCACATTTAAACTTTTCTTATATATATATAAAACGTGATGCAATATCGTATTTGTACAAACCAGTGCAACCGAATCAATTGAAATATTTATGGAAGTGAAGAGAGTTATTTATTATGATTTGAAATCGATGGTAATTATGGGTTCATTTATTATATTTTAAATATTAATAGAAAGTGATTCAGTAGATTAAACGGATTTAAGATTAGATTGGAATTATTATACAAATGGAATAAGGCTGTATAATAAACCACATTTCTCTTTACGTATATCAGCAATGGGGATTGCTATTTTAACCTCTCACTCACATAATAATATTAGGTTCCACCTCTGCATCCCACGTACGTACTCACACCACCAACTCCCGCCCTCTAAATAAGGAGGTGGAGATAGAATTCACCATCAGCAATATATATTTAGAGAGAGAGGAAAGTTCAAATGTAAACTCAGTTTTGGTTGTGAACATGGGACCACTAAAATCCCGTCACGTGGTATATTCAGTTTGAATATTCATGTGTTATTCAAACTGAATAACACTGCGTTTAGTGTTCACTGGAACACTGAACGCAGTGTTATTGAGTTTGAATAACAAATGAATATTCAAACTGAATATGCCACGTGATGCGCTCTCGACTGTCCTCACGTTCACAATGAAAAATGAGTTCACATTTGAACTTAACCTTATATATATACACACACAAGTGTGTTCAAATGCAATCCATGTGTAGATTCAGCAAACAAAGCTATCCCATATTTGTACAAATTAAGGTTACATAGAAACATGTATTTGAAAGAAAAGGGAATGTAGTCCAACATGAGCAGGTAGCGTTTTCACGACTATAGTCCAAATCCATTGATGATGGAAACGCTTGATCACACACCCACACATATACATACATACATATGTATATATATATATAGAGAGAGAGAGAAATGTTCAAATGAGAAACATATCAATTTAAGAGAACGTAAGAAGCAATCTAAGCCACTCATCCAGTCAATAAAGACAGCTTTGACCGGTCTCCCCTCTTTAATAATCTCTACCCTCCCATGAATTACGTCAATCCTCCGTAATCACGTCCACCGTAACCAAAGATAAGTGGCTGAAATTGTTCCTCACATTCTCTTAAATTAATATGCTTCTTGCATAAACCTTCCACTAGTATAATATATAGTGCTGAAATGGTCTGCTATATCTTCTTGAATTGGCATTTCTTGTTATACTGTAATTGCAGATCTAGACTGTTATCAATAAATGTGCACTGTTTATCCTTTGACTGTCTCCTAACTTGGTGGTGTAACATTAATATTCATTTGCATCGATTTTTGTTTTTTTACCGATGGGATTTTGGTCCAGCTTATCGCTCGTTTATGAATAAATTATGAGTAGAAAAAACTAGTTTATAAGTACGTAAAATAATTAAAAAGAGTATCTTAAGATATAATAATTACTATGAATAAGGATATCATTGGAAAAACTATAAAAAGCTTCTGAAACACTTTTTTTTGGACGACAGTCAAACACACACACACGTCCCGACCGAAGTCGAAGAGGTGTCTGGGTCCGGGATCCATTCGGGTACCCGACTAATCCTCTCGACCATGTAAACCGTTACGGCGTTACCGGCCCATAACCTCGCCCATGCCCGGCCCAAAGGTCGACTCATGAACTGGGATGTCACCTCATGTTCCCCTCTCGAATCGAACCCATGTAGACAAAGATACCATCCACTGCCCACCTCAGGATGTTACTGTTCGTTGAGCTATAAAGGAATCGACAAATGTCCTTAGTTTGCGCATGGGGGGATTCGAACTTGAAACACTACTGCAACTAACGTTTCAATAAGCTAGCTTATGGCTCCATCCAAATATGTACTTAGCTTATAAGCTAGGTTATTTTTAAGTGTGTTGTTAACAGATGACCACGGTTGCTCTGAAGTCATCATAGGTGAATTTACATGGCTACAAAGATTTTCGTAGTGTCTGGATATAAACCTAGGGTAGATGATATTTTGCACAACGTACGCTTAACCGGTGTGTGACAAACCAAAGAGTATCTTACCTAGTATAAGATTTGATATTATACATTGGAGTAGATTTATTAGTTATACATAGAATATATTTACCTTTTGATGTAAGATTAAGGCATTGTTTGGTAAACCCAAAGTAGGTTATAAGCTAGCTTTTTGATAAGCTATTTGAAGATAGCTTTTTGGAGCTTTTTCCAATTATATCCTTATTAATATTTATTATTATATCTCAATATACCTTTTATGGTAAATAATTCATGAACTAGCTTATCAGCTACTAGCTAGTTTATCAGTTAACAGCTAACTTATTGGCTATTAGCTAGTTTATCAGTTAATAGCTAATTTATTGGCTAATTTACCCAACATAGCCTTTATTATTATCCATTAAAGTGGATTTATTATTTACATCAAGTTGTATGTTACGGGTTTACTGTTATTTATTGGAGATGTTTTGAAAGGTCAATTACTTCTATTGATAAAATAATGGGAAACAATTGAAAACAAAACTAGATGATGCATATCAAAGGACGCAAAATCTCGATCCCTTAAAACACCTTTTTTGGGCATCATTAATAAAAAATTCCAGCTATAGCATGAATATCTGGGAAAATATTAGCTAATTAAACATTGTTCCTCAAATATTTTATAGGGCAAATAGCATTTTGTTGTTTTTAACATTTTATAGGGCAAATAGCTAATTAAACATTGTTCCTCAAATATTCCTTTGTCAAAAAGTAGCTTAATGTTACACGTGATAATATTTAATTAAAGAATTAATAAGTAATTTAATTAAGAATTAAAATAATATTGATGAATCAACTAGACCTATAAATTTTCGTGAGACACATTCCTTGTTATTATATAAAAATACTGTTTGTGTATTTTAGCGAGGAGGGATTAATAAGTGTACTATGGTATAGAATAGCATTTTCAACAACTGTCTTAAAATTAAAAACCTATATTTTGTTTTTTAAAATGCTTTAACAATATCTTTATTTTATTTTCTAAAATAGAAAATAAAGGAAAAACTTACATATAAAAATTTTTTTATATCTTTGCTAAGAAGAGAGAAATAACCTTTTTTATTGATTCCACCAATGAAATTTAAATGAATATTATTACATAATTTTTAAAAAAAATTTATTCGGATCATAAAATTAATGAATGTTTAAATAATATATTTGATAATGAAATCTTTAAAATATAGAATTTGTTGGAGCTGAATATAAGTTATTTTAGAGATTTTGACTTTTGGTTATATATTTTAGAAAAAAAAATAATTATTTTACCCATTTGAAAAATTCCAATTAACCTCCTACCCAATCTCTCCCAAAATTAACCCAATTACCCACCGGTCCGCTATTGGAAACCCTAATAACGGCTCCCATGTTTTTCTGGCCAAACAAATCCAACATTATTTATACATAAAGGAATTGATTCATCAATATATACAAGTAGTGATACTCAGTGGCCGCTAATATCAATATCAAGTTAGAAATGGGTTGATTACACGTAGCGGCAACAATTAATTTAATACACGTAGCGACAACAATTTAATACACATAGCGGCAGCAAATTTATACAAATAGCGGCAGTAATATATATACACAAGCCACAACATCAATATATAGAGTCCCCTTATTTTGCAAACTGTGTAATTTGTGGAAACTTTGCAAACTAATATAAACCATTGATTAGATAGATTAATGGACAAGATTAATTGTTGATAATGAAGGACTTACAACTAACCATTTAAAATTCAAATTCAAATTAATACCCTAACAAAAATAAACTAAACCTATTGCAAAAATGGATTCTGATTGGTGAAATCTTTGTTTGCAAAGTTTGCAAAATAAGGGGACTCGCAATATATATATATATATATACACCCATAAATCACAGTTGTCGCTATTGGCGGTGGGGTTCAATAGCGGCAGCACTTAGAATCTCGCCGGAGGTTGTGTTTTGGCCAGATACCGGTCGTCGGAGGCCGATAACGGCTGCCAAATAGGAGACCGATGGGTATTTGGTGTATTTTTTGGAGAGAATGGGTAGGAGATAAATTAGAATTTCTTAAATAAATAAAATAATTATTTTCTTTATAGAAGATCCATTGAAGATGCACTAAAAGGTACAAAAGAGTCAAACATGATGTTTTTTTATTATATAAATTACAAAAACATAATTATTAAATTGTTAAGAAGGTAGACCGGATAAAACATAGATGAACTTTTTCCAAGAAAAAAAAGTATATATGTACTATACGTAATTATTTACTAGGACAGAAAACAAATATTATATATTTTTAACCAGTAGACGATTTTGCCAATAAAATAGATTAATCTATATAAATTTAAAGGAAAAAACAATTGTTAAGTTTTCATTTATACATAAACTACTATAAATTGGGTCACATATAAAACATTTAAAAGTATTTTTTTTAAAGCCAATATATTAAAATAATCTAGCAAGATATTTAAAATATTGCGAAACTACACAATAATTTTAACCACGATTACACTGAATGATAACTAAAAAATACCTAACACATAAGGACGAATCTGACAACCTAACAAAAAACTCCTAAGCCACTTGAGAGCAATCACCCGATGAACTCAAAGGCCGAGCTTGACCAAAACACCTAAAGCACGAACAAACTAACATTGGCCACAATGTCTTACCAGCTGTTGGAGCAAATTATGGGGAATTGTCATAAACTGTTGGAATATCACATGTTTACGTTTTAAGCTAAAAACTATGTTGTGACTGAAGACAAGAATAAGACGATGCATCGCAACCTAACTATGACCTCCCGAAAGAATCCACCACCAAAACCACAAGACTCGACTACCAAGACTACAATCAAACCACCGAGTCACCCATAGTCGAAATGGGTCACAACCAAACCATTCTGAACTACCTAAACCAATATGGGGAACGACCAAACCATCCCGAACCACCTAAACCAATACAGGCCACAACCAAACCCACTCTAAATCAGACCAAACCACATTCGAGTCACCCGAACCACTTCCAATCTTCACGAAACTCGAGCCAAACCAAAACCTCGACATAACCTGAAAAAGCGCAATAGTGAACTCTAACTCCAACAACCCAACGTTGTGAACCTTGACGCCTGCAAACCAACAACCCTCCACTAAACCTCCAACCAAAATCACAACCATTTACAAAAAACTACCCAAGCCTCGACATAAAACGAACTAGTAGCCGACGACCGACCATACTCCAGATCGAAAACCTCGAAGAACCATCGTTTGAAACCTCGAACCACAGCCTTTGAAACCGCAACAACCCTCGTCTATACCGGTAAACAAGAAACCAAGTTTGAAGACCAGTATATCGAATATTGACTGAAATATAATAAAAATTACGTTTTAATTTTGACAAATTACACCCTTATAATCGTATCGTTGTTATGTTTGAAACGAGTCTAATATTGAATAGTGTTTTGCAACATTTATACTTTAGCCCCTAAGCTTTTAATATTTATTCACCTTATACCTTTTAGTTTTCTATATTTCATTTTACGTTTTAGTCATATATCGAATATTTACTGAAATATGTTAAAATTTTACGTTTTAATTTTAACAAATTACACCATTATAATCGTATCTTCGTTACGTTCGAAACGAGCCTAATATTGAATATTTTTTTAATGTAGTTAGTTTATTATATATCATATGTACTACGATTATATATGTATTTTAAACGTATTTCAGTTTATTTTTTACTTTATAGTTTTCTATTTTTAATTTTACACATTCATCATATTATATATATACTAACATTTTACATGAAGATGAATAGTAAAGTATAAGAAGAAAGTACGACGTTCGCCTCTGTGGTTTGATATTTATAACGTTTTTCGTCCCCCCCCCCTCCCCAACACACACACGTTATCTACATGCTAACAGCTACGTCAAGTAGACGTCAACTGCAATGAATAACTCTTTTTTTTTATCGTAAGCATATAGTTAAACACCCAACCCAATGCATAAAATCCGTCATATTAACCTTTCGTTAGACAACATATGTACAAACTTTATGTTTCATAGAAATCCATGTTACTACTAATGATAAAACTTATTACAGTTTATTACCCAACGCAAAGCCCGGAGATCTTGATAACTGGTTAACGATAATTTCTTATTTATTTTTAAAAAGTAAACAAAAGTAAAACCAATTTACCTTTTTTCTTGATTCGGTCACCGTGAAGGACGATTGCGTCTTTGTACGAGAATCCCACAAAATGTGGTCAATCAAAAAACAAAGAAAAAACCGGCTTTTCTGTGAACCGGTGGGACCCGGTTCGCGTCTATAGGTCCAATCAAGTTACCCATTTCGGGTTAACCCGGAAACTCACGGCTCATGCCCCATTTGTGTCTTTTAATTTAATTCTTTTAAATTCCATATATACCCCCTTATTTCATGAATAATTTCTAATCGACCCTTGATTGTTGAAAGTTGTGCTTTCAATACCCCTAATTTAAACTTACTTCCCCATTTCAACTATAATACAACTTCTTATCCAAATTCCATAATCAGTATTCTAATTAACCTGAGACTTAACATGAGGATGACGTCCAAACCTAAAGCCTTAGAATCCACAACAAGATCACGGCGTGTCTTAAGGGTGACTTAATTATAACGATAAATCTTTGTCATTATTATATTTATAAATATAAGGAAGGGTTTTAACGAGTTAGCTTTGTTACGAGAATGCAAAAACACAATCTAATATAGTAAAACATATGTGATACTAAATCAGAGACGTGGATGAAATTTGTTGCGACCTAGGTTGTGGGCCAACATTTGGTGTAGTGCAAGTTGCTCCTACACTACTAGGCTAGCTTATATATATATATATATATATATATATATATAGAGTTGGTTTCAAATGTAAACTCTATTTTTGGTGTGAACTATGTAAACTAGTTTGGGCCGTAGATGGGTTTAATCTATGATCAGGATTAAATGGATGGCAAACTAGTAAATAAATGGAACAAAAAGGACACGCTTGGAGGATTCATTTTTATTTTAAGGGTAGTATGGTCCAAAGCAAAGTCAAGTCTGATATGGAAATTAAATTGAATCCCGTGTAATCAGCAAATTTGGAGCGCAAAACGCAGAAGGGTACATGGCTGCTACGAATTCGGAATTCAAATTTGAGAAGATATTCTGGTCAACAGATTGAGTATATCTTATCAAGAAGTGCAACTATTAAGGAAAGATTGTTATAGTGATTCGTTTGTGCAATGAATAGAGGTAAAATTTTGTTGGGCTTTTTGGGAAAACTTCCTAGGGTTTTTGCGCTGGTTTATTTAAATGTGTTTGATGCAGGTAGAAGGAAAAGTTTGAGGTTGCTTGTGAAGGATAGGTTTTCAATCTTCAAGAATACAGAGGAAGACCCGTTGTGTCCTGATATGGATTCCGAAGAGGATAAGCGCGCTGAAGGTATTGATTATGAAACCCTAGGAAAAATATTTGTTTTGCTGAAGGGGTGTACTAATATGGATATGTAAGTTGTTTGTGAAATTGAAAATTTTGATGAGTTTTCTTTATGTTTTGTTTGAATATCAGAAGTTCTTGTTGAAGAGAAGCGCAATAGGAATGACAATGGTGTGAAACGTAAGTCGTTGAACAAAATTTTGGAGGACAATGGTTAGTAGCAATCCTATTGATTTAAATGTTTCATTGTTGTGATTATATCGGATCTGTTGTGTATGAAGCTATTTAGGTCATTTGGAACATGATTTTATTTTCTGCAATACCATTTAGTATAAAATAGAAACCGTTAAATGTTTCACATAGGTGTTCACAATAAATTAACGTGAATAAAATAAGCTATGAAACCATATGGGAAAATGTATTATATGGAATGTAAAAGATTGAAATATTAAGAATGAATGAGAATGATTGTTTTGTGTGAAACATAGTAGATTGATGTAGAAATTAAATATGCTCAACAATTTGCAATAAAAGAAAGTAGAATGCAACTTTTATGTTTACTTTGTGTGAAACAGGTTAGACTGATGTTGTAATATGACATCGAATAGTTTTTTTTGTGGATTCATGATAAAAGACATGCAATAAGTTATAGTTTCATATGCCTAAATTTGGTTCATATGTTTGATAATTGGTTTTTGTGGAAAATCTGTTAGGCTATGTTTGGCAAGCGTAGCTTATAAGCTAGCTGGTAGCTGATAAGCTAGCGGAAAGCTGATAAGCTAGCTGTTGATTGATAAGCTTGGTAGTAGCTTATCAGCTACTACCAAACAAATTATGTTTGGCAAAAACTATCTTATGGTCATAAAAGTTGCATTATTGTGTGAAATGCAACTACCTGATAAGCTAGCTGTTGATTGATAAGCTTGCTAGTAGCTGATAAGCTTGCTATAGTTTGATAACCAAAAAAAGCTGCATTATTTGTGTGAAATGCAACTTTTTATGGTTATGAATAATTGAAACGATTCAGAACGAATATGTGTTGTTAAGGTACGTTGTTGGTTAGCCGATTGTGCTATAATGTTTAATTTATGTATGCAGTCAACCGAGCGCATCCGACTTGGAAAGTAAATGAAGGTATGCGGTTGGAAAAAGGTGATAAGGATGGTAAGTAATTACATTTGTTTAGATGTTAATATGAAGATGCATGTCTTCTTGATGTTGTGTGTGAAACATAGTAGGTTGTTTGGAAAAAGCATATTAAAAATTTGTGCTGTTGCATAAATTGGAATTGTTTGGAAAAAATATTTAATGGTTGCACACAAGGGTTGACTATTGAAAAATTTTTGTCCAAATTACTATGATGTGTGAAGACATACTTTTTTGATTCAGATAATTGTTTGTTCAGTGGCATATTATTTAGTAAACAACAGTGTTGCACATGGTATTTAACAGGGAAAAAAGGTTTACTGAAACTTTAATATAAATCAGTTATGTCAAGAAGGAGTGTCTTTTGTATTTTGTGTGAACCACGGTTGCAGTATATAGTAATATGACATAGAAAAGTAGGGTAATTAATGAAAGTTGTTTACATGTTAAAATGAAGATGCATTTCTTTGTATTGAAGTTAATGTGTTTAAGTGAAAGGTATCTTGCGGAAGGGATACTCTAACAATGCATCTCCACATTCGAGTACGAGGAATTCTAGCAAGAAGGTAAATTTCAAAGACGCAAAGGATGGCAAAGGGACGCAAACGAAACAGATGCCAAAGAAGGGTCGTGATTTTTCCAAACCACATAAGGTGTATATCATTGGGGAAGACGATGATGATGATGACTTCGTGGAACCGGTGAACGTGAAAGAAGGTAAGCTTTAACGTCACATAAGTTTAGAAGAAAATTTTACCTGTTTTTCAAAAAAATTGTTTATATAAGCCTTTTCTCGATATAGAAAATAATTAGTTATTAACTGTAGGACCCGTGAGGATGGAAGTTAAAGGGAAAACACGTAGAGGAGTTGCAAATGCTCGAGGGGAGCAACGTAACAGACCTGCAAAAGGTAATAGTGTTGGTATTCGTACCAGATCTTCACCGAAGACACTATGCGGTTTAGTTGAGAAGTTGAACCTTGACCAAACAATTGCAGTAGAACATATGGGGTTGGGGTCTTTGTTAGACATGACAGTGAACGGTATTCCAGAAAGATTAGGTCATTTTGTTGTTGATAATTTCAACACATCTACAATGCAACTTCAGTTTGGAGGTAACACTATACAAGTAACACCTGCTACAGTTACTGAAATACTCGGGTTGCGCAATGTTGGCATCAACCTATCTCTTCAAAAAGCTGATAACAGGAACAAAGTGGTATTCAGAGCTTGGCGGAAAAAATATGAGGGTAAGAAGGTAACGCCTACAATTCTGGTGGACGATATAAAATCTAGTGGGTTGGCTGATGATAATTTCAAAATAAACTTCATGCTATTGTTTGTGAGTGTCATGGGAGAGTGCAGCCCACAAGGATGCTGCCTAATGAGCATTTTGCAAAAGTTTAGTAGTGTCGAAATGATTAGCAATGTCAATTGGGCTCAATATGTGTATGACTGTTTGCAACGAAGCAAAAACACATGGAAGCCTAACAATTATGAAAGCTACTACACAGGACCATTGACTTTCTTGACGGTACGTATTGTGTATTGAATACTTTACATTTTAAATTTGACATATACAACGTAATACGAAACTAATATTTGTAATTTGGTTTAATGTGAAGCTACTTTATGTGACACGTACTGAACTGGTGGGTGTTCCTGTGGACCATAATGCTCCACCACTATGTGCTTGGACATTTAAGTTGTTGCGTGCTAGACAGAACGCAATATCAGAACTTGGGACAGCACCGTTACGTCGGCAGCCATATCAGAACGCAATGATAGAGGTAGAAATACCTGAGACAGTGATGCCACTTAATATGAAGACAGATGTTCTGGAGATGGAGCGGAATGATCGAGATATGGAGAGCAATGATGTGGAAATGACGTTGGGGGTGTGTGAAGCAGATGTTTGTTATGGTGAGAAAGTTGTTGATGACACGGAGGATGCTAAGGAAAACGATGAGAGTGAGCAGAACATGGTCGGTGATGAACTCGTTAATGAACGAATGTCCGATATGGATGAATCGGATGAAGAATTCGAATCGGAATCGCTTGATTACGATTTGGATATGGATGAACTGATGAAGGTAGTAATAATTATATTTTTTTTAAATTATAAAAATCAAAATGAATCAAATTAAAGCACTACTTTTTTGGTTTTCTAACATGGTTTTCCTGTGCAACTTGTTAATCAGGAATACATGCGGATGATAGAAAACAAGTTTGCATTACTACATGAGACAAGGTGGGATCTTGAGGAGTTGATAGAGTTGGGTCAACAGTTTTTTCCGTACGAGGCTGTGTTCAGGAACTACGAAAAGACGAAACGTGCAATGTTTCGAGACTGTGAAACGGAGGGTGATGATAGTGACAGTTCCGGTGAGGATGATCCCGAATCAGAAAGTGAAGACGGCTGTAAGGGTGACGCGTCGTCTTTTGTAACCCCACAAAAGGTTGATGGAGATGTTGAACAGGAAAAAGAATCAGTTGATAATGGGCAAACAGTTAAAGCAAAGGATGATGCGGACGTGGATGTGATCCCGAGTTTCAACATTGGGTTTAGCCCAATCCGTCCCTGTGCACTGCCTAGGCCAGATGTTGAATGTACTCAAGCTAAGCCAGAGAAAGAAGAAATTCAGACCAAGAAAAGGCGTTCTATGAAGGTTGGGAAACATCTTAGGTCGCCCTTCATGAAACGACAAGTACTTGTTGGTGTTAGTGTCAAACCACAAGAGTTTCGCGTGCATGAGCTTTGCCTGGCTGCGTTTGGTGGACCTGAGTGAGTTGCCAAATAATTTATGTTCTTTGTTATTGCTAGTTAGATTGTTCATTTATTTGAGACGCATACGTTTTCTGTTTTTAAATGAAACAACTCGTTGTTCGAAAACAGTGATGTGTTGTACAAGTCGATTACCGAGCAAAAATTAAATCGAACAACGTTGGAGACTTTAGCTGCTGAAGAACATATTTACCAGAATGTTATAGATGGATGGGTAGATGTGTTGAACATGGAGGAGCGCTATCGAAGCCCGGAAAGTCCACACCGCCTATTCTTCACACCATCTGTGTTGGTATGTACGTAATAATATCGTTCCTTTATTCTGAACATCGGATGTCGATACTGACTTGTTTTTAAAAAAATTACTCATAGGTCGGTGGTGTTCTAATGAGATACGCGTATGGATTTGCACAGCGGTATGAGATGTTTCGTAATAATCTGTTAAGTGAAGCCAAGGGGAACGAAGACATTTTCCATATCCGAAACTTTGATATGGTAAGCTAACGAACCATAAATCAATAATTGTTCAATAGTAAGGTCACAAAATATGAAGCCTTGATTTGGTATTGAAATGACGCACACTTTGTATACATTTTAGGTGTTTTTCCCTATTTTGCAAGGGTGTCACTATTTTTGCTTAGTATTCAACTTGAAAAGCAACAATGTAGACATTCTGGATAACATTGAGAAAAATGTGGATGTGGACGCGTATGACAACGCAATAATAGATCTGGTAAGTGAAGCTTTCTGTATTTGAAGGTGTGGTTGTAATAGATAAAAAGGTTTCCTTGTGTATGCAGTTGTGTAACTGTTTTGTTAAATGCATGCAGAAACAATTGTTTGTTCATCATTTAAAGCAAGTGCAACATCCGTTTGCAGAAATGTTGATTCATGTTCCTACAAGGTTGCTTGAGATGAAATGGCGAACGCAATCTAACTTCGTCGACTGCGGTGTTTTCGTTATGCGCCATATGGAGACGTACATGGGAGGCGGGTTGCGTGGGTGGTTTACAGGTTTGGCAAAGGAGGGGGAGATGCAAAAAAAACAGTTGCATATGTTGAGGGTAAAGTATACTGCAAAGCTCTTGCTGGGAGAATACAACTTGGTTAAGGGAGAGGTGATCGAAGCGATGGATAGGTTGACAAAAGTAGGTGAAGAAGGGAAGGCGAACATTATAAAAGTTGCAGAGGAAACAAGGAGCCAAAGGCTGGCCCTTTACTAAGTGATTCGCAGTTTTATCAATTTAGTTAGTTTGAAACAATATGTCGTTTTCGTAGAACTTTTACATTAATTTCGTTTTCGGTATTACTTTTGGATATTTTATGGTATTGGCTTGACGATGACATATTTATAAAATGGTTGTTTTGTGTTGGCTTTATTCAAACAGTTTCAGTTATTCGATGTTTTAATTTTTTGGCTACAACCATAAAATCATTTTCACTTATATAATAGTAATTTATATTTATGTTTTGAATCTCTTGTATGTGGGGGTTTGCCTTTTGGTATGAAAAAGGTTAACAACATTAAAATATGGTGTTGCTTTTGGGAGACTGCACAGTATGTAAAAGGTTGACAACCAAAAAGTTGGAAAAATTTGGATATATCATATGAATAAATTAGAAACTAGTGAGACTGCTGATAAGGTTGTTTGTTATAATGAAATAATAGGTCACAAAAAAAAGATATATCATTAATTTAATACGAAGACGTGGGTTACATAGTTCAGACCAAACAAAAGGGTTTCATAGGGATAATACAATATACTTCCACATTACATACACCACGAAAACAACATAAACCACATCACGTTACCCCCCCCCCAATCACGAAACGTACAGTTTCGCAATCCAAAAAAAAACCCAATGAAACAAAAAATATTTTAGAACACGACCCTACGAAAAATGAAACCCAACGTCATCAGACGAGACAAAGATGACCCATGGCGTTGCAAACCAAAAAGTCTCAACACCATTGAAGGCATTGCAAACCCGTCTCGCTTTCACGCAGTATATCATGTCAACGAAAGTGTATTATATAGAGGAAGTAAACTATAAAGAAAGCAACCTTTCATTATGTACAAAAGGCAAATTAAAAAAAAGGGATAAAATAGATTGGATATAATGAATGTAATCTTATCTAGGTAAGAAATAATTATACCAATTATGCATATCAAAATCCACGAAACAGTAAACAAAAAAATGCACCATAATTGTACTTACAAAACCAAATGATAAAACAAAATAAAATTCAGAATTAAAGACTTGGCAAACAGGAGACATCTACTATGCATTACGCATAGGACAATTGCGCGAGTCATGGTACGTAAGGGTGTCACAAACACGACATTTTCGAGGTGCGCGTTTATTCTTCTCAACTGCCTTCTCCAATTTACCAATCAACCGTTTCCCACGTCCGCACCCTTTGTTTCGTATACCGGCTGCCGGCATTACTTCAGGATCATCCGGCGCTTCGACGCCGTAACACTCTTTAAGGGCTTCAGCCTTGTCCTTTGCAGGGTTTCGTGCAAAAAAATTCACACCATATTTAACCTTCATCTGAGCAACGGTGTCAGCAACTTCACGCAAGGTTGCCCTTTCGTTATGAACACGACTAACAACTAGATCGAAATCTGCATACATTCCATTAATTAATGCATCTTTCTCGACGTCTACCTCACCATAACGTGCTCTCGCTGCTTGCACCTGAACAGGAATAATAGCCCTGGTCCAACGTCGGCAAATGAAATGGTCGGGAATTTTGTCGACACCATCGTTCATTAATACCTTAAATATATGCCGACACAATAGACCAACCCTAACAAACATGTTGCATTGGCAAGTATGGGTTCTTAAAGCCACGTCGTGCAGCACCTATAAGGAACGCAAAAAAAAGGTAAACACATATTTTTAAAATTAATTAAATTAGTATCAAAGAAATTAAAAACACTTAAAGGATTAGCATACCTCATATGTCATCTTTGTGCTAAAGTTTTTTTTAAGATGCGATACGCTATACCTTTTGACGTCTCCTTCTTGGCCATGAAAGGACAAACCGCAATAGTATATTGCCTTTCGGATTTCCTTCTGAACATCGAAAAACACCAAACGGGTATACACTTCAGATGCGTGTCCCTCGATATCAAGCGGTGAGAAACACTTTGGAAATGTATGTCTCGTGGCGAACTCCAAACATGCATGCTTGTTGCGTTGTTTTTCGATACACCCATCGTATGCCCTTAGGAACCTAACCAAGTCATTCTTAAATGACGCATACAGTCTAAAATATGCATGAGAGCTCTCTGATCTTGATGTGGTTCGCATTAAAGACGACATAGGGTCGTCTTTATAATACGCAGATATCCAAGAATGCCGTATCTCATAAATGTCAGACAACCACTCATGACCCTCTAAATCAAAATCAATTAAAGTCCTTTGCCACTCATCCTCAAAATAGTTCGCATCGATGTGCGTACTCCATACAAGCTTGTTAATCCGTTTTTTGAATGCAAGATAAGCCTCCTTCGAAATCAATACCTATATAGAAAATGAGCGTACTTTTATATGTTATTAATAGTTGAAATAACAACTATACAAAAAATATGCGTTGAACAGGAAATCATGTTACCTTGCCAGGGAATTTCTTCATTATATGCCATGCACACAAGCGATGCGTTGCCTCCGTGAATACTTTAGATATAGCTTCTTTCATCCCTAAACATTGATCTGTAATAACGAAACGCGGTTGCTTACCATGCGCTTTAATAAATGCCTGAAGAACCCAAGAAAACTTATCCCCATCTTCTTTACTAATCAGTGCGGAACCAACGACAACCGATCTCTTGTGGTTGTCAATGCATATGAACGGAACAAAATTATAAGCATGCCTGTAAAAAAATAAGAATAAAGTAATTATGAACCAGACATACAATAAAGTAACTTACTAAAACCTAATATTTGTTCTAATTATTAGTCATAAAATAAAGTTAAAAATGTAAATATAACTGAATGCTGAATGCATTTAACCTGTTTGTCCGATATGTCGCGTCAAATGAAACTGTGTCTCCAAACTCTTTGAAGTTAAGTTTCGATATTTCATCAACCCAAAAAAAGGCTTGCATTTCTCCTTTTACAACAAGGTATTCAAAGGTAAAATCCGGTGCATATTGTTTTCGACGGTTCATCAAGTTGATTAGCATCTGCGCGTCTTTATTACCTACAAAATCAATCATGTCCCTAGCGGCGTTCTTATAGTCTACAACAGATGCTGAAACATTTTCAACGCCCCCGCGTAACACCGACTGAATTTTGTGTGCGTTCGCCGCCCCAATAGATGCCCCAGTAGCGTTATATATGTTACGGTAATCAGTGTATTTCAACTGCCTACGTCCACGAGAAAACCTCTTTTCAGATTCATTATACAACTTGTGATTATGTCTTTCTTCAAGTTTGTACACAACATAACTACTATCTTCTTTCGCAAACCGAAATTTAATACACGCCTTACATCCTGTCCTTTTGAAGCTGGTCTTACGGATCTTATGTTTTTTGGCAAATGCACCCATACTGTCATGATCCTTTTTTTCCGAAAATCCTTGACGGCTACACAACAAATATCGATTCTGCACAACTCCGTTCTTGTTTTCTTTCCGATTAGACTGACGTACGTCAAAACCAGCTTCGTCAGCATATTTTCGATACGCCAAATCTGCTTCCTCGGTCGAGGCAAAACGATCACCAACAGACAGCTTCACATCATCCGTAACATAAGGAATCCAATACTTTGTGCCTCCAGGAGAAACGTACGTTTCCGGTTCTGCCAACAAATAAAACATAAGTTAAATATCCTTCAACCACAAAATCACACAAAAACATATACAAATCAAATTACCTTGTAAAATGGTAGGAGGTGGAGAACGCAACCCTGACCGCCGAGCATCATTACCATCGTCATCGCTTGAATGGTCATCATCAACTCCGTCATCTATAAACTCTTCAATCAAGTGTAAATCAGAGTAATCTTCGTTATGATCCATCGATCGCAAAATGAAACCCAAAATTGAAAGAAAATAAAAATTCCCAAAACAAACTAAACCTTCACGAAGAAAGAATATGAACCAAAAATTTAAAACTGATAATCTCTATAATATGAATATAATATATTTAAAAAAAATGCATGAAATCAGGGAATTTAAAATTATATATCCATAATCATAAATTAGATAATTATGGAATATTTGAAATCAATATTTAAATTAATATATTATATATTACGATTTACATATTTGCCCTTTCTGATATTTATTAAATAAAAAATGGTAGAAATAATGTGATTGGTCAAGGGAGGTTTACATAGTTTACACCAAAAATAGAGTTTACATTTGAACCTCCCTCTATATATATATATTATTGCATGTGATAGAAGTGCTCTTGATGTGATAATATAATCAATCACATGTGATATCAAGTTGTAGTCACAAACGCTCTTTGACACGTCTTAAGTTGCAAGGTACACAATGCAGTATGCACACCAACATGTCCCCTCATGTTTATTTTTACATGTGATAAAGGTGTCTTCGCGTTTCCGCAAAATGAAGGTATTGTCGTTTAAGTCTCCACACGCACACACACATATTTAATTTAATTATTTTTATTTATTTAATATGACGATAACTATCAGGTAGCTTTTTAGAAATTTGTTATTTTCTTTTTCTTTTAAATCATTAATTATAGAATTTGGTGGTACATATTGGTTCTTAAAATTCTCACAAACTACCGAGTTCTCCCATAAATGACCCCCTATCATACATACACACACACATAATATATATATATAAACACATATTATTTTACTGTTACTCAACTAGTCAATAGTTAGGTTATATATAAAAAACTAATAAGTGTGACATTTAAAATGTAAGAAAAATTAAATATCGCATTTTAAACAAGAGTTTGTTTGTTAGCAACTTAATTAATGAGATTAATAGGACTTGCAAACTTATTTGGTCAGCTATGCACGACTATTTGCTAGTGACTTGATGATATCAAAGGTCACTTATTCAGTAAACTTTCGGGAGAAACTTTATGCAGAATAAAAGGGGGAAATTGGCCAAAATGGCCAAATTAAACCTCCTATTTTACCTCCTTGCCTTTTCTCTTCCTTTTTTGCAAAAATAGCCATCAGGTACATAATTATGAAAATGCCATGTGGCGTCTCATTGGTCTAGGTAGCATGGCACGGATCAAGACCAGGCCATATATTGCAGACATAGCTCCATAATTAAGGACCTGGTCCGTAAATTTTATTACAAATTTGGTCCAAGTCCGCAATTACGGTTTTATATTACGGACCGAAGGGCTATTTTTGTAGTTTTAGAAGAAAATAGGCTAGGAGGTAAAAAAAAAGGAGGTGTGATTTGATGAATTTGGCCAATTTCCCGAATACAAAGTATATACAAATAATTAATCGACATATACAACTTTATTTATGTAATATGTAATAGAAAACCGAACAAACAAACCCAATTTGAGCGAGGATAAGATTTTATCAAGTTATTGGTATCGATTTATTGACCTACTTAATTAAGACCGTTATAATACACACGAACCTTTAGCTTGTTTTCAAGATTTTAGGTTCCATGCTCATCTTATTCGATGGGTGTAACTAGAAATTAACTAGTAAATGAAGGAGATACGTTTTAACAATGATGTATATGTTGAGGACTGAATATGAAAATTGGCATAAACCAAGGGGTGGTAATATAGAACTTGTGTAGAAGATGGATCCATCATCGGATTATTTGCGGTTCCCTACAAGGTTGTTTTGTCGTGTCTAAAAAATAAAGCCATATATCTTCTGTACATGTTTTTTTATACAGATCAATCATCAATCATCATTTTCTTTATACAGATCTTCCTAACCCTAGCTTGCGTCAAATCAATCATTATTTTTCTTTATAAATATAATATATACGTATTATTTATATGTAATTATGTAAAATGACAACAATTCATATGAAAGAAATATAAAAAATATAAATGTTAAATTAAAGATAATAAAATGATTTGTTAGGCTGTGCACAGCGGGAGGGTTGGGTTCAGCGGGTAGAGGCCGGCGGGCAAGGCGGGTACGGCGGCAATTGGTGCGCAGATTAGGATGCCCGGCGGGCTGAGGGTAGGGCGGCACCATGAAGCCGCTTAAACCATTTCTTTCTTTCTTTTTTTTTCTCTCAAAATCAACCCTCAATTTCTTTTTTCCCCCCAAAATCAACCCTCAATTTCTTTTTTTCTCTCAAAATCAACCCTCAATTTTTTTTATGTTGTATATATATATATATATATATATATATTTGACATCATCCACTCCAATAAATATAAAACTTATGACCCAAATGGAGGAAGACATTAAGTTTTACACCACCCCGAATGGCCATCTCCGGGGTAAACGACTCAAGGATATTATGAAACGAAAAACCGAGATCAAAGCCAAATATGGCTTGTAATTTTTAGTTTATTTAATGTTTTAGGTTATTTTATTTAATTATGTAATGTTTAATTTTAATTTTTAGTTAATTAATTATGAATCTTATTATGAATTAATTACATGTTTTATTTAATTATATTATTTATTTATATAAAATAAATAAAATAAATAATATAAATAAATTAAATAAATAAAATAAATTAAAAAGTGAGAGGGTTGGGAGGGTTGGGTGTGTGTTGTAGAGGGTTATGGGAGGGTAAAGAGAGGGTTGACCAAAAGCTGATGTGGCAGCTGATGTGCCATTCAAAAAGTGAGTGGGTTGATTGGGTTTAGTGGGTTGGGTGCAGGTAGCCTTATGATATCACTTCTTTCCAATTTTCGTTGGGCCACACACACCCGTATGAAATGTTTAGTGGGTTGAAATTATAGCGGTGTAGCTTATTGAAAAAACAATAAACATCGTTTAGTTAATCCATTATGTAATTTAATGTGACAAGGGTGAAAAATGAAAATGTAAGAAAATGTGAAATATATTGCTTCTTATATATATTCTTAATATTTAATATTAAGATTAAATAAAAAGTATTCAATATTGGGGTATAATTAGAGTGTAAAATTAAAAATGAAAAGTTAAAAGATTATAATTAAATAAGTAACTAATAATATGGGTATTAAGTAAAAAAATAGAAGATGAAAAATAAAATAAATAACTAAAAAGTGGGAGGATAAATAGGAGTTAATCAGATAAGCTTAAATGAACCGAAAGTGTAAAATGTGTCCAGGTACATGTTTAGGCGGGGAAATTCTATAACCGACTCACCAGACACATGGTAGTCCAGTTACTCTTTTATTATATATAGATATGCCACTAGTTTATAAATCAAAGAATTATATATTATGTATAAAGATGATGTAATATGTTGATTGTGTGCTTTTGGTTGTGGAGCTTTAATTATTCAAGTGGAGTCATTTCCTCTATTCTCCTTTTTGAGCAATCATAGGTTTTCTTAAACTAATATGGAGTTTTGGTTTCTATTTTTGATATTTGAATGTGTTCTAGATACAAACTACATTTGTATTATGTTACTTAAGCAACTATAAATATAAGCAGACTTGTTTTGTTTAAATTTAAAGAAATCCTACTATTTAGTTAAACAAAACGATATAAGATAAAATAATATGTGATTGAGCAATCATTGAGATCATTGAACACCATCAAAAATCTGTTGAGCAAAACATCGAAAATCTATATTGGACATCGAAAAGCCATCAAACAACCTGGTCATAAGAAACAAGTACAATGAATATCGTTGCTTAAGAATAACTAACTGTCAATTAGGCAACAAAACGAAGTAAATTAAATATATAAACTTAAACTTTTTGCCAATAAAGCAAGCCTTCAATGGCTAAAGTTCATGAAGATAGAAACATGCTACTTAATGTGCTACTCGATGGGTTTCAATCTATTTTCAGTTGTAAATGTTGTTGAAATTTCAGCTAGAAGTGTAGGCGATAAAAGAGTCGAAGGATTGATTTGGAAGAGAAAATGTCTAAACGTGAAAGAATCCAATTGGATTTCTCGAGGATTTTAGGAGTTGAAATATAGATTACTGTCTCATTTATTTCTGTTCACAAGGTGAATCTCACTCTAATGATAAATCTCTAGATTTTTAGGCGTTGTGATACTATAGGGGAAGAAAACTAAGATTTTCTTCAAAGAGGAAGAGGTAATAAATAACTTTTATCTACTAAGACCATCCACTATGGTAACCCTTCAACCCAATAAACCCAATTGTCACATCAACTTTTCACTACCTTACTCAAACCAACCCAAACCATCCACTATACCCAATCCAATCTTACCCACACACTAAATAATTAATAAAAAAAAGAAAAAAAAAGCAAATAAGAGAGAGATAGAGAGAAACAATAATAGAAAGGGGTGGGTTGCCTCTCGGCTTCTAGAAACCGAAGGAGGGTGGGGGTGCTAGAACCCGAAGCAACCACCACGGTGTTGCTGATGAACCCGATGGTGAACCCGATCCCATCGGGTGAGGCATAGTGGATGGTCTAAATAGCATATCCAATAGCTTGCTAAAAAAACTTTTGTTTGCTAAAATGCTCCATCAGCTTTGCTATCTCATTCTCTAAGGTTGTATTTAGCAAACTAGTTGATAAGCTAGCTATTGACCACTGCTACATAATAAGCTACTTTATAATTAGATTATTTTTGGCAAAAAACTAGCTTATGAGTATGTGTAACACCCGTAATTTTCGGTTGTAATATCGACTCTTTGATAAAATTTGGAAAATAGAAATTTGGATCAAAACCTATACTTTATGGTTTAGAATGGTAGAGAATCCAATTACGAGTCCAACGGTTCTTTCGGAATCGAAATCGGAGCAATTTTGTCTTGGCGCTAATCTCCGCGCTGATCTGATTAGCGCCATGTTCAGCGCCAAACCTGCTGTTGAGTTCTGACCTGGTGTCGGCGGTACGTCCCGCGCTGATTTGATTAGCGCGGAGCAATTTTGCCTTGGCGCTAATCTCCGCGCTGATCTGATCAGCGCCATGATCAGCGCCAAATCTGCAATTTGGGAAAAAACGGGTTAAATACCCTTCTCTCTTCATTTGCTCATTACTTCCTCATTTCTTAACCTTTGGAGCTGATTCTTTTTCCTACATTCTTCTCCTTCCAAGCTCTTCAAGACTCCATAGTTGGATTGAAGATCCAAGTTAGCAAGATCGTTATCTAGAGCTCCATCATCTTCATCTTCTCCATTTTTACCTCAACCACCATTGTTGCTTGAAAGGGGAAAACTCGAGTTCTAGAGTTTTAGTTCGAATCCTACCCGGTAAGCTTGGTTTAAACCTTTGTAGGTTGGATTTATATGTGTGATAAGAGTATTGAACTAACCTAAGGTTCGATTTGCTTGATTTTAGGTTGTTCACATATTTAACCTAAATCTTGGATTTGGGGGTTTTGGGTACCAACCCTCAAGGTGAGTTCTCTATATGGTTTTAAAGTATAGATCTAGTCTTATATGTCGTAGATCTGGAGCTAATCCAAGGTTTTAACTCCTTATCAGTTTAGGTGATTTCTCAAGCTTTAAGCTAGGGTTTTGGTGAAAATTGGGGCTTTTGGCTTTACAAGCCCGAGGTGAGTTGCTAAAATCGTTTTGTTAAAACTGAGAGCACATCATCTTGTTTGATATTACGCGTCTTGCTTAATATTTATGGGTACATATGTGTTTGGATGAAGTGCCTAAATTTCTAGGTTTAGGATTTGCCATGAAATGAATAAGTGATGATTCTCGTATGTATGGCTTAACTTGGATTATTGTATACATGGAATAAATCATTTTATGCTACGAATGCGTGAGGTATGCCCAAGTGAATATGTGATGAATGTATTTGTGAAAAATACGTGTTATTATGTTATGCCACGGAATGATGCGAAGGAATTGAATTCCGAGCATGTTGGCTTGTATGAAGTAAATGAAAGTATTGAGACTTGAATTAATGGTTGAATGATATGGAGCACCGTCAGTCAAAAGGTGGGATGCTATTGGTCACTAGTCAAAAAGTGGACCGGGATGTCACTAGTCAAAAGGTGAGTACCCATGTTTTTACGCAAACATAATTGGACAATGTGACACTAGTCAAAAGGTGTACATTGGGCCGTTTTTGAAATGAGATTGTTTTAAAGTGGCACTAGTCAAAAGGTGTGCACTTTCAAGTTTACACGAGTACGACTCAGTCTTGGGTGGCACTAGTCAAAAGGTGTGCACCTATGTCCCTCGCCATTCGTGTGGCCGCGAATGTGCCTGGCCTCTGAGGTTGCCTATTGGAGTCTTCGTAGGAGGACGGCAACGGGGTGTCTCGACTCTGAGGTGTAACTTGCTTGGTGAAAGTGGGTCACTCCCACGATTTTCAAAGATAAAAGATAAACCGGTTTAACATGGTGCATTTTGTTGTTGATACACTTTCGTATATCCTATATGGCTTAATATGCTTTTATATGTATGATGTTTATTTGATACAACTCACTAGGCTCCTTTAGCCTAACACTTGCTTGGTGTCGGTGTGTCTCTCAGGTACAAGGGACGCCGTTCCTAAGTAGGTGCCGGGATTGAGAGTGAGCTTTGGGGAAAGTGTGAAGAGACCGGTCCTTTAGACCGCGCAGGCATTGACAGATTGACAACCCTTTTTGGTGGTCTCTTTCCTAGATAGGATTGAGACTAGATGGTTGTCACAGTATTTATTTAGATTACAAACATTGTAGTTATACAATACTCTATACCCCTGTTTTTGGGATGAGCTCACGCTGTGGCGTAAATTGTGTTACCACCTTTCTTAAATGAAAGTTTTTGTTTACTCCAATTTTTGGGGTGTTACAGTATGTCAAATGAAAAAAAGAGGTATCTTGGGGTATAATAATTAATATTAATACGTTTATAATTGAAAAAAAATTAAAAAACTCCAGAAATGCTATGTGAAATAGATAGTACAAAAAATATGTTATTTATCCACGCTTCATAAAAAGCGTGGAAAAATTTTGTGTGACAAATAGTTTTTTATATAGAGATTGTTAGAAAAGGAAAAAAAAAAAACTACACATTTATAAATGTGTACATTTGATTTCAAAAGTCCATGCTTTTAAATGTGTAATTTTTGTAATTAGAAAAGTTCACACTTTAAAGCGTGGACTTTTGTAACCTTAAAATTATTTTTCAAAATTTCCATGCTTAGAAATGTGAAAATTTATATAATTTGTCCACACTAATAAATGTGATTTTCTCATTTTATTATAGTTTTTCACATTTAAAAAGGTGTGGATAATCAATCACTTTCTTGTAGTAAAATAGATAAAACTCTAAATATAGAGAATTCTCTAAAATTTTTAAATGAGAGGAGAAAAACATTATTTTAACATCTTCCACTAATAAGATAATTGATTGTAGAAACTTAAAATTTCCTTTGAGAAATTGTGTTTTATTAAATAATGATTATAGGGGTAAGCAATGGAATCGTAAGAACCGGTCCGAACCGGAACCGATATAGTCCAACCGGTCCGGTTTTCGGTCCTTCAAATCCCTTGTTTCCGGTTCCAGTTCCAAACATGGTTCAAGTCCATTTTTCCGGGTAATTAACCGGGATCAGCCAAGAAGTTTAAAAACAATATGAAACGATTTCATATATGAAACATTAGAATAAATATCACTAAAACACAAATATTTAATATCTCACATTAGAATAAATATCACTAAAACACAAATATCACTAAAACACAAATATTTAATATCTCACAAAATATAATATCACTAATCCACAATTTTATTTAGAGAAAATTATTATCATAGCCATTTGAAAAATGCCAAACCACCTCCTAGCCACCCTCTCCCGCCGTTCATCGAAATAGCCATCGAAGTTGCCCCATGAGAAGTAGCCCCGGGCGACTTTCTCTTTTCCGGCCAAAAACATGAGAAGTAGCCCCACATGAAGAAGCCCCGGGCTACTCCTTGTATCGACTACTACTTGTATTTACGTATCAATAGTTTAATTTAAGGGGTGGATATGTAAATAGAAGGAGTAGCTCAGGGCTACTTCATGTGGGGCTACTTTTCATGTTTTTGGCCGGAAAATCTTGTTTTTGGCCGCAAAATGCAAGATTTCGTTGGAAAAGAGAAAGTCTCCCCGGGTGACTTTTGGTTGGGCGACTTCGATGGTTATATGACTGAACGGAAGGAGAGGATGGCTAGGCGGTGGTTTGACATTTTTCAAATGGCTATGATAATAATTTTCTCTTTTATTTATTTCAACCATAATATACAAATCATAAATGCGGAAATAGTATGTTGTACGATTTGGTATCAAACTATGAATATCGGTTCCTGCCGGGTTTTTGACCGGAAAACCGGGACCGGCTCCGGCACCAAAATCGGTATTACCTATACGGTCCGGTTCTCGGTTCTTTAAATCCCTCATTTCCGGTTCCGGTTCCAAACCGAATTTGGTCCGGTTCGGACACAATGCTCATCCCTAAATGATTATCAGTCGTTTTATTTTTTTGATTTACTCAATTATTTGTTTTACTGTAAATGACCATACTATTATTTAAAGAATTTGTTAAACAAATTATCCAAATATTGAAATAGTGAATATATGAAATTGATCAAAACCGCTTAATTTAAAATAATCGTAATTTTTAATTCTTAAGACTGAGCTTTTCATCTTCACACTCACATATATTTGTATTTTGAATTTTTGATCATAGAAAAATCAAACGTTAAAGGCTTTCTTTAAGAAGATTAAAAAAGTGAAAGACCACGTCTACATGGTAAGGCCCAACTATGGAAAAACAATTGTCCAACTTTATGACTTATTGGGCTTGGGCTTTGATAATTGCTAGTTTGTTGAAAAATAAGAACATTTAATTATAAGCAAATTATATATCTATTGTTCCCGGTGAGTGAAAAACCGTCTGTTAAATTTAAGCCGTCGGATCAAAAATGAGAATCAATCTCATCCATTTAAAATCAGTATTTACAGTTAATAAAACTACCCTCTCCCAACTTCTACATTCCAGCCCAGTTCACAATTCCCACGTCTCCCTCTCTCTCCACTCCACACACCGTCTCTGAAAATAAACCGGCGTCTTCCGCTCTCCCCTTTACTCACATATAAACCCAAAACACAAATCACTGATTTAGAATCGCAACTTCCCATCAGTCCCTGTTTTCAGTTCAGCGCCATTTCTCCCCCATGGCTTCCCTCTCGATTTCTCTTCACCTAATGGCTCCAGGCGCAGATGTTAAATCCTGTGATTGCAGGAGACCAATTTCGAACTTTGCTGTATAAAACCCCAAATTCGAGTGACGATTATGGCCCCATTGCTCCGCTCCCTTTCTCTCTCGCCAAACGACACATTCAAGTATGTGTAACTCTCTCTCTCTCTCTCTCTCTCTCTCTATATATATATATATATATATATATACATATTTGTACCATGTTTTCAACGATAGAAACCCTAACTCTAATTGTTCATCTACATTCTGAATTACTCTATTTTGTAGGGCGTTGATTTGATTATTGTGTCCAATACATGGTGCTTACAAGGATGAAATTGAAAACCCTAAGTTCGTGTCTAAGTGTTAATGTGGTCAGTTTTATTTAGAGTTGCAGACATTATTGTTCTATCATATCTAATGCAATTGCAGAAATGGCATCCTTAAAGTAGTTATTTTTCTCTTGGATGTTACTTGAAAATAACTATGTTTTAACCCGCATTGGACATTAAGAAAGGTTTATCATTTAACGGTTTTCTGACAACTATCAATTGCAAGCATGTAGCAACTGGACTTCACTTTTTATGCTAATCAAGAGGTAAGCATTCTCTTCCCATCTCTTTATTCAATATTGTTTGAGTCGGATTTTCTATATGTTATTAATTGGTGGTATCTTTTCTATAAGAACATGAAAAAGTGACCTTTTAGCCTCATCTGTGCACTAATTTGTTATTGGGTTATCATGTATATGCAGGCTGATGGGTCATTCCTCATGAAAATTTTGAAGTTTTTGCTGTATGTATTTCTTTCACTTCATTACTCTGCTTCATATTGTCCACTCATTGCATGAAAGATCTTCCTGGAGTCCAAGTGTTACTCTATCCACTTCCATTACTTTGGTCGGGTACACGACAACCTCACCAGTGCTGCTGCATTTTCAGATGTAAGCTTCTAAAAAACACTCGAAATTACTTTCTTGATTTACCGGGTAAGATTTTAGTCCAATAGAACGACATCGTATGCAGGTACATCCAATTTCATATGATTTTGTATTCATTTCTGTGTCAGTGCTGTAAAACTTAAAAATAATTTGGTACCATTATGCCCTTGTGTTGGTACTTGGTCGCATGTCTATTATCATGTAGTAAATAAGATGATAGATGCATCTTTTAGACATCTAATTTGATCATCAACCAATGTTCTGTTTTGCATAAGAGGAGTGCAGGTTATACCCTCTGCTTGATTTACTGCCACTACTAAAATAAGGTTGTTTAGAAGTAATATCATAAAATCTCAAAATGGCTTATTTTCAGCCTTCAGATTAGAGCGAGGTTGAACCCAAATTTGCATTATCTTGAAATATTGTTATTTGATCACTTTAGTTAGATGTAAGTTTGTTTGTTAGTTATGTTAAAATAGGGTCGGTGTTAAATTGTCTTGGCAAGATGAATCACCTGGAAACATATTGTAGTCTTTGGTGAATTTTGTTTCCAAAATCATTATTGGAATAATTGACCTTTAGAAGGGGTATGCTAATGCTTAATGCACCCCTGTCTACTAATTTCATTGTCATACACATGAACATCAAGTCTTAACTATTACATTTTCAATATACAGTTTGACATGATTATGATATAGATACACTCTGCATATAGCAACACCCCTTTTGGAATCATTTTTATTTTGGGATCTCTTTTTGTTGGACTATTGTTTACTATAAGAACAAATCATTTTGTAACAACGCACCATAGGTACTTATAATGGGGCTTTTGTTCTCATACACTTTCTAACTTTCTTTGAAGCAAATGATTACCAGGGGTAAGAAATGCTATTAAGATTGCTGGCGAAGGAGCAAACTGCTCAATTTACTCTCACACAAACACACACACACACAGATATATATATATATATATATACATACATTGCACTTATGTCTTCCAGCTATACAAGATAAGCTAAGGGGTTGTTTACTTACATCTAATGATCTGGGCAGCTTATTCGCTAACTAAACATCCCCTATAACTTTTGTTTTGTAGTTTGTCTTTTCTTGTGTAGAAGTGAGGGTGAAAGTGGAATTGAGCACCTTTTCTATAAACCATGAATCCATGCATGATACATCTTGCCTTTTGCTTGACACGTGCAAATTTTAGTTGCTGTAAATTCTGCTGCTCGAAGGTAAGTTTTCTTCCTTATATTTTTGTATCAGTTACCACTTATAATATATGACATCGATGGGGTGTCCTGTACATTGTATTTTTTTAGATAATGGCTGGTATAACAAAGGGGAAATATAACCAAAAGGTTGTGCCTTTTTACACCGTTTTAATCAAAGAACCGTGTAAAAAGTTTACATATCCTTTTACACGATTGCATAACTGTGTAATAATTTCATTTATGTGCAGGTGCTCATTTGAAACTATTCTTAATAAATTTATATAAAATATAAAGACTTCACCTAGCTACTTTCAATTTTATGATTAGCTATAGTGTCAAACTGTCAATTTTATATATAAAGACCATGATAGTTGACTTGGAGATAACTGCAGATAAATAAAAGACTTCACCTAATTATTTCCAAATAATATGATTAAATATAGAGATAGTTCTAACTTTGATACAAAATTTTAAATTTTGGAATTATGAAACACAAAATCGGTTACGTGAGAGATTTTAAAGAAGTAAGGTAAAAATATTAATTGTAAGTAACCTTAGAAGTAAGATAAGTTTAGAAACATTAGAAAGTCTATACTACTTTCTAAGTGTGAGTTGGTAGTTTGCTTGAAATGTCCTCCCAAGTCCCAAGTCCCAATCAAAAGAAATAAAATAAATCACAAATAAATAAATGTCACAGTATGGTAGGGAAGGCTGATGAAAGCAGCCTCCAAGTAATTTCTTACAATACTGCCATCAGTATTAATCATAGTATATATAACAGATTCAGGTGCAAACTTTTATAGGAAACAAATACATGGAGTTAAAGAGAATGAGTAATTCAACATTGTTTCTCTCCATTTCCCTGTTCTTTTTCTTCATCCAATTTTCCTCTTCTTCCTCCTATTCTTCCAATAACTCTCATATATGCCCTGTTATACAAAGTCATGCTTTGCTTCGGTTTAAACAAAATCTTTTCTCCACCGATCGTTCATATAAGGTAGTGTTGGTTCTTATTGTCATGAGTTTCTTGGTTCCGACTATTATCCAATTATGATGAATTGGAAAAGAAGCGTTGATTGCTGCAATTGGGATGGTGTCACTTGCAACCGCTTTACCTGCACATTGATTATAATGTTTTAAATTGATGCTTGTATGATTAATTCTGAATTTATTGTCATTTTCTGTTATGTAGAGAAAACATTGCTGAAGCTACAACAATAAGTTCAATTTCTGACAGATGGTACAAGTCCTTCATATTGATCTAAAGAGGGTTGTGGATAGATTTTGATTTTTTCTAGCAGAGGGGTCTCTTATTTTCTTGCTTTCAATGATGCAACTTTCATTTGATGGATTTTGGTTTAGTTATTTAGATTTCATTGATATATGATTTAGGGATTTTCTTTTTGTAGAAAAAGATGCAGAACCCTGTACATGATCTGAAGTGAATCTGTGAATTACAAGGTTAGCCTCTTTTTCATATTTTATTTCTAAGCTTTCTTGGACTGTGCTCTTTTGTTAAAGTATTCTCAATAACCCCTTACATGTTTACGAGTTTTTTGCATTTTTAACTTCTTTTGTTAAATTTCTATGATTTCACAAGATTAGAAGTTAAACATAATCCTATGTTATGAACTTCTGTTTGGGTTTTCATCTCCTTGAATGAAGGGAATGTCAATTTTTATTTTCAAAATCTAATTACAAAAAACTTCTTCAAAATCTAGGTAGTGAAGCTAGCATCTCTCTATAAGCATTGCTGAATATTTTTTTATTTATGTAATCTGTTTTCTACTCTTTTGCCTATCAAAAGCTAAACATGAGTAACGGTCAATGGAGGTATAATTTCAGTGCCATAAAAATTGTTATGTGGGGTTTGTAAAAACCCTTAATTCTTTTTGGACTTATGTAAAGGTAATAAGTTTTTTATGCCATCAATTATTTCTAGCAAAAGTTACAAGTTTTAATCTTGAAATTCAAGTCTCTGTAAATTGTTGTAAATTGTTATAACAAGGGCCAATTATATATCTATTGACCGCGGTGAGTCAAAAAACCGTCATCTGATTATCAGCCATCGGATCAAATCAACTTTCAATCTCGGCCGTTTAAAATCATCTATTTACGGTTATTGGGCTTTTTCAACCGCTACAGCCCACTCTCCCACTTAAAGGAACCAGCCCACTCTCCCAATCCCTTTCCTCTCAACTCCCCTGCATTCCATAGCTCCACCTCTGTAATACCCCATGATCCTCATCTTCCCACTCTTCACGATTCGCTTCATCTCTCAACTTCCCACGATCTCCATCTCCACTCTCTACAATCTAGCAACTTTAAATACTGGTAAAGGAAGAATTTCAATGGAAAAAGTTTCACTTCTTGTCATGCGACACCAATCTACCCGGTTCCAGTTACTTTCAGTGCTAATTCCACAGGTGAATATCTTTGCGATTTCCATCTTTTAATTTGAAATTTGGTGTTTTTATGAAACCCTAATTTGTCACTTTTGTGGTTTATTGTTTCGTTAGTTTTGTTTCAATTTAATGGACTTCTCTCAAAACACTATGTTTGATTTCAAATTCCACTACTCCAGTTTTCGATATTGTATTTGTTCTTAGATTGGGAAATATTGTAGCTTAAATGGGTACACATTCTCATTTTTTGAGTTTGTACCTCAATCTTTAGTGGTTTACATTCATCATAATTTCTTTCCAAGTCCTTTTTGGATTTTTTTTTTGTTTCTAAACAGTTTAGGTTTCAAATCCATTGTGCAGTCACTGAATTTGAGTTCTATTCTTTTGTTATTTTTGTTGCTTATCATGTGTTTTGATTCCTGCATTTCTTTGGCATGTTGCATAATCATTTCCATTTAAATTGCAATACATACTGCCAGCCAATTTTGGCCGGTGTACATCAAATTATTAATGCAACATTTGCGTGTCTAATAGTTATACAAACACACCTATTTTTCATGGGATGGATTTTTATTAACCATTACTTATCTCTTGCAAGTGAGGAATATTTGCACAAGGTATATGCTCTGGGAATATGAGAAGAGTCCAACTACAAATTGCCAACACAATTGCCATGGTGAGTTCTTTGATTTGTTTTATAATGCAAGTGTATATAAATCCCAATACTTTTTTATTAGTTTTTTTGTTCTGTACATATAATGGAGCTGTGTTGAATCAAGTTTTTTTTATAGTTTGGAGATTATTGAAGAATTTAATCCTCACAAACATCTTTAGTTGTTGTAAAAAAACCCTCTGTTTTGAGCATCATTCTTCTTCTTCATTGCAACCAGCCACATGCCATTTTCTCACATTCCTAAGCTTTAAAGACTTCCACGCCTTTACATCTAATTTCTACTTATTTTTTAGATCAACTGAAGAAATATTTTCCCTAAATTTCATATTTCTTTTAGTAAGTTTAACATGGCATTTATATCAACAATTGGATGGAAAATTTGGCGTTATCTACAATGATTTAGCATTGTTATACACTTATACTCTTTTGTATGTTGTTTTGTTTCTTTTTTGAAGGTGCGGGATCTTAGTTCTGCCTTTTAAATGCGACATTCTTTATTCCTATGATGATAATTGGAGCTCATTGGATTGCATGAAGGTGGCATACGATATTTACAATCGTAGTCAAAGGATTTTAAAGAGGTGTTTGTTGAGTGTTCCAAAAAGTGCCGATTTTAATTTAAAGTAAAATTGTTGTTTTGTTATTGAATAACTAATATTATTGTGTATTTATTGTGTATTTATTGTTACCTTTTGTTTTAAAATTGGTTGTGTGTTCCCATGTTAGTTTTTTTAAACTGTGTACTAATCTCATGCCTAATCATCTTCTTCACATAAGTCATTTTTTGTGACCTCTTTTGGAGAAATTCGCCTCCAAACTAACAATACTTTTTTATAGACTGCAGATTAATTTGCATCACTCAATAAGAGTTTTTAGACGATTATGGTGTTTCTTGGTCCTCGTGGTCTGATTATAAGATATGCGTATCTTAATGGTTGTAGAGCGTTGCTTGCACCAGATGGTGTACTTGCTTAGGCTCGATGGATACAAGGTATCATTCTTTGCCGTGGAGAGGCCAATTTATGTTATGAGGCAGAGAATGAAGTTGATGGGGATCTAGGTTATTGTAGAAGACTACTGAAGTTGAATTTGAATTTGAGGTAGAGGCTGACTTGGGTAAATTTGGTGCCAATTAGTTGATTATGTTCAATGGATGGTTGATGGTGGAGGTCAATTGACGCAATTTTGGGCATCTAACTGTTTTAGTTTATGAGACTGTTTGTAGTCGATAGCAAAAGATCGAAACTATAAAGGCGGATAATCAATAAAAGTTATTTGATGAGTTTGCAACAAATAAAATTTATTTGATGAGTTTTAAGTTATGATTAATATTGTTTTATATGTTTTTATATTTACTTTCGTATATATGAGTGTGTATGTGTGGGTCTATTTTATATATAAATGTATTTTTGTGTTTTAGGAAAAAAAAATATAGGCAAACAACACATGACATCGGGTTTATAAGTTTGTAAATTTATTGACTTTGTATTTGAATGTAAATTTATTGACTTTGTATTTGAATTGCCGACTACTTGCATAGTAGATTTTATTTTCATTTATGGTAATTCTGGAATCTTGAAATTTCCAAGGTTTTAGTTATCCCCAAAGAGTGTCCAAAGAAAGGAATGTAAAACGTTAATTTAAAACAATTCCAAAGAGGATGTTTGAGATTGCTGATTTAAAATAACTAATGGTTTTTTGTAAATTACTTATTAAATTATGTTGTATTGAATCAGAGTTTTATTAAAAGAAAATGTGTGTATTAGTTTATGATGGTACTAAAACATAACAAGTTGATAAGTTATTTTTTAGGGTTTGATAAATAAACAAGTTAGAATAAAAAGGTAAAACGAGTGGACTTTCTTCAATGAGTGAATTTGTTAGTTTTTTAAAATAGAAACATGTATTTTCATTTGATAAGATTATGAATTCTCCAAGTACGAATACTAATATATGAACTGCAATTTGTTTTTTTTAATGCATACTAATATATGAACTGCAATTTGTTTTTTTTTATATGCATCGCATTGCAATTTGTTTATCGATAAGTTATTAGTTGTTATATTAATATTATTACATGTTAAGGAGATTTCATCTAGTAACCATTACTTGAACTTGACTCTCATAATATTACATTTCACATGAATTGTTCATCTCACGGTCCTAGGATGCAGCCATGCAAGTGCTAATAGTAATTAAGCTTAAAATTTTACCCTATTAAAAACAACAAAAGATAGTCTCTTGATGGTGGCTTCTATAACATTGTAACTTATTCTCATTAAAAGTGTGGTAATATATTTAGATTATGCTAGATGGGGTATGCTTAACATGGCAGTTCAATTAGGGGACTTTTTAGGATTGTATTCTCCGCTTTTGTAGCCCATGTGATATTACGATTACTTTCTGACCACTTAGGTTCACTATTATGTATGTTGCACAACTTTTGCCCAGCTGGCCCTCAAGTTCTTTAATTACGTTGTTCTTTGTTTTTCTTATTTTTTTGTATCATATCTTATATCTATATCGTTTGATTTTTGTTTGCTCTTCTTAGACGAAACGCTCCTCTCAACATGGCAGTTTGATTTTTGTTTGCTCTTCTTACACGTAATTCTGGAATTCTGGAACTCGATTCCTACTCTTTCTCAACTGGTATACAATTTGCAAATCTAGAGTTCGGGTACACACTCTCGATTCATACTCTGTTAGTCAGATGCATTTTGTGTTTTATATTCTGTGCTTTGTTTCTGATTAGTACCTCTTTTCTTTTTTATTTTCTCATTTACCTTTTTCTTCACGCATTGTTTAGATCTGTTTTGATTCTTATATAACGATTTGAGATTGGTATAACCTTTAGGTTTTTGAGGTTGTATAATCTTTAACAAACAGTATCTTTGCAGGAAAACAGCTTAAGGATGGCCAAACTTTGTTGATTATAATATCCAGAAAGGTTTTCTACTTTCGGTTTCTTTAAATTAACCAATGAGTAACTTTATTTCATTTCATGAATTATTTATCAACCTTATGAGTCATTGCAGAATGATTGTTTAGAAGTTTAGTATTAGGTGTCCTTTGCTAAATTAATTGGATAAAGATATGGCTTACGTACATCTTGGTTCATCTTCTTTCTTTGTGTATCTTTTTTGTGGAGATCTCATCAAGTTAAATTTTTTACAAAGTATTGTATTGGTTTTTATATGACTCAATCACATATTTGATTAGTATTAGTAATAGAAACCTTTTGATCATGTAAACAACATTACTTCTTTGCAACCTTCTTAGATACGACATTTTTATCACATAAGTTTTTAGAGTTCTGAAGATAGATTGTGCTCATTGTGTCTTGAAATAAATGTCCATAATGAAAAATGCACATGGTTTTATTTGATGTTTTACACCAGAACCTAGATTAAAGTTATGTTGTGTATCGGACCCTAAAATTACGAATCTAGATTAAACGCATGTCGTATACCCGGCCTACGGACGGGTATAGTGCTAGTTAAATATGTCAAAAAGAAGTTTAAATGACGAAAAAGTTAAAATATAGGGTAAATTACGTATTTTGGTCCTTGCGATTTATATTTTATTGTACTATTGAGGTACATGTGGTTCACATTATATTGCAGTGTTGGTTCATGTGGTTTACATCATATTGTACTATTGGTCCTATGGTTTACACTATATTGGACTATTGGTATTGGTAAAATAGGGACCAATAGTGCAATATAGTGTAAACCATAGGGACCAACAGTGCAATATAATATAAACCACATGGATTTTTTCTATAATTATATCAAAATAGAGATCAATAGTGCAATAAAGTGTAAACGACAAAGACCAAATATGTAATTTACTCTAAATTATAAGAACATAGAACGACTATATTTATCTGTGATTTTACGCTAAATCTATAGGGTTAATTTCATATATACCATTATTAAAACTCAAAATATCATATTTAACCAACATAATCTACAAATATTATATATGCCCTTCTTAATTTATCAAAACATCATATTTACTCAAATAACAATTTTTATTTATTTTTAATCAAATTTAATAATCTATAAGGGTAAATTACATATTTGGACCATGTGGTTTACACTTTATTATACTATTGGTCTCTATTTTGAAATAATTATGGAAAAAGTCCATGTTGTTTACATTATATTGCATTGTTCGTCCCTGTGGTTTACACTTATATTGCACTGTTGGTACCTGTGGTTTACACTATATGGCACTATTGGTCCCTATTTTGCCAATAGGGCTAGGGACCAATAGTGCAATATAGTGTAAACCACATAGACCGATAATGCAATGTAGTATAAAGCATAGGGACCAATAGTGAAATATAGTGTAAACCACAAAGACCTTTTCCATAATTATTTCAAAATAGGTACTAATAGTAAAAAAAAGTGAAACCACAAGGACCAAATATGTAATTTACCCAATCTATAATTATGAATTTTAGTGAAAAGACATCTTTATCCTTATCCTTATTATTATATTACATTATATATAAACAGCTGTACCTTATACTGTTGGTCCCAAGTAGGTGACCTTCAAGCTAGGACAGTGTTTGGGATTATAGAAGGGGGGGGGGTTGAATATAATCACACAATTTTTCACTTTTAAATTCTTGTTATATTAACAATATGAATTTACAAATTGTTGCGGAAATAGAAAAGACAAATAGTCTAAACTAAACAATCTAAGTTCTTTCACTATGCACTAAGTGAGAAGATGTAAGAAAGAAAGATAGAGGGGAATAAGAAAGAAAGGACTTGAGTATTTTTGGATGCAGAAGAGGTATGGAGAACATCTTCTCCATGTCCAATTTATACTCCATGCATTAAATGCATGCAGACTCACTTTTGTGTACGTGTCACAATGTAAGTGGTCCTTTGTACTATTTACTATAAACAATTACTCTTAGCATGGTGTGCAAAAGAGGAAGTGTGTAAACAGTTGCCTTGAGGTCTGATAAGTATGGAGGGAACAGTAAAGAGACTGTCCTTATGTACTTTTGTGTCAGTAAAGGCGGATAATCCTTTTGTGCATTAGACTAAGACACTTTTCTAATCCTTCAGGATCAGGATACTGATCAGTGACTAGGGTCCTGATACTGATGAAGTTCAGGGTCACTTGTATCCTGTTGAGTCTTCAGGATGTCATACGATATTGAGCAGCCTGCTATCACTGAGTTCCGTCTTCAGATCACGAGCATGCTGTTCCTGTCATCAGCTATTTCTTCGACGTCGTTGATGGTTCTTTGTGTATGATCTTAATGTCTTCAGGAGGTCTTCACTTCAGTGGATAGGATCAGTAGACTGCAGAACAGACTCGTTCGTCTCCTGATCCTGATCATGATTACTATAAAAATAAGTTACAGCATAAGTAACATGGAATACCACAGAACAGACTCAGTGATAATTCCTCAAGCTATAACAGAAGTAAAAACCTATTCACTAAGTAAAGATTCAGGATCATTATCATTTCATCAGGTCTTAGGAGAGCTGGATCAACAATCTCCCCCTAAATGATAATGATAAGACAACAGAGAAATTGTCTAAGTCTAGAAAGAAAAAAATTTCTAAGTCTAGATAAAACAGTAGGAAATAGAACTCATAAAGGTACATGTCCCATTTACTGTTTTGAGGGATCTTTTTCAGTACTATGATGGAATAAAGTACAATGCACTGAATTGAATTTTCATTAATCTCAATCAGGTTACAAGAGTAAAGAAAATACAAGAGTACATAATTGAAGTACTGAAAGCAAAATTTACAATAATATTCTAACTATCAGAGTCTTCGCTAAATTCTTCAGTCTTGACTACGATTGGAACAGGAGTATTGCTGAAGGCGAGTCGATGATCGAGTATAGCTCTGACAGTGCGAATAATCTCTTTATTATCTTGGTTTTTCTTGTCTCTTTGAGCAGTGAAGAGAACAGAAACCAAGTGTTCATATGGTGCTTTGTGTAGCTCGCTGAAACGCTGAAATCGTAGTATCTTGGAGTTGTCGCTTACACAAATACCATGAACAGGTTCTCTGATGACTTGTCCTTCAGAGAGAGAGACTCCTAGAGGGAGTGAAAGATCAAGCATCGAGAGGTCCAGTGGTTTGACAACCATTCTGGGCATGCAAGGAGTTGGTCTCCTTGTTGAAGCACCGGCTGATCTTCGAACAGGTGGCTGAGGCAGTGCTGAAGAAGGCTGGAGAAGGTCATCAGGAATTTCCGTTGTCCTTCTGATGCGTGCAATAAGTCCATTAATGACTTCTTCTACTTCAGCCCGATAGTTTTTGTTGGCTTTGGGAAGTAGGCTTCTGATTTCATTCCACTCTGACAAGTTGTATCTTTCCAACTTGTCAAGAGTGTGTTGCACATCCTTGACTCCTGAGTGTTTGACGGTGATCCATGTTTTTGCTCTTTTGCCGCGAGTTCGGTTGAGATGGATTCCAGAGATAGCAGCACCATGTTTTCTGAGGTGAAGGCGGTCTCTGCACCAGTCAAGCTCTGTGTTAACTTCTTCAGACTGAGCTTCAGCATTTCTGTTGAAGACCTTCAGCGCGGCCTTCTGTGCTAGAACAGGGTCAGCACTTATTTCAGCGTCCTCTTCAACAAAATCCGATGCAAGCCTTCGAGCGGCTTGAGCGGAGAGGAAGGCTTCCTTCTGCTTCTTATTATGCTCCTCCTGAGCCTGTACAGCAACGTTGTATTCCTCTTGTGATAGATAGGCGTACTCGGAGTCCCAAGAGGTACGAAGAGGAATTTTTACTCTTGTACTCTCGAGTCGCTCTATCACGGCGTCTAAACGCCCATCCCTGTTGACAATAGCAGAGTTGTCAGGGTAATTCTCACCTTCAGATCTAGGAGAGTTAGAGGGAGGAGATCTGGGAGAAGAAGCAGGGGTAGAGAAGTCATCAGAGATGAATTCATCATCTGATGATAGGCATATGGTTTCAGGAGGGGCTCTAATTTCAGGGTTCTGGAAGAGGATGCTTCAGGGTTAAAGCGGGTTGGTTTAGAGGGAATGGATTCAGGGTTTAGAGGAGTTACTCTGAAAGTCATTCTGCTTAATTCGGCTCTTGTCTGTTCTGATGGACTATTCTCCATGAGGCGAATAATCTCACCAGTGACAGAACCAAAGTTCACATCCTGAAAGTCAGAGTTTTCTTGGTTTTCAGGTTCAGAGGTTTGTTTAGGAGAAGAATGAGGTGTTGGTTCAGGGGTAGGTTGTTTGGGTGGTTGGTAGACAACCATTTGAAGGTTGTTTATTGGAGAGTCTTCAGAGGAGGTGTCAAGGGTGATGGTTTCAGGTGTAGGTTTAGTTTTAAGGAGAGAAGAGATTGGTTGGTTATCAGAGGATGAGGGAGAGGATGGTAATAGTAACGTACCAGGTGCACCGAGGTTCTCCCCCTGAGATTGTGCAGGCCCTGGAGTGGGCGTTGAGGTTGGAGCCTTCTCGACGAAGATATCGTCGTCTTCATCATCATCATCTTCATCTTCTTCATCCTCCTCGTTCGTTCCCCCCTGTTCATTGGTTCTCCAGTTGGTGGAGGGGGAATAAACGGAATGGTCTCGATGGGGCTGTCTCTCCCCCTCAACAGGTGCCTGAGCCAAGGCGGCTGTTGAAATGTTCCTTTGAAGGAGAGAGGCCATGTCGTTTAGGAGCTTTCGAGAGATGAAGGAAGAGGAGATCAGGGATTGCAGAATATCCCTATCTGCAGTGGTGAATGATGGAGGCGGTGCAGGAGCAGAGGTGAGGGCGTTGACAGCAGTGGTGAGGCCAGTCACCTGCTCCTGGAGGGCGCGGACGCCTGCTTCCTGAGCATCCAACCTCTGAACCACTGTTGACTGGAAAGTGGTGAGAGAGTTTGTGCTGTTGTTGATGGTGGTGGAGAGTGCAGGCAGAGCAGAGGCCTTCAGGTCATCAATAGATGCCTGAAGGTTGTTGGAGGAGGTGGCCACGTGTGAGACCTTGTCATGGATGTTATCCAGACAAGGAATCGAAAGAGTAACAGCCGTAGGTGGCGGAGTGGCGGCGACGGCGGCGGCAGTGGCATTGGCGGCGGCGGCTTCAGCGGTACTGGCAGCAGCCTTTGCAGCAGCAAGCTCCAGTTCCAACGCCTGGAGGCGTGCCTGGTGCTCGTCCTCCTTCTGTTGGAGGGCTGTGCGGGCCTCCTGTAGTTGTCGTTCAGCGGATTGCCGACGTAGCTCAGCTGCGTTCAGCTGACGCTCGGCGTCCGTGAAGACGAAGTCATTGAAGGGGTCATCCTGATGAAGTTGGGGATGCCCTTCAGTGGCTGCTCCTAAAGAACCTGTAATCAGAGTAGCTAAGTGAGTGCTAGACGACTCAGTAGCTTTCACAGAAGAAGAAATGGCAATATTATGCTTAATAGTATTACCTGAGGCTAGGAGGGTATCAGAGCGATTACCCTCCACGTTCTCTGAGCGTTCAAGGTGAACAACCTCAGGTTCTTGTTGTACAGGAGCAGAGATAGAAGTATCTGCAGGTGAAGAAGTTTTAGATAAAGGAGATGGTTTATTAAAGAGTTGAGGCAGGGTAATATAGTATTTCTTACCGGCCGCCTGTTTCTTTTTCTTCTGCGCCTTCGACTTGGCGCGTTTTGGAGGAGGTGGAGGAGTGGCAGAAGAAGGTTGGGGGCGCTTCAGGAGCGCAGATGAAGTGGTTGCAGCTGGGGAAGTCAGTATGGGGTTAGCTACTGACATAGCATGCAGAGAAATAGAAGAATGGGGTTTGGAAGAGAAGAGAGAGTACATACCTTCAGTGGGAGAGGTGGAGTGCTCTTCATCCTCCTGAACTGGTTCAGGAACAACCAGAACAGTGGAGAGAGGGACGTCGTCAGGTTTTTGGAGCAACCTGATCCAGGAACTTAGGCCCGAGGGCGTAGTTGTTGGAGTTCCCGATTTTGGGGTAGTTTGGCCCCATATGCAGTTCCAGGACTGCTGAGAAGAATCTGGTGAAGGCAACGTTGACGACCCGTTTCGTGTTCCTGACCTTCTTGACCATGTCCTCCCATATGCAGCGAGCATAGTCAAACTCGCGATTTTTGATCGCTGAGAAGACCATGTGCTGGATCACCGTGGGGAACTGCTCTGTGCTTCCTGTCTTCCCAGATAAGCACAGGCCAAACGTATTCCATATGTAATAGAATGTAGCGTTCAGGCCTGTCTTATGGACAGTAGCAGCAGTCTTTGGAAGCATGACGCCATCCTTCACAGGCCATCTGTAGCCAATGGCGTCCAGGAATTCGATGATTTCGTCGGAGGTAGGAGCAGGAGGGAAGCGTTTCTTCTTTGGGAAGTTGAGCACATTCCTCAGAGTTCCGAAGCCAAAGGAAATTATATTTTCCTTGATCTGGAACTTGATGACCTCCCGTAGGACACCCTTGGAGTTCCTTTCCTTGGCAACAGTGGCAGTAGACCAAAGTTGTTGCAACATAGGTTTGTTCGGCTTTGGGTCAATTGTGAAAGCCGTTCTCAGAGGGCTGCTCAGGAGGAAGTTCTTTGCAGGCAGCAGATATTCCTTGCCTTCTGGGATGTCAAACAGGCCAACGACGTTGTTCTGCTTGAACTGTACGTCGTGCTGCGGAATTATGATCGGCAGGCTTTCAGTGGCGGTTTGCAGTGGTGTAGCTTCAAAAGAGAGTTGGGCGTCCAAAGAGGAAGTAGTAGCAGCCATCCTGTTAAACACAAAAATAACATATGTGGATGATCAAAGATCCAAAATATGCATTTTTCTTCATTTTTCAATGAACACAGAATATGTTCATAAAAATGGTGAAATCCTTATACTTGGAATGGATTAGATACCAAAATTCACAAAAAGAATGTGTTTTGGTATTAAAGAGAAACTTTTATTTTGATGAGAAGATATCAAAATAGGAGTTTATGATTTTTCTTAAAAGAAATAAGAAAATCATATAAAATGTTTTAACAAAAATCTCAGAAGATTTTGGGAAAACTAAGATCAAACGAAGTGATCTTAGGGTTTTTGGAAAAACGTATAACAAAATAAGTTGTTTAGTTGAAGAAAAACCAACTTACAATGTGGAAAGAACAAAGAACAAGAAAAAAGACACTTACGATGATCTTGAGTAAAGGAAAGTGATGAGTGTTCTTAGTGTTCTTGGTGTTCTTGAGAGAAAACGTGTTCTTACTCTTTCTTGCTAGATTGCTTAGAGAGAATTTTGTGAGCGTAAAGAGTGTGAAGGATTACGAGTGAGGTTTTTATACCTCGTGGTAGGAGAGAGAAATTGGATGAGAGAGAAAAGAGCGGCTAAATTCAAACGTAATGATGAAAAAAGGAGGTTCTACGCGCGTTCACGCGCCTGACACACGTAGTGGGGAACAGGAAACGTCCCATTACGTGTCAGTGCAGATGAAAAGTTTGTTTTATTTGAAAAATTAAAAACCTCCTTTTCAGGGGATGATTCCATTTTGGTGAAAGATATGTTTTATTGGAATCAGAGTACTTATCAGATAAGTACTGTTTTGGGAAAATCCTCTTATCACATTTAATGCGATAAGGTTTCAGGAGCAGAGGGAAGAAATACTTACCTGAGAATCATCAGTATTCGGATTTTGAACAAAGATTTTGTAAGTACTGAATAGAGTCATCCTCTGATGAGAGTTAGTTCAGGAGTTGTTAAAGAAAGAGTCCTGAGAATAGTGATTCTATAGGATTTAACAACTGTTTGTCCTGAAAAACTTCAATCATCAGGATTTAACATCCCAAGTTCACTGATGAGCATATTAAAACGCGTCACATCCAGTGGTTTGGTAAAGAGGTCAGCAAGCTGATATTCAGTAGGGACAAAATGGAGTTCAATATCACCATTCATCACATGATCCCTGATGAAGTGATATCTCACTTCAATGTGCTTTGTCTTGGAGTGTAAGACAGGATTGTTGGCGATGGCTATCGCTGAAGTATTGTCACAGTAGATAGGAATTTTAGAAAGTTGTATGTCATAGTCCTGAAGTTGATTTCTCAGCCACAGGACTTGAGCACAACAGATTCCTGCTGCAACATATTCAGCTTCAGCAGTTGATGTGGACACAGAGTTCTGCTTTTTGCTAGTCCAACTCACCAACTTGCCACCTAGCAGGTGACAACCACCAGTGGTGCTTTTCCTGTCAATCTTACATCCTGCAAAGTCACTGTCAGAATAAGCTGTTAGATCGAACCCTGAGTCCTTGGAGTACCAAAGACCCAGATTAGGAGTTCCCTTCAGATATCTGAAGATCCGCTTTACAGCGGTCAGATGGGATTCTTTGGGTTCAGCCTGATAACGAGCACAGAGACATGTGGAATACATGATATCAGGGCGACTTGCTGTGAGATACAGCAGAGAGCCGATCATTCCTCTGTAGAGAGTCACGTCAACAGGTTTCCCTTTGGAATCCTTGTCAAGTGACAGAGGAGGAGCCATTGGAGTCTTCATCGGTGTACAAGATATGAGATCAAATTTCTTCAGCATCTCATGTACATATTTACCTTGATTGATGAAAATTCCCTTTTCAGATTGCTTGATCTGAAGTCCTAAAAAGAATGTTAGTTCACCCATCATAGACATTTTATATTCAGATTTCATGAGCAACTCAAACTTTTCGCAGAGTTTGGGATTTGTGGATCCAAAGATAATGTCATCGACATATATCTGGACAAGAAGGATATGCTTAGGATATTTCTTTAGAAATAAAGTGCTATCGATCTTTCCACGCACAAAACCTTTAGAGAGAAGGAAGGTTGAGAGGGTATCATACCAGGCACGAGGAGCCTGTGTTAACCCATAGAGTGCCTTGTTTAACTTGTAGACGTGATCAGGAAACTTAGGATCTACAAAGCCAGGAGGCTGAGCCACATAGACTTCTTCATTAAGTTTTCCATTCAGAAAGGCATTTTTAATGTCCATCTGATAAACCTTGAAGTTCATATGTGCTGCAAAAGCTAGGAAGAGTCGAATTGCTTCGAGCCTAGCAACAGGAGCAAAGGTTTCATCGTAATCAATGCCCTCTTCCTGCCTATATCCCTGTGCCACAAGGCGAGCCTTGTTTCGAATGATAGTACCAATCTCATCAAGTTTATTTCGAAAAATCCACTTGGAACCAATGATTGTACGTTTTCGAGGCCTAGGGACGAGAAGCCAGACATTGTTTCTGATGAATTCTGCTAGCTCTTCCTGCATGGCTGAGACCCAGGCAGGATCACGCAAGGCATCATCTATTTCTTTAGGTTCATTTTCAGAGATGAAATTAACATAAAGACAGACGTTACCAGATTGACGTCGAGTTTTAATGCCAGAGGAGGGATTACCAAGAACTTGATCAATTGGATGATCCTTGGTCCATCGGAGAGCAGGTGGCTGATACACCTGTCCTGAAGTGGAAGCTTCATTTATTGATAGATCAGGGAGTAGATTTGTAGGAGTAGGCTCACTAACAGTGGTTTGAGAAAAGTCTTCACTGTTAGTGGGTTGATCAGGTTCAGAAGGTGTGATTTGGGTAATTGGAGTGGCATTAATCAGAGGTGGAGTAGATATTTCAGAGGATGGTATAGGAGGATCTTCTTCAAAACCATCAGGGAGGTTTTGAGGAGTTGGATCAACAATGGGAGGTTCAGGGACTTGAAAGAAAGAGTCAGCCCACTGATTTATTTCAGTATTTTCATGAGGGTGAGGGAAAGTAGGACCCGATTCATCAAACTTGACATGAATCGTTTCCTCTATAGCTTGTCTTCGTTTGTTGAACACACGGTAGGTTTTGGAGATAGAGGAGTATCCAAGGAAGATTCCATCATCAGACTTGGAATCGAACTTTCCAAGGTTATCTTTGTTGTTCAGGATGTAGCAGACACAACCAAAGATATGGAGATGTTCGATAGAGGGTTTCCTGTTACGAAAGAGTTCGTAAGGGGTTCTTCTGAAGCGCTTTACTATCAGGGATCGGTTCTGGGTATAGCATGCTGTGTTAACAGCTTCTGCCCAGAATTGAGTGGCAAGGTTGGCTTCACTCAACATTGATCGTGCAGCTTCAATCAGAGTTCTGTTTCGTCTTTCAGCAACACCATTTTGCTGAGGAGTTCTCACAGATGAGAAGTTCTGAGAGATACCTTTCTGATCGAAGAAGGTTTCCAGGGTACTGTTTTTAAATTCAGTTCCGTGGTCACTCCTGATTGATCGAACAGTAAGGTTGTTGAGTCTTTCCATCTTCCTGACGAACAGGATGATTTCTTCAGGAGCATCACTCTTGGCACGAAGAAAGAATACCCAAGTGTATCTGGAATATTCATCAACAATTACCAGAGTGTATTTCTTTCCAGCAATGGATTGGACGTTGACTGGTCCAAAGAGATCCATGTGGAGAAGTTGTAGAGGAGAGCTGATGGAGGAAATTTGCTTGGACTTGAAACTAGCCCTGGTCTGTTTTCCTTTTTCACATGCTGAACAAAGAGACACCTTTGTGTAGCGAAAGTCAGGAAGACCAATGACCAGGTTGTTAATGCAGAGTTGATTCAGCGTCTTGAAGTTGAGATGAGAAAGACGCTTGTGCCAAAGCCAATTTGTATCAGATGAAGCACGAGATACAAAGCAGAAGTTGTCAGTGGAAGTATTCATGTTGATGATGTAGATGTCTGCTCGTCTAACACCAGTGAGAATGACTTCCTTTCTTCTGTTCTTGACTTTGCACTTTTTCTTGGAGAAAGAAACTTTGTGATTCTTATCACACAGTTGACTGATGCTCAGAAGATTATGCATCAGGCCTTCAACATAAGCAACTCTTTTGAAAGTAGTTACTCCGTTGGTCAGTGTGCCATACCCTCGGGTTTGGCCTTTACCGTTTCCGCCAAAGGTCACAGCAGGACCTCTTTCTTCACGGTAGTTAGAGAGGACAGATTTTGAACCAGTCATATGTCGAGAGCATCCACTGTCCAAGTACCAGATGCCCTTATTCTGACTGGAAGAATCAGTCGCAGAGGTGGAAGCTTCAGGAGTTGTGGAAGAAGAAGCTTCAGGAGCCTGAGGAGGAATCTCTTCAGGGACCTCTTCTATCTTAGCCATGAGAGCTAAGGTAGGTTCCTCAATAATGGCCATCAGTGCCACTTGAGTGTCTTCCTCATCAGATGAGTCATCAGAGGAGACATCATCCCAGTCGCAGTCTTCTGCGATTAAACCTTTGCCTTTGCGCTGAGTTTTCATCTTTTTGTATTTTTCTTTCAGGCGTTGATATTTGGGATTCTTGGAAGAAGATTTAGCAGAGGAGGGAGCAAACTGACTTTTCCTGTACCTGCAATCATTAGCAAAGTGTCCTTTGCCCTGACAGTTGTAGCAGATAGCAGTAGCCTTATCAATAGGGTCTGATTTAGGCTTGTCAGTAATAGTAAGATGTTTCTTTTTGTGGAAGTTTCCCTTTTTGGCAAACTTCTTGAAAGATCTGGTTAACAAGGCAAGAGATTCATTGAATTCAGGATCTTCTGACATGTCAGAGTCAGAAGATTCTAATTCAGTAATAGTTACTGAAGAAGGAGTGGCGACAGTAGGAACTGAGTTAGAGACCAATGCAACAGAGTTACTTTTGGTATCTTTAGAATCTCTTATGAGATTCTTTTTCAGTTTCTTCTGTTGTTCACGGTTAAGAAGAATACCGTACAGCTCACTTAGTGTGAGTGTCTTTATGTCCTTTGACATAGTTAAGCAGGAGGTGTAAATTTCCCAATGTTCAGGAAGAGCTTCCATGAACTTGGTAACCACCTCAGAGTTAGAGTAGGTAGTACCGATAGTCTTCAGATCAATCAGAAGACAGTTGAATCTCTGATGTAGCTGGGAGAGAGTTTCATCCTTTTGATGAATAAAGCTTTCATACTGTCGAACCAAGAAAATCTTTCTTGATTCCATGAGGACAGCAGTACCCTCATATTGAACACAGAGAGTGTCCCATATTTCTTTAGCAGATCGAAGGTGGCAGACAGAATGGAATACATCGTCAGGGAGTGACATGGCGATGAGAGACCTAGCCTTGGTGTCAATGTTGACAAGGCGTCTGTCTTCATCATTCCAGTCCGTCACAGGCTTTACCAGTTGCCTTTCAGGTACAGCTGGTTGGCCAGCGGCAGCAGGAATGGGGTGAACGGTTTGTGTAGGCACATGTGGTCCATTTTCCAGGAAGTATGGAATCTGGGGATCAGAACCAGAGAGAAAGAGTTCCATCCTGGTTTTCCAAAGAGAGAAGTTATCTTTGTTAAACCTAGGAGGCTTTCCAGCAGAGCCGGTATCAAAGTAGTTATCCTTAGCTTGAAGAGCCATGGAATAAGAAGAGAGAGGATCACAAGATTTTTCTAAGAAGAAAATGAGAGCTTGTATCTGCTCTGATACCACTTGTTGGTCCCAAGTAGGTGACCTTCAAGCTAGGACAGTGTTTGGGATTATAGAAGGGGGGGGTTGAATATAATCACACAATTTTTCACTTTTAAATTCTTGTTATATTAACAATATGAATTTACAGATTGTTGCGGAAATAGAAAAGACAAATAGTCTAAACTAAACAATCTAAGTTCTTTCACTATGCACTAAGTGAGAAGATGTAAGAAAGAAAGATAGAGGGGAATAAGAAAGAAAGGACTTGAGTATTTTTGGATGCAGAAGAGGTATGGAGAACATCTTCTCCACGTCCAATTTATACTCCATGCATTAAATGCAAGCAGACTCACTTTTGTGTACGTGTCACAATGTAAGTGGTCCTTTGTACTATTTACTATAAACAATTACTCTTAGCATGGTGTGCAAAAGAGGAAATGTGTAAACAGTTGCCTTGAGGTCTGATAAGTACAGAGGGAACAGTAAAGAGACTGTCCTTATGTACTTTTGTGTCAGTAAAGGCGGATAATCCTTTTGTGCATTAGACTAAGACACTTTTCTAATCCTTCAGGATCAGAATACTGATCAGTGACTAGGGTCCTGATACTGATGAAGTTCAGGGTCACTTGTATCCTGTTGAGTCTTCAGGATGTCATACGATATTGAGCAGCCTGCTATCACTGAGTTCCGTCTTCAGATCACGAGCATGTTGTTCCTGTCATCAGCTATTTCTTCGACGTCGCTGATGGTTCTTTGTGTATGATCTTAATGTCTTCAGGAGGTCTTCACTTCAGTGGATAGGATCAGTAGACTGCAGAACAGACTCGTTCGTCTCCTGATCCTGATCCTGATTACTATAAAAATAAGTTACAACATAAGTAACATGGAATACCACAGAACAGACTCAGTGATAATTCCTCAAGCTATAACAGAAGTAAAAACCTATTCACTAAGTAAAGATTCAGGATCATTATCATTTCATCAGGTCTTAGGAGAGCTGGATCAACATATACCACTCACATCATCTTCCACTTTCTCTCTCTAAAAAATACATTCTCTATCTCAAAAATTAAGATTCCAGCTTTTTGAAGGAGGAAGACAACAATGGCGTCTTTGAGATTCATCATGGTGATGCTTTTTGCTACCGCCGCACCAACCTTCTCTTCGGTTGCTCCCACTGTTGCTTCTCCTCCTGTCGTCATTTCAAAGATGCTGAATCCGACGACAATACCCGTAACAGCAATGGCGGCTACAATGAAGATGAACATCTTCTTTGCTTTTACCAATATAACACATTATTGTTAAGAGAAACATAGCCAAAAGCCCAAAAGATCAAAAAAAAAAGAAACATACAGAGTAAAGATGTCTTTTTACTAGAATTTATAATTACAGATTATTAAATTAAACTTAAATTGATTAAAAATTGCTAAATATGTTATTTGGGTAAATATGATATCTGATAAGTTAAGAAAGGCATATATGATATTTGTAGATTAGGTTGGATAAATATGATATATATTTGGAGTTTTAATAAGGATATATATGAAATTAACCAAAAATTATATCTAATTACACAATGATCCTAGTCATGCTCATTCACTAGGATTACATTTACGGCCAATGGCTAGTATCCGATTCCACATAACCATACCATCTTGTCTTCGGTAACCATACCATTCCATCTTGTCTTCGGTGACGATGTCTTCAGTGCTGATGGATCTTGTAGCTTGACTTCTTTGTCTTGGAGATCGATACTTCATTTGTATATATCATACATCAGAGATGCCAAATAGACTAAGCGATCCCCTGATGTAGATATTCACTTTAAAACTAATAGTTGATAATAAAATAACCAAAAAACATTCTTAATGATAATTCCTCAAGCTTGAGTATAAATAAAGTATCTACGCTAAGTAGGATCAGGGTCATCATTATTTTATCATTCTTAGAAAAGCTAAATGAAAAGTTATTAACTAAAAACCTCATAGATTATCATCTTAAATACTTTTTGTATAACAAGTGACACACAGTGATACCAGATATGGGTCTAGGTTTTCCAACCAACACACATATTGAAAGGGTTGCTTATTGAGTGTGCTAGTTGGGATTGCAAGAAAAGTGGATTCAATACTTGAACTTTCAGGATTTTTCATTCCTATCTTTAAAATTGAGGATCGAGAAAACCCTTTTGTTGAGAATCATGAGACATTTGAGCTTGTCTACTTCACTTGGAGTGACCACTTTATCATACATGTACTCTCTTGACCACCATCATCCTTCCTCCTACAACTCGAGTTGAAAATTATTGGTCATAACGAGACCTCTAGAAATGGAACGTAATGCATTGTAGAGGGTGGAGAGAGAGAGAGAGAGAGAAAGAAGCTGGAGGATAACATCAAAAATTCAATTTGGCTGAGATATTGACTTTATGGAAATTGGGTTATTACATATATATGTCAGCTTAAATGCGAAATTTTTATATGTGTGTGTGTATATATGTATGGATGTATTTTTGTAAAAAGATAAATTGTATTGACGAGGAAAAATCTCTTATTCTCCAATGGAATCTGCGTTCCCAATAAGCATGGGATAGAATTATATTCAATTCCCAAATCTGGGACGGGGACGGGGATGAACCTGTGACTCATTGCCATATATAGTTTCAAAATATTCATAAAATTATATATTGTAATACATATGTTGTGTAGAACATAAAAAGATGTATCATAAGTAATTTTTATTATAGTCTGTGAAAGCTAATAGATAAGAGTTGACTTGATCTTATTCAACCCAAGACTAGCTGGATAAAAGCAGTCCTCGGTGAAAGTTAATTTTTTATTTTGGCATGCACGGTTGCGTAACTCCCTACTAGGAGTAACTTGTTTAATTAGTAGGGGTGTCAAAGTTCTTCCATCCTTTGTCCTGTTTGCAACGTTATCAATGAGACAGAGAGACACCTTATGTTTAATTGCTTTTTGGCTAATTAAAGAGATCTGGTCTTTGCTGCACCATTGGTGGACTGAGATGCCAGCGTGTACTACTTCTTTCAAGCAGGTTTTGGAGTTGTCTTCAAACTCTACGGAAGAGAAACTGATCAATATGTTGCTTTCTATAATTTATCTTGGTGTCTATTGGAAGGAGTAGGAACAATATAGTCTTTCATAGTAAGAGTCAATCCCATTCAAGAGGTAGTAAAGAGCTTTCAATTCTATTCTTTTGTTTAGGTTAAAAACATAGTCTGGATGGGGAGGGAAATAAGGTGGGATACATTATGTTTCACGAATGCATTGTAAACTAGAGTCTTATCAGTTTCTGATTTAGTAATTTTTGTTTCTTGCTGTCAACAAAAGAAAATAAGTAATTTTTAATACAGCCATATGTCAAAAGGATATTCAATAATTAAAGATACCATTATAAGAAGATATTCGTGGCAAACAAAATAAAGAAAAATATATTGTAACTAAAAACTAGCTAATGAATCAACAAATTAAACAATAAAAGTAAAGAGAAATAAAAAGAAAAAAACATCTAACAAATTGATAATTAAATGGAAGAAAATGTACTGCTAAAACCGATAATAGTAAATATTCCACCAAAAAGAATGAGTTGCCCCTTTAATATTTTGTAATGTTTCTTTTATGTTTCCCTGCCTTTCTTTTTTAAGGCCGTGACTTAATAACTCCGTCTGTTAAAAAAAATCAAGATTTTCTCTAAAATTAATTCAAATAGATTGACTTGTACTTAACATATGCCTACGCACATGAATCAATAAAAAGAGCATTAAAAATACCGGTGTGAAAGTACGTAGAGAAATAAATAATTATATATGAAATAACAATCATACATATACTTTCGATAGAAAATGTTAGAAAAAGAAAGTTAATAAAACTAGTGATTATCAGGAGTAATTATCAAGAAAATACATTTTTTACATAAGTTAGTTTCTAACACGATTTAATTTCAATTTCTAAGTTTAAACACTTGTTTTAATTCTTAAGTATTCTTAATTTCTTTTGCTAATTAAATAAGACAGAATGATACACAAATTAATAATACTTAATCCATACTTATTTTCTTGTAAAATATTCAAAGTATAACAATAACATGATCAACAATTGTTGAAAATTAGTAAAATGGATCATAAATAAGATATGCATAAATCCAAATCACATCATATATCGTCGTTGCTTACACGATGTTTCTTTCTTTACTTAAATTGAGGAGTGGGAATCGGAGAAAATACAAAAGAAAACAACACGAGTTAGATAGGAAACAAATTAGGTGATCCTCATAGAATATAAAGATGAAAGGAGTTGTATTCGATCAAGTTTATTTGTATTTTTCTTCTTTTAGATAGTAGAACCAATAATAAACGTTATCATTATAGTTTAACAAGGCAAAAATGAACAAAAGAATGAACAAATGACGCGTGGGCAAAGCGTTCGTCATCTACACTTATTGCATACGTAACACGAAACTGAATACGATTGCTTAAAAAGAAACATATAATAATTACAAACTCAAAATAAACCGATGTATTTACATATGTGTAAATATATATTTTCAATCTCTTAATATACAACAAATTAATCACTTGGTTCAAATTGAAATCAAACACAAGAACACTCAATAATCAAATGAAGAAATTAAATGTGCTAATCCTCTTAACTTTTTCTATACCTAAAACACTTTAAATTTGCAGGAATATATACGTACTACTCGTAGAACACTATGCCATTGTCATTATCATCATCTTCGAATTCCATGTCTTGTAGATTATGGGAATTAGGCACGTAGTCTTCGAAACCCAAATCGTAAAAGAAACCATATTGATCTTCGCATTTATTATTTGAGTTTATGATCATTTGGTTTGTGGATTCCTTCAAGATGGGATCTTGAGATGGTTGAAGAAGATTTAGATGGTTGAAGTAATTTTGGTGGTTGATGGGTGGTGTTGGGGTTTGATTGGGGAGGGTGGTGGTGGAGTTTGTGGTGGTGAAAGGGTGGTGGTGGTGGTGGACACAAAGTGGTGGTTGGCAACCGGTGGTGATGGTGGCAAGATTTGGTGAAGTGGGAGCATCATGAGTTGTTGTGTTGTGGTACATGTGTTGTGGGCTATGTTCATGGCTATTGTCCCCCTTTGCTTTGTAAAATACTCTACATAAAACCCAATCTTCCTGTGTTTTGTTGAATAATTCAACCAAATAAAAGAGAAATGTTAATAACGTTGATGCATATTTTTAGGGTTTTTGTTAAAGGAAACTAAAAATCAAGTCTATAGTATGCCAAAGGTAAGATTTAAGTTTATAAGATTAAACTTTTTGCCATATCTAAAAGTGTTTGAAATAGGTTTATCTGATGTTTTTCAAAGTCTTAAAAATGAAATAGAAGTTCTATTACCCATTTAGGACACTTAATTTTATAAAGACAAAATATCAAATAATGTCAAAAAAGGAATAACAGGATCTCTTTGTTTCAAAAGTGTCTTAAAAGGTTTTTTAAGATGCTGAAAAAGGTTAAATATACTTATCATAATACCTTTAGATAGAACACACACAAATGTTTATTCCTTCAAAGTAGTATTATAACGCTCAAACATTTTGTTTTCATGTAAAAACGATTTTTTTGATGTAATGAATTGAACACAAGAAGTCTTGGATCAGAGGAATATGTCTTCCTCTTGAAATGCCAAAAACATTAATGTCTTAGGATCCAAGGAAAATTAAAAACCCCATTTGGGAAGACAAGTTCATTGAAAATATTGTGGGTTTTTGAGAAGAATTAATCTTTAATTACCTTTGGAGGAATATGAGGGTTTTCGAGACGAAATTCGTGCATTATCCAACCAGTTTTAATCCCATTTGGTGCTCGATTCTTGTAAAACACTAACGTCTTCCTCATCCCTATGATAGCACCACTTCTCGGATCCGCAACTGTCCTATCTTTTCCAGTAGCCTTCCAGTATCCGGATGTGGTGGCCCTGTTGGTACGGTATCCTGTTGCATACTTGCGATCACGAAAGCTGAAGAAGTACCACTCACTTGAATTGAGTTTCGCAGTCTCTTCAATTAGTTAAAATAGAAACAAAAAAAAATGTTAATATAATTATATAAATATAATCATGTGCCATAACCATTACAAACTTAACCATCAAGACATTAAATGCTTTGAGATGACATAAAAATTGAGACAATATTTGAAAGACATGGAGAATTAATGCAGGTGTTTCCAGTAGAGAATTGTTTCTTAATGAAAGGCTAAAACACATGATGCAAATCGTTGGTAGAATGTCAATTTTAGAATATGTCCTTATTAGCACTACCATTGATGTATATTTGACAGAGAAATGTGTTTCCATCCACCAACTTACATGCATCACATGTATATATACATATACATATATATACACATACCGGTGGCGGATTTACTTGGTTAGAATTAAGTTTTTTTTTTTTGGTTTTTACTATTATTCTCCCCACTAAATCTTCGTATGGGACCCATCAACCAAAAAAGTATCTCGTGATCTTGCAAAATATAAAAAAAAATAGAACAATTGAATAACATCCTTGTAACCGTTTATTTGAATGGTATGCACATGTGTATATATATAATTGAAGCTGTTTTTTAGGTTTCATGGACGTATACATGTTAGAAATTATTTGTATGTACATGTGTGCATATCGTCCGAATGAATTGTTACTATGGTATTCATCAGTTTTTCATTCTTTAGGATTTTCTGATGAACCTCCCTCTCGGGTAATACATATAGATGCTAATAGTTATATATATATATAGATGCTAATTATTCTGTTTTGTATATATTGTCTTGATTCAGCCAACACCTAGCCAGGCTAATTAAGTCAAAATAACACAGAAAAAAGCACCGCAAGTCTTTATCAAAGGTGACGATAATTGTTACTCTTTTCATAAGGAATCCCTTGAAGAAAGTAAGACATATATGGGCTCCCTTATTAGAAAAACCATCTTATCTAAATATTGCTTTTTAATTAATCCATTCTCCTCGAGACACACAAAATGGTCTTTTGACAGTAAATTTTAAGGATAGGATTTGATATAATTGAATATATAATCAACTTGATTGATTAGGATGCTAGATGCATACATTAGTGTATTTATATCTATTGTCATATCCATTAAATGATGTATAATATACTTAAATACATACACAAAGAGAGAGAAGGAAAAGATCTCTTGATTTCATATCTAAAAGATGCTTTTAAAGTTTTTCAAGAAAGTTTGTCTTCTTTATTTTTATGACTATATGATCTAGATCATAAACACTTATAATCAAAGCTATTCCAAATTAGGACTTCAAAATTCCCTGTTAATCTAATTAATTATATAATACTTATAGATATCATATTTTATCCAATTACATACATTGCACCATATCCTAAATTCAGAATCTGTGTGTATATATTCTCACATACATGATATAGACTCATGATATACGTAATAGTAACAGAGACATGGTATATGTAATATATATATATATATATATATATTATCCTGTTGTCACTTTCTCCTCCATTAGCAATTTTTCCATACTCTTTTTTGGGATTCAGGGTGGTGGGGAAAGGGAGGCTATAAAGAGATTCTTCTTGGAAAAGCCTAACCTTAGTAAAAGTATTTTTGATATATATATATATATATGTATATATATACACATACACAAAAATAGACACTCACGTGATAAGTTTGGTGCTGGTTAAGTGTTTCAGAACCTTATACGGCATGATTGCTAATGTGCACATAATCTAGAACTGGAATAAACATCTGAATTCTTTTCAGTGTTTGCACTTTTTTTGATAAGTTTCTGAAACAAGGAGCCAGCAAGATGAGCATATATGATCTGCCAACCATGTGTTACATTACATATATATTACTGGTTGGTTGTCTACTAGCTCAATCCCATCAACCACCTATAAATAATTAACATGTTCACTGTCTCCTTAAAACCAAACAAAACCATGCACTTCAATCTCTCCTAAACTCCAAGATCATCAAACACAACTGAAAATTAATATCACATAATCATATATATATATATATATATCAAGAAAATAAACTCACCAGGAAGTTGCCAGGGCTCACAAGTATGAAGATCAATCTCCACTAAAGTACCCTTGAGAACATCTTCATTAGCTATCTTCTTGTAAAGATAGTGGCCAACCAACTCTTCATCACTTGGGTAAAACCTAAACCCTGGTGGCAGTGTAGCTCCAATATCTCTCAAACCCATCTTCTTTATTTCAACTAAAGATTGTGTATTTTGTATTCAAGAAAGGTGTAGAGATTGGTGATGATGATGATGTTAATAAGATCTAGCTAGTTATATATTGAAAACATTTGTAGCAGCTAGTTGTTTCTAATAAGGGAGTATGTAAATATATGGAGAATTTATAATTATATATATATAGAAGAAGAAAGGTGGTGTTGTATATAAGGGGATGAGGGGGAGAGAGGGGATGGAGATTGAAAGCTACCTTTGCCACCAAAGAATTCCTTAATTAATTATGAATCATTATTTTTTCTAACAGTTTATGATGATTATGCTTGTATAGTTAGTTATTGTTTCTGAGGGGGAACTTTCAAGAAAAACCAAAGTCACAAGAAATCAATATCTGTCCCTCTATGCCTATGGTGTGCGTTACTGATTTTCCAACTTTAAATAATAATATAAAATATAAATTGAAACAGTTATATATATGTACATGTATATGTATGTGTATGTGGGAGGGAGAGACAGACACACAAACTAATAAAGAGAATAGCTAATTTAGTTGGATTGTCGACATATTAATTATTGCTTTTCTAAATTCAATTAACTAATTTTTAGTTTGTAGAAGAATTTAATCTTGATTAGTTTCAAAATTTAGGTTTAACGCTCTATTGGGCAAAAATAAGTTAGTTTATACATTAGGACATGTTTGGATAGACATTTTGCATTTATTGTTTTTATAGTAACTTTATTATGTAATAATGAGCTTAAGTAGTGTTGAGGTCAAGTCTTCAAATAGCTTAAAATAGTCATTCTATAGTAAGTTAGTATATTTTGTTAAAAACTAATGAATACATATGCACTAGAAATTAAACTAAATGTATCAACAAAAAATAACTTATAAATTTCTTACATACAAATATTTCATGAAATTACACACATGGTAAATAACTTCGTAAAAAAATTCATTAAAAAAAAATTCATTTGTTGAATGTGACTAGTTGTATTTAGTTTTTATCTTATCTCACATAAAAATTTGTCATAATAAAGTAAAATATGTTCTGAAATAAAATAAATACGGAAGAACATAATAAAATTAGAATGAGCAAACAAATAAAGCAAAAACATAAATGGCATACTAGTAAGGTTCTTGGTTATTATGCTAGAGGTCACATGTTCGAATCTTGCATATTGCATTTCTTTTTTAATTGAGTAGTAACATCGCCTTATTAATTGATGATGCCTTTGGGCTTGTGATGCCCTGGGCCGTCGCCCGGCTAGCCCGGCACCAAGGTCGGCCCTGCTTATCGGTTGCTTTAACAACTAGCTTATCAGCTAGTTTCTCAAACACAGCCTAAAAGCGGCTTTAAAAGGTTTTCTAAACTTTCTCTAAGATGGAAAACCAAAACTCAAAATCTGAACACAGAAAACCCTAGGGTTGTGTTTGGTACAGAGAAAAGAATATAAGAGAATTGGAAATGAAGATTGGGAGAAATAGAAATGGAGTGGAGAATTGGAATTAATCTCTTGTTTGGTATCATCAAAGAAAAGAAACAGAGAAATGATGCTTATGTTGTCGGACGACAACATAAGGCGGCAACTCTCGACGGCTAATGTCGTTGTCGGAGATGCACATGTCGTCGGTGGTCGTCGGAGGTGGTCTTCGGTGGTCGCCTCCGTTGCTGGTGGTCGTCAGCGGTCGCCGCAGGTGTAAGTGGTCATCAGGTTTGAAATTGAAGAACATCAGACACTAACTCTCTCCATTTCTCCTCAAAATGGAAAGAATTGTGTTTCTCTATTTTTACACTATAATGAATTCTCAGAGGATTCCATTTCTCTGCCCAAAATGATGCCAATTCTCCCAAACAAGAGATTCATATTCATTTTCATTTCTCTGCTTCCAAATCTCTGTACCAAACAACCCTAGAGGTTGTTTTGCAGTTGCTGAATGGTTTGGTGTTAAATGATTAAGCTCTTAGAATGATTAAGAGGCTCTTATGATATAGTACAAAATGAAATATGATTGTTTGGTAATTGTTGAGAATGAAATCAGGGCTCTGAATGTTTAAAGGAGAGCCATGATACAAAATCATTAAGAGGTGGTTTTTTTTTTTGCCACACCAGATTTGTTTCTTAGTGATTCAGATGTTCTCTCTTAATCAAACTTTTAAAAGGTGAAGAAGCAATCCCTATTTTGAAGAATCTAACATTGATTACAATATTAAAATACTTCAACCATCTATTAAAAATATTATTTCTCTCTATATATTTAGTTTCAAATCTTCCTATTAGACTATTAATTAGTGTTCTTATTTGGTAATCATTTTTGGGAGTTTCTCTCTTTGAAGATTATTTACCTCATTTTGAAGATAGTTTTAGAAAAACTATTGAAGCAAAATGTTAGTTCAATTTCTTATATATGTTTTCTAATATTCTCCATTTCAAAAGAAATTGTTAAAGATGCTTTAATTTGCTAAACTTTAGATAACCTTTAAACGCATTATATTCATGATATCCGGATCATTATGTGAACACATTTAATCTAATTAAAAAGCGAGTTCAATTACTACTTCATTACGATATCGAATTATAAAATCCATAGAAAATAATCGTAGGTAAATCTTATTGTAGCAAATAAAAAAACAGACTTATCTAAATAGTTGAAAAGTACGTACACTACACCAAATACCACTTAAGCAACAAATACAAAATGTTGCCTTAGAGTGGTTTATATGTTGCCTAAGCCTTAGGCAACATAACTATGTTGCCTAAGCAATGTTGTCTCATCAATGTCGCATAAGAGTATAGGCAACATAGTCAAACGTCATATGTACGTACATATATATTAGTGTTTGGGAATAATTAAATACCAAAAAGGATATAATTTTATAGGATGTATTAGATAGTACTACAAGATTTTGAAATCATGAGCAAGATCCAAAAACACTAAATGTGTGATGAGTTGGTGAGAGAAAACCTCCAAATTCCAACTTTTTTACTATCTTTGTGAATTTGATTTGTATCATTGGATGTTTCAATTATTTGCCCATTCTCTCATGTAGCTTTTGGGGTTCATTAAAACCAAACACAATAGACAAAAAAATGGCTACTGTTAATGCTACTTTCTTGTATATAAATTCATTATGACATAATCTAGTGAGTGCATAAAGTCTTTTACTGTCCATTTGTTCTAGTTTTTGTTTTTTTTCTTGTTAGATCTTGAAAGGTTGTCCCTGTGCCCTAAAAAGTGCCTATTACCTTCTAACTTTATCCTTGCAAAGTGTCAATCAAGTTTATGATAAGAAATTGATTTTTTTTATGTGTACTATAGTAGTGATCAAAGGTTATATATAGATTTGATTAGTTTTTTAAATGGTAAAGCAAAAATGTACTAAAATATTAATTTATCTACCCATAAAGATGATTGAATTGATAATTGCTATGGTTGTTTGTATACTAGATTTATTCCGTTTTTGTCATATTCGTTTTAAGACTTATATGGGCAATCATAAGACATATTATTATCTTTAGTAATTCTCCTTTTTCTTGCATAGTTACGTCAATACTTAATGAACACTTTTACTTACAAAATTTTTCCTAAGAAATCCGTTGCTAAGGAGGTGATTCAATTCATCGTAAAACCATCATAAAAGTTGTTAGCTAAATAGTTGACGAGTAACACAAATTAATAAGCGGGCCTTCTTGGTAGGGTGATTTGCAAGAAAACATTCGATTCTACTGAACCATTGGTATTTTGAAGGCGACGCATTGGTACGTAATCATCGATGGAAATTTCGTTAAGTGATATTTATAGATAAAAGTCATTTGTTTTGTAATGTGTGTGTTTTGATTGATATAAACTTACTTCTAGACACAAGTCAAATAATAGATTTGGAGTCATATGCGATGGCTCTCACATAGACATATCTCTTCAAGTTGGATCATATCATATCACCATAAGCAATACATTTTTGTAATTAACTTGACACAAAATCACAATGGCCAAAACACTATACTAAGAGATGGGCCAAGTGCATATGGACATTTCAACAACTCCTTTTGTAGTTTAAAGTTGGAGCTAGCTCGTCATTCTTATGTCAATTCAAATTTATTGCCGAAGAGATTCGAGATCCTTAATACGACTTTAAGAACTGGATTCCAAATGACTCCGAACATGTCTCATTTGAATTTATCTTCGGTATGTTGTATTAAAACCATGGCTTTAGTGTTATAAATATATGTATCTTGTTTAATTTTAGTTGAGTTTATGTGTAATGTCAGATAAGTCTTCAAGAAAAATCTCGAAAAAAATTATTCTTGATGGCGTGACATTTGATTAAACAACCTAGCTACTAGCTATATATGTGTTTACAAATAATTCAAATATATCGTAATAATTGAAAGAGAAAACTACAAGTCCTTGTGGTTTGTCGATTGTAACATTTTTCATCTCTATAGTTTTGAAACTACATGTTGGCCATCATGGTTTGGGGAAATGCAAAGCTTTGTCCCTCCCTCTAATGACGTTAACCTTTTGTTGTTAATTAAATGAAGAATATTTTGGTACATTCAATTTCTTTGTCTTTTATATATCATTTAGTTTTCGTCTTCTTATCATTGACCCATACCCCACACCCATTGCGGCCTATAATCAATAACTACCCGTGACCACTTTGGTTGTCATGACCTGCAACCTCCACAATCAATACCAAAAACAAAGCAACCAAACCACCTTCGGACAAATTATGTATGATTTTTACCCAAACTCACTATCGAGAAAAAAAAAATATGCAAATAAGTCTTTCTTTTCTTGTAATAGAAAAAAATTCACAAATGAATAGTTTAGCCTCCCCCTACATTGGCTTGCCTCAAACACCACTATGTTGCACTTCTATCACTAATTTCAAACCCTAGCATTTAAAATGAAGATAATCAAGATACATAACTCAAACCTAAATCAAAATTCACACTAAAAACCCAAAATCAAATCAATATAGAGGATGTGGAGTTTGGTCGAGGTACAACGATATGTGCAGATACGATGAAAATACGAAGTTGAGAGGCGGAAGGCATGATGAGAGTAGTGATTACCACCAAAGGCAACTAGAAGGCATATTGTGAACGCTAATCTTCACTGGGGTGCATTATAGTCTGCATCAAACTATTTGCTTTGTAGATGGGACAAGAGTGTGGTGTTGTAAGGGGGTTGGTACACCTAATTCTCAAATTGGCAGAAGAATGGAATGGGTGATGGATACATCCGACCAAATTGGAGACTTGGGAAACACAAGGGTTGTGGCGTAGTGGTTGAGATTCAAGGGGATGTGGTGGAATATCCCATCTGCCTAGAATTCTAATCTAGACGTCCACACTAATTGTAACCACTGATTTATCAGGGATTGATGTCTTACAAATGAAATTTACCTAGATTAATCAGAACATAACCAAGATCATCCTTCAGAAAAAAAAAGTGGAGGCTTGGGTGTTGGTTCTTGTTATATATTATGTATATATAATCTTATAATATATATCAATTAATTTTTAAAAGAGGGAGGGAGGGAGGGAAGGAAGACAAAAACGCCCCTTGATGGGAAACTTTAAGTTTCATAAGTAGGAGGACCAAATTCAAACATTTTTACAAATCCTAATATTCAAGCTCTATCTTCAAAACTTAAGAAATGAAAACTTGATACAATCAACAAACTATAAGGACCAAAATTATAGTTTACTCTAATAGGAGCAAAATATTGAAATGAGAGACGAGACGGGGTCTATTATAAAACAGATACCTATATTTTAAAAGTTTTTATATAATTATAACAAAAAAATAATATGTACAAAAAATCGTCTATGTGATTTATAAATATTCCTAATACTTAATCTTTTTCTTAAATAATATGTGTTAAACGATTTACCTTTATATTGTTTTTTCCTCTAGTTGAAATTAATTGCAAGATCTTTTATTAAATATATATTATTCTATTATGATGCACTTGTCAAATAGTATTTTTTTTTTTTTTATCGTTAGAGAAAGGACCAAATCTTAGTGTTTTATTAAAGGCCAATGGAATAAAAATAAGGAACAAAAGAAACATACAAAAGTTCAATAAAAGGTTCTACAAGTTACAGAACCAACTAAAGAGAAACCGTCAAAACTGAATGAAACCAATTAAAAAGAAACCAAGCACACGAAACCGGAGCACCTTAATCCAAAACACCCAGTTATTTGAAAACTTTCAAGCCGGAAAAGGATTACGTGTTTTGAGTAAGTAAAGCTGGATTGGTGGTACATATTTCACACGGAATGTAGTCTTTTTGGATTCTTATTGAGATATTCGAACACGCGAGCTAGAATTCCTCCAAAAAGTGCTTTGACGGAAATATTTTTTTTCCTAGAGATAACGTTATTGTGATAATCCCATAGCAAGTAGCTAGTAGCCCAAATAGAAACTTGCCAAATTCGAGATAAAAGTATGAGAAGGAATCTTCACCATGAAGGAGAAGTATCTCTATTGTTGATTTTCCTATACCAATACTATTTCCCCACCAATTTAGAAATAGACCCCAAACAAATCTGGCTAGCTCGTAATAAAGAGATTAATTGTCCCTGGTGAATCTTCACAAATTGGGCATAGGATTGTATCAAAATCTATGCCTCTATTATCCAAAGCTACACGTACCGGAAGACGTTCGTGTAGAAAATGCCACACGAATATATTTATTTTTCTTGGGACAATGATTCAATTTCTTAACCAAGAAAGTTCCACCAAACACCGCCACCATTTATTCTTGTGATCAATAGTAGGCTTCAAATTTTGAAGCAAGGTGGTTAATTCAAGTAAATCACCTAAGGCTCGACCCCTTGGATTTCTAATCCAATCCCAAATCCAAACCTAATGATCCACCATCCAACACCCTTTATCCCTCACATTTGCCTCCCTCTTCTTTTCCAAGTTGAGCAACCTTGAAAATTTCTCACATAGATGACAATTCCCACCCAAGTATCTAACCAAAAAGAGATCGACGCATCGTTCCCTAACTTTTTATTGAAGGAAGAAGTTGTAGATCCCATATTTGAGCAAGAATCAATAACATAATGATAAAGCAATGATGAACATTGAATATTTCTATAAATATTATTGTAGTTCTTCAATGGAGAGAGAAAAATAAAGATACAACGCAAAAAGTAAAAAGACGGCTGATATTTATGTTGGTCCCCAAGTAGGTGACCTAGTAATAAGGATTATAGAAAGGGGAGTTAAATATAATCACACAATTTTCACTTTTAAATTCTTTTGTATTAACAACTGAATTTACAAGATTGTTTGCATAGTAGAAAAGGATAAACCTAATCTAAACAATCTAAAGTTACAAATATTTCACAATGCATAAGTGAGAAGAATAGAGAGAAAGAACTTAGAGGATGATAAGGATTGGATCTGAGGTATAAGATTGAAGAAGAAGTATGGAGAACATCTTCTTCATGTCAATATATACCTCATGCATTAAATGCATGGCAGAACCACTTTGTACACCTGTTGAACTCTTAGTGGTTCTTGTGTACTTTTTACTATAAACAATTACTTTTGTATGTTGGGCAAAAGTGTGCTTATAGGAAATAGTTACCTTATAGGCTGATAAGTACAGAGGGAACAGTAAAGTGACTGTCATTTTGTACTATGTGTCAGAAAGGTATATAATCCTTTTGAGTTTCTCTTAGACATGGTCCTTGTGATTAGTGCTAGAGCCTTCTTCATATCATTCATCTCCTCATCAGAATCACTTCCTCTTTCACAGGTATCTAAAGGAACATCATACTCATCTTCATACTGGGGTGATCTCCCAGAAGTGAAATGTCTTCGATCCCCACTAATGCTAGCGGATTAGCATACTTCTCCACTTTCTTCGAGTTACTTAGAGTCTCCAATACCTCATCTTGGTTGTGGTTGAGTAACTCAAACAATTCATGGATGTCTATATCTTCCAGGTTGCGATTCTGTTGAATGTTTGAGGCAAATCTTCTCCACTCAGATTGTAGAGAGTTGATGAATTGGATGTTGATTTCCAATTGAGACTTCTTGAGCTTGTTTTTCCTTAGCTCATTTATCATTGTGCAGAACCTATGGTAGGTGTCTTTGAGTAACACGCCCTTTGAAGGTGGAAAACTTTGTTAGGAGGTTTGATCTCTTCATTTGGATACCCTTCTCCGTACCATGCGTCAGGCTACAGATTTCATCCCACATCGCCTTCCCTGTGTCATTGCAGTCGATGTTTGCATAAATCTCATTTGGTAGACTCTGAATGAGATATGACTTGGAGAGTTGATCTCGCTTCATGCGATTAGCTTCTTCGGGGGTGAGGTTGGTTGCATTTTTCTCAACCACACCACCTACAATAGGCAGGTTACCATCAGGGACATCCGGGATAGTTGTGTAGAACTTGACTGGTCCATGTTTAAGAGATTCAAGTATGTCTTTTCCAAGAGGTTGTTTCTCAATGAAGTCCAAGAACCTTGACTTCCATTGAGAGAAGTCACCTATAAAGAGAACGGAAGGTCGGGTATCCGACCCGATTGCTAAGGCGTCACGAGTGTGCATGAGGATGTTGATTGTGGATCTTAAACCACTAATAAGATCCGGTGAGTGATGAATAGTCTTCAAAAGTTGAGAAACGTAGGTAGAGTTGTAACACCCGTAATTTTCGGTTGTAATAGCGACTCTTTGGTAAAATTTGGAAAATGGAATTTTGGATCAAAACCTATATTTTATGGGTTAGAATGGTAGAGAATCCAATTACGAGTCCAACGGTCCTTTCGGAATCGAAATCGGAGCAATTTTGTCTTGGCGCTAATCCCCGCGCTGATCTGATTAGCGCCATGATCAGCGCCAAACCTGCTGATTGAGTTTTGACCTGGTGTCGACGGTACGTCGCGCGTTGATCTGATTAGCGCCATGATCAGCGCCAAACCTGCAGTATTATTTTGAGTTGTTATAAACCCTCCTATCTTCCTTTTATCATATCTCTCTCATTTCTTATCCATTCTAGCCGATTTTTCTTCATATCTTCTCCAAATTCCAAGCTCTTCAAGATCCCATTAATGGATTGTTAGAGAAAGTAGCAAGATTTGGAAGCTGGATCTTCATCATCTTCATCTTCTTCACCTCATCTTCACCTCCATTGTTGCTAGTTTTGAGTTCTTCAAGATCTAGGGTTTTCTACCCAATATTTGGCTAGGTAAGCTTATCTAAACCACTTGAGGTTTGTTAATCTACATAATAGGAGTTATGAAACTAACCTAAGGTTTGATTTGCTTGATTTTAGGTTGTTCACACATTTGACCTAAATCTTGGATTTGGGGGTTTTGGGTATAAACCCTCAAGGTGAGTTCTCTAGATGATTCTAAAGTATAGATCTAGTCTTATATGTCGTAGATCTGGAGCTAACCCAAGGTTTTAACTCCTTATCAGTTTAGGTGATTACTCGAGCTTTAAGCTAGGGTTTTGGTGAAATTGGGGCTTTTGGCTTTACAAGCCCGAGGTGAGTTGTTAAAACCGTTTTGTTAAAACTGAGAGCACGTCATCTTCCTTGATTTACACATATTGTGGTCATTGTGAATAAACATGATTTTGGATGAAATGCTTAAATTGTTAGGTTTAAGTATTGCCATGAAATGACTGAGTATTGATGCTTATGTGAATGGCTTGATTTGGTTTATTGAATACGTGGAGTAAATCATCGTATGCTACTATTGAATGAGCTAAATCCATGTGATTATATGATGAATGTATTTATGAGAAATACGTGTTATTATGCATGCCACGGAATGATGCGAAGGGATTGAATCCCGAGCATGTTGGCTTATATGAAATGAATGAAAGAATTGAGAATTGAAATGATGTTTAAATGATATGGAGCACCGCCAGTCAAAAGGCGTGATGCTATTGGTCACTAGTCAAAGGGTGGACCGGGACGTCACTAGTCAAAAGGTGAGTACCCAAGTTTTACGAAACATAAATTGGACAATGTGGCACTAGTCAAAAGGTGTACACTATGTCGTTTTTGAAAAGAGATTGATTTAAAGTGGCACTAGTCAAAAGGTGTGCACTTCAAGTTTACACGAGCTCGACTCAGTCTTGGGTGGCACTAGTCAAAAGGTGTGCACCTATGTCCCTCGCCATTCGTGTGGCCGCGAATGTGCCTGGCCTCTGAGGTGGTCAATTCAAGTCTTCGTATGAGGACGACAACGGGGTGTCTCGTCGCTAATGTTTAACTTGCTTGGCAAAGTGGATAAATGAAATCGAATTAAAGTGGCACTAGTCAAAAGGTGTGTGCACTTTCAAGCTTACTCGAGTTCGACTCAGTCTTGGGTGGCACTAGTCAAAAGGTGTGCACCTATGTCCCTCGCCATTCGTGTGGCCGCGAATGTGTCTGGCCTCTGAGGTTGCCTATTCGAGTCTTCGTAGGAGGACGGCAACGGGGTGTCTCGACTCTGAGGTGTAACTTGCTTGGTGAAGGTGGGTCGCTCCCACGGTCTTCAAAGATAAAAGATAAAAGATAAACCGGTTTAATGTGATACATTTGTGTTAATACGCTTTCGTATATCTTACATGGCTTAACATGCTTTCATACATATGATGCTTATTTGATACAACTCACTAGGCTCCTTTAGCCTAACACTTGCTTGGTGTCGATGTGTCTCTCAGGTACAAGGGACGCCGTTCCTAAGTAGGTGCCGGGATTGAGAGTGAGCTTGGGGAAAGTGTGAAGAGACCGGTCCTTTAGACCGCGCAGGCATTGATAGTTTGACAACCCTTTTTTGTAGTCTCTTCCCTAGATAGGATTGAGACTAGATGGTTGTCACATTATTTATTTAGATTACAAACATTGTAATTATACACTACTATTATACCCCTGTTTTTGGGAAGAGCTCACGTTTTGGCGTACATTGTATACCACTTTTTGTGCAATTAAAAAGTTTTTTTTGTTCGCCCTGATTTTTAGGGTGTTATAAGAGTTCAAGACGCGGTAGGACTTCTAGAATTCAAGACACGGTATGACTTGTAGAATTCAAGTGTAACACCCAAATTCGAAAATACATCTTTAACGGGAAAAGTAACCAACTTTATTAAAAATGCGGAAGCTTGTCCAAACATTTGATTTAAAAGTAACATCTAAACACCATGAGGTGTCAACTAAGTTTTAACTATTTTATGGATACATTGAAAAAAATCGTTTTAAATAAAACCGAATCCAAACCCAAGTACAGCATGGTTTATGCGTTTAGGAAAACGAGGTTGACTTTTCAAACTAACAAGATAACGTTTGGTGCACCGCTAAAACCAAACCACTTTCTGTACAAACCATTTCTTCACCTTTCTTCTCGTAGACTGAACTAGCGGGACCCGGAGCCTCGAACTTTAACTTTTCCCTTTCGGGAAATGCCTGCAACTAAAAAGATTAAACAACAACGGGGTAAGCGAAACGCTTAGTGAGAACACACCCTAACCATCTACCATCATACATCCACAATCACATATACACACAATCACGTACGTGCCATCTTTGCACTATCCCCTCTCCGGCTAAACCCAGAACAAGGAGAAATTCCCTAGGGGTATGGCTACCACCATAGGTACTCTACCCGAGGAGTATTACTACTACCTTCGGTCCACATATCCCCGGAGGGAACATACATTATCATCATCAAAACATAATCACATGCAACATAATCATAAACATACAACAATACATAGCTAGGTAGTGAACTCACCTTAGCAATGATCTCAAGTAGCTCAAACACACGTACAACGATCACCTTGTAGCACCTATACACATTACACATACACATACTCATCAAAGCTGCCCGTATTGAACACTCTTGACTCAATACCGAAAGACTCGCCGTAGCCATAGCTAGACTAGTCCAAATGACCCAAAACTCTAGGCCTCATCCTCTCATAACATCCCTAACATGATCCCATAGCCAAAACCTTGAAAAGACAAAAAAAATTTTTTGAAAACATCCAGCGAGTTGCGCGACCTGGTCCCCGCGACCTCAGGTCGCGGGCCTAGTCGCGGGACTTCTCCTGGTTCGATTACTTCTCGTTTTGGCTTCGAAAATCACACCCAAAAACCCATAAACGACTACCATTCTACATACATCGATTACTCACTAACTAGGGTCGATAAGGGACATTCACATGCCTCTAAATCGACCCAAACTACACCCATTGAAGGTTGTCGAATCACAATTCTACATCAATTCCCCAAATACCATATCACAAGACGATCAATTGATCATCCAATTCAACTCACAACAAAACTTACAACTCTACTAGGTAAAACATCAAATTAAACACTTCATTAGCATAGGAATTCATACCTTACTACGAAAACACGAACAATTCGCTCAATTGCTCGGTTTTAGGCCTCCAATTGAACCCTTGACTCATCTTCTCCAAAACTGTCTCTCCTCTCCCAAATACGTACTCTGGAACTGATTTGGGATAGAGGGAGATGTAGGTTAACCCTAGATTAAACACTTACCACACACACCCTGCACTTTCAGTATTAACATCTTAACCCTCAACTCCTACCAAACATAACAATCAAGGTTCAAATACTCCTAACTCCATCATAACTTAACTTTGAAAACGGGATGTTACATCAAGGCACGATATGACTTCTAGAATTCAAGGCACGGTATGACTTCTAGAATTCAAGGTGATGTATGACTTCTAGAATTCAGGGCACGGTATGACTTCTAATGACTATGCAGGCAAGGTGAGTATTCGAATGAGGTGACTAATCAAGATTATTACCACACAACGGATCAAGAGCAGTGGTAGGCTCTAATACCAATTGTAGGTTTCAAATCAACAACAATGTATGAACACTATGTATGTAGAGATAGTCATGATTGAGATGATAATGTATATGCAAGTGTAGATGATCATCAAAGATTCAAAGCCCATATATCTTTCAAATGATGGAAGAGTGGAAAGTACAAATAAAGTAAACAATAACTATTTATACTACTACATAAATGGGCTAAAGGCTTAGAATGGATGGGCCCCAAACAATAGGCCTAATCCACAATTTACAATTAAGGAACAAATATTGAAATAGTTACAAATTAACACAACTAACAATATTTCTAACAGATCTCGACTATTCCCTTAAGAAAATTACGTCATTAGCATATTGTAAGTGTGAAATTTCGATCATCTTTACCCACTTTAACTCATTTAAAGATACCTTTAGAAACCGCTTCATACATAATCAAAAGAGGAAAAATGACTTTTGCCGGAGGAAAATTTCGTCGGTAGAAGTCTTGAAAGTCGCCGACAAAAGCTCAAAATCCTTTGTCGTCGAACTTTTCCGTCGGCAATAGTTCCCGTGAAAAGTTGGCCACTAAAGAGGTTTTTGCTTACGAACAACATAGGTCGCCGATAAAGGCACTTTTGTCAGCGAAATATCTTTGTCGGGAAACACTAAGCTCGTCGGCAAAAACACCTTCCAAGTAATCTTATAAAATCCTTTTGCCGACGACTAAATGTTTTTGCCGGTGTAATTTGTTCCGTCGGGAAACGTTTTTTTGACTTTCTGGTCAAACATTCCTTGGCTATAAAAATCGTCGGCAAAAACTTTTACATAGTTTTTATGCATGACTTTTTAGGGACGCAGAAGCTCATTGACAAAAGTTGGGTTTGACTTTTTGTATCAAGTTTTTTCCAACACAAGAAACTGTCGGCAAAGTTCTTTGAAGTTTTTGCCAATGTTTTATTTGACGCTAAAACCCGATGGCAAAAGTTGTTGATGACTGTCCAATAAGTTACCAAAAGTTAGCTTGATTCGACACAGAAACCTGTGGCTAAGCTCTTTTCTCAATTATTTCCAAAAATAATTACATACTCTATAATTAACTTCTTGACATTCATAATTCCAAAAAAACAAATGATATCAAAAGTTAGTAAATCACTTGCAAAATTATATAATATCCACATTTAACATAAAAAAATTTCAAAACTAAAGTAACAATGAATTCATGTGGTGCAAGAAGCTAAATATACATCACACGGTTATTGTACAACAATATGACAATACCCCCAATGGCACTTCGAAAAGGTGTGCCTTCCTAATGAAATTATTTATATTTTTCTACATAAACTCTGAATACCTAATGCACGAAAAACTAAAAAATATATACATAAATTATACATAAACAATTGAATTTTATGTATAAAATTCAAGGTCAATTTATCAAAAAAACTGAAAAAGATTCGCTCGATAGTGGGTCTTCAAACTCATTACATTTGAACTCATTTTAAAGTTTTGATTTAATGATTATAATGCTATAATTTGTTAAAAAAATATTTCAAGAATTCTTGAAATATTTTCTAAAAATAGTTGATAATTAAAAAGATGGAATCTTTAAATTTCAATATTAGACTTAATATTAGAAAAATAATATCTTTATTAAAAATAATATAACTAAATTTAAAAAATATTCAATCTTAAACTTATTTTGAAGGTATTGTCGAGACGATTATAATTGTGTAATTTATTGAAAAGAAAAACAAAAAATTTAATACATTTTGGATCATATATATTATTTATGTTAATATGATAAGGAGGTAAAGTGAAAAATGATATAACAAGGGACAAAAAGTAATTTAATCAACTAATTCTAAGGATAGAAAATGTAAACTATAAAACTGAAATTAATAAATTAATGAGAAATTGATGTAGGTTAATTTTGGAAGATACTTTTTCCATATTTGTTAGTTCTAAATATGGTATTTATGCAGTATTAAACCGTATTAAGAAATAAAAAAAAGAAATACATAAGAAATACATCAAATTATGACATCATTAAATTATGTATTTTTTTAATTGGTCAATTAAATGGCTCAGTTTAAGTATTGATGATGTCAGCAAAAACCTTCTTTTACTAGATAGTATAGAATAGATATTTCATAAACATGTTAAATATTGGAATTATCAATTGTTTTATTTTTTTAGTTAAAATTAATTTGGTTTTTTATAAGGATTTTCAGATGAAGTAATACATTTTTATTATTATTATAACAATAAATCATGTGTATTTCATGGGATTAGGGGTGTTTATTAGTTGACACCCAATGGATGTGAGGAAAACTGATCTCATCATCAATTGGATGTTGGATTCTTTTCAATCGAACTGGCCCAATCATCAATTAGATGTTGGATCAGTATGGGTCCATCCACTGGATATTCTTATTAGATATCCATTGGATCATACTGGATCCAACTAATATTAATTATATTGGATTGGATTCGTCTGACATCCAATGGATAATATATATAATATTAAGTTAGTTACGAATTATCATTTAAAAAATATTAATCGGATAAGTAGTTTGATGATGACCAAAATATTAATCGGATAAGTAGTTTGATGATGACCGGATTATAATTGGATGGGTACGTAGTTGGATAATGATTGGATGGTAATTGGATGGACATGTTGAATGATGATTGGAAGGATAATCAGATCTGTTCGGTCGGTTTGATCGGTTTTGGATTGTCATCCAAGAACCGACCGATCCAAATTGGATGTTGAAAATTTTGATCCGATCTGATCCAATTACCATTCGACATCCAGTTATTATATGTCGATTCCAATTGGACACCTCTACATGGGATACATAAACTTTGAATACCTAATTTTTTTTTTCATAAACAATATTTTAAACATTATTTGCCGAGAAAAGTAACCATTTCTTCATTTGTCCTTTTGGAGAATATTTTAGGTATCTTTATTCTATTCAAACATTTATTTAAAGTACATGTCAATGTAAATCTTAAAATTTTAATTAAAAATCATTTAGACATGTGAGTAGTCATTACTTATTAGATAATAAGGTTAAATGGCAAGCTTCTAAATCCTTTTTATCTCTTAACAAATAAATAACATATACAATATTGGCTTTCAAAGATTTGGTTTGCCATCTTAAATCTTGTTGCACTATTATTATTACTTCTTGCATATCTTTGTTTACTTACTCTAAAAAATTCATCAAAAATAATTTATTAATATACATATATGTGTGTGTCGCATGGAACACACACATACAACTTGCATCATATATGAGAAACCATGTATATCCCTCTAAACACATATAATAGGATTCAGTTAAACGATTGAAACACCGCGTTATTAACAATAGATAATTAGCGCTCTATTAATCAATAATTAATAAGGTAAGTTAAATTATAAAAAATAGGGAAATAAATAATTGAGTAAGGTTTTGGATTTTCATACGATCAAGTCATTAAGAATGAGGACCCAAAGAATGAAATTGGGGGAGAGTGAAATGTAATCATGGAGTTAGAGATGTCATATCATGTCCAATTATTTATATGCATAGAAAAATAATTTGGATCAAGTAATTGGTAGGGGGGATGTGGGGTCTACCAATCATGAATGATGTGGCGTGGGACCCACAACAAGTGTAAAACGATGCATGGTCATTTGCCACTTGTCATAGATTAGGAGCTCTTTAATTGGGCCAAATGGGGACATATATATACATATGTATATGTGCAATTATTACTTTCTTAAATAAAGTATATACTTCTAGCATTTGCCATAACTTTTTACTTAAACACATGGAATTCAAATAAATCATTATAATAATTGGTAATTCATACCTAAAAAACTTTGATTGACGGCATATGTGGTTAAATTTGACAAATAAGACAAGTTGGGTAACATAAAAGTAAAATTCTTAAACATGTTAATAAGGATCATGTCGGTCATCTATTGGGTTTGGTTTATCTATACACACACGTGGTACCTCCTTTTATTTGATGAAGAATGAAACACTTAAGGTTGTGTATTTGTGTTTGACAAACTAGCTGATAACTAGGGATATTCATCGGTTAACATTCAATGGATGTGGGGGATTTATCTGATCCGATCATTCATTGGATGTAAGATTTTTCCAACCGATCCGATCATATCATCCATTGGATGTTATATTTTTCAAACCCAGTGGATGATTGGATCGGTTCAGTTCCACCCATTGAATATTCATTGGATCCAACCAATAAATATTCATCAGAACGGATTAAATTGGATCCAACTGACATCCAATAGATGATTTGATCAGATCCATCCAATGTTTTAAATCCAATCATCTATAATAATTCATATAATTATCCATGATGTTTAATTCCATAATTCATGTATTTATTGTTTATATTTTATTAGATGAGTATTGGATAATCATTGGATGGGTACTCGATGGATGAGCATCGGATGATAACTGAATGGGTATTGGATGTGTTGATCGGTTTTTGATTGGATGGTGAATTGGATCGGTTCGATGGGTTCCGGTCCGTTCTGGACTGTCATCCAATCCGATCCAATTACAATCGGATAATCAATCATTGTCGGACGTTGTAATTGGATCGGTCGCTTGTGATTGGATCTGTTGACTTTGTGCACATCTCTACTGATAGTTGATAAGATAGTTGTTGACTAACAAGCTAGCTAACTAGTAGCTGATAAGCTTGATTATGAATAAATTATTTTTGGCAAAAACTAGCTAATGTGTATGTAAATGACAAAAAGGGTATCTTGGGGTATAATAATTAATATTAATAAGGGTATAAGTGTAATTTGAAAAAAATACAAAAAGCTACTGAAATGCTACTTTAACTAGCGTTTCAATAAGCTAGTTTATGGTCCATCAAAACATGTATTAGCTTATCAGCTAGCTTATTTTTGCCAAACACAACCAATAAGAGTTGTTTGGTTTGCAAATTTTGAAGGAATCTGATGTAATTGAAATGTTGAATTCTATTGACCATATTTCATACATCCTTTTGATTCATTTTTTTTTATTTCACGGAATGAACCTCTAAATTCCCTTAGATTCCACAAATAAGGGAATTTAATAATCTTTAGCAATAATACGGTATTTTTGATGGAATGATTTTTTTTCATAATACCATATATGCCATTACCACTATACCGAATCATATAAAACCTGTCTAATAAACGATGCTTCCACCAAAATCGATTTCCTTCTCCATTGCTACACCAGTTCCTCTCCATTGCAACACATGTTCGATTTCTTTATAGTTTATCTCGATTTCTCTTTTGTCGATTCCTTCCCATCCATATCTTTTGTGTTGTCGAATTCTGTTTGGTTTATCCTCTGTGTGGTCTATTTCTATATAGTTTATCTTCTGTGTGGTCGATTTCTCAAATGACTCGATTTCTATACAAGCTGTTTGGTCGATTTTTGGACTTTGATTTCTCAAATGACCCGTTTTGTACAAGACTTTTTCATTGATTTTTGGACTTTGATATAACAGTCGATAAAGGCTGCTATATAACAGTCTTCTGTTTGGTGGATATATGGACTTCTAACAAGAATTTATAATGGTTGTAACCTAAAACCATATAACATGCTTTCACTTAAGGTACCAACATCATTGTACAACAATTTGCCTATTTCCCTGTATACCTTTGCTTAAAAAAATTTGTTTAAAAAAATTAAAATTTTCAAAAATGATATTTTGGTCATTTACCAAAATCTCATTGCTATTCTAAAGTTATATCTTGTGAACCAAATATACAGATTCCAATTCATTTAATATATTTCATTCCAATTCTGTCATCCAAGTAGTCAAACCTAACAACAATCTATTCCAATTCATTCAAAGTCAATTTTTTAGACAAATTCCATCTCATCAAAAAACATTATACAAACCAAACGTCACCTAAGTTATTTTTCGTGGGTAGGTGTTAATACTTCCGGTAACACATTAATAGAGAAATAATTTTGTAAGCTTCTTATAAACATTTTAGAAACCAAATGTCATCTAAGTTCTTTAAGTTTGAAGTTATCAAATTTATCTATTTTTTTTGGACTTGATGCTTCATATATGATATGTGAATGATATATTAAAATAATAAATTAATGTTTTACAATAAAACAATTGCAGAGGTTATAAACACTTGAATAAACTTTGAATGACATCTAAATTCTAATTAAACAAGGTTGTTTCCCTTTTAACTAATTCTTAAACGTTAGTTATTAAAGCCTTAGATATTATTAACTCACTTTCATATATGATTGGAAACTCTTGTTTGTATCTCCATTTTAAAACAGACAAGTAACAAAAAATTTAAACATGTGATCTTCATGCTAACATTATTTCTGAATTAATCAAACATCAATTGAGCATTTACAATGGTAAAACCTTCAAAAACCTCAGTTATCATATTTTTTCATGCTACATCATTGACATCTCAACAAAAGAAAATTCTCAATGAATTCTACAATGGAGGTTCTTATATAAACCTTACTTTCTAAATTTTGAATTTATAAAATGATTAATAAATAAAAAAAATAATGAATAAAATAATAATACAAAAGGAAAGTATATATATAAGAATCTGGGTTCTTCTTAAAGCACATGGGTTCCAATAAGAACCTATGACTGTACAAGAACCTCTATCCCACAGTGAAGGTTCCCGTAAAAACCTCAACAAGAAACCCAACAAAACCTCCATCGTGGATGCTCTAATAAGCTATGTAATAATGGACTTATGGACACCAAATCTAAACAAAATTTAATGCAATATATATATATATATATATATATGTTGGAAATAGTGTCCAATATATTAACTACTGTTAGTATTTTAATAATGGCAGAGTCCTTTTGTGTTGCCCTTAAGACCCAAATAAACAATCAAGAAATTAGAGGGGTGAAAGTGATTAAATTATTTATCAGTTGAGGGTAAATATATTTAACCAGATAATATCCAAAATATAATTAATTAGATTAATTATAGATAAAGAATAATATCTTGATAATAATTTAAAGGGTTTTTAATTGGTTTATCAGTTTGTATAGGATTAGGAAACCTAATTCAAGAGATTATAAATAGATGTCTTGGGATCAAACCCAATTGATCAATTCATTTATTCTCTCTTTTCTTTGTGCCATCCTCCTTCTCTTTCCCTCTCCAAATAGCCAAAAGGTTTGAGCGTTCTTGGTTGTTAGTATTTGGTGATCTTAGGTGTGAGCCACTAGAGGGATTCATATTATTGGTCCATGATATCCGAGAGGCAATATCAAAGGTTTGATTTTTCCATCGAGTTAATTCTTCAACAATCACTATCAAGTAAGTTTTTTTTATCATTCTTTTGTAGTTAAGTTTCTAAGAAAATGTGCATCCGAAAAAAGGTTATTAGTTTGTTGTTACCATAGTTTTTTTGAATATGCTTCCGTTGCTTGAATGTGGTAATAGATTTGACCAAGGATGGTTTTTTAAAGATACTCCTTGTAATGGTGTGTATGAAAGTATGATTTTTGTTGGTAGAAATAATAATAACTTAACTCTAAATGTTGGTTCCTCCAATAGTGAATTGGATAAATCTCATTGTTGTGGCATCATCGTCTTGGCCACATAAACAAGAAGCGCATCGCCAAGCTCCAATCGGACGGGATCTTGGAAACATTCGACTTAAAGTCTGATGAAGAATGCGAGTCTTGCTTACTTGGCAAGATGACTAAATCACCTTTCAAAGGAAAAATGGAAAGGGGTAAGGATCTGTTGGACTTAATCCACACAAATGTATGTGGACCGTTCAGATCCGCTACAAGAAACGGTGAGAGATACTTTGTTACTTTTACTGATGATTTCATTAGAAATGGATTTATCTATTTGATGAAAAACAAATCAGATACCTTTGAAGTGTTCAAAAGGATTTAAGAACGAAGTAGAAAACCAACTGGGCAAGAAAATCAAGATCCTCCGATCCGATAGGGTGGAGAATACTTGAGTCATGAATTCTACGACTATCTAAAGAATTGTGGAATAGTTTCAAAATTATCTCTTCCTAGAACACCACAACTTAATGGTGTTGCTGAGAGAAGAAATCGAACGCTACTTGATATGGTTCGATCCATGATGAGTCGTGCTACACTTCCAAAGTCATTCTGGGGCTATGCCTTAGAAACTGCAACTCATATCTTAAACCTTGTTCCAACTAAGAAGGTTGCAAAGACACCCTCTGAAATGTGAACCGGGACTCGTCGCTTGTTAGCACATATAAAGGTCTGGGGTTGTGAAGTTTTCGTTCGGCGCGAAACTAACGACAAGCTGGAACCAAGGGCAGAGAAATGTCTATTCGTTGGTTATCCCTACAAATCCTTTGGATATATATTTTACAAACCCTCTGAAAACAAAGTGTTTGTGGCTAGAAGGGGAGTCTTTCTAGAAAGGGAGTTCATTTCCAAAGAGGATAGTGGGAGTAATATTGATCTTGAAGAAATTCAAGAGACAACCAATGATGAACCTATAGTTGACACTAGCCCCAACATGAGGTTGAATCACCTGTTGAGGAAACTAACATAACTCCATCACCTATTCGCAGAACTAGTAGAGTTAGTAAAGTTAATCAATCTCCTAAGTATTATTATGGTTTCCATATTACAGAGGAAGGAGATACACTAGTCAATGATGATACATTTGATAGTGCAGATAAACCATTTAACAACAAAGAAGCGATGGCTGGCCCTGAGACTGCCAAATGGAAAGAGGCAATGTAGAGCGAGATTCAGTCCATATACGATAACCAAATTTGGAAATTGGTTGATCATACCCCAGGTCACAAGACAGTTGGGTGTAATTGGATCTTCAAAAGAAGACCAACATGGATGAGAATGTGCACACATTCAAGACTAGACTGGTTGCTAAAGGTTACACTCAAACTCAAGGGATTGATTATGATGAAACCTTCTCACCAGTAGCTAAGATTAAGTCTATCAGGATACTGCTTGTCATAGCTGCATTTCATGACTTGACTATGAAATTTGGCAAACAGATGTAAAAATCGCTTTCCTTAATGGGAAACTTGATGAGGATGTGCATATGGCACAACCTGAAGGTTTTATACATGAAATGTATCCAGATAAAGTGTGTAAGCTTAAAAGGTCCATTTATGGACTTAAACAAGCGTCTCGTAGCTGGAATCTTTGTTTTCATAAAAAGATCAAAGAGTTTTGATTTTCTCGAATCAAAGATGAGTCTTGTGTATATGTTAAGGCTAGTGGGAATAATGTTGTGTTCTTGGTCTTGTATGTTGATGACATACTACTCATAGGAAACAATGTTCCGATGTTGCAAGATGTAAAAATCTGGCTCGGGAAATGTTTCGCTATGAAAGATCTGGGAAATGCAGCATGCATACTAGGAATAAGAATCTATCAAGATAGAACCAAGCGTTTAGTTGGATTTAGCTAAAGTACATACTTGGATAAGATATTGAAGAAAATTCAATATGAGTGAATCCAAGAAAAAGTTATTTACACATGGCATAAGATTGAGTAAAGATCAATGTCCTAGTACTAGTGAAGAACTGGATGGGATGAGGAAAAACAGAAAGTGGTGAGTAGAGTGCCGACTGAAGAGAATCTGACGGATCCTTTCACGAAAGCCTTAACTCGACCCAAACATGAATATCATATAGAAGCCATTAGTGTTAGAAATATCAATATATCTTGAATGTTTTAGTTGTTAGTTTGATGTATTAAAACAATAATAAATTGTATTTGACTTGGAGATTATTATATGGAGATTATAGTATATGCTGGATTGCGTCCATTTACATTTAATTTATTATAGTGTTTCCTTTTTGCATGTTTAGAACCAACTTCTTAAGTATTAATTTACTTAAACCTCCACAGTCAGTCATACTCTTGGAAGTAAGTAGTGATTCAAGACTGTCATGGAGTGTTAGAAGCATAGAGAATGCAACTAACACTCATGAGTACTTAATAGTGATTTGAGTATTGGAACAACCCACACTCAAAAGTTTACTTCATGGATTAAGTCAGAGTAATTTTGAGATGATAATATTTTATGTTCTTCAAGCGGAGATACATAGAGTTTTGCTCTATGATTCTGTTATGCGTTGGTGTACTCCAACATTGACCGTAACTGGCAGCTATACAGAGTATGTCCAGGTATGATATGATGAGTAGAAATGAACTGTGTAGTCAAAGTTTATTTGTTCGTTCTGCCTAAACAGGAGAAGCGATATCCATGGGCCCCTCGATGATTTGGTGTTGACATTAAGTGTTTGGCCAAACCCTGACTGGAATTGATGTGTTCAATTGAGTAGTCTGATGAATTCAACACATATCGGAAATCGAGAAACATAATTTTGATCCATGAGATAGACTATTATCCATGTCTCAGGTTCATATGATATCTTGTAGAACAAAGGAACATTTAATCACTTATCTTAGGACCGAATCTTTATTAGAGTTCGGCAGCTTCATTGGATGGTTTGCTCTCTGCTAGTTATTTGAAAATATTGACCAGACGAAGTTAATAACTTGTCCAAGTGGGAGACTGTTGGAAATAGTGTCCAAGATATTAACTACTGGTAGTATTTTAATAATGGCAGAGTCCTTTTGTGTTGCCCTTAAGACCCAAATAAACAATCAAGAAATTAGAGGGGATGAAAGTGATTAAATTATTTATCAGTTGAGGATAAATATATTTAATCAGATAATATCCAAAATATAATTAATTAGATTAATTATAGATAAAGGATAATATCTTGATAATAATTTAAAGGGTTTTTAATTGGTTTATCAGTTTGTATAGGATTAGGAAACCTAATTCAAGAGATTATAAATAGATGCCTTGGGATCAAACCCAATTGATCAGTTCATTTATTCTCTCTTTTCTTTGTGCCATCCTCCTTCTCTTTCCCTCTCCAAATAGCCAAAAGGTTTGAGCGTTATTGGTTGTTAGTATTTGGTGATCTTAGGTGTGAGCCACTAGAGGGATTCATATTATTGTTCCTTGACATCCGAGAGGCAATATCAAAGGTTTGATTTTTCCATCGAGCTAATTCTTAATCGCTATCAAGTAAGTTTTTTTTATCATTCTTTTGTAGTTAAGTTTCTAAGAACGTGTGCATCCGAAAAAAGGTTATTAATTTGTTGTTACCATAGTTTTTTTGAATATGCTTCTGTTGCTTGAATGTAGTAATAGATTTGACCAAAACCTAACAATATATATATATATTGTGTGTATATATAAAAAAACAAATCAAATACAAACCGAATAAAAGTATAAATTTACAAACATACAATTCTCATAAATATGGTTATACACATATATAAAATGTTCAGGACTACTTTATGTGGGATAAACTTGGAAATACGTTTATGCATGAAAAATGCACACATACACGTTCATACAGACAGGAACAAAACATTTTCTTGGACAACAAAAGGCCAATTTTATTCCAATAGAAAACTAGCAAAGCACTAGTGATAAAAGTCGAGATATTGGATCAAATTTGTGATTAATCATCACTCAACATTCCATCTAGAATCACTCCAAAACTTAGATCTAGATTTGATCTAATATAAGTCTAGATATTGGATCAAATTTGTCATCTCCTTACCATTCTCCATCCTCCCCTTATCCTTCCCTTATTGAGATTCTTGTTCTGTTGATTCCACCTAGACCAAAGATATACCATTAGGATTATCTCTGTCACCTCTTTTGCATATTTCCACTAAAACATATAGGAGTACATGAATCCTAACTCATATTAAACTCTTTGAAGGGTTTGAATTGGTTTTTACATGTTTGTGTCATTTGTTAGGTTTGTATTTGATTATTGGTAATGTATATAATAGCTTATGTGGCACGGTGTTTAGGTTCGGATACTTTGCTTCAAGAGCTAATATACACATATAGTCAAAATCGCAAATTGTAAGAAATATATGCAAAGAAATATGGTGGAATTGAAAACGAAAAATTGTCAAGGTGCAGTGATCATTAGATAACAATAATTAGAAGGATACAAGATATAGATGGTGACATGAACACCAGGGGGCCTTAACTCGTACCTGGCACACAAGGTATGGAAATGGTCCATCAACAACTTACTTGTCTTGGTGTCAATACAACAACCAGGAACATCTTGAATTCTTGGTGTCAGTACCTGGCAACTAACCTTCCACACGAATCAAAAACTATATTTTCCATCACATTAAGTTTATATGCATTCTTGTAGATTTTACATAATTCAATAAGATGACAGTTTTATAGGAAAAAAAAAAGTTATACTTAAACGGTGGAATGAAATAAAACCCAATCGAAGTTGATCTGTTTGATTTGGATCGGTCTAATTCGAGAGTGTTTTTTGTTTCGTTTGGTTAGAGAAAAACTAGATGATCTGGCCAATGATTGTCGTCATGACAAGATCAGAAAAATCATTTAATTACTCTCCTAAGAAACTATGGAGTATTAATTTACCTTTAACAAGCTCATACCAATTAAATAATGGGGTAAATTTCATTAAATAGTAATCAAGTTCCAAGTTTGTTCCACCAAAGTCACTCATACTTTAAATTCATTCAACAATAATAACCAAGTTTCAAAAGTGTTCCAATCTTATGCAATTTACCTACTACTACAGGTTACCAGGTTACCCTCTTTTAGTCTTTTATTCCTAATTTTAATTGATTTGAAATACCTAATTAATTATTTTATAATCTATTTATTATCTCAAAATAATTTAGGCCCATTAATTAATTAATTAATTATCTATTTATTATCTCAAAATAATTTAATCCCATTAATTAATTAATTAATTAATAATCTATTTATCACCAAGGTAGGCATGGAATAATCATGTAAATACTAACGTGATATCCATGAAACCGTAATCCTACTAATGTCAATCATGTTATTTGACTCTCGACTTCCCGGTAGATAATTAACTTAAAATAAGTTTATTAGATATACAAATAATAACTAAGTTCATAATTAAACTTTTTAACCTATTTTTCATTAGATACACAATGAATCAACATATGCCTATTTGTAGTTGGCGAGAGTGGAAAACACAAGGAGACGAACTTTGGTGATTAGGGATTCTAAATCATATTGAATGGGCTTAAACTATTTTGAGATAATAAATAGATTATTAATTAGTTAATGGGCTTAAATTATTTTAGATAATAAATAAATTATAAAATAATTAATTAGGTTTTTTAAATCAATTAAAATTGTGAATAAAAGAGGGTAACCTGGTAACCTGTAGTAGTAGGTAAATTGCATAAGATTGGAACACTTTTGAAACTTGATTATTATTGTTGAATGAATTTAAAGTATGAGTGACTTTGATGGAACAAACTTGAAACTTGATTACTATTCTATGAAATTTACCCTAAATAATGAGGTTATCTATATATATTTCTTTCTTTAAAATATTTATCGAGTACGATGGATACAAATCTTTTTACTGTACAAGAGAATCACAAGATGTCTCCATCATACACAAAAAAGTTAAATAAAGGAATTAACATACTAAAAAAAACAGAAATAATATAAACAAATACAAGATTCCCCTAGTCTCTAAACCTAAAGATTTGAGGGATCCAACAATATTAACCAACTCAACTAATAGCACATTAATTATTTGATGTATGTGATTAGTAATTGATAAGTAATCAACATAAAAATATAAAAAACGATCAAGATAATTAGCGACACATGGTCCACGGAATCAATGAATGATTAAGGTTGTGTTTGACAAACTAACTAATAAACTAGCTGGTAGCCGATAAGCTAGCTTATGAATAAGTTATATTTGGCAAAAACTAGCTTATGGGTATGTAAAATGATCAAAAAATATAATACTTAATATTAATAAAGATATAATTGAAAAAAGCTATAAAAAATAGTGCTTCTAAAACGCTACTCCAACTAGCGTTTCAATAAACTAGTTTATTGTCTATCCAAACATGTATTAGCTTATAAGCTAGCTTATTTTTTGCCAAACACAACCCTACTAGCTTATCAAACTAGCTTATTTTTGCCATAATAGCCTAAAGTTTTGAGATCACGTCTAATCATAAATTAATTAAGTATTGATGATTAGGAACTCAAAAGCAAACGTAATTAACACAAGGGACCAGAAGTTCATGGATGCTCACTCATCAAATCTACATATATATTATCCTAAGTTTAGAAAATGCTTTCAAGACATCTTTTCTGTTATTAATTAAATTCATTATCCATTCCATTAATTAAGTAATCAATGAATGCAATCTTAATTAAATAATTAACTGTTTAATTAGTTTTGGGATATATTATTGAATTACCCATGAAGGGCCCTTGTCTCTTCCAATTGGAATGTATTATGACAACACGTTTGATGTGATGTGGCATATCCATGTCACCATGGCCGGGTGACGTGTCGATATTACGATGGTTGAATGTATATATATATGATCAATCAATTTCCCTACATCTCTTTTCTATATATAACAAGAAAGAAGTCACAATGATTGTTAGAAACTGGGGTGCCCGAAAGAGACGATGATGATTGTGTGATGGTATGGATTTAGGGTTTGTAGTTATCCTCAAACACTCACACAAATATATATATATATATATATATATATACACACACATATATATAGAGGGGTAATGTGAACCACTTTTTGGTTGTGAACGTGAGGACAGCCGAGAGCGCGACATGTGGCGGATGACTAGGCGCCACGTCAGGTCCACAGCGGGTGACTAGGCGTGATTCATGGGAGGGCATTGAATTGCAGGGGGGGACCACACTCAAAGTCGCCACGTGTCGCGCTCTTGGTTGTTCTCACGTTCACAATCAAAAAGTGATTCACATTTGAACTTTCCTCTATATACATATATATATATATATATAATAGAGAGAGAGAGAGAGACAAAAGTTCAAAATGTAAATTCAAATTTGACTGCTAATGTGAGAACCGCTGAGATCGTGTCACGTGGTATATTCACTTTGAATAATCCATGATTATTCAGAGTGAATAATACAACATTTTGTGTTATTCGGAGTAAATAATGTTGAATAATACATAATGTTGTATTATTCACACTGAATAACACTGAATATTGTGTTATTCACTATGAATAATACATGATTATTTAGATTGAATATGTCATGTGGTACACTCTCGGGTGTTTTAGCCACATATTTGATAAAAAGAAATGATATTTTATTGGATGACACTATAGTAAAGATGTTGAAATGTATTTTTCACCAACGATAAATTCTTTTAGGGGTAAAATTGGAATAACTTAATAGTAATAAAATATTTTTCTAATATATTATTATTTTATAATATATTATTAATATACAAATTTTGTAAAAGCAATTGATACTATATTAGAATGTTTTTTTTTTTTTGAAGAGGTATCCCAGACCACATTGGGCCCAGACTAATCCTCGGTAATTTTTTAGCCAAAACCCGACTGCTAAAGCATGCAGCCTGGGGTCGATTTATATTTGAACCTAATATATATATATATATACACACACACACACATAGAGAGAGAGAGATTGGGTTTTGGTGAGACCTAACTGTTTCAATAAGACCGGTGAGAGCAACACTTTTTACATGAAACTTCATAGCAAAACACAAAACACTGTGAAGGTTAAAAAAATTCAAACATTCATTGTAAAAAAAAACTATCCATGAAATTTTTTCCAAAAAAGGTAAAAAAAACGAAACCTTCACAGCTCAAAAAACTGTGAAAGTAACAATAAAATACAGCGTGAACCTAACATTTACAGTGTTTTTGCGATGAATGTTCGATTTTTTTTAATCTTCACAGTATTTTGCTGTGAAGTTTCATGTAAAAAGTATTGGTCTCACCGATCTCACGAAAATAGTTTGTTCTCATCTGAACCTAAGTCTATATATATATATATACATTGAAATAATATAAGAAAAATAATACGTGGCATGGCGTGGGAAGTTGGAGAAAGAGTGACGATTTGATAAATGTTGGTACCCAATAATTTGTATATTTATAGACTCTATTTACCTTGATTCACTCCCATAAGTCATGGGCAATCTTATATCTCTATAGGGGGGCAATAAGCCCCCACATCTCATCATGTCACCATTCACTTTTATTCGAATATGATCTTGATTATATAACCAAAAGTTAATATAATATATGTCCTTTTAAACCCTTGCAAACAAACTTATAAAAAGGGGAACTTTTCTGTTATTTGTTTTGGTATATATATATATAAATGAGCAATTAATGTCAAGATCTATGAATAATTAAGAAAAAATCCAAGAAAACATATATCTTTTTGGTAAGTTTTGGTAAGAATCTTGAAATTGAAGTGGACATTTCATTTTGTTATAGAAAATCTCCAAAATAAGATAGAAAGTTTTCTTTTTGGTTGAGTAGAACACTAAATCTCATTTGGTTAATTTCCACCTTGTCTTATATAGATGGAAGAGTGGAACATAAGCGGGTGTATAAGTGGTACCATTTTATATTTATTAGATTAATAGATCGGAAACGATGGACGCTTCATAATGGTGCACCAGCGTAGGCACAATGTGGCGCTTTGATGACGCCACAAGCAGACTTAATGTAGCGCAGACCATGACGTTTGTCACTATTTCGTTCATTTGTTTTAGTATAAAAAGTTATAGCATCGTAAAAGGTATCATCGTATTAATTTGTTGTGTGCTACCATATATGTTTTGATGCTACAACAAGGACATAAGTTTCTCATGGTAAAGTTGGTTATGTTAGTTTCTTGTTTTCAAACGTGAGATCTTATATTCAAGTTTTGTTAGAGTCATTTCCCTAAAAAAATTAAGCCAAAAATCAACCATAGAAATAGCTATCAAGAAGCTAGCAAAAACAAAACAATGCCCTTATAGAGGTTTTTAGCTTTTAATATCAGATTTGTTATGTTTCCAAAAAAAATTACAAATAAGACTCAAACACGAGACTTCACATTTGAAAAGTACAAAACTAACTACCATACTGATAGACTTTGTGAAAAATATCTTTATAATTGTTTCTTATAGTCAAATGGTGCCACCATATTTGAAAAAGCTTATGGGTATATCCTTCGATGATGTAGTTTGCACTTAGCAAATGTTATTTCCGATAGACTCATATAGCTATTGCACATTAGCATATGCGACTGGTTAGGAACATATGTGACAATTCGTGAAAGGCTTTCTGTCGTCAGTAGTTACTAGTTTGTAACAGTTTCCAAGGTTTGAACCATCAACATAAATGCAAAGAGTTTCGTATCTGTCATTTGCGACAGTTTCAGGGCCTGTTGAAAAGAGCCTATATAAACCTACATTTCCTACACAAAAATCACATAGTTTCCCTCTACCAGATTTCTAGAAATTGTGTTGCTATAGAAACACAATCTCTCTAGTTTTTTAAATCCTTGAAATCAATAGTTAAACCAGGATTATCACCCCTTGTGCAATGCTGATAATCAATCTACAAAATGTTGCTTGATTGTATCTTCATAAGCGTTCGCCAATACCCAAAGCACCTAGTACCTACGATGGAGGCAAAATTGCTTTTAAGGGTAGAGAGAACTCGCCTTGAAATAATAGGTTAGGAGATTTTCTTTATTAAATTTATGCCTTCCGTTTAGAACCCCAAAAACAACATATGTATACATATATATACATGTACTAGTTTTGATCCCGTGTAATACACGGGATAATTTTAAAAAATTAAATCATGCCAAAAACCTTATATTACAAATATGAAAATGACCATAAATACAAAGTCACATACGAGAAATCAACAACTCCAACTTGGACTATAAACATGAATAGAATCATTATAATCATATCATCATGTGTAGGAAAAAATAAAAATTAAAGAGCGTTTGATTAATTACCTTTGTGTGTGTATGTGTAATTGGTAGTGGCTTAATTAAGAGAGTTGCAACAATTGATTGAGATTGAGAGATTGAAAGGGGTATTTATAGATTGAGATTGAGATTAAGGTGTGTATTTTTGGATTAAAACTGTTTGATTTAATTATGTAGAGAATTTTTGAAAGTGGTATTTATCTTTTACATTATTTAATTTATTGTTTTCATATTTATCTATAGTTTAGATTAAAAAATGAAAATTTTTAAAGAGCTTGAGTATATTTTTTTGTTCCAAGAAGTTATATATTGAATTTTCTTAAGAATTAAGAAAATAGGAAAAGTAAGATTTTTCAACTTTGGAAAACTCTTAGAAAATTGTAGTTTGAAAATAGAGAGAATATTTTTAATTCTTTATATCACCAATGAAAAATAATAATACGTGTATTGATTATATTAAATATTACACAAATATATGTAGAAGATTTTTTAAACCGTTTAATACGTGTATTGATTATATTAAATATTACACAAATATATGTAGAGGATTTTTTAAACCGTTTGATTTAATTACGTATTTCTGAAAGTGGTATTTATCTTTTACATTATTTTATCTATTGTTTTCATATTTATCTATAGTTTGGATTAAAAGGTTTGATTTAATTATGTAATATGTAGAGGATTTTTGAAAGTGGTATTTATCTTTTACATTATTTTATTTATTGTTTTGATAATGGAAACCGGCTCACCAGAACGCGACACGTGGCAATTCAGCTCACCAGAGCACGACACGTGGCAAATCAGTTACTCTTTTATTATATATAGATACATTTTAGTATATGCATAGAGGATATATGAATATACATGTATATGTAGAGGGTCCATAATCAAATACAAATCATTTAATTAGTACAAATCATACAAATCGATATCAAACCGTCCATAAAGTCTAATAAATATATATTTGTAAATATCTTGATTGTTTCCTGTGTAAAACGTTAATCACAATGAATGAATTTTAATTATCTTTCATTTATGTCTTTTTTTTCATCTTTAAGTATATCTAGAATATGAAATCTAGATCATGAAATCTTATTGTTTCTATAAATATCTCATTTCATTGATTTGCACTAATTAGAATAATTGTATTTGAAACTCCCTTTGATTAGTTTTCGCACGACTCAAATAATAGGTTGTAATGATTCTTGCATAATATGCTAAGCTAAAAAGTGGAAAAAGAAAATCAATGTCTACTCATTTTTATATTGAATACAATGTATTAAAATAAATAAATGACAAATACAAACTATTAATCAAAAGTATGTTTACTTTTAAGAAAATATGAATTATAATCTAAACTTTCTATTTTAAAAACTTTAACGTAAGTCGTCTTAACTAACTAATTTTGTTTAATATCTTTATGTTTTAAAACTAATTAATATAGTGTAAAGTGACACTAAAATCCATTTCTGATAATATGTATTTTCTCATCCCGCACAAAAATAAATACAAATTTTGATTAACTTCTTATATAATTCATTAGAAGCATTATCTTCTTATTTATATGTATTTTCTCTGATAATTGTCTCAATTTTACTTTTATCTCTTCTTCTTCTTTTTAATTTTTCCCTTCCAATTTATCCTGTAATTTTAAACATGTATTACACACATGTCTATCGGAAGTTATTTGAAAATGAAATAAAATTAAACTCATCTCTACGAGGCTTTTTTTTATGATATTTGAAGTTATTACTCCTTTATATATTATGTCATCGCACATTTTTATGTAAGAAATATATTTTTTATATATTTTGGTGCTGCACTTCTTGCTGAAATTAACTAAAATCCCCAAACAGAGTCTTGTCTTGTCTAAAAGGTGGAATATACCGAGAACACATCGAGCATAAGACATAGCCTAGATTTGCTCAAAAAATAAAAGTCTATTCATTTTATAAAAATGTATTATATCAAATTGATACAATTGAGTTTTTATCAGATCAAACAGTGTCGATTTTTCTTAGGTTAAAACGCGAGTTTGTTGGCGTTTGATTGAATTTAATGGTGCATCCGCTCAAAGAAAATCATGGGTTTGTCACTATGTGTGTGTTTGTGTGTGTATATATATGTATACATAGTCAGGTTCAAATGAGAACTCATCTTTCATTGTCAAGTGAGAATAGACGAGAGCGCACCACGTGGTATATTCAGTCTGAATAATACTTAATGTAGTATTATTCACTCTGAATAATACTGAATGTTTTATTATTCAATCTGAAGACTGAATATGCCATGTGGCGTGCTCTCGGTTGTCCTCACGTTTACAATAAAATTTGAATTCGCATCTAAACTTTCGTCTATAGTCTATATTTATATATTAGCAGTGACAAAAAGTGACATAACCCGCCAATCCAACCCGAACCCAATCCAAAAGTAACGGGTTGGGTTTAGATTTTCAACCAATTGATTGTAAATGGGTTAACTTGCGTAACCCTTTTATTTAAATAGGTTGGGTTTTTTTTTAACGCTCGCATAACCCATTTATTTAAATAGCTTGGGTTTTTTTAACGCTCGTGTAACCCATTTATTTAAATAGATCAGGTTTTTTTAATAGCCAAAAAGAAAACCCAAGGAGGAGCTTTGCATGACCATCACCCCCAAAAACAACCCATGAATTATTTAAATATTATATAGTTTTATTTTATTTTTTAAATGATAATCATTATTTAATTATAATATTTTATTTTATTTAAATATGAATTAAAATCCAAATAATACGTCTCCTTCATTTGGACTATTAACTATTACCATAATCCACTCTTTCCATACGGAAAACCTAACGGTTGTTGTATGCTTCTAGTGATTGATGGGTACGACCAAAAAGATGATGGCTATGACCGTTCTTTCCGGCCATAACCAAACTTCAAATATTCCATTTATATTAGTGGTTGTGTTTTATTTATAATTTTAAAATTAAATGGGTTAACCTAAGTTCAACCCAATAAAATTGAGTTGTGAAATCATAAATGGGTTAATGTGCTCTCAACCCATTTAGACAACGAGTTAGGATGGATTGAAAATCTCAATTCATTCAATTAAACAAATTGGATCGGGTTGGAATTTTCAACCCATTTAATAAATGGGTTGAACATGAACCCAACCTAATCTAATTTATTGTCAGTATATGTGTGTATATATATATGTACATATATATAGAGAGAAGGGGTGAGTTCATTTATTAATTGAATAATTTGTGTTGATTGTGTTAACCAAAAATGGATGAATAGGATATATTTTCACGTTTTTGTGAATAATATATAAAAGCAGAAAAAAGAAAGAAAACCCAAAAGGTAATATGGGATGATATGGAAAAGATGGGTTCCATTGGCTTCTAAAACAAGATGCCCTTAAGAGTTGAATGTTGTTGAAGGTTGTCTCCTCCTTTTATTATCTTTGATGGTTGGCATCTTTTAAATTTCATTTTTAGCAAACAGGAAAAGGAAAATATAAAGTGGTCGATTGAATTATGGGGGTTTTAAAATTGATACAGTTCAACAGAAACAAAACATTAACCTTGTGATTTAATATTTATAATTCTTTAATTTACATTATTTCTGTTTGATTACCATCAAAATTTGAATCAAAATCAAAGGAAAGTGAACTTTTGAATCGACGTAAATATACTAATGTAATTACTAATTAAGAATGTTATAATAGCTTATTAATCAAAAGCGAAAAAAATAACAATTGTTCATTTAATCAAAACCTATAACCAGGGACGGATTCGGAGAATTTTTTTAACGGTGACACCATTTAACTATAAAGAACATTTGTAGAGATATTTTTATTAAGTCAATATTGATTTAGTGATTTGTTTCCTCGATTTTTTAGTGAGAAGTCTCATGTTCAACTTTTGGTATTACAATTTTTAAGAAACATAATAAATTATGTGACATTAAAAGCTAAAAAGCTAAAAATTTGAACCAATGACCTCCTCTTAGAAAAGAATATAACTAACCAACTTAGCCAAGGAACATTTGTGTTCTTATTGCATTTTTAAAATACATATGGTGGAACATAGCAAATTAATACGGTTGTACTTTCACGACATTTACACTGCGACAGAGGAACGATACGATGGCATGTGACACCTATATAGGTCCGTCCCTGCCTATAACTATGGATATTGTTTTCACACATGTTTGTATTTACTTTGAGAAAAATTTATTGTGAAACTTATTTTGTTCACTTAAGAAATAGAATAATTATATGTAAAGAAAGTTTTACGTTGCAAAAAAAATACATATGAAGCTATCACATAACGAAACAAATATATGTGAAACAAAATCTTAAGTCTATCATTTAATGAAAAAAATCACGGGACATGGGTTTGGGTTTTTTATGGTTCTCATTTGATTTAGCCCGTCCGACAAGAAGGTTTGGGTGTGTCTTGTAAGTCTCTTCTACAGCGAAATTGTTTGTAGGCTATCTTTTTTGCGGTCTGCTATTTGATCTATGGCTTTTGAAACATAATAGTGTTCGAGAAAACAACACTTAATATGAGAGATTTATTCGACTCTATTATTGACAATACTTTTAGATGGTTGGTGATTAGGCATAAGAAGAGCATGGAAATATCAATGTTTGGATAATTTCTCCAATTTCTTGTTCTGGGAATTTGTAATGCTTCGTTTACCTTCCTCTAGTCTGGCTAGCTTTTTATTGTATTGTCGCTTCCAAACATAAGTAGAATTATCATTAGAAGAGTGCAAAGAGATTTCAACCTTTAGATGCATATTAGGATGAGATCATCGAAATGCACCAGATTAATTCTTTATCAAGCGCAAGTCATAGGATGGATTTAAAATTAAAAAGTAGTGATCAGTGTGGTCTAGATCCCGTCTTACCTTACTCAACTTAATTCTCTCTCTCTCTCTCTCTCTCTCTCTCTCTATATATATATATATATATATAGGGGTGGGTTCAAATGTGAACCACTTTTTGGTTGTGAACGTGAGGACAACCCAGAGCGCAACACGTGGCAATCTGACATCCGCGGGTCAAGGCTTATTTAGTCTGAATAAATTCGCAGGTTAGTGTTATTCATACTGAATAAAGCGTTATTTAGACTGAATAAGCCTTGACCTGCGGCTAACCCGCTCGCGTCAAAGTGCGTCAGAGTGCGACTAAGCCAAACATACTGAATAACGCTTTATTCAGACTGAATGATAGTGTTATTTAGTATGAATAACACTAAGTCGAAATTTTTTCAGATTGTCACGTGGCACGCTCTGGGTTGTCCTCACGTTCACAACCAAAAAGTGGTTCATATTTGAACTTTTCTATCTCTCTCTCTATATATATATATATAGAGAGAGAGAGAGAGAGAGAGCATAAAGTTAAAACACAAGGCTTCTAATAATTATAAACCATACAAATTAGGCTTACTGATCTTATTGGGTCCATTGTTTATCGTCTAAAGGGTTTTTCATAAAGAATAAATTCTAACCATTTTTAAAAAATATATAGATTATAATAAATAAAGTCTCATATATACATAATTGTCTCATATATAGGGTTGGGAAGCAATATGATGATTTTAAAAATTTTTAGGTTAAATATCTAGTTTACCACATATTATTATTAGATATATACAAGTTTGAAATTTATAAAACTAATTTAATACTTAATTGATAAACATATATAGATAACAATAAAATATTTATTAATAGGTTAGAAAATTCCATAAATCCTATAAAGATTTGAATAATAGATGGTATTAATTTTTTTAATTCTCAATCTACAATAAACCTTTAAATTTCACTACATCATATTATATACAATATTAACGATTTTAGCGGTCTATTTTGAAATTAGCATAAAAGGTGTCATGTATTTTAGTCTATTAAGGAAACAAATATGGCTATTGTGTACATGGGTTTGAACTTGCCACATATAAATTTCCCGTCTCCCATTATTAGGTTTTGAACCTTGAGATGTGTCACAATTTTTATCATTTGATTCAAATTGAAAATATAAGTTTGAACCACGAAGCAATCCTACAATCTACACTATCATTTGTGTTCAAGATAAGATAGAAATACCGTGTTTAAACTCAAATAATTGTCAACAATGCATAATAGAAAAAGAACAATGAAAGTTTATGTGGTTCTATTTGGTCTTTATATAACACTTAAAGCAACAGGCTAACTCAATAGCTTTGAATTCAACTTAAAGTATGGTGGAATTTGTTGGTAGCTCACAACTTTGAGCTTATAAGGAGCTTAAAAATCTACTTTTTTATCTATTGTCCGACAAGTTGTTACACGTTAAAGCTATTGTTTGATATTTACTCTTGTTCTCATTTTGTTAAACATGTAAAACATTTCAAATCAAGGCGTGAAAAGTTATTGAATATTATAAAGGTCTTAACACTCGATTAATCATCCACGTCTTTGAACCACTACAAAACATGTTGATATTGGATTACTAAGGTTGTGTTTAGTTGTGGAAAATTGTTTTTGTTTTCCAAGAAAATGAAAACAGAAAATGGAGTTGATTTTTCATTTTCAGTTTTCTAGGAAAATTTTAGAAAACTTGTTTACTTGAATTCATGGTGTTTTCATTTTCCATTTTTAGAAAATTAGAAAACTCGTTTAGTTGTGCATTTTTCATTACTTTTTCATTTTCCATTTTCCATTTTTCCAAATATTGCAACGGCAGTGGTGACGGTGGTCACAGCGGCGGCGGCAGTAGAGGCAGTGGGCTTGGCGGCGGCGGTGGTGGCAGTGGCAAAGACGGAGGCGGCGGTGGTGGCGGTGGCCTCGGCGGTGGTGGCGGTGGCCTCGGCGGTGGAGGCGGTGGCCTCGACGGCGACGGCGGTGGCCTTGGCGGCGATGGCGAAGGTGGCGGTGGCTTCGGTGGCCTCGGCGGCGATGGCGGTGACCTCGGGGGCCTCGGCGGCGATGGCGGTGGCCTTAGAGGCCTCGGCGGCGATCGCGATGGTGGCGGTGGCCTCGGCGGCGGCGATGGTGGCGATGGTGGCGGCGGCGGCGGTGGGGCGATGGAGAGAGGGTGGTCGCGGTGGTAGGGCGGCGGCGGCGGTGGTTGAAGCGGCAATGGCGGCGACGGTGGTCGCGGCGACGAGAAGGGGATGACGGTAGCGTGACGACGGTGGCGGCGAGCGGCAATGGCGGTGGCGACGGCAGGCGCGGCGGCGGTGGCCGGAGACGAGAATGGGACGACAATTGAAAATGGAAATGGAAAATAAAAATGAGAATTGGAAAACTATAAAAAGTAGTTTTCTAATTCAAGCGTAAATTTTGAAAAAGAAAATTTTGTTTTCTTGAAAAAAGTTTTCTAAATTAAATCAACTAAACAAGTTTTATAAATTTTCATTTTCATGGAAATTTTTTCTAGAAAACAAGAAATTTTTCCACAACTAAACACCAAATATTTTTTTTTTGGAAACAGCAATAAAAGGCTAACCAGAAACTAGCAAAAAAGTTACAAAGAAAAGAAACAACTTAAAGGAAAGGATCTCCAATTGTATACATTTTTTCGATTCGAGTTATGCTTAGATAACATTCACCTAAAGGAGTTATCAATGTTGAGGTCAAAGTGTTAATAAATGTTAGTACTCTTGATGAATAATAACCCAAACCTATGAGAATCTTGAAAACAATCCACTACAACCAAAAATTGGTGTTCATGAACCATTACAAACAAGCCATGACTAATTAGGCATGAGAATGAGACCACCCGATTGGCATATCGGCATATCCACCCTGACAAGGTCGGGTATTCTCCGCAGAATCAGGAGGGATGGGGACAAAGATCCCCAGAAATTAAAAACCGGAGGATGGCGGCTAATTAAGTAACGTTATCCCCACCTCCGTCCCCATATACTAAATATAATTTATTATTAAATATATTTTATATTTATTGTTAATATATTATTTAAAGGAATTAGATTTAGATTTAGTTAAAGTATTTTGACATTTCCTTTTATATATATTTTCTTACGTGGTATACTTTTTTTATGTAAAAGATATATGGAGAGTTGAAACTGTTTGATCAAACAATTACGTATGATGTTTTGAGTTTATTCACGTAAAATTGAAAAAGAAATCTCTGGTTTCTTGTAGGAGATCTCCATTAGGAATGAGGATGTAAGTATGATCATATTCTTTATCAATGTCGTGACGGATGTGAGAACAAAGATTAAAGGTCGAAAACGTGTATGAAAATTACATTCCTACCGCGTTCCTATGCCTAGCTAAAAGTAGTTGAACCCTTAAAAGCTTTTTAAACTTCTTCAAGATGTAATTATTGTTTTGTTTGAAATGATAACGTCATCCGAATTGAATTATTTAAATACTTTGTGTTTATTATTACATATCATAAATATCAATCATTGTTTATTTAATCCCCATATCAAGGTATATAGTAGTTTTGACAACGACTTTGAATGTTATTTTCAACATGGAATCTTTCACTTTAACTCTAACATTCACAAACATAATAGAAATAAAATATAACATCTTTTATTTTACAAACTCTAATTGTATACTTATTTAAATCAACTTGTATGCATTATTGATACACAGATGTATCCAGAGTTAATAAGGTTTCTTGAAGATCTTTGGAAACAAAGAAAACGATCCCAAAGAAAGTCTATATCCTACATGTAAAAATGAAAAAGAGTCACTTATGTGTTCTAAATTTTCCTGCAAGGATTGCATTAATTTCTTTAGTTCTTTATTTTGTTTCTTAATTAGTTTAGGATAATTATTTAGTTTTAATTAATATTTATCATCTTTATAATAATTAGATTAGATTATTACTGTAATTAGTTAGTTTTCGTAATATTGTTAGGATTTATCGTTAGTAGATAATTTATTTGATTTCCTAATTAGATATCACCTTTATAATTTTCATAATTATCTTTTGTAGTTTATAAATTACAAATAGGACTTTTACAGGTTTCATTGTTTTTTAAGTTATCAATTAATAAAATCTAGTATTCTCATACTTTTCTCTTGAGTTTGAGTTTTATGTTTATAATTCTCAATTTGTTTAAAAGATTTAGACGCCTGTCGATTTTTCCGCACTTTCATGTTGTATCAACTTGGTTACCTGATTTAATAGCAAATGAATTTCAATTGGTCATGAAGAACAAACTACGTGTATAAAGTGATTAAAGAGTTAACGACAACTAATAATGGCCAATTAAGTATGTATACCCTATAAATAAGATCGGGGTAGGAACTTTTCTTTGGTAAGAACCGTAGGAACAACTTTAATTTCTTTGGATGAATCGTGAACCTTGACCTGGCAGACTTGATGGACATAGTGGCATTTTTGTAAGGGAAAAGTACACCAAAATGTATCCAACTTGTCACGTTTTATCATTGTATGTACTGAACTTTAAAACTTATCAATTAATGTACTGAACTTTCTAAATTTTCCATTGTGTGTACTCGGTTACCTTCTAAGAAGGTTACAGGTAAAACTGCCACATAGGACGCCAACTCATTAGTATTTGAGTAAATTACAAATTTCGTCCCTCTAGTTTATACATAGGTTTTAAGGACCTGTTTTGCCTTTTTTGAAAGAACCAAACCACCACCACCACCACCACCAAACCACCACCACCACCATTGCCTGAAAACCACCAACACCACCACCACTGCCTCCAAACCACCACCACCGCCACCAAACCACCACCACCACCCCCCCATTACCTCAAACCACCAGCACTAACATCGCAACCAAACCACCACCACCACCCTTCAAAACCACCACCGCCGCCATCACCCTTCAAACCACCACCACCCTTCAAACCACCACCACCCTTCAAAACCACCACCACCGCCACCACCCTCCAAACCACCACCATCACCACCATCGTCCAAACCACCACCATCTGTTGGGAATCGCAGGCTACAGAACATGCACAGCGGAATAAAATACCCCGATTCCCAATCGAGGATCCAATCCTAAACACAGACAGATACAAATAAGGGTGTTCCGAAAATTTACCTCTAATCGTGAATAACACCGGAACGCAAGTAGGGGATACACCGCTACTGACACCTTCACAAGATTAGCTGCTAGACCACCTTCGGGACTACCTTGAAATCGATGGAGAGTGAGAGAGAAGGAGGGTTTCAGGTTTTCTCTAGGGTTTTTTCTTTTAGGCTAAATTGATTGAATCATAATGAAAGTGATAAGGGTTTTACCATATTTATAACTATAAATATGGTAATACCCATTAAAGAAAAAGCCCGATCAATTAAAAGCCCAATAAGGTTATTTAATTGATTTAAACCTTTTATTTAATTAATAACTATTAATTAAATAACTTAACCCTTTTAATTAATTAATTATCTATTAATTAATCCGATAAAATATACCAACTGATATTTTATTTAACTAAATAATAAATAACTATTTATTATTTATTTCTCACTCAATAATTAATTTATACTTAATTAATTATTCCATCAAATTGGTAAATCCACTTGATCTCTAATTGGTGTGCAGCGGTGTGACCTACTAGTGTCTCATAACATTGGACACGGTAAACCCTGTTACTATCTTGCACATAATCCTAACACCATCACCTCCTCCAAACCACCACCACCGTCGCCGCTGCCTCCAAACCACCACCACCACCGCCGCCGCCGCCGCTTCCTAACCACCACCATCACCACCATCGTCAAAACCACCACCGCCGCCGCCACTGCCTCCAAACCACCACAACCATTGCTGCCTCCAAACCACCACCATCGCCTCCTCCAAACCACCGCCACCGCCGCTACCACCAAACCACCACCACCACCACTGCTGCCTCAAAACCAACCACCACCACCAAATCAAGAAAACCCCCAGTTCTATTTCGCCGGATTTGGAAGGTGGAGAGAGAGAGATGGAGATAGTAGAGATAAAGTTGGTGACCTTCGTGGCGGTTACGGGGTGGTGTGGTCGGAATTAGGGCACCACCGTCGAGCCTGGTGATGAAGTTGGTGACCTTCGTGGTGGTTTCCGGCGGTTCGTGGTGTGGCCAGAGACGTGGTTGGTGTCGCCGGAGACGTGGTTGTTACGGGGTGGTGTGGCCGGTGACTTGTTCAAAACCCCCAATTTTACCATCTCATAAAATCCCCAATTTGACTTAATCTGAAGCCATTTTGTTGAAGGAGATACAGCCTACAAGTTCGTTCAAAGAGAGAGAGAGAGAGAGAGAGAAAGGGTAAAATACAATTTTAACCCTTATTCTTTTATTTTTGTTAAAGAGAACCTCAGGGACCAAATTTGTAATTTACTTCTTTTAAAAATAAAAAAATAAAATTACACATCAGATATAACTTGTACACATCAGCATTTTGTAGGTAACAAGTTACCTGATACATACAATGGCCATGTTTAGTAAGTTCGATACATTAAATGGTAAGTTTTAAAGTTCAGTACATACAATGATAAAACGTGACAAGTTGAATACATTTTGGTGTACTTTTCCCTTTTTGTAATTAAGTCGAATTTCGATGACATTGTTTTTTTATAAGGTTCACCTGGGTACCAGACTACATCCTTGGTAATTTTTACCGAGAGCTAAATCATGCTCCCCTGGGATTAATACTCAGTAGCCCCTGGTTGCTCACCCCGAATTCGAACTTATCACCATGAGTTAACTACCAATAGTTAATGTGTGTTAACACTTATCACCATAAAACTTTGAACGTTCATGAATGTGTATGTGTATACATATATATACCTCTTAACCTGTAGTATTAACACACATTAACTCATGGTAGAAAGTTAAAGCCCATTAATCATGAAACTCTTAACACGGTAAGGGACAATTTGCCAAACGTTTATTGACTAAGCATTTACCATATCATTTACTTTACTGGTTAAAGATGCCAAGAACTAAGAATTTACCAAGTAAGAGACATGACAAAAACTGAGTGTCTTACCTGATAATTGAGAGAAACGACTATCCAGTAAGCATTTAATGTACCAATGAATGTCTAGCCCAGCGGTGGTAGCTAACATCTTTGCGCTTGCCTTGAAAGATAGGTTGGCGCGGGTTCGAGCCCCGCTTGGTACAAAAAAGGCCAAAGGCCTTATAGACCTCTTCTGCGGTTTCCAGCTCTTGACCGGTCTTTGGGTCGGTTCAGGGGCGAGTCCATGGGTTGGCTTTCGGGTCGCCTCATGGGCGCGGGGGATTAGTCGGTGCCCGTATGGATCGGGATACCCCCGGAACGTGTGTGTGAGTTAAAATGTTGTTCAAAAAAAAGTAAGCATTTAATGTGTTTAAGATATTTACCAAGAATACATTTTGATGACAGATAATGTTAAGTATAAGGTAAATGATATTGATATCTCTTGTCGACAAACACTCACCCTTTAAATGTTTGGTGCATAAACGACTCCTAACCTATATGGATACAGACATAGTAACATACATTAATTAACACATACCAAGGTGTATTACAACATATTGAGATGGTTAATACGGTTTAAAGAAATTTTGGAGTTTCTACCAAAACACAACCCTATACTTCCATAATTATGAATATTTTATTATTTTTAATTAAAACTAAAATATTTATGGAATTCCTATGAGATCAATTCAAAGATACATAAAATATGTATTATAGATTGAAACAGAATTTAGTGATTCGATTCGATTGGAATAGTGTAAGATTTTGGCTACGTCCGTAATTGTAGTGAAATTTAGGCCGACATGTACGCCGCAAAATTTGCTTCACAAACAAGCAACCTAGACCTTCTTCTTCTTTATTTTATTCATCAACTATTTTATTATTAATTATGGTATTTTAATTGGTAACTATTGCGATGGTAAAAAAAAATTTACACGGTAGTTAACTTACACACACGTCTCGATACAATGTCGACAAGGTATCTGGGATACATTCGGGCACCCGACTAATTCTCGGCGACCATGGATCGACCCAAAAGTCGACCCATGGTCAGGTATCACCACATAGGGGTGGCAGTTTCCGACACGACCCGCCAACCCGACACGACACGACACGGAAATTTCGAGGGTTGGGTTGAGGTTTTCTGACCCTCCAACCCATCAACCCTCCAACCCACCAACCCGCCAAATTTCGCGGGTTGACCCACCGGGTTGGCGGGTTGACCCGCGAACCCATTTATATTTAATTAACTATTTTATATTTATATATTTAGTTATTATTATATTATAAAAAAATAAAAACTAAAGAAATTACAAATCAAAAATCAATTTAATTGAAAACTGAAAACTAGCGGCCATTGAATTAACCCTAAATCGTCTTCTCTTCCACTCTTCCAGCCACTCTCACGACTTCTCTCTCCCTCTCGCTTCAGTTCACCGAAGTCCAGCCACTCTTGGTTTATTTGAACTTGAAACTTGTTTATTTGAACTTGAAACTTGTTTGGTTGTATTTGGTATTTTGGTACTTGGTTGTATTTGGTATTTTGGTTGTTTTTGGATGTTGTTTACTTGTTTTTATTTGAATTATATAAAGTATGAGCTTTGACCCGTCAACCCTTTTATGACCCACCAACCCATTTATGACTCACCAACCCGCCAACCCGCCAACCCTTGACACGACCCACGACACGACCCTTCGTGGGTTGGGTTGAAGAACTCGACACGATTAGTTAAATGGGTTGGGTTGGGTTAAGGTTTTCTAACCCTCCAACCCGCCAACCCATGACCCGCCAACCCTTCAACCCGCGAATTGCCACCCCTATCACCACATGCTCGCATTCCATGAATAGAACTCGGGTAGAGAGAGATGTCATCCATTGTCCCTCCCAAAGATGCTACCTACCACTAGGCTACAAATGCTTTGATGGTAAATTATTTTTACTTAGAATATATATGGATATCAATCTTAAAGAAAGAATTACAAATTTGAAAATAAACGATTAGTGAATATAGAAATTATCTTGTTATAATCTGATAATCTCTATATAATAAATAAGTAACTAAGCCATCACGTATTGTTCCCATTAATTTTGTAAATTGAAAAAAAAAATAGACCCCACCAATTTAGTAAATTTAAAAACAATATTTACTTATTTAATTTCAATTGTTTAAGTTCATTTTTTCATTGCTTATAAAAAAATACAAGTTGATTCATTTTGAAATTATTTACTTATTTAATTTAAATTGTTTAAGTTAATGAATTTTTGTATTTGATATAAAAAAAATACGAGTTGAGTTATTTTGAAAAAAAAATATTATTATACCATTATTATCGTCTTATCAATATCTATAAAATGAGTTAATATTGAATTTTTTTTATTAAATTTATGGTGGATATGAAAACTCTGTGGCATGTACATATCTAGTTTATATAATAAATTTATAAACATGCAATAACAAATTTTTATTACTATTTTTCAGTTGATATTTAGAAGGTTTTGAATTTTAGTCGGCACATGTTTTTTAACGCCTAATAGTAGATCATAAGGGAAAAAAAGAATTACGGGCATATCATTTGGATGTAACCCTTAATTTTTGTAGTATTATATTTTGGTCCATTGGACTACAATGTACGTGTTCTGTACCTATTACACAATAATGGAACTCTTTTTCATTGTGTCCTTTTGTTCAGTCGCTATTAATAATCAGTGGCAAATGAGTCAAATTTCCTACGAATGATCCAACATAAATTTGTGAGAAACATGTCCATCGATATAGTGTTGTTACACATCTATCATAAAACCATCAGTATCTGATTGGCAATCCAAAGATCGATATGTAATGGGCACTTGGTTTACGACAAAATGTGCCTTAGTAAACCGTTGGTAAATATTTTTGTGAGTGTCCTGTCAATATTTAACGTGCACGGATGATGGATCAACATTTTAGTTTTTTTAAAGTATTAGCCAGGTTTACATATGTACTGTCGACATACATAGTCGTCACTCAATGTTAAAAGTTGGTGGAAAAGTATTTCCAACGAAATAAGCTTGTTGATAACATTTATTACCACAAATATATTGTTAGATGTGTGTCGATAATAGTTTTATTTTAGTAATTACATGGTATGCTAAATTATTTCAAAAACTGTTGCAAACAGTTTATAGACTTTTAAATTAATATTATAGCAACTTTTAAAAATATTTCAAAAATAAAATATTCTATTAGATTCTTCATATGACAACTAGCATGTTATATGTTTAAAATCGCATATAAAGATCTAACAAGTTATAATTTTATGCAACTTTATCATCATTTTAGTAAACCAAACTATAAAAAGAAGAAAGAAAAAAAGAAAGCCCTTCAACTTCAAATAATTACCCTCCACACCCCAAAATTTCTCAGTTACATATCCAGTCCTCCTAAAATCTAAGTCGAAGGAATAGTTAAAGGCTATTTACTAAACACTTACCCTTTTTGTAACGTAAATAAAACACTTATCGTCTCTTGCAAGATGTTCCCCTTTAATAAAGTTGTTGTTCAAAAATAAAAATACTTATCGTCTCTTCAATACACAAAAAATAGGTATTACCGTTTTAGATAAAGATTTGGAAACGTATCCAAAATTGACTTTTAGAGAATGAATTATATGACAAATATGGAAATGTAACTGAATATAAATATTTCCTACCTAAAACTCTTACTAAAATCTTTTTCCCACCGTTATATAGAGAAGATTGTTGATGAAAGTAAAATCTTCTCTAAAACCTTTAGAGAAGCTTTCAAGCTTCTAAATACAAAAGAAAAACTATCTCAGAACGTCATTTTTCTTGTAGTGCTTATCAGGTAACTAAACACTTATATCCTCAAAACTACGCCATTTTGCTAACTAAAAATCAAGTGAAGGTGATACATTTACCAGGTTAATTAACACTTATCGAATAAGAGATGCTTATACTATACTATTTTTATAAATGAAAATATTACTTAGTTAACGGTTATCCAATTTGTGTTAATAAACATAGCCTTAGTCTAGTGCCTTTGGTGAAGGACTCATATCACCAAATTAACGAGAATAATGAAAAGGAAAAGCATTTATTAACCACTTAAAATATGTCGCACGGCGGAGTCAGGATTTTAGTCTAGGGGAGCAACTTTATAAGCAAAACAAAAAAAATTTGAACGACAAGCAAATACACATGCATTCCTACGGTATCCGGGCTCACAAGGGCACCCGACTAATCCACATCGACCACGACCTAGCCCAATTAATGGTACCAATATGTAGCAGACCTATAATCTGGATGTCGCCACATGCTTAACACGGGCCAGGTAGTCAGAGATGCCATCCACTGATCCCCCAGAATGTTACCTTACCACTGGGCTAGACATGCATTTATATAAACAAAACGAATTAAAAAAAGATAAATGTGAACCTTTTGATTCCTTACGACTCTTTGCTTTTAAAACTATTTGTATTTGACATAGGTAATGAATCACCCCTTATTTTTCTCTTTATTAAATATCTATCTATGATTGTTAACGAATAATAAGTAAAAGTAACTCAATAAAGAATCCATTTTTAACAAGCTTTAACTTATAAAAAAATCTTAATTAATAATAGAAACATTATAACAAAATAAATGGAAATTCAAAAATAGGTTGAGCCGTCAAAGTGGTGATCAAGTTTCAGAAAGCATACACATAAAAAAGAAAGAAAAACTGTTAGAAATTATTATTAGTTGTGTCAATTTGTAATTCCCTTAAAGTATATTTTCTTTATTGTAATTGTGATTGAGGCCCATTGTTTAGGGCTCATCATTTCTAAAAGCCTAGCCCATGAAGAAGTAGTATAAATAGTTCCCTCTTTCATTCATTTGTAGTTGATTCATCTTCTAACTTTTCTAATCATTTTGAGAAAATCATATTGTGTTCATACTTGGTGTTGATTTGGAACCAACAAAAACCCTCTTTGCCTACAAATAGAAAAAACTAAATTAGTTGTTAAGTAATAGAAAAACAAATAATTACTTTTTGTTTCCAGCCCATAAACTGTTTAATGTTACATCAAAAGAAGAATTATGAATCACAGGGTTAGCAGCTGCTAACCCTTGTGATAAAGTAGCTCCACCACTGGTCACACTGATTAGCCCTTAAAAGAATGTAATTGAAATCTTATATTTTTTACATTAGAATTCAAGCTTATGGTTCACTTGTAATAACTTCAGATGATTGATACTCATTCAATGAATATTCCATGCAAATAAGAACAATATTATAAAAGTTAAATTTGATTACCAGAAAATGACTTGTAGATGTGGGTAATAGTAAGCCACAAGAACAAGCACCTTAGATTACGCTTTGTGTTTGATGTGGTCGCCTTCAAAACCACACCATCACTTTTATACACTCATGCAAGCAAGCTTATTACCCTTTAATTATTCTACACCAAATATAATTTTATTAAAATTAAATTTATTTAAATGCTATTCATCTCACATGTTATATAAGTTTGGCTTTTCATATCCTTCAATGTCATAATCCTTTAAAGAATCATTACACATATTTCATATAAAAATTATTCATTTATATATAATAATCGGTTTGTTTTAAAAGACTCAGTAATTTATTTTAAGTTGTCGTTTAAAAAAATATATATACACACATATATATACATATCTGAAAGTTCAGTTGTGAATTTGATTTTCATTGCAAATCGAGGTACTAACAAGAGGGCGACACATGTCTCTATTCATCATGAACAACGGACATTGTGAACTTTTATAACACTCGGTGATGATTGATGAAATGTTACAATTGGTAAATATCTCAAACACATGACACGCTCTCGTTTGGTTTCCAAATTCGCAACGGAAATCGGGTTCTCAACCAAACCGACCTTACATGTATGTACCTGGGGGAAATCATTAGAATATCCATAGAATTGCAAGAACCCTAATATATATGGTTCTTATTTGATTATACTCTTATATATACAGTTATATGCATATACATATGAATTATTTGCAGGCTCGGCCCTGGGGCCGTGCAGCCCATCCGACCGCACAGGGCATCAAAGCCCAAGGGGCCTCAAAATTCTATATAATGCTATTAGTATAGGTAATTAGTTTTAATAATTTATGAGTTGGGCTCTATACAATTCCCAAGTATGATATTATATTACATTATTAATTTAGTTGAATTTGATTTAGTGGAATTCTTCATTATTTCATCTACGTTACTTGCTTTTGCATCAATTAAAGTATTTGACAAATTGACAAATTGCATATTTGCGTGATTGCATCACAACATCAATTAACTTGCTATGCAGCCTATGCTTAGGAATTTAGGATTTAGTCATTTGTTGTTTTTTGCACTATTGCACCAACTATTTTCTTTTTATCAATTCAATGACCTTACTGTTTTTATTAGTCATCATATTTATAGACTTGTTGACTTGCAGATTCTTCTTGATAACTTTAACCTAATTATTTTCCATTTTAGTTAAAACTAATTATAGTTTTAATCTAATAGATTTCTTCTATTTATATTTATATTTTGTAATTTGGGGTTTTGATTCTTATGTCCCCCTTTGTACTCTTTGTTTAGTTAATAAAAATCGGCGTAGGGATGAGCCACGTAACTTGGCTAGGTTCCAAACCCTTTAAAAAATCATATCGTACATCGTTTCATTTGTTTAAAAGATAGACATAGGGAATAATTTTGCATTTTCGCACAGGGCATCCGAAACTCTAGGAACGGACCTGATTATTTGTGTGTGCATAATTAAAAAGAAAAAGAAAATAGTAATGAAGGTGCATTATTAGTTTATTTTGCTACAGGAAAGAACAAAAAGAATGTGATTATATTCTGGTTCATGCTTGAAAATAGGAACCAACTATTGGTTGGGTGAAGGCAAAACAGTTGTTGGAAGATGTAACAACACATTGCTACAATAATCAACTACAACTCCATATACACATATATGTACAAAAACATTACTGTTTAAATTCTAACATTATGTGCATTAATTTGATAGGTGGTAATTAATGTGACAAAGAAGTATGAATATTAGGACTTGTCTAGTTCTAGGTTTAGCCATAAAGGTATGAGATATGGTTTAATGGGTTTCAAAAATATTTTTCAAAAGAAATTTCCTTTATCGATTTCTTTTGATTTCTTGACCTAATTAACTAACACAAATGTCTTCCAGTGTTGTGGCGGATTGGTTATCACTCGGAGGTTCATCGTGCCATAACCGAGTTCAAGCCTTCCCGTGCGCATGCCTGGAGATATTTAAATGGGGCCATGTTTAGCCCCTAAAATTGTCGGGATTAGTTGGGCTTTGGCCTGAACACCCTTCCAAAAAGAATAACACAATCGGCCAAGCATACTGGCTTATAAGCATGGATGGACGTATAGTGGGTCTTATGGTGGCCCATGCTACCAATTCATGATCCCGTAGTAGAAAGAAAAGTACCTTTCGTTTTAAAATTAAAATTGTTATTGTAATGTTTTATTGTATGACCCTATATCTCTTTAAGATGTTTAAAAGGTGGATGAGTTGGTTTAAGAAGTTTAAGGTGGGTGAGTTGGTTTAAGGCTCCACATTTAAAATTATGCCCTTTGGAAAAGTCCGGGTTAATTTGAATCTTGTCTTCAAGGAAATCCCATTATTTATGTTAGGCCATCCACGTTGGGGCCGGTATGAGAGGCGATACCGCCCGGGTACCGTGGGTAACACCGCCGCACTCAACCGGTACGGGGTTGGTACGCGCCCCAACCGGTACCTGCTTACCGGCTCTCTCCTCCACCCACCCCACCCCACCCCACCTTTCTCTCTATCTCTCTCTTCTTTTCTTTTTCTTTTATTTTTTTAATTAATTAACTAGATTGGTATGGGTAAGGATGGTATGGTATGGTATGGTGTTGGTAAGGTGTTGGTAAAGCTGATGTGGCATTGAGGTGGCAACTGATAAAACTGTTAAGGGTGGTATAGGTAAGGATGGCCTTAGAATATTGGGTTTGTAAAAAAAATTATGGATTCGCCTACGCAAGTTATGGTAATGAGGACAATGATGCATGTAACCCAAAGCAGATGGCTAACCTTGCAACTTATAGATTGATAACGCCATTTTTGGCGTTAATTTAGAGCCACCTTTTGGGTGATTTTGCTTGGGTATTGCGATAAGAGGAGCGGCCAAAGGCGATTTTGGCGACGAGAATTAATTTTTCCACAGAGATTGAAACCAATTAATGTAGGGAAATCATGCGAGATATTAACAAAGATCAAGACTTTGTTCATGGGTATTGCGATTCAACGAAGGAGTTTTTCAAATTTAGATCTTTTGTTCAAGAGACCTATGTTTACTTTGATTTTTTCTCCTTTTTGCTTTGTGTTTTAACACCCTAACACGAAATCTATGACTATTATCTGTTTTTCCAATTAATAAAGCATATGAATTTAGAGTTCAATGCATTTGTGAGTCTAATCAGCTTTCAATTGATTTGCTTGTTTTTTTTTTTTTGGAAGAGGTATCCCAGACCACATTGGGCCCAGACTAATCCTCGGCAATTTTTGGGCCGAAGCCCGACTGCTAAAGCATGCAGCTCGGGGTCGAAGCTCCCGTACCTCCAGAATGCGTCCCCCAGGGCTCGAACTCGGGTTCACCACTATGTAGTGCCCAAGTCTTACCACTAGGCTAACACTCCTTTGGTAATTGATTTGCTTGTTATGAATTAGATTCGAGAGAACTATTTTGTAATTTTAATTGAATTTGTATGCCTAATGTGAGATATTGGATAGAGATATACCAAGTAAACCTTAGTATCATATTTTGCAATTTTGTTCTTGATGCATTTCTGAATTCTAATGTTGACATTGGGAGATAATATTTCCTAGAGATAACTCTATTGTTGCTCGATAGAGATTAATAGTTAATTTGGTAATTATATATTCAATTAATTAGTTGGTTTAATCTCATAAGCAACTAATGGTTTTATAAGGATGTATTATTTGTTTTTGTGATCGGATTGATTTTAGAATATAGGGTATCTTGGTTATTATACAACTTATCAATGTGATTGCATTTATGAACTCTTTCAAATATATAATAAACTTGAATGTTTCATTTCTTTCAAACAAGTCACCAAGAATGATATTTCCATGCATGGTAACAACTAACAACGTAGATCATGATCATTATATCACCTCAAATATGTATGTGTTTCTAGATCATATATGATTTCACATTAAAATTACAAATGATTATTATAAGTGTTCGTATGTTTTTTTTTTTTTTGGCCTTGTTCTAATAGAGAGAAAGAGGGGGGTTAGGTTTAAATGAATAAAAGAATAAAAACAATTATATCACGTGACACATGTGATCTTAGACTATAAATCACATCTGATTCAGGTTTGACCAATGCTTATAGGTTGTCTAGCCAAATATGTGCACGTCCCTTTGTTATTAGAAATGTAAATGAGGGAGTTTTTAACAACTTATCTTGGATTACAATGTGGGGTGTATGAGCTTATGAACACATTTAAGTTAATTGGATTGAGGTTGTAAAAATCCGTCAAATCGTTGCGTTCATATAAGACATGTCTAACAATTTTTTTGAAGTAGAAATTTTAGGAATTTTTGTTTTGATATATTCTCAAAAGTCTTCTAAAAAATGAAGAAAGTAGTAAAGAGATATGGAATTTTTCATGTTTAGAGAAATCTTCAAAAGTGATTGCTACTGATGATAAATTTTTTTAAATAAATTTTTTAAGAGAGATGATATTTTATCAATCATTCAATTGTATTGAATATTTTTATCACACTTAATATTATAATCTCCAAAATGAATTGAACAAGTCATTAATAATCACGTTAGACATAAAAAAGGTAGCTTTCATTAACCACATTGGTCGTGGTGTGTTGACAAAAGGCCTAAAGGGATGTCGTGAAACATCCCATCTACCTGGCATTCAAGTCCAGACGCTAGCATCTCATAGTCAGAATTAGTCTTAGACGGGTGTATTTTAATTTCTAAATTGCCAAAAATCTAGTTTAGGTAAAGCCTAGAAAAACTTTGTTCAAAAAAAGAACTATCATCCTCTTTTCTAAGAAGTTGTTCACGATAAATATAATTACTTTTTAGAGATCTTATCTTTGAATCTTCATTTTAAAAAAATCCAATGAAATTTAACTTTTGGTTTCGTAGTTTTAATTTAATATAAGAGCTATTTGTTTGTGTATTTTATCAAATTATCCGAACAAATATTTATGGTTTAATATTGGATCATCCCTTATTGAGTTTAGTGTTCATCTATCTTCATAAAATATAAAGAATATATCAAATATGTAGTAATTTTAAATCATAACCCAACATTTTTCCGTACCAACAACTGATTTATTTATATTTATTTTCTTCTTAAAGGTTTCATGTTGATTTATTCTAATAATATATTTATTATACGATCTTTTAATATATATTTAAATGTTAAACACAAAGATTCATCCCCTTTTGATTCTCTTTGAGATAAACAAATATTTCATAAGAAAAATGATTAAAATATAAATACAAAAAAGTTTATATTTTGTAACATTCCAAATTAACCATGTTAGAAAAATTGTTCCTTTTATCCACACTTGGACATAAGCTTTAAAATCCATATAATTATAGAAATATCTAGGGGCCTTTGGAATTGTTAATTTAAAGCAACTTATGATTATCTACTTATTTGTTTACAGCTAGTTGCAAATAAAGAGTTTTTAATAACTACTTCCAAACGCTCCTCTAATCTCTTATAGATAACTTTAGTTTATCTCACCAACCGCTGTGAGATCTTACACATTTTGAAGCTTCTTCAGACGTGTAAAATACGTGTTATGTTTGACAATTTGACTTGCTTGGTAGGGTAAGCTACCAAATGATTGATAACAACGAAAAACAGTCGTTTTAATATGTTTTAAGAAAACCTAAAATATCGCTTTATATCTTTAATGAGAGTCGAAATAAAGTAGGTCGATATTAATCAAGAAATTATTTGTTTAAGAAAATGTTCTTTAAATGTTCTTTGTTTATTCAATTAACTGGGTAATTTAATTTTAACTTTCATAATGTAAAACCATGTACTTGTAAGTCCTTTGGTAGCACTTTAGCACAAACCACACTTGTAAGGCCTTCGGTAGCAGTTTAGCACAAACCACAAGCCCACAAGCTCCTAATTATCACATCAGCTTTTCCCACAATCTCTCGCTAAGCCTTGAATAGGAGTACCACTACCCACAAGTCCAAATACCATTATATATATATATGTAATTCAAGAGAGAGAAAAGAAGTATGAGAGGGAGAGACAAATGGGTAGTAACGCGTACCTAACCCCGTGGTCGTGCCTGCTGCACAAGCCTGCTACATATGAGTAGCACTACCGATGCAAGCCCGCCATGCCCGCACACCAAGCCCGCACCTAAAACCGCACGCGGTATGCATGACCTAATGTAATATTGTTTGATATGAAAGTTCAATTAGATTTTCATGTTATTTTAATATTATAAAAAAGACGCGTCATATCTATTATTAAACAAGTGACAAAAATAATTATTATGGACAATTAATTAATTATATTAATCAATTATTGGATGCCAATAAACAAACCAATGAACCCATTCGATACAAGAATAAAATGAGAAAAACAACAAAAGTTTGTTAAATTCCAAGAAGAAAAGAATTTATCAAGCATTAAAAAAAATTAAAATTTGAGAAAAATTCAATCATTATTCCTCAAAAGAAGACAAAATAAAAGATTAAAAAATGCCATTGAAAAATAAAGGAAAAGGGTAACTCTCAAGTGTGATTCCGCAAATCTATTTTTGCAAATAAAATATTATGGAACTAACTTGCAAGACAATATTTGATATTTAAACAATAATAATCCAACTTTTATCATGTGAATAATTTTATTTATTTTTATCATAATCTATTAAACAATGTTTCGATATTAGACCTAAGTTTAAATATTATAGTTTGTTTATATGATAGCTATAGATAATAAAATCATAATATGTCTTTAACTAACTGAACCAACAAAAAATATAAAAAATACTAGATATCTTTAAATAACCGAAGGTCCTCTTACAACATATATATAGAGGGGTGAGTCATTATAATAGGGGTGAAATGTGAACCACTTTTTGGTTGTGAACGCGAGGACAGCCGAGAGCACGACACGTGTCGGCTTTGAGCGTGGTCCCCCTCTTTAATTCAATGTCTTCCCATGAATCGCGCCTAGTCATCCACCGTGGACTTGATGTGGCGCCTAGTCATCCGCCACGTGTTGCGCTATCGGTTGTCCTCACGTTCACAACCAAAAAGTGGTTCACATTTGAACCCACCCCTATATATATATATATATATTTAGAGAGAAAGAAGAAAGTTCAAATGTGAACGTAATTTTGGTTGTGAATGTAAGGACCATTAAAATCGCGTCACGTGGTATATTCAGTTTCAATATTATTTGGTATTCAAACTAAAAACACTTCATTCAGTGTTTCAGTGGTATTTAGTTTGAATAACACATGGATATTCAAACTAAATATGCAACGTGACGCGTTTTCGGTCATCCTTACGTTCATAATGAAAATTGAGTTCACATTTGAATCCTATATAGGAGAAGTAAACTCGATAATTCTTACAAATGATGAAAACTAAATCTAAACCATCTATTTTTTAAAAAGTGACAAATTTACGATAATTTAAAAGTGAAACCCACACATTTCTTAAACTAAATATATTACAACAAAGTTTAACTGAATAAATAATAATTTATAAAAATAAATTTAATGGATCATGCACGTGAGCTCCAATAAACAAACACACATCATTTTGATTGTGACATTTCTTCTATTCCTTCATAGGAATATTGAATATAAATAATCACAAAAAAGATGGCTGCTGTTTTTATTTAATTATGGCTATGTTTGGCAAACTAGCTGATAAGTTAACTTATGACTGATAAGGTAGTTTATGACTGATAAGGTAGCTAGTGACTGATAAGGTAGCTGATGACTGATAAGGTAGCTGATAATAAGTTACGTTTGGCAAAAACTAGCTGATAAGGTAGCTTATGACTGTAAAAGGACAAAAAAAGACATGTTTGAAAATTAGTGGTGTAAGACTTAGCAAGGGTATATTTGGAATAAAAAAATAAAAAGTCTCATAAATCACCAAAAGGTTGGTGAGAGTAGTTTTTCAAAAAGTTAACTTATGGTAATCCAAACATGTACCTGACTTATAAGGTGACTTATAAGCTAGCTTATAAGTCACCTTATTTTTACCAAACAATGCCTATAAATAAAAGTTGGATAATTTTTAGAGCTTCTTTGATAGTTTTGCTACAATTTTTTTTAAAATAATGAACGAAATATCAACATCTTTAAAATTCTTTTTTTATTTTCAACAGTTTTTCTATTTTAAAAAATATATCATTGTTTATATTATTACAATATACATTATATTTATTATCTTAATAAACATTTTAAAAACTTTAACAATAAAACATTAAGATAATGTTTCTTTCTCATGATTTTGAAGTTTCAGCGAAATCTTTAAATTTAGAGAAAACTTTAACTTTTTTTAATTTTAGCAAATGGTTAGCAATGTTGTCAGAGCACTTTAGGAAGAAAAAAACCAATTTTTTATTTTAGCAATATTGTTGGAGATGCCTTTACATGTGTAGGTTCAAACGAAACCATATCTATTTTATAGAATTTATGAGAATACCTCAATTGCATGTAATAATGTGTGTGAAAGGACCTATCGGTGTGCAATGTCATGCATCTTAGGTCTCGCCAAAAGTATCAAAAGTGTTGTATTATAATATCACATCATAAACATTTTTATCACATATGATAATACATGTGATATGGTCTAGTAGTATAAGAGCAACTTAGCCTGCAATGTAGGTCGTGCCAAAGATCATCCATGTCTCTAATTTAATATCACAGTGTATCATATATGACTTAGCATGTGTGTGTATGTATCTTTTCAAACAAGAATGCATTCATTTTATGAAAACGCAACAACCTTTTTTTTGATAAGGTTCATCTAGGCTTTGCCTAGACTACTTTGGCAATTTGGTAATTCAATTACAGTCGTCTGAGACTAAGCCTAATCACAGGATGCTAGTGCTTAGATTCAAACCCGGGTAGAAGGATATTCCGTCATATCCCTCCTAGATCTTTTGTCAATACGCCACCACCTTTATGCATAGCCCCTGCACAATAACAACCATATTCTATGTGATAACACACTTAAGAGGACTTTGTGACATACGAACGACTTTACCCATGACCTAAGTCACACCAATAGTCACGGATGTCTCTAGTTACATCCACATGCGATTGATTAAAGATTATAATAAAAGAACATTTTTGTGTTTTCGTAAAATAAATATGTTTTCATTTAAACCACGTATCCCCATATAAAAAGGATCACGCGAGAATGAAATCATTTTAAGAGAATATGATAATGATTCTTAGTCTCTCATTTTTATATTTCAAATAAATTACTCACACCACCTCCATGGCCACCCACTTCCCCCACCACCTACACCTTCGTTGTCGCCGCCACCACCGTCGCCACTGCCACTACCGCCTCCGCCAGCCGCACCGCAAGCACTACCTCTGCCACCAGCAGCAACACCACCACTCACACTACCTACGCCGCCGCCACCACTACCACCACCCACACCACCGGCACCACCAAGAGTACCTCCGGCACCATCGACGCCATCACATGCACCACCGGCACCATCACAAGCACCACCGGCACCACCATGAGTATCTCCGACACCACCGGCACTATCACGAGCACTACCGACAGCACCACGAGCACCATCACAAGCACCACCGGCACCACCACGAGCACCACCACGAGCACCACCACGAGCACCACCACGAGCACCATCACGAGCACCACCATCACAAGCACCACCACGAGCACCTATGGCCCCACTAGACATGCACACGACCGGTTAAATAACCTAACCAATTATTTTAAAACCGGTTAGGAAAAAAACCGAGCAAACATATAACCGGTTATGGACCTTGAATACAATACTACATGCAACCGGTTGGGTTATAGGAATAACCGTTTGGGACAAAAAACCGGTTAGAAAAAAAACCGGTCAGGTTGAGCCTTTTTTGGGCTTGGGTTAAAAATCTGATTTTTTGGGGCTTTTTCTTTTGTTTAGTTGTTTTGTTTATTTAATTAAATAGTTATATAATAATTATATAAATATAACTATACATAAATATATTTATACAAAAAAATATAAATATAATAAAAACAATACATATAATTATATAAATACCATTATACCAATTACCAACCATTACTATAAAAATATTATAAATATAAATTCAAATATAAATACATATACCATTATACCAATTACCAACTTGGGTTTGATCCTGGCCACAGGCCTATCTTTCGTAATTTTTAGTTAATTGAAATTAACCGGTTATAAACCGGTATCCATACAGTAATCCTCCAAATTTATAACCGGTTAGAAAACCGGTTAAAAAAACAACTTGTTCGGTTAGAATTGTAACCGGTTATTTTAAAACCGGTTTCGGTTATTGTTTTCGGTTTTTCAGTTATTCTATTTTTTTGTGCACCTCTAGGCACCACCACGAGCACCGTCAGCACCACCAGCCCCACTACCTCCCCTACCACCTCCGCCGCCGCCACCAACAACACCACCCCCGCCGGTATCAGCAACACCACCACCTCTACCACCACCTACACTACCTTCGTCATCACCATTTTGCATATTTTATATATGATTTTGCATTGATGATTCTACATATGATTCTGCATTGAAATCACCTATGATTCTGCATTGAAATCACCTATGATTCTGCATTGAAATCACATGATTTTGTTATCACACATGATTATGCGTTGAAATCACATATGATTTCGCATTGAAATTACATATGATTCTTCATTGAAATCACATATAATCTTGTGATCACATATGATTATGCATTGAAATCACATGTTAACCAATCATATTATATTAAATCACATATGATTTTCCATTGAAATCACATATGATACTACATTGAAATCACATGTTAACCACTACAATCACTTTTGTTACCATCATCTACACCACCCACACCACCTACAACACCATCACCGCCACCACCACCACCACTCCACCACCTCTGCCACCACCAACACCACAGCCACCAGCACCGACATCACCAATACCAGCACCGCCACCAGCACCGCTACCACCGCCGCCACCACCAGCACCAGCACCTACGGCACCACCACCAACGGAGGTGGTGCTGGTGGTCTTGCAACAATTATTGATGTTGGTGGTGGCATAGGTGGTGGTGGCGGCGGCATAGGTAGTGTGGGTGGTGGTGTTGCTGCTGCGGTGGTGGTGTGGAGGCGCTGGTGGTAATGGTGGAGGTGGTATGGTTGGTGGTGGTGGCTATAGAAGTAATGTGGGTAATATATTTGAAGAGAAGAATTGGTAGCTAAAAATTGTTCTCGTATTCTCTTAAATTGATGTCGTTATTGTATGGATAAATATATATTTGTGTTATATCACGGTCATGGGAATGTCCAAGTATGTGAGGTGGAGGGTCCGAAGGCATATTCTCCCCATACATACGCACGCAATCAAGATTCCTTTTCTACTTTTCTTCATTCAACTAAATTTATAAAAATAAATAGCTATAAATGTATCACATGACCACAAATTTTGTATGTGACAAATTTAATAATTTATAACTTCATACGAAATATTTTTATATATTTATCAGTTTTACGAATTAAAGAAATAACAAGATGCATATATAGAGTAAAGTTTAAATAAAAACTCATTTTTCATTATGAACATAAGGACCATTAAAATGCGCTACGTGACAATATTCACTTTGAGTATCATACATTATTCAGAGTTAATAAAGACGCTAAACTTTATTTACTCTGAATAATGCATGATCTTCAGAGTGAATATTATCACATGATGCGATTTTATTTATAAAATTTATGTAACTCCATTGTTGGATGTACAGTTTCTATCAATTATTTGATTAAAACAAAAGGTTTTAAAATGACATATAAATCTACCTTTTCTTTTCTAAATGTAGTTCCTTTAATCATCTATATTTATAAATGTTAAAGTAAATCTTATTTATAAAACATTTCCTTTTCAATATGAATCAATATTATAAGAGGTAAATCATTCATGAGCCGTAATCAAATGAAAATTACATATATTATGATTATCGTAAACTTTTATTATAACGTATCGATTCAAGTTCCATATAAAGCTAATATTTAACATATTGATTATCGTATATTTACTATAACAACTTTATATGTATCTGATTTATAATATAAAACTTTTTTCATGTAACTTTTACAATCGAGATAATTATAAATATTATTATTATTTTGAAAACATATAAAAGGTGTTGGGTTTTTAAATTGAGATAAAAGAGTAACATTTACAAGTGTTTAAATTATTTGCATGTGATGGTGAAAGATAAGAGGTACCTATGTCGACTGTCTAATTGGTAAGATTCCTTAATTGACAAATTCAACCCTTCAATAATACTAAATTGCCTTTCACCCCCTCCAGTACACTTTATCCCAACCTCTAGAATTTGGGGCCTTGCCCCACCTTGAGATGGCCAATTCCAAACCGGTCCCTTCGAAATATAGCCGGTCGATCGTGGTCTCGTCCCAACCAATAGGCACGATAACCAGTCTTGGTTTCATATCTGATGTTAAGTCTGAAGTGGTTTTTTTAAATCTTATACATAAATGTTATCCATAATTTTTAGTTGCTATTTTTGAATTTAGCATTAACTTAACTTTATATAATGTATTTATTTCAAAAAAAAATTCAAAACTATTTCAATAAAAATATATTTCAAAACTTGAGGAAATTATGTTTTTCATTCTTTTGTTAAAAATTTCAATTTACATCCCTGTGAATTTGAAATTTTGAATTTTTACCCATGATAATGGTATATAATTCACTATTATTTATATCGTTATGATTTTAACTTGGTTGTTTTCTTTGTTCTTGTGGTTTAGATTTCATTTCTATTATAGTCCTTGTTATTTTGAACTAATAGTTAACCTTAGAGGCGAAAAAATGAATGGCAAAACAATGGAACTAAACCCACAATATTTAGCAAACCCTAGGGACGTAAAACTTGATTTACTCAAAACCTTAAACATTGAAAAAATAGCTTGAAGATCTTACAAAAGATCTTGAAAAACTTATAGTATAGTTAATAAAACCTAAAACTAATCAATGTTGACCATGTAACCAGTCCCAGGCCAAGCCATGAAATCCATAAAATCTCAAACTGGTCCTAGATCATAGAACACAATCCTAATCGTTCGCAAACCGAACCAGGTATAATTTGGCCATTTCTACCAACCCCTACCCTTGATGAGAAATGCACTAGAACCCTAAGGAAGTATTGACGTTAACAAACAACTCGATTTCAAACTTAATATTTTTCAAGTTGGAGTTCACCTTGAACACAAAACAAAACTTGTTCAACTTAACAATTCAGGACTCTGAAACATTTATTTTCCACACAACTCGACTCGTTGGAAAGCTCGGTTATTCTTTTTCGAGTGAAGTCGACCATCGGAGATATAGATTTTTTCGAGCCAAAAAATGTTCATATGTATATAAACCATTCAATCAAAATATAAACGATCTTATAAAGTTCAGTATTGAATTAATCGATCTTGACTTCAAATCCATTAATTGGCTTATAAAGCTTTAAGTTTATGTCATATGTGTAATTTAAAAAATTTAAACAAGCGTCAAACTCAAATAATGAATATATATATATATAGGGGTGAGTTCAAATGTGAACGTTAGGACAGCCGAAAGAGCGCCACGTGGCAATCTGACTTCTGCGGCTTAGCTTTATTCAGTCTGCATAAATCCCGCGGGTTAGCTTCATTCAAGCTTTATTCATACTGCATAAAGCTATTATGCAAACTAAATAAAGCTTGAATAAATCATACTGCATAAAGTTTTATTCAGTCTGAATGATAGCTTTATGCAGTATGCATGAAGCTTAGTCGCGTGTTTTTCAGATTGTCACGTGACGCGCTCTCGGCTGTCCTCATGTTCACAATGAAAAAGTGGTTCACATTTGAACTTTCCTCTATATATATATATATATATATATATATATAGGGAGGTTCAAACGAGAAACATATCAATTTTAAGAAAACGTGAGAAGCAATCTCAACCACTCATCTGGTCAACAGGCTTTGACCGGTCCCCCCTTTAATAATCTCTACCCTCCCATGAATCGCGTCAATCCTCCATGATCACATCCACCGTAACCACGAGATGAGTGGCTGAGATTGCTTCTCGCGTTTTTTCTTAAATTGACATGCTTCTCGTTTGAACCTTCCCCAATATATATATATATATATAGATTCCTTCTTTTGTGAACTAGTTTATTTGTGTTAACTTTGTTAACTAATGGCAACCAATCAGAATTAATTGTTTTAATTTGTTTTTTATTATAGACTAAGGGTAAATTGGGAATTTGTATTAAGTGGGCAGTTTTATTAGGTTTCCTAATTTGTAGGAGTTGATAAAATGGTAACTTTATTCCCTAATTTTTTGAATTATTTATTATTGTTCATCTATTCGGCCATCTTATTCGTTGTGCATATGTGTTTTATGATGGTATGCATATGTGTTTTGTGCATATGTGTTTTGTGCATATGTGTTTTATGATGGTGTACATATGTGTTTTATGATGGTGTGCATGTGTGCAATGGTTACCCATGCATATAATTTATTTATTCTAGTTTGTGCACTTGTGCAATTTGTGGGTGCAGACTTGCACAAACACATTTTATTTTCCTATTCCTGCTACTCGAATCAAGCACATGTAATTTCTTCCACTTTTTGCAGATTTTTTTTATTGATACTAGTGTTCGACACCGCGCGTTGCGTAGTGTTAATAAAGTTTTTAGAAAATATTGTAGTTTAATGAGCCAATATTAACATATCATATATTAGGTTAATAAAAATCAATATTAGATTTGATTTAAAGTTGTCTCGTGCATAATAAAGTAATAACTAATAACTTTCATATCGTCATACATTGTAATCGACTCGAATAATAAAAGAAACGTGTCAGACTATTAATTATAACAATGAGATGTTTAATGAGTATGTTTTTTTGAATATCTCATAATGTATTGATATATCCCAACACAATATTTACATAAAATATTTATATGTGTTTGCCACTTTGACTAAAACACTTCTCGACGCCCCCTTCCCAACCCACTCAAAGAGTAAAAATAATCTTCAATATTGTGATCACTTAGACCATATGCGAGTCTAATTGAGTCATTAATGTTTTCATGTTAGAACTTTTTCGATTTGCATGTGGTTATTTCTTTATAACTTAGTTTTGGGATAAAAGATCTCGAAAAATAAAGGTTTTAGTTATATTACGTAAAATGAAAAATGTTAAATTAATTCTAATTCAATTCTTTTGCATAGTTTTATTTCGATTTAAATTAAAAAAATAATATTAACATAACTATATATTATTAATTGTAGTAAGTTGTTATTTTCAGGTGAATCTGAAAACTGAGTTTTCATATAACTATTTATTAATTTACTTTTGAGAGAGTTAATAATACATACTTAACTATATTAATTAGGTTGTAATTATAGATGATTATGTTGTAGGTTTCTTTTAATCAATAAATGAGAAGGTGGAAAGGGTATAATAAATGTTTTTAAAAGTTAAATAATATGGAAATTAAACTAATTAAATTGTTAACTCAATTGATCAAAGAGTCCTTGTATTAATAAAAAATAAAAACATGTTTTTCATTTAAGGGTAGAATAGTCTTTAGCTTAATTGATATTTAAAAAATTCAAAAATAAAGAGAAAATTTTTATAAGCAAATACTCAATAGATAAAATGTTACATCATACTTCCAACATCCTTCGTAAAAAATAATTCATTTATTAAAAAAATTTATGATAATAATTATTTAATTATATATTGATTCTAATTTTATTTATATATATTGGTTATAATGTCATTCATTTTTATTTATGATTTTAGTATATTTTAAATAATAATACTTTTAATTTTATCTATTGGTTCAAAGGAAAAAAAAATAAGGATTAAGATGTTAGCAAATATCATCTCATTTTTAGTAGTTTTTAATAAAAATAAATAAATTGAGGGACTATAAAAATATAAAAGAATGAGAAGAGAATCCCAACAAAACATAGCATAAAAAATCACATAAGAATTTGATTGTTGTCAACAATTTCTTTTTTATAAAACTATAACAATATAAACAAAACAAATTAAGAAATAGACCCACTAAAACACTTGTATACCAAAAATATCAAGTAGAAAATATCAATAAAGAAATAATTATAACAATTGTAAAGAAATTACAAATAATAACTCAAAAACTTATTAACAACCATGTGTAATATACACAAATTAAAAACATTATTCGAATTTTAAAGAAAGATAAAAGTTATAGTATTAACATAAATATCAATCAGGAAATATGGAAATGAAAAAACAAAGGTAACAATTAGAATAAGTTTTGAAAATTAAAGAAATAACCCAAAACTTTTATAACAACAACAGGGAATATATGCAAAAACGTATAAAAATATTTTGGTTTTTTTTATAGAAATAAAAAAACAATAATATTGATTGACACACATAAATAATATATAGCTTACGAAGAAATCAATTAGGAAATATGAAAATTAGAATAAATATGAAAATGAAAAAAATATATAGCTTACAATATAAACAATATGAAAATGAAAATGAAAAAAACAAAGGTAACAATTTTGAAAATTAAAAAAAAAAACAAAAAACTTTTATAACAACAGGAATATACACAAAACGTATAAAAATAATATGGATTTTTTTATAGAAATAAAAAACAATAATATTAATTGATACTGTATCTTACAGAAATCATAAAAAGTATTAGCTTACCTAGAAATCTTACGAAGAATGAGCAACAATCAAACAAACATAGGAACCAATAGCAAAACATAGAACTCAATAGCAAAACATAGAACTAAAAGTTGTTGACTATATTTTTGTGGGACATTAGGTTGTTATTTATAGATGAATATGTTGTAGGTTTTTTTTAATTAATAAATGAGAAGATGAAGAAGGTAGTATAAATGTTCTTAAAAGTTAAATAATATGAATCTTAAAGCTAATTAAATTGTTAAATCAAATTACCAAATAGTCCTTCTTATGATAAAACATGTAATTTTCATTTAGGGGTAGAATAGTCTTTAATTAATTTAATATTTAAAAAATTCAAAAAAAGGAGAAAATTTCTTTAAGCAAATACTCAATAGATAGGGTGTCCACATCATCTTCCAACATCTTGCTTTTATATATATATAGATTCGAGTCCGTCAATTAGGAATTGAGATTTGGGGAAAAAAATTTGGGTTGCAGTTTACAATTATGTTTTTAAATTTGAATCCCTTGTTTTTCGTTATGCATAACCGTGCGTATGAGTTTTCATTGTGGGGTTTTCCAATAATGCCCTTCTGCACATATGTTTTACACGGTTGTATTAATTTTGGTAATTAATTTATTTCATAATTAGATTTTTTAATCTTAGCCGTTGATTGCATCTAATCAATGGTGTACATTGGTTAACAAAGTTTACACAAAATTCTTGGTTAACAAAAGAAGGGGACTCTATATATATATAGGGGTGGGTTCAAATGTGAACCACTTTTTGGTTGTGAACGTAAGGACAGCCGAGAGCGCTACACGTGGCGGATGACTAGGCGCCACGTTAGATCCACGACGGGTGACTAGACGCGATTTATGGAAGGGCATTGAATTAAAGGGGGAGACCACACTCAAAGCCGCCACGTGTCGTGCTCTCGGTTGTCCTCACGTTCACAACCAAAAAGTGGTTCACATTTGAACTTTCCTCTGTATATATATATATATATATATATATAAAGAGAGAGAGAGAGAGAGAGAGAGAGAGAGAGAGAGAGAAGTTCATTTAGAAACCAAAAATAGTTTTTTGGTTTAAATCAACGAAAACTCTTCGTGGATTTGTTTAATATGATGCAAATATTTCATATAATTTAATTTTTGATGAAATTGTGTTACATTTTGGTGTTTTTTTATGTAAAAATGAAAATGTTTCATACATTTTTTTCATTTTTATGAAACTGTTTCACGTATTTTTTAATCCTATGAAACTTTGTCATTTTTACAAAAAAGAACATCAAAAAATGAATTATATGAAATATTTGTATTTGTATCATATTAAACAACTCTACACAGAGTTTTAAACTTGATTCTATATATATATATATATAGAGAGAGAGAGAGAGAGGAATAATCATGTAAAAACCACTTTTTTTAAGAGGTATCCCAGACCACATTGGGCCCAGACTAATCCTCGGCAATTTTGGGCCGAAGCCCGACTGCTAAAGCATGCATCCCGGGGTCGAAGCCCCCCGTACCTCCAGAATGCGTCCCCCAAGGCTCGAACTCGGATTCACCACTATACAGTGCCCAAGCCTTACCACTAGGCTAACACTCATTTGGTAAAAAAACCACTTTTTTTTGTAAAAACCGGTGAAAACCGACTAAAAAGTAATTTTTTTTACGATTTTTTTCCATCAAATGTTAGAATTGATATATTATTTCACATATATTTTTTTCATAAGATGAATATCATCCATGAATTTGTTTTATAATATGAATAAAAAAACTATATATTTTCGATTCATAATATGAATAAAAATTTTATTTTTTCATAGATGATACTTACATTATGAAAAAAAAAAAAAATATGTGTGGCAATAGTTAATATCATAGTATTTTATAAAAAAAATCGTAACAAAAAATATTTTTAGTTGGTTTTCATGGGTTTTTACAAATAAAATGGTTTTTATTTTATTAACACTTTATATATATATATAACAAGGTCGAGCAAAAAATGAAAAAAATATCCAAGCTCAAGTATAATAACAAACCCAAACAACCTGTTATTCAACTAATTTTAGACCTGCATTGCAACCAAAAAACACCAAGTGATCACTTTAAGTTTAAAGTAAGCAATAAATAAAGGCCCAAAAGATAGGAGGAGTATCGAGACATATATCTAAGATTTGTAGAACCATGTTAGATTACTTTTCAAAATAGCCATCAAGGAAAGAACGTCCAAACAGATGGTCTCCGAATATCATTATCTATAGCCTTGTTAAACATTGCTCTGATACCATGTGTGATACTTTGAATCTCATTAAAATAAAAAAATAAAAATAGTCTAATTCTAGTAAATATGATACTATTAAATTTAATAGGTTACCATGGAAGTCATCCGGATAGAGTAACAAAGCTTAACGAATCTCACATTTCTACTATGTAAAACATGAACACTAAAAAAGAAAAAAGAAGAACAATATACCAATTCTAATATATCATAAATGAAATAAACGATAAACGAATCAAAATGAATGAATAATAGTAGAATGAATCATCAAGTCATCCTAGAATACCCAAAAGTGTTTTTACTTGACGCCAACTTTGTATTTGAAATGATACAATCCTTATCCCTAAAGTCTTGTATGAAAATACCAGAAAATCTCATAAAATTTTATAATGACGCATGAAAATTGTTCTTATCGAAAGAAGGTAAAGTCATAGATATATGGTTCTAGTTATTCACGACTCAAATGACCAAGGTTCCGTTCACTAGAAAAACTAGGTAAACGGTCACTGAGTAATTAAGCCTCTTCACACTTATCAGATCTGCAACAATTGTTGGTAAACAACATTATCTCTTATCCAACGAGCACTACTTACCCATTAAAAGGCTATAAGCATTTAATAAACAATGATCACGGGGGATGAAATCTTGGATTCAAGTGCGATACACGTAAACGTTTTCTCACATGTGGAGGCCATATCATCACTTTGTATTTTTATGAGTTGGGAAGAGACAAGAGACACTTTCTCCCTATAATTGAATGACTCTTTAGCTAAATTAAACTAATGCATAATAATTCTATAATAGCACTTGCCAGTTCACAACGAGCAGAAAACTCTAATAATAACAATAATACTAGAGACATATAGTCATTTCGATTCCATGACAAAATGTTCCTTCCATATCTAGATTTAGAATTTAGAAAGTTAACAGAAAATACGTTATAGCCAACACACGTATAATTCCAAGCCAGGTAAATAGATGTCGTAAGGTTATTCGTCCCTCCTAAGTTCTAGCCTTCTAGGCAATCAAAAATGTAGAAAATGGTAGCAACCAATGATGATGTCCAAGAGGGGTAAAAATGGAAAACTTCTAACATGGAAAAGAGTCAAGACCCCATTTCACATATGATAATGTCTAAGAAGCAATAGCATACGCTATCATCAACTTTGCAAGCTGGTACATGTTGTTATTGGAATATATATATATATATATAGATGAAAGTTCAATTGCAAACCACCTTTTCATTGTGAACGTGAGGACAAACGAGAGCGCGACACGTGGCAATTTGAAAAAAATTCGACTTAGTTATTCAGACTGAATAACACTAACATGCACTCTGATGCAATTGGACGCGGGCGGGTCAGCCGCGGGTCATCCGCGGGTCAAGCGTTATTCAGTTTGAATAACACTAACATGCGGTTTTATTCAGATTGAATATGACTTGACCCGCCGTTTCAGATTGTCACGTGTCGCGCTCTGGGCTGTCCTCACGTTCACAACGAAAGGGTGGTTTGTATTTGAACCCACCCCTATATATATATATATATAGGTGAAAGTTCAATTGCAAACCACCTTTTCATTGTGAACGTGAGGACAAACGAGAGCGCGACACGTGGCAATTTGAAAAAATTTCGACTTAGTTATTCAGACTGAATAAAGCGTTATTCAGACTGAATAACACTAACATGCACTCTGATGCAATTGGACGCGGGCGGGTCAGCCGCGGGTCATCCGCGGGTCAAGCGTTATTCAGTATGAATAACACTAACATGCAGTTTTATTCAGACTGAATATGACTTGACCCGCCGTTTCAGATTGCCACGTGTCGCGCTCTGGGCTGTCCTCACGTTCACAACGAAAGGGTGGTTTGTATTTGAACCCACCCCTATATATATATAGGGGTGGGTTCAAATACAAACCACTTTTTGGTTGTGAACGTGAGGACAGCCCAGAGCGCGCCACGTGTCAGTCTGAATTTTCTGCGACTAAGCTTTATTCATAATGAATAACACTATTATTCAGACTGAATAAATCGTTATTCAGTATGAATAAAGCTTAGTCGCAAAAAATTCAGACTGACACGCGCCACTTGTGTGCATAAAGCCCGCGACTTAACCTTATTCATTATGAATATAGCGTTATTCATAATGAATAACACTAAGTCGCGGGCTTAAGTCGCGCGTGTCAGTCTAAATTTTTGCCACGTGTCGTGATGTCGGCTGTCCTCACGTTCACAACCAAAAAGTGGTTTGTATTTGAACTTTTCTCTCTCTCTCTCTCTCTCTCTCTATATATATATATATATATATATATGATGAAACTATACTTAATTACAAGCTGATACATCATCAATATGTCGTATCCATTAAAAACGATGAGATTTTTATAAACTATACAACCCTAAACCTTAAACCTTAAACCTTAAACCTTAAAATAATAAAGCTATTTATGGACAATTATCATGGTCTATTAATTAAATTGAGATATATATGAAAGCTAATAATATTCATTCATTATGGTCATGACTTTATATTAGTAAACAAAATGGAATCAAATATTTTTTAGACTAGATCAACGGTTACGATTGGTTTGCATAGTTTGTAAAGATTAAGGTTTGTATTTGATACATCCTCTTTATATATATATGGCGTGCTAAAAAATGTAAAGTGAAAAAGTGATTCTAGCCCTTCATACGACTAAGATTAAGGTGTTGTTTGGCAGTTACTGAATCATTTAGTCCTGAATGATTAAATGGTCAGTATGGTTAAGAGACTCTGTATGATTCAAGTGTCAGATTAAAATAATTGTTTGGAAACAGTTCTGAATCACCAGTCTGAATGATACAAAATTACCAATTTACCCTCAGTCTGTCTGGAATAATAATTATAGTTTGACAAAGTTCTTAATGAAAATTTTTATAATGAAAAATCATCATGCATTACCAAACCCACCAGAAAATACATTAGACTCCAACAAAAAAATAAGAACTAAACAACATCTAAACCAAAAATGAAACCGCTACCGAGCGTAAAGCCAAGCCTTGCCACTAACAAACAACCCAAGTGGCTAACGTACGAGGTGTAAACACCGCACACAGCAGCAAAACAGGCTGCCACAAAACTAAAATGGTACACGGCTAAGAACACACGTTGCTCATCTGCACAAAAACCGCAAGACACGTCGCTGATCTGGATGACGAAGGGATGATACACCTACAACATCGAGTGACCAATTACTATACACATATAAGTGTCAAGTATACAAAGCCTTGTATGAACGTGAAATACCATTCATAGCTGAATTAATTGTAACGCAAATACGTCAAACGTTTTCCGTTAATACATATATCATATATCATAATTCATTAACTGAGGAACTATATCTTTGATGTACCTGAATTGAAGCCTGTTATATACATATTCCTGCAACAAGAAAAGATCCAGGCTTTCTTGATTTATATATCATATTAAGATTATTGAGGAAATTTCTAAATGTGCATAAATGTAAAATATGAAAGAAAGAAAACCAACCTTACAAATGCCATCAACGAGATACCCAAACAAAAATCCAGAAGAGCAAATTTATTAAACATCTAGACTACATAGCAATGATCAGTCAATATAAAAATACAAGTTTAAAGAACTCTAAAGTATGTAGACTTTGAAGGAATTATTGCATATACACTTTGAAGCATCAACAAGAATGATTTTTTTATAGTGATCACCTCCTTGGCATCTTCCACATTTTGAAGAATCAACAACTTCTATAGAGTATAGAAATTGAAATTGCATTTACTTTAAGCACTCTGGAACCAAGCATGTGTGATGCAATTGTTGAAGTTCTTTCACACATTACATCGAGCAGTTGGCATGCGATAGAGTGGTGACATCTGAACGTCCTGAACTTCACACTAAGGTCCATATACAAACTCCAACAATAATTCAATTTCGATCACAAAACTTAAATCTAATATAGTGCTTCATGATGATAGTGTTTTTATAGACTTTGAAGCATCAATAGTTTTCTTACCTCTTTGAATCATGGAAGGCAAGGGGTGCAAAGGCATGAATCAAAGAAGAAAAAGAACATATTGCAGCAAACAAATGAAAATGGAGAAGAAGAAAATACATTGTAGCAGTAATATCAAATCCAAATCGTTAAATACCACCAAACCGAAAAACAGAGAAACATCAAATATGTTTGAATCAACAAAATTGGTAAGGGAGAGACTCATGGGGCGACTGGTGTGGCAATTGTTGCTCCTTCTATATGAAGAAAAATGAGAAATCTGGAACGAGGGAGAGAATCATGGAGTGAATCGAGAGGTTTGGGAGCAGAAGGAAAAGGAAAGCTGAGAATGGAGAGGGTAAACGAGGGCAAAGGGGGAAAAAGAGGGTATCTGAATGAAATGGGGGATGGGTTAGGGATTGAGCGATTCAGACCATATTGAGCGATTCAGATATGTAAAAAACCTCAACCAAACAATATAATGTCTGAGCGATTCAGATGTTTACATCTGAATGGCATCATTAAGAGGTAAACAAACACACCCTAAATTTGATTAGTCATATATTGCGATTTTGACAATTTATAGTTATAACAAAAATATAGGGGTAATTCGTAAATGTTACAAAAAGATCGAAAATGAGTTCATATATGAACCTATGTAATTCACATATTAACTATTTCTAATTGATTCATACATGAACTTGTGTAATTCATAAATATGTTCATATATGAACATGTGTAATTCGAATATTAACTATTTTTAACTGATTCATATAAAACCATTCATTTTAGCTCATTCATTAGTCTCATCGGTTCTCTTAATGTATTTACTTAATTTTATCAAATTTTTACAGCAAATGACGATGCATATAATGGTTTATGTGATGTATCACGTGAAAGTGATAATCCATGCACATCTATATGCATTGACAATGATAATTCCATCCAAATCTATATGCATTCCCTTTAAATGCATGTATAATGAAAATATTATGCATTACATTTAAGATTATTGCATAAAATCGATAATCATTAACGAATCAATTAATCAACCATAATGAATGTGAAGTGATAAAAAAATGAGAAGTAACAAAGTAATCATATCCCTTCTATATGTAAAAGTTACCAACTACCCCTCTTGTCTTCTACATAGTTATGCAAGGAATTATCTGGTGTTTCACAACCAAAGCTGCAAATGTTGACCAGATAGCACTTCTCTATTTCTCACTTTTTATCATTTCTCATTTAAACCTCTCCATATATATATATACACACAAGTGTATGCAATACAGATAAAGAGCAACTAGGATGTTGTTCCTGACCTTTTTATTTTTTTTTTAAGCTTGCTCTTGAATATACACACACAGACAACCTTCTTGAGACTTGAACACTTGACTCCCATAAGGATTGGAATCTACTAGTAATCATTAGGCCAATGATCCTCTAATAGAACTATCCTAGCTCACCAGAAACCAAACTGGGAAAATAAGAGACAAAGTTCCATCATTTAATGAACAAAAACTGCATATTTTTGTCAAAAAGTTTAATTTAAATGTGCTAAAATGCAATAAAATCTCAATTACTACTGTCACTTATGAATAATAATATCAAGCACATACATCTGTTCCTAAATATAACTGTTTGCATTCTACAAAGTGCAAATTAGAGGATCAAATACCATGAATGACAGACCACCCTTCTTTAAACTCGGTCGCAGGTTCGTAAAACTCGGTAGTGGGTACGACTAACCATTTTGCTATAACTAACTAAACCAACAAACATGAAGGGTGACAGCCAAGAGCACTGACTCAGTATTTGCGAGCTGGTTTCTGGGTCGGCAGCAATCCAAAACGCTTCTTCAAGAGAACCCTTTGCCTCGAGAATTTATCATCGGGTGAAAACCGAGCTGCAGTTGGATGAAAATTTGGATCAAGTTAACAAATATACAAATACAAGCACTAAAACCGTGAGGGTCAACGTCAACTACTCAACTCGCAAACTAGGCCTTGGAACCACACATAAGTCACCGGTTTGAGAGTGTGTTTGGCAAACTAGCTGATAAGCTAGCTATTGACTAATAAGCTAGCTAGTAGTTGATAGGCTAGCTTATGAATAAATTATGTTTGGCAAAAACGAGCTTATCAGTATGTAAAATGACCAAAAAGAGTATCTTGGGGTATAATAATTAATATTAATAATGGTATAATTGGAAAAACTCATGAAACGCTACTCCAACTAGCGTTTATGGTCCATCCAAACATGTACTAGCTTACAAGCTAGCTTATTTTGCCAAACACAGCCAGAGTCTCTTCAGGGCCATGGGATTAATCAATCTGTGAGCAAACTGGCCCTAACACCCATGGTCTCAGTTATACAACAACACATCCAAGCAACAAGAATGCTTTTGTTTTAATAATATCTTAAGTCATGTCATGTCTCGGTCTAAATGTTGCACCAAGTGTGGGACGACAAGTTTTTATTGTCTCATGTCTCATCCTATTCTGTGTACGAAAAAAGAAAAGGAAACATACCAGGATGAGCCGACTGCGTGGCCAATCCATGTGGTGATTCTTTCTGCACACCAACAAAAAACAACACAACGAGATTGATTAATTGCCTATAATATCTATTTTACATAATGCATGAACCGATATCACTATATCATCTGCCTTTACTAAGAGCAAGGCTTTACATATACAAGGGCCTAAGCAAACGAGAGCTCAGTAGTGTGTCGTATCTGTGAGATCCAATTTCAATCAATCATCTTATTATATTAAATGTTTTTTAGAGCGGTTATGTGACAGTTTTTTTGGGGGTAGGGGGTATTAAATTTTATTTCTTTTAAGCCATTAATTAGTGAAAAGAGTGAATGAAATTGGTTCTGATAGTTACCACAGAATACTCAGTTCTCCCTTGAATAACCCTCAATATACACACACACCCCTCTTATTGATGGATGTATCTGCTAAGTGCTAACAAATAAGAGAATGAGAAGAAACAGTCCAGAAGAATCACACATTGAACAAATGATGAATAAATCAACTTGTTGCAAGTGAAAGATGCAAACATGCAATCTAACACAAAAGCTTTGCAGAAATGTAAGTACATAACAGACAGCATGAGGCGTGGTGGCGTGGCGCTAAGGACAAGCCTTGGAAGCCATGGCGAGGTCATGACGTTTTTCAAGGAGTGTCTTATGAGTTATGACGACAAATCTCCACATCATATATAATATTACATACATAAACATATGTTTTCCTACATTCACTCAATGAAGCTAGAATAAAACCTACGCATTACACTATGGTATGACTTAGGCGTAATGTGTCGTAAGACACAAGCCTTGAGCCACAGCTCGCCATGGCGGCCGGCAAGCTTTTTCGAACATTGATAACAGATTGATGGACTGAAAATGTAAACGTGGATAAATACATTGCCTTAAATAAACTTATGTGCAGAATAAATTAAGTTATGGTTCAAGTACGCAAACAACCTACACATTTTCCATCTAAACATCATAAACAGTTAATCTGCACCTGGCTTGTCAATAAACAGATGAGAGAATAGGAGTTATATTTGTTGCCAGTAATTTCCAGTCATTAGCATTTGTAATATGCACAAAATAAACAAAATATGAAACCTTCAGACCCCTTTTATTGGTATTACTTGCCTTTTTTGTTGTCTGTTTACAATTTTTTTTGTAATTAAACAAAGTTGTGATTTTTGTTTGACAAGCAATCCCCATTTAAACTTAGCTTCAATTATTGCGTTTAAAATTTCAACTGAAAACATCAAAAATCAAGTTTAAAACTTACAATTTTGTCTATAAACTTTGTGAACTCATCAATTTCCAAAAAACGTAAGCACTTGTTGAACAGAGTTTTTTGTCTAGTTACATTTCTTTAAATTGTAAAGAAAACAAAAAGCTACCAAACAAGCCTTATGTTCTTGTTTTATACCTTTGAGCATTTTCAGTCTTTGGGTTCCATTTATAAAATGCAAAGAGAGATGGGAATTTGATACTATTTAATCGACAGGAAAGGAATGAAGATGAGACACACAAACGAGGATGGAAGAAAATCCTAAAAACAATTGGAACCTTCTTAACTTTGTATAAATAATCTGTTACCATTTTCTTTGGCAGAAAAAAAAGTGAAAAACCGCTTCAACAACTTATAGGCGCAAATACTCATTTATCAAAAAACAGACAAACTTAGGATGTATCATCATGCTTTCACAACCAATTTCAAGACAATAAGTCAAGTTCACCCGAAAAAATCCTACTACTTACGCTGTAGCACAAACTCCAGCAGCAATGGAACAGGGAAAAGAAGCATGACAACTTTAAAAAAGGGGCAAAAGAAATACAACCAAAAACACAAATCACTGCAAATACCAACTCTTGTTAAGTACAAGAATGCTTTTAAAGAACGAACCTTGGTAGTGTAAACTTTGTCACCATTTTCGTTTATGTAAAACTGGAGATACATCTTGGTTCAGTATACTGCAAGAACCACAAAAGCATGAGGTCAATATCAAAATCATACTCGGATACACAAGCGATAAGGACATCACCACGGGTTGATGCAGCTATCAAAACTTTCCACATAAAAATCATGGCAGTTTTAAATTCAGAAAATTCATGTCACCATTTTTCTGAATGGAAGGCATTAATAATCTTATTTGACACTAATCCGTGTCCATTTCAAGGTTCAATGACATAAAACATCTCCAACCATTTCTCTATAATCTCCACTCTAAAGAAGCAAAAGTTAAAATCTCGAAAAATATCACATTCATCTCCTCTCCATTTTGAAAATTTTAGCATTAATTATATTAATAATATATTTTTCCCTAATAAACTTTTTTATAAAAAGGTCATTTCCACCTAACATTATATAAATTGTAACTTCCAACTACTAGATCAATGTCTAGATTGATTCCATGGATTGATGGATGTCTTAATGCCGAAATTAAATAAATTCAACAACTTTATTGGTGAGAAACGTAACAAACGATTAATGTAATTTCACTAATGCTGTGTTTGGCAAACATAAGCTAGCTTATCAGCTAGTACTACATGTTTGGACGGACCATAATCTAGCTAATTGACACGCTAGTTGGAGTAGCATTTCAGGAGCCTTTTGTAGTTGTTTTTTTACAATTATGCCCTTCTTAATATTAATTACTACACCCAAAGATATACTTTTTGGTCATTTTACATACTCATAAGCTAGTTTTCGCCAAACATAATGTATTCATAAGCCAGCTTATCAGCTAGTTTGCCGAACACAGCCTAAGCTTCCAAAACTAAATTTTGAGGATTCTTATAAAGAACAAACAATGCAACGTTAGCAATAACATCCCAAAGATCGGATAATTTCACCGAAATAAGGCGAACCAGTAATCAAAAAATACAGTAAATGAAACATAAAACTTTCGAAAAGGAAGTAGAAACTACCTTGATTTGATTCGCCGGAGAAGGACGACGACGATCGGCCGAATAAATTATCTTCCGATGGTAGACAACGGCAACGAATTCTAGGGTTTTTCTTTTTGGGGTTTTAGGGTTTTTATATAATCACTAACCCTCGATTATATAAAACCAGATTGAACCCTTGAACTTCGTACTAGTTTCACTTTGTAACCTTATGCTTTGGAAAATATCCACTAGTGATGTAATATCATTTTCATTCTTCGGTTTTACGTGATATACCTGTTTGTGGTTTCGAAACAGGTATATCTTAAAATGAGGGTATAACTTCTAATAACCAAATACTATTGGGTTGAAAAGCTAACCATAAAATTGTAGCATACAACCACAAGGGTAGTGGCGTACTGGTTGAGGTCCTAAGGATGTGGTAGAATATCTCATCTGCTCACGGTTCGAATCTAGGCGAACGCAACAATTGTGGTCACTGAGTTATCAGGGACTCATGTCTTAGAGTTATAAATTATCGAGATTAGTCTAGGGATAGCCTAGGATACCCTTCCAAAAAATATTGTATCATACTAACATTGAGCTAAAATATTAAAACAAGTTGATTGATGAGTTAATTGCTTGGTTTCTAATATATTTTTATTTTCTTACAACTTATACACTTCAACTAGAACTTAAAAATAATTGGCATTTAATCTATATCCAAAACTACAACCAGGTAATCTTGTTGAGACTTGAGAGGACACACGACTCATCGTCAAAGCTCTTGTTTGTAGATTATGTTGGGTACGAGATCTCATGTAAGACAGAAACGCCCATGGTGAGTCATATGTTAATTTTTGTAGATATTTTAATGGTTTTTTAGAAGTATGAAGACTTAGATGTTTTTATATAATTAGAAGTTTAAGGGTATTATGTGTTAATATTTGATAATAGAGGGTTATTTGTGATAAAGTTGAAAAGCATAAAATGACTAGACTCTAACATGGTCAAATATGCACAATACCTAAGTAACCCTCACTCGGTATGAGCTTAAGCATGCCTCCCCGGGTGAAACACAAAGTAACCATCGGGTAGCACGTATGGAAGGACGGAGTATAATAGTCAATAATCATTAGAAATAGATAAGGAAATGTAACATGGATGAGCATGGAAACAAGTAGCAAATAGATAACACATGTTTAGCAAATAGAAAGTTAAGCAGCCCCCCATAAACTCACAGTGCTTCTCGATATTTAAATCGAGTCAAATTAGGCTCCAAGTCCATATAAGCCTAAACGTCGTCCAACGGTCACTCCAAACGGACAAAGTGAGCTCAATTAACACATGTAATATGTATGCAAAGTCTCATAAAAATCCAACAACCATAGCTTAACTAAACTTAATTTAAACTCATTTTAGTTCTAAAATTCACAGCTCAAAATACACTTTTTCTCAATTTTGAGATGCATTTTTAACCAACCTACAAGCCTTATTTCTAAAAAGTATCTAAAGGGACAGATTTAGAGCTATATATAAGCTTTTCGAAATGTCCAAAATCATAGAAATCGAAGTTATGGTGAGCAAGTTATCACACTCTCAAAACAGCCTCTGAGATGGATTTGGTGTCGTCAAATTCACCAATTATATAGGCTAAAATCCATCTTTTGGACTTAATCTTTATTCCAACAATCAAAGTACCATCTAACCATGTTTACATGATTGATTACAAGATCAATAATCAAGAATTTCACTAAAATAGCTGTTGGTCCCAATGAGGTGACCTTCAAGTAAGGATAGTGTTTGGGATTATAGAAGGGGGGGTTGAATATAATCACACAAAATTTCACTTTTAAATTCTTTGTTATATTAACAATATGAATTTACAGATTGTTGCGGAAATAGAAAAGACAATAAGTCTAAACTAAACAATCTAAGCTTTCTTTCACTATGCACTAAAGTGAGAAGATAAGAAAAGAAAGAAGATAGAGGGAATAAGAAAGAAAGGATTAAGGTATTTTTAGGATGAAGAAGAAGTATGGAGAACATCTCTTCAAGTCCTATTTATACCCAATGCATTAAATGCATGCAGACACACTTTTGTGTACGTGTCACATTATAAGTGGTCCTTTGTACTATTTACTATAAACAAATACTCTTAGCATGGTGTGCAAAAGAGGATGTGAGTAAACAGTTGCCTTGAGGTCTGATAAGTACGGAGGGAACAGTAAAGAGACTGTCCTTATGTACTTTTGTGTCAGTAAAGGCGGATAATCCTTTTGTGCATTAGATTAAGACATTACACTAGTCCTTCAGGATCAGGATACTGATCAGTGAGTAGAGTCCTGAAACTGATGTTGTTCAGGGTCACTTGTATCTTGATGAGTCTTCAGGATGTCATACGAAATTGAGCAGCCTGCTATCACTGAGTTCCGTCTTCAGATCACGAGCATGTTGGTCCTGTCATCAGCTAAGTCTTCGACGTCGCTGATGGTTCTTTGAGTATGATCTTGATGTCTTCAGGAGGTCTTCACTTCGGTGGTCAGGATCAGTAGACTGCAGAACAAGCTCGTTCATCTCCTGATCCTGATCCTGATCCTGATGATTATAAAAAATAAGTTACAGCATAAGTAACATGGAATAACACTGAACAGATTCAGTGATAATTCCTCAAGCTATAACAGAAGTAAAAACCTATTCACTAAGTAAAGTAGCAGGATCATTATCATTTCATCAGGTCTTAGGAGAGCTGGATCAACAATAGCCATCAATGAATAAAATCAAAGTTCAACTCAAGTTCATCAATTTTTAAATTTCTAAATCATCAATCAAGAATCATAGCAACTTAGGGGCTGTTCGGTTATGGCTTAATGGGTTGTATAGCCTGTATGTCTTATTCGCTCAACCATACATAGCCGTTCAGTTGTGGATTGTTCGGTCAGCTGGTGACTTAATAGGTCAGCTAGAAAAACATACTCCTTTAGATTCAGTCATTTAATTCTCCATTAATTCCCCAACTACCTTTCAATCTCTCATCTTCAACCTTTCTTTCCATCTTCAACTCATTCCTTCCATCTCCAAAATTTTCCTTTGCCATCTTCAACCCAACAACTTTCATGGGTTCCAAAACCAATTTCTTTTTCTTTTTTTCGCATCCATCTTTAACCCAGCATCTTCATCTCCATTATTTCCTTCCCATCTATCTTCAACCCAAAAGACTTCCATCTCCGTTCTTTTTTCATACATCAAATATTTAGATAAAAAAATCTTATTGTGGCTCTCATCTATTACACGACAAGTTGTTGCTCGACACCTGCCATTTCTCTCGTCATCGTCTAGCTGATGCTTCTCCTTCTTCCCGCAATTTGTTTCCTTCTTCTTGTTTATAGATTTGTTGATTATGATGTGTTATTTACTTCCAAGATATTCCCCGTCGCTGCTAGTTTCTCCAACTTTTCAACAACAATTCGATTGATGCAATCTAGAACTTTCAAGCAACAAAATTGATGGAGAAATACCAAGCTGATCTGAAAGTTTGATAAATCTGGAAATTCTCTAAAATCTCAAGATTTAATTATGCACTTTAATTTAACGATTTTAGGTTTGACAGCAATATTAGGGCTTGATTTCTAATTTGGGTTTTGATATCTATGGAAACAACATAATTTGAAAGTGGGTTTAAAAAATAGAGAAGAGGTAAAATAGTCATTTCTGACATTCAGGCCGATTATTTAACATAACAACCGAACAACAACTTTTCTGTTAACATACTGATAACTATATCTAGACAAACGACTATATCCATACAGGTCTTAACAGAAAATGAACCGAACATCCCCTTAGTTAGGTTATAACCAAGCTAATTACAACGTACTACTACTATAACTCATATTAGGGTTCATAAACCCAAACCCTAATATCACCAATTTCATCTCTAACGACCTACAAATCAAGAAATTAACCAAGATAGCAGTTATACCTTAGATTGGAGATGATTTTGGTGAAATAATCAAGCAAAAGCACCTTTGTATTAAGCTTGATCCTTCCCTAAGAAGTAAACATCGCCCCTGGTAGTGTGTGTTTGAGTTTGGAGACTGATTTGGGTGAATATGAGGTCAAAATCCCGTTTTACGAGTTGGGGCCGAGTTGACTCGGCTGAAAACTCGGTTTGACCATTAATTACTAAAACTTGCATAACTTTTAGCTCGGACCTCCGTTTTTGACACGGTTTTCGCTCACACGCTCGTATAGAGATAATCTACAACTTACTACAAAAATATTCCAAAAACAATATCTCCAAAAAAATCGGTTTTAGACACCGAGCATTCCCTTTCTGACATTTTAGATAATTGCAACCTATTTGCAAATGTGGATGTTACAAACACCATCTCATATGAATTAGATGTGAAATAATACTTCAGACTTCAGACCTATTAAAAAACAAATAACACCTTAATCATTCAGACCACTTAATCATTCAGTCCAGTTTCTTTACACCCCTAAAGTAAACTCACCGATGCATTTGTTAATACCCTTACGATTTGTGATGTTCATACAAAAACCGTAAGAAAAATAATCGAAAAATATTACAGTAACCGTTCATCTAGACGATAAATATTTACATACAAAGTATTGTTAAAAACCAACTTCAAGGTGTGTGTTCTTATCTACCAAAAAAAAAACCACACGTAGTCAACACTTCAAACCCACGTCTCCCCCCATTCATTGGAATATAAATACTATCCTCCTTTCTCCATCTCCAATTCTTCCATCTCACGCTGTTTGTTGCAGATTCAATTCCCAAATCAATCTCCATCATCATCATCACTAACTTCTTCTTCTTCTTCTGGAACTCTCCATCACGAAATCTGCACCTAATTCACTTCAATTTCAATATCAACATTGTCAATTTTGCACCAGAACTGTAACAACAAACAACAGGCGATGTCGTACGAATTGGAGGAAGAAGAGTCCTTCGAGCACACGTTACTAGTGGTTCGAGAAGTTTCCGTCTTCAAGATCCCGCCGCGTTCCACCAGCGGCGGTTACAAGTGTGGAGAGTGGCTTCAGTCCGATAAGATCTGGTCCGGCAGGCTCCGTGTCGTTTCCTGCAAGGATCGCTGCGAGATCCGACTCGAAGATCCGAATTCCGGCGATCTGTTTGCGGCTTGTTTCGTTTATCCCGGCCAGAGGGAGAGCGCCGTGGAATCGGTGCTTGATTCGTCGAGGTATTTCGTGTTGAAGATCGAGGATGGCACCGGGAAGCATGCGTTCATAGGGCTAGGGTTTACGGAGAGGAACGAGGCGTTTGATTTCAATGTGGCGTTGTCGGATCACGAGAAGTATGTGAAGAGAGAGACGGAGAAGGATGCTGGTGGTGGTGAATCGAGCGATGAAAGTCATATCAATATTCATCCTGCTGTAAATCATAGATTGAAGGTATCGATTTATCAATTATTGATTGAAATTTACTGATCTCTACTAGTTTAGAGGTTTAGGTAGGTTTTTGAGCATTGGAATGTGATGATAGAAATGGATTTGGAGCTTTTTCAGCTTAATATGTTCAACAATTTATGGTAAATTTGATTTAGGAAATGCATATAAGAGTTGATGTTGTAAATCATAGATTGAAGGTATCATCATCACTTGCTAGTTTCCATCTCTGCACATAAGATTTCCAAATTAGTGACTGAAATGGACTAATCTCTACCAGTTTTAGAGATTTAGGTAAGTTTTTTGGAGCATCAAATGTGATTATAGAAATGGATTTGGAGCTCGTTAGCTCAGTATGTTCAACAAATATGGTAAATTTGATTTAGAAAGTGCATATAAATAAGAGTTTCGTGTTGCTGGAAGTTAGATGATAAGTATCACTGTCATATACTCATGGCATATGCATTGAAAAGCTTTGGCAAGGGATCAAGATTAATCCGCGTAATTCTACAAATCTGTATGTATAAATTGGCGATAAGATGCTGGTTATTGTGACGATCAAATAATAAGGAAAGCCGTAGGGAGTTGTAGGGGCGTTCGAGTCATTTTAGAGGACCTGTTACACCTGATGCTTATGATTACACTGTAAAATGAGATAACGAAGATACATATATGAAATAATAGAGGCGATAGCTTTACATTCATTGATAAAAGTTTCTGAACAATGTAAAAATTTAGGGGCTGTTCAAAATCATACATTTAACATGGTAGAGAACGCCTCTAGGGAGTTGTCAACATTTTGTTTGGAAGAATTTGTTGGTAAACAATGTGAAAAAAGGTTAATCTGTTGTTTCTAACTAAAGTTGATATCGAAGTTTTAAAAGACGGAATCGTGCCTCAAGGCGTTTTTCCTCAACAAGGTGTAAGCCCCGAGGCGGAAATATATACACTACACAAAGTATATATATACATACATACATACCAATCTGCATTTCACTGTTTCTACTCAGAAAATGGATGCAACACACACACATACACACACTTGACACTTGAGTACTAGACACAAAATATATTTAGGATACTAAATTACTAAAAGAATCTACATACATTATTTTTCTATCATGAAATTTAGATACAGTGACAGAAAAATATTGATCTATTAATTACATATCTATCTATCTATCTATATATAAGTTGGGTTCCGGTGAGAAGTTGAGGTTAACGTGAGAAGTGGTTATCAACCGTTGGATGCACATTAAGACGAGATGCACAATTCATGGGAGGGCATAAGATTAAAAGAGATCAAGGGTTCACATCCACTTCTCATGCTTCTCACAGGATCCTTCGCCTCTCTCTCTCTCTCTCTCTATATATATATATATATAGGTGGAGGTTCAAACGAGAACCCCTTCTATTTGCGAGAATGCGAGAACACCCCTTAGCCATATACATTACTTAATTAAAACCGCCAAGTCAAAGTCTCCATTTCACCATTATCATCCCATCCACATATTCACGTGGGACGGTGGGATGCTCTCACCCAACGCCGCCACCACCACCCCCGGAAAAACCAACAATGATCGCCTTCTTCCACCTCCTCCTCCTTTCCATCTCCGCCGTCTCCGCCGCCGATATCCAACTCGGCCAATCCATCTCCGCCGCCAACCCCAACCAACGATGGACCTCCCCCAATAACACCTTCTCCCTCTCCTTCATCTCCGACTCGCCGGAAACCTACTCCGCCGCCATCACCTACAACGGCATCCCCGTCTGGAGAGCTGGCGGCGAAGACCCCGCCGACTCCACCGCCACCCTCACCCTCCTCCCCGACGGCAACCTCCGCCTCGTCAACGGCTCCTCCTCCTCCTCCGCCGCCGTCGTCTGGCAGTCGAACACCGCCGGCTGCGGCGTCACCGGAGCTTTCCTCGAAGACTCCGGTAACTTCGTCCTCCGAAACGGATCCGGGTCGGTAATCTGGTCCACTTTCGAAAACCAGTCCGATTGCATACTCCCCGGCCAGAATTTTACCGTCGATAACGTCTTGCGATCTGGATTGAACACCCCTTAGCCATATACACCCCTTCTATTCGTTCTCACATGTGATAACACCGTGAACGTCGTGATATCACACGTGTTAACGTCGTGATATCACACGTGTTAACGTCGTGATATCACACGTGTTAACGTCGTGATATCGCCGTGAGAACGTCGTGATATCCCACGTGATAACGTCGTGATATCGCCGTGATATCCCACATGATAACACCATGATATCACACGTGATAACGTCGTGCTATCGTCGTGATATCACACGTGATAACGCCGTGCTATCGTCGTGATATCACACGTGATAACGCCGTGATATCGTCGTGATATCACACGTGATAACGCCATGATATCACACGTGATAACACCGTGATGACGCCGTGATATCACGCGTGATAACACATCGATAGCAGTTGCTGGCGGTGGGCGGCGGTGGGTGGCAGTTGCTGGAGGCGGTGGTCGGCAGTTGCTAGAGGCGGTTGGCGGTGGTCGGCGGTGGTTGGCGGTGGTTGGCGGTTGAGAAAGGCGGAGATGAATGATGGGTATTAGATTATATAAGTTAATTAAATTGGAGGCTCACATGTGTTCTCGCGTTTGCGCAAATAATAGGGGTTCTCGTTTGAACCCTTCCCTATATATATATGCATATATTAATATGATCACAGCTCATAAAGGAAAAATGTTAAATATCAACAGAGTGGGAGTAGAAGTATGACAATGACAGACTTGGAATGATTCCCATGTGTGTAAACAGAAATGTTAAGTCAAACAAAAATGAGATGGTTTTCTTGATTGAAGTGGTTGGTTTTCTGCCTTTCTAAACTTGTTGAATGAACAGCATGATGTTTATCCCTTTAGTTGTTGTGTTACTCATTTATTAGAGAATGCTAACTTCAACCGTTACTCAATATAGGAAGGTGAAACAATTCGGATCACTGTAAAAAACAAACCTGCTAGTGGAGCTGGGATGCTTTCGGCTGCTGGATTATCTGGAACTGAAAAGATCAAGCCACTAAGTCTTGCTCCTCCACCTCTTGCTTCCACGAAACTTAGACCTGCTGAAACGGAGAAACTTAAACCCTTGAGCCTTGCTCCTCCACCTAATGCCTCTGGGAAAATCAGGTCTCCTATCCCACCCCCACCCAACGATCCTGCTGCTGCTCGGATGACTTCTACTGGTCATAATGTTGCTGCCAAAACACACAAGGAAAATGCAAGGCAGTCTGCGGATGCTTTCACTGATCTCTCTCAGCTCGAGGTAATCTTTTATCGGTCGATCCCCTGTGCTAGACCCTTCAAATCTTAATTCCAGCTTTAATCATTTCATTTTTGTGCTTAATTGGTTGTACACACTAAGGGGCCGTTTACCAAATTCTTACCGAGAAAGCGGTTAGCGGCAACAGATTCACCTTCATTTACCTTATTGCATAACATCTTTGGCCATGAAAATGGATTGTTGGTAAGCATCTTAAACCCGGTAAACGCTTACCGGGTAAGTGTCGTTTCCCACACTTACCGGGTAAGACTCTCGGTCATTGCCTTGTCTCTTACTGGGTAAGCTTCTCGGTACTTTCCATGCATAATCAATAAGGTAAATGTTATTGGTAAGTGCTTAACCATAACCGGTAAGAGTTCAGTAAACGGCCCCTAAGTCACATAAGTTATAGTAGAAACTGTCGGAGTCGCACATCGGTTTGACTTGGACCATTTCTCCTCCGTACGGGTTGGAACTTCACCTCTCTCCTTGAGGGTTCTTTTAGTGAGTAATCTGACAGGGTTTCACATATTCTCATAATCTCATATAAACAAATTACTCGCATAGCCTTGGTAATTAAATCTAAAGTCTTAACATGTTCAAAGATGTTTGTATATTGCATTTTCACTAAAAGCATATAAGCCAAAATCACCAATGACTACATTGGAAAGTTTGCTTTTCTCTCCTTTGTAAGTCATTTCCCCAACCTTTAACCTAGCAGTCTAACAATGGCTGCATAACATTTCTGAGAGTTATTTTGTTTCTACTGTAATATGCATTCTTATAGCTATAATGTGATCGATGGAGAATATTTACATTGGTAGAAACTTTTTAGATGCGAAAGGGAATATCAACGTCGTTAGTATAACTCATCATTTACCATCATTTCTCCACCACCCCCATGTATCAAGTATCAGCCTACGAGGTTCTAAAGGGTGCATTCGGTACGCAGACTGTACTGTACAACACTGTTTTAGAGGTTTTAGGGTTTTAATTTGATATGTGTAATTTAGTAATTTTCCAAACAAGTCCGATCTCCCTGATCTTTTTTTCACTTCTTTCGGTGTTTTTGTCCCACAGATGATGTTTGGTTGGTTTTGCAAAAGTTGTATGTGTATTAGTCTGTCTGTGTAGATTGAGAAGGCTTTGTTTTTGAAAGTTTTTTCATAGATGGAAGCGAAAGGAGCGTATCTTATAATTGTGACTGGATAGTTTGGAAAAAACTTGGCTTTCTGCATAAAGCTCCCTACTAAAAACTTATTGGGACTGGATAGTTTGGAAAAAACTTGGTTTCCTGCATAAAGCTCCCTACTAAAAACTTACTATATGATCCACTTTCTATATCATAAATCCACTACCAAAAGTCATGTATAGCCGACTGAATAAGTTGTGAATCTCATTAAGCTCACCAAGCTGCTAACAAATGGGCCCCGAGTCTTGTTCAGTCCAATCCCAGTGTTATTGTCGCACCAAACAAAGGACAACAAGTTTTTGTTTCAGTCCTATCCTGTACTGACTCGTGTACCGAACACAACCAATGAGAACAAAATTCATGGTTTTTTTAAAAGTTTTGCATCGATACTTTGCAGAGAAACCTTCCTTCCACGACTGCATCTGGATCAGCTCAAAGTAAAACGACTGCAGCCGGATGGGCAGCATTTTGAGAGCGTCTGTAGTAGTGGGCGAGCGTTTGACATCTTTTCTTCTACTGTGTTCGTGGACGCAGAATAGATACAACAAAGGTACGATACGATCCATTATTACAAATAATTTTGTAACTGGAATATATTGTTTCAAATGTGCTTGACCTTGTATTTCATATTTATTATATGTACTAATTCTGTGCCACCAATTTCAATCTAGCCCAAGCTCTTGTTTTGTTATTGTCTGCTGCATTCATTGTGAACATTACTTTTAAGTTTTACATCTCTTTTTTTTTGCGAGTTTGTTGTAGTCGGTCCCCGCAAGTTTATCCATGATTGTCTCTGACAAAATAGTTGAAAAGCTTGTTGATAAGCTGGAAGAAAGTGTAAAATGACACAAAAAAGGGTGTGTTCTGTTTTGAATACTTTTAATTCCAAACCCTACTCTAGAAATATTACGTTAAACCAATGTTCGAAAAAGCTCGCTATAACAGCCATCGTGGCGCGTCGTGGCTTAAGGCTTGTGTCTCACGTCAAGTTACACCTGAGGCATGCCATGGCGTAATGCGTGGTTTTTGTAACACGATATTTTGATTTACTTTTTTTTAATGTCTTGTTTGTTAGTTTTTGATATATAACTTACTTAAACTATTTATTATAATTTATTCATTGAGCAATAGTAGGAAAACATATGTTAATGTGTATAATATAATATGACACAAGTCATGCCTTGGAAAACGCCATGACCTCACCGTGGCTTCCAAGGCTTGAGGCTTGGCCTTACTGCCACGCCACGCCACGCCACGTCACGCCACGCCTTACGCTATTTGGAACCTTGCGTTAAACCAAACAAGTCCTAAATACTTTAGGGCTTGATATAAGTGTGGCGTGCATGTTGTTTTGACTTCGTTATTTTAAATTTTTTTAACAAAAATCAAATAAAGAGTGTGTGATACACAATACGAAGAAAGGTGATCAATTAGGATACATTTATCGCACTGCAGAGTTCAAGATGGAAAAATCACTTTAATGTTGTTTTTGAATGCTATAAGTATTCCAAAATAAAACAAGAAGGAAAAATCACTTTAATGTTGTTTTTGAATGCTATAAGTATCCCGAAATAAAACAAGAAGAAGAAAGGTTATAAAAATAACTTCACTTTTATAGCTAATCGCCTTCTAAATAATGGTTTCTTAAATACTAAAATATGACTATTATTAACTTAATAATCCGGATTACTTGAGAAATTTGGTTAGAATAGAAGGAATATTATAGAAAAAGAAATTGTTGACAAATGTTTACATAGAGCATGTTAAAGGGTGTTCTAACAAGTATCTCAAATCTTTTCAACCCAAATCACATGTCACATGTTCCGCCTTAATCGTTTTAGTCCGTTTATGTTCTAAATTTTAGCAAAAAGGTAAGGATCATTACACCTTCCTCTAACCTATGAAATGATTTGTTTTCAAACTTTTAAGTAGCTTTTGTCATAAATGAGTTGACTTTTTTATTTTAAAATGACATAATTTCAAACTTCTTGATAACTTTGACTGTCATTATAGGTATAGTAGGGTGTCCTTAACACAACCCATTTAAGTGAATCCAAATGATACTTCATCACATAAAAGACATTTTTGTCGTTATGCTTTATAAAAATTTTAATGTGTCAAATAGTATTTATCACTCATCTATTACATTAATACTTTTGGTACATGTGTAACAAAATCTTAAAAAAGAATGAAACCACCTTAGTTAACATAAGCAACATAAATTAAAATAAGTTAACATGCATTACAAATTCTTGACATGGAATATCAACTTATGTGAACCTCCATAACAAGTTACTACCTGTACTTTATACAAAACTCTTACTAAACCCTAAACCCTTAAGACTCTCTGATGTCACAATAATTAAACAATAATTCGTTTAAAATAATTAGATAATAAACAATTTAAAATTTACATCTGAATTCAAGATAACCCAAAAGCATGTTTTCGTCTATAAGTGTTGTGGTGGAGTGGATAAGGCTTGGGGTTTTTGTAACATTCCGCCGACCTCGACAACGCTATTGTCCGTTTTGCCTCTGGATTTAACCAATGTGTAATGCACGGATTTGTTTCTGGTGACCTGGTGATAAACTTCTCAGGGAGTCACTCATCCTAGGACTAATCTCACCCAAGCATGCTTAACCATAGAGTTTCCAGAACCTGAAGTGCTTGTGGCCCCAAAACGCGTTGTTGTTAGGAAGGCCAAAATATTATTTATAACACTCAACAACACTCCTGTCCATGGACGATATAGGATATACATGCTTAAGGTGTTGCAAACACCTCCCCCCCCCCCCCCCCCCCCCCGCGGGACTCATCGTCCTCGTTGAGGTTTGCCCCATATTCCAAACGGCACAAGAGTGGCTCTGATACCATCTGTAATATCCCGCCTACCTCGGCAACAATATTATTCGCTTGTTAGAGTCCCACATCGGCTAGACTTGAAACAAAACTTCACTATATATGTTGGAACCCCCCTTCTCTCCTCAAGGACTCTTTTGGAGATTAATCTAGGGGTTCCACATATGCTAACATGGTATCAGAGTCAAGTTCTACCACTCTACGGACTCACATGCCGACACTCTCTTGACCCTCTCCTGGTCCTCTCGTGACCCTTCTAGGCTCTCTATCTAGCCTCTGTTGGAGTGTTAGAGTCTCACCTCTCCTGGTCCTCTCGTGACCCTTCTAGGCTCTCTATCTAGCCTCTGTTGGAGGGGGCGTTTAGAGTCCCACATCGGCTAGACTTGGACCAAATCTTCACTATATATGTTGGAACCCCCATTCTCTCCTCAAGGGCTCTTTTGGAGATTAATCTAGGGGTTCCACATATTCTAGCAGCTTTGCCCCTGGATTTAACCAACATGTAGCGCACGGATTTGTTTCTGACGATCTGGTGAGAAACTTCCCAGGGGGTCACCCATCTTGGGACTACTCTCACCCAAGCACGCTTAACCTCAAAGTTCCTAGAATCTAACGTGCTTGTGGCAATAAAACGCGTTGTTGTTAGGAAGGCCAAAATATTACTTATAACACTCATATCACCCCTGTCCACGGCCGATATGAGATATGCCTAGGGGTGAGCAAAAAAAACCGATAACCCGAAAACCCGACCTGATCCGACCCGAAAAAACCCGAAAAACCCGACCCCGAAAAAACCCGACCCCGAAATCCCCGAAAACCGAAATCCCCGAGGGTTGATCGGGGTCGGGTCGGATGTGAAAATTTGTGCCCCGAAACCCGAACCCGAAACCCGATTTTTATAATGTTTTTTAAATATATTTTGTGTATTTATAAAACAACCCTTAATATTTCATTATTTTTTTAAATATGGCAGCAAATGTTTCTATTTGGAATGCTTCTAAAGTTGTAATAGACTTAAATTAGAGCCCAAATCAATTCATCAAAATCAAATACGGTTTTTCTCTCTCTCTCTCTCTCTCATTGCTTCATCGGCGCTCTCACCACCATCAACCGACGCCGGTGACCGCCTCCACCACCGACGCCGGCGACCTCTCCACCACCGACGCCGGCGATACCCTCCACCTCCAACTATTTGGTTATTTGGTATTTGGTATTTTGGACTTTGGTTTAGTATTAGCATTTTGGACTTCGATATTTTGTCCTTTTGGTATTTAGTTCAACTTTTAGATGTTGATTTTAATGTTGGTATTTGTTATTTTTCGTTTGTTGGTATCTTAGTTTGTTACTTTTAAATGTTTATTTTTACTTTGAAACTTGAAAGTGTAATAGGGAAAAAAGTCAAAATAAAATCGGGTGCCCCTAAAACCCGCCCCGAAAACCCCAAAACCCGAAATCCCCGAAACCCGAAAACCCCGACCCCTGAAAAGTCGGGTATCGGGGCCTCCATTTCCCCCCGAAACCCGAAAACCCGAAACCCGAAATCCCCGAAACCCGAAAAACCCGTCCGATGCTCACCCCTAGATATGCCTATGGTGTTACAGGGTTCATAGTGCCTTACCCGGGTTCGAATCCCTCCATACGCAACCTATGGACATTTACAAAGGGGCATGCTTTATCCCTGATCTTGCTGGAGATTAGTCGGGCCATAGGCTCGAACACCCTTCCAAAAAAAAGCATGTTTTCTAGAGGACTATCAAATCCTTCTAAATATAGAAGGTTGAGAAACCAATATCACGGTCTTGCAAATATAGATACACCCATAAACTTCTCGTTTGGGAGATTCACCAACTGGAGACCGTCACATAAAGTATATGACTCTGAAACGCTCGATGCATGGGATGTTCACTGCAAACCGATCGACTTTGTCAAAAATGTGTTGGTTTATTCACAGTTTAAACATAGAGTAAATTATGGATTTGGTCCCTGTGGTTTTCAATTTTTTACGACTAAGGTCCCTAAACTCGAAAAATTATGGACCGCGTCCATGTGATTTTCAATTTCGCACTACTAGAATTCTCTTCCTAACAGATTCCGTTAGCAGAGTTAAATCATTGATAAAATGACTAAAATACCCTTATTTTTGTCCTTTTCTTTTTTCCAAGACCATCATCATTCACACCACCGCCCATCTCTACCACCGTTCACACCACCACCACCACCACCACCACCGACCTCTACTGCAGCCCACCTCCACCACCATCGACCTCCACCGCCCCACCTCCACCATCGTTCACACTGTTTCTCGATTCCAACCCAGAACCTCCAGCCGCCATACCCAACCGCTGTAACTAGTTGATAACCAGTCGAGCCAATCATTTGAAACTCAAGGAAAAAAATTAATGTTTGATACATTAAAAAACATTTTTAGTAGGTGGATACACACGCTAGCATTTAATACATTTTCAAGAAGTAACCCATTAAAAAAATACACTTGATTTCGAAAATGGACACTTTATTTTGCCACAACCTAAAACGATGAATTAAACAACTTATTTTGAGTAGGGTGTTGCTATAGAGACACCTATCTATACTTTATAGACCTATTAATTACCTTTTGACTGAAAATTAACTGGTTTTGGAAATATAAGCATCATACCCTATTTAAATTCACACCTCATTAAATACATACCTATTTCTAGTAATCATTAAGTTTTTAAATTAGTTTTTTTAGTTTTAATTATAATTGTAATTTTGTCTTGTATTATTTTAATGATTATAGATATTTAGCTTACATCAATATTATTAATAATATTTATCTAATCGCTATAAAATCTATCATTAATCACTTTCGTCTCTTTTTAATTTTTCCGTATATTCTTAATATGTTAAATTAACGGAAAAAATAAAAATAGATGAAAGTGATTAATGATATTATATAACATTATAACAATGATTTAATATATAAATCTGATTATTATGTATGTTAATACAAATAATGAATTTTTTAATTATTTTTATCTTTACATTATTTATTTATTTTATAAATACATTTTTATATATTAAATAAAGCATTTTTATATTTTAAGTTGAAGCAACTGATTTTTCAATGAACAAATTAAAATTAAAATATTATAACATCTTCAATTTATACATCATTTGTATCTAAATTTGGTAATTCAATTTATTTATATGTTATTACGAAACATGAGCTTAAATTAAAATAAGTTGATTAAATTATATTTTTTAAATAACAAGTAGATATGTATATATATTAAGTTTTAATTGTATAAAGTATTTTTAAAAGATTATAATAGTAATTTTATTACACTTATATAATTGTTATTGTTGTAATAACAAAAACTAATAAAAAAATAAAGCAGAATTGATATAAAATCTACTTAAAATAATAATAACGATAAAAATAATAAAAACTTAATTAGAATAATATAATTTAAATAATAATTTCTCATTAATTTAACTATTAGAATGATATAAAATAAATAATAATAATATTTATATAATAATTATTTAGTGGCATTGGAAATATAAAAAGTAACATTTATGAAGCAAAAGGATAAATTAGATAATGATTAATAAATAGATAGGTGTCTACCTAGCAATTAGATAGGTGTCTATATAGAATTATCCTTTGAGTAATATTTATGAATCCTTAATTGAGCCGATAAGCTTTTCCAATCAACTAACGCCTTAAGTAACTGAATACAACTCAAAAAACAAATTGTTACAAATTTAAAAGCAATCATTATATGGATTGCAAATCTAAAATGTTCAATGAGAAGTTGAATATTCACCATCATTCTATCTCCATTGTTAAATTCCCCCAATATCCCAAAATAAATGTCACAAAAGTTGTAACTATTACAATTTTTAGTCTATAAGTAACAAAAGAATTGGAAAACAAACACAAAATTTAGAAACCAAACACTTATTCTAGGACAAACTAAAGACAAACTCCGTCAATGAGAATTTCCAATTCGCTTTCAACGTTAAACACGAATTGCATGTTCCAAATGCTAAAAAATAGGTGAAAAACACAAATCTGAAGATGAAACAAGATCTGACAAATTACTAAACTAGCCATGTCAAATTAAAATCCTACCTCACATTGTATCAAAACAGAACATCTTTTGTCACAAGCTCGACACTCTCAGAACGAGTGGGTGTGCTAAAGTTCCACATCATTTACACTTAACACTTTCAAACACCCTCCTCTCCTAAGACGAAGGATCCTGTGAGAAGTTGGGTAAAACGTGAAAAGATGATCTCAAGCCCACCCGGGGATCGATCTGGTGAATCTTCTCACCAACGATTGATAACCACTTCTCACGCTTCACACGTTAACTCAACTTCTCACCACCCCCTGCTAAAGGGTTCTTTTGTATAGTGATTTAACAGGTATCCAAATGTTATCACAGATATAATTCTCTCTCTATATTGATTGCGCTTACATAATTATCGATCCTAAGAATGGTAATGCAATGTCTAACCCGTTAATATAGACACGAAAACGCAAATAAATCTAACTCGAAGAAATTTCGATAATCTCAACAGCTAAAAGAGTTTTACGAGCATAAATATCCGCATTCAAAATCGTGGTTAAAAAAAATTACCCCCAACTTTTCCAGTGACAGAAAGCAGATGAACTTTCAGCAGCTCCGATAATCTGCCAGGAAAAAGCCTGAGCCGATCATCGGTGTTATTGATACTCGGGTTTTAGAATCCACGAGGACCCGTTCGGGTTTCTCTGCAACGTTGCTATTTCCTTCAAAAGCGACTTGAATACCGGAAGATCCTTCGACGGTATCCGATCTCGAAAATGCTGCACGATACTCGCGGAATCACAGCTTCCGCCTCTTTGTTGTATAAACGTACAGATCTGACGGATCAGAACTTCCGGCGGGGCCCCGCCCAAGTTTTTAGACGGCCGGTTTCCGCCACCAGAACTCGAAGACGCACCCAATTGATGTTCGAGTGCGTCACCGGCCGCTTGCTCTCGGGTTCCTCGAATCTTCGCAAGTAGCTCGGAAGACGATAGTGCTTTACCGCCGGATGCTCCGGCAACGAAGTTATTTTGGTTGTTAGACGATCTTTCGTCGGTTCGGGGCTTCGTGATCAGTTTGGAGTTTACGGTTGACCCGAATTTCCGAACCACGGTTGATACGGGTGCACCGGCAGCTCCGGATTTTCCGGTCCAGGTTGGAACGGAGATGCTTTCTTGGCTACGGATCATTCGTGATTGGCGTAGTGCTTCGGCGGCTCGGTGTGCAACTTGGGAAGCTTGCACGTCGAGCCTCACTTTCTCCTCTTCATTAGCATTCATTATTACATCATGGTTCACCGCACTCTGAAATCATCACGAAAAATAGAAAAATTACATGGGAAGGCTTCCCGACGTAACATTTTTTTGTGTTATATTTAGTCATCAACTAATCCACCCACTACTTCAATCAAATGGTTAAAATAAAATCAACCTCCCACCCATGATCGTTTGCAATCCCTTAAAAAACGTTTTTCACATAAAATTTAAAAGAAAATTCAAAATGTAAGGTGAGGATTGGTTCATAAAGTTTACACAAACCATGGAGTTCACAAAAGAACTATGGCCTATATATATGGTAAAGATATAGATAGGACTTACATGAATCCCTTGAGCATCAAAGAGACTCCGCAAGATATTCGTTTCCTCGCCTCCCCCTCCATTGCTATCATCGCCAGTTTCCTTTTCTTTCTTTTTAGACGTCTTTCCGGTGCCCATTGCAGCATTCTCACCATTAACGATTTCTTCTCCATTTAACCCTTGTGAATCTTGGTTATTTGCATGAGGGGCCACAACGTTTAAGTCTTCAGATAACTGGCTGAAAAGGTTAGATGTTTCGGTGCTGCCATTTTCTCTATCGTCATTCAATGTGAAGAGATCTTTCATATCTCGAGCCTTAAAGAATCGTCTCTGCTGTGGATTTTTCAAAATTTTGTTGGTCAAGAAATGCTTGTATATCTGTCGATGGTACACTTTCTCTTCTATCGTCCCACGGGTTATCAATCTATAAATCGTTACATCTTTTGTCTGACCAATTCGCCAAGCACGCTCCCTTGCCTGTTATATGAAATGAAAAACCAATGAGCATAGCTTCCATGACGCATGAAAAGGACAAACAAACAAATAAGAAAAGGGAAGCAAGTTTAGATGTACTGTAAAAAGAAAAATGCGTCAAAAATACAACAAGGTTTTGTTTAGTTCCTATTTAATGTACCGCAGAATTTCTTCAACAAAGTTTCAAATTTCATTATTTAAGGTAAAATGTTACAAAATTACATTCTCCCCATTTTGATCTAAATTACTCATCTTGTAACATTTGATGGCACGGATGTTTATCCAATTTGTCGTCCACTTTGCCGTAGGCCTTGCATAAATGGGTCATCCTCGTGACCAAGTCATCAAGTGTTACAAGATAAGTAGGTTGTTGGTCAAAGGGGTTGGGTTCCAGTGAGAAGTTGAGGTTAGTGTGAGAAGTGGTTATCAACCGTTGGATGCGCATAGAATGAAATGCACCAGATCAATTCCCTTCTAAAGCACAATTCATGGGAGGGCATGAGATTAAATGTGATCAACGGTTCATATCCACTTCTCGCGCTTCTCACATTAACCTCAACTTCTCACACGATCCTTCGCCTTGGTCAAAATTGGGTACAAAATAGTAAAATTTGAAACTTTTACATCAATTAAGAAAAAAGGTTCTTCATGTAACTAAAACAAACTGTCTTGCATTTTGTTTCATTTTGCCTCGCTGAAATTTTATCATACTTAACATTATGCCATTATCTAATTCCTATCAGGGCAAGCCAACAAGTAGAATTTTGTGGTAACATATAAGTAACCACCCAACTGAACCCAACATATCCCCTCCAAAGGTGGGGTCCAGGGGGATTTATGTAGATCTGACCTCTACCTCAAAGAGTAGAATGGCTATTTCCATGAAGACACCCAACTTGGTGAAATACAAGTAAAAGAAGTCAAACCTGCATGTCGGTTGAAGGGTTCCAATCAGGGTCAAAGATGATCACTCTATTGGCACCAGTTAAATTCGTCCCCAGGCCGCCAACTTTTGTTGTCAAAATGAAGATGAAGATATCAGGTGAATTGTTGAACTCATCCATTAAAGTCATCCTCTGTTTTACAGGGGTTTGACCATCCATTCTTCTATACGTATAACAATCAGCAATCAAGAAACTCTCGAGAATGTCGAGCATTTGTTGAGTCTGTGCAAAGAGAAGAACGCGGTGGCCCTGTTCTTTCCACACCTTGAGCACCTGGGCTACAACTTTCATCTTTCCGCTTCGTTCTGGATTTCCGTAGTCGGGATTCTGGGCAGCGTGCTCTCTCTCGAGTAGATCGGGGTGATTGCATATTTTACGCATTACGTCAATTCCGTAAAGGGAGTTCCTATCTCCATTGAAAATTTGCTCCACCTCTGAGCTAGCAAGAAAAGCACGGTATAAAGATCGTTGATCGGATGAAAGGCTGCAAAAGAGGACGTGTTCGGTTTTTGTTGGAAGCTGAGCATTAACATCCGCCTTCATTCTTCGAAGAAGATAAGGCATGATTAAGTCGCGTAGAACGACTGCACATCTGCAGATGTTAAACTCGATCAGTAATACAACTCGAGCAACAACTATAAAGACCAAAAGATGCATGTGTTCTAATTAGCAAAATACATCAAAATGCAACAAAGTTTGTGTAGCTTGTATTTAGTGTAACAAATAATTTTCTCTCAATAATGTAACAAATTTTCCTATTTTTACCCATTTTGACACATGTTAAATTTATTGGGAAAAAATTTATTCGCTGCACTAAATAGAAACTAAACCAAACTTAGTTGCAATTTAATGCATTTTTCCCTTTTAATTATCTATTAAAATGATATTAACCATTCCTTCTAAAGGTTCTTTTACATTTCCTTCTTCCTTCTCATCTCATCCATGATAACGTACCGATTTAAAGTTCAGCTTATTTGGTCGTATATGGAAACGGAAGTATGTGTTGACAATTGACAAAAAAATCGATAGCTAAAGCATCATGTTATAAGAAAACTTTATGCATACCTATAAGCAGTGGATACTTGCAACGGTGATGCATTAGCATAGCCACCAACAGAAATTGGAACCGCAAATTCCGCTTCAAACACCGGTAGGACACCCAACTTTCCAGGAAACACAAAATCGAACAACGACCACAGTTCGCTTAGCCTGTTCTGAATAGGTGCACCAGTCATTATAATACGATGAACGGTCTGCAGTTGTTTGCAAACCAACGTAACTTCCGCGTTCGGGTTTCGTATCCTGTGTCCTTCGTCCAACACCGCATAACCCCATTCGATGTCAAGAAGCTTTTCTCCAAGGATCCGTAGCTGCTCGTAAGTAGTAATCAACAAACCGGATTCATTTCTCAAAACACGATTTATCAATGAATCCCACTTCTTGTTTCTTCTTGGCAACGAACTTCTTCCCCTCCGTCATCACTTTCCGATGTGGTTTCGTAATCACTTTCATCTGACTTGGCTTGCTTCTTCCTATGGGAAGCATCCAGAGCGGAATCGTGTAATATCTCCACGTGAAAGCTCGGATACCATTTCTTTGCTTCTCTCCTCCATTGCCGTAAAAGTGTGACTGGACATATAACGATACTGGGCTTGTACATCTTACTGAAATGCAGAGCTCCGAGAAAAGATAAGACTTGGATCGTTTTCCCAAGTCCCATCTCGTCTCCGATAATTCCACCGGCTCTTTGGCAATGGAGCTCCCATAACCACTGTACACCCACCTTTTGATAGTCAAAAAGCTGGCTGAAAATAGAAGACGGAATCTTTAATCCGCCTTCTAGTGTCACAAATGAAACTTCATCACCTTCCGCATCTACAACGCCTTCTTCGATATCTTCTTCAGCACTAGACCCTTTTGCATCCTCTGCATTCAAGACAGATGATAATATCAGATGCTTGAGAAAGAGTAGCCAATGAGTAGGAAATGAAGATATTAAAAGCAGAATAAGTTCTATAAATGATACGGATATCCACAAACAGGTTGTTTTTTTTTTCAATCACTAAAACTAGCCTATCCTCATTGAATTGTTTTGATGAGAAGTTACGGATATCATGCGAAACATACACTTCTGACTTCACCATAAAAAATTAAGGGTAAATTACATATTTGGTCCCTGTGGTTTACATTTTATTGCACTGTTGGTCCCTATTTTAAAATAATTATGGAAAAGGTACTTGTGGTTTACACTATATTGCATTGTTAATCCGTATTTTGCCAATAGGGTTAGGGACCAATAGTACAATAAAATGTAAAACCCTAGGGACCAAATATGTAATTTACCCAAAAATTAATTTCCTTGGAATAATTTACCATCTGCAAGCAATAGAAACCAAAGCGCGAGTGCCTGAACAAAAGAACAAAATACGCTTACAAAAGTAAAATAAAAATATGAAAAAGTGAAGCAAGGAAAACCATATTTAAAGGTTTTGTTCCTTTTTTTCAAAATCAAAGAATGTGCTAAGGGCCAGATTAACTACTGAATTCCCTAGAGCGAGTTTTGACTTCTGACTATAAAATACCTACAAATTCACATACCAATTTCTTCCAGCGAATTCTCCTCACGAGATGCTACCTTCCTCCACTTCTTCCCAGGCAAAGGCCTCCTCTTTTTCCTATTTGAATCTTTAGACTTTCCTCCCTCACTCTGAGGAATTTTAAAAGGGGTTTTAAGTCTTTGAAAAGGACGGGTTGGTGCGTCAAGTCTTGGTAAGGAATCTGGATCTAATAGCTTTGTTGTAGGACGAGCTTGTGCAGCCTCTGACATTGATTTAACAGCTCTTGCTATACTGGTAGAAGAAAGATCATTGCCTTTATCGCCTTCTTCAATTGAATGAGATGGTCCCGGTTCTTCGATGCGACGTTCATATCCTTTGAGGTTATGAAAGGGGGTTAGAATTCCTTTTCGAACCAACTCATCCCTTTCCTGAGACAAACCAATCACAATTATCAATGACCGTCCCATGCTCATCCAAACTGTGAGAAACACACACACACACACACACACACACACACACACACACACACACACAATATATATATATACAGGGTTGGGTTCAAATGTGAACTCAATTTTGGTTGTGAACGTGAGGACCACTAAAAACGCATCACGTGGCAATATTCACTCTGAATATCATGCATCATTCAGAGTGAATAAAGGTGCCTAAGCTTTATTCACTCTGAATAATGCATGATAGTGGTCCTAACGTTCACAATGAAAAATGAGTTTTCATTTGAACTTTCCTCTTTATATATATATATATATATATATATATATATACTTTTCATGCTTTGAAAAGTAAATATTATACCACTTTGAACCTCTTGCACCCTACAGGAGATCATATAGCTCACTAAAGATAGTCAATGAAATCCAGGACTCACTGTTTCAACCAATCCTGCAGAGGCTGCATTTAGAACTGCATCAAAATCACCATCATCATTGAAGGCCACTGTTTTAAGCCGCTTCTTTAATTTCTTATTTTTTGTTGGGATTTCTTTCTGCTTCCGCTTGCGATTTGGCTCTTCCTTGACAATAGATTGCAAGACCTTTGCATTTTTACTATCTTCTGGAAAGCCCTCATTGCCCAAATTTTCAAATTGTTTCTCGAGCTGTGCCTTTGTCCTCTTCAGGCTTTCCAGTCGGGCAGCTGCTAAAGCCTGCTGAAGGATCAGATCATTAGAAGAAGCCTGCAGGATGCTTCGTTCTCCATCTAAATCCCCCGGACCATTCTCGTCATCACCACTGTCTACATGTTCTTCAGCTCTTGAAAAGTTCTTCACATCTTCAACTGTACTTGCAACAGCATTTATTTCGACATTTATCGCTCTTAATTTATTAAGGACATCCGTCCTGCCGGTGCATGATGGCTCGTTGCTTTTTCGTCTCTCAAGATGTTCATCATCCGCAGTTCCTTCCACTTGTTCAGCATGGTTTCTTGCCTGCCAATAGATGAAGGTTGTGATTAAATTAGGTTGTGCTTAAGCATAGGTTCAAATGTTTTGAGCAAAACGTATTTAAAGCAGAGTATTTTAATGTTTGATGCTAGTAACTGTTTCCTTCTCTTCTCAGTTCACATCGGCTTTCATATAGTTCATATTTTAACATTTTCCAAAGCAGTAGCACATCCGGCTTAGATCAATCAAGATACTTCACTTTAGCAAATGAAAGCAAGTCTAAACACCATTTGTGCCATGGTCACGTCAAGTCAGCATCTTTATCCTAACTCCTAAGTTTTAAACTAGTATGCAGAATTGAGTCGGTTTATAATTCATTCTAAGTTGAAGTAAAACAACCAACACAAGAAAAGCTAAAACTCACCTCTTCTAATATATCATGTTCAATCTGTTCAGGGTTTGCTGATGTGACGCCAAGACTATTTAACAGAGCTCTATCTTCCTCTTCTTGTTTCATTCTGACACACACAACTATTCCATGATCGCTGAGAATCGAGATCCCAAAGAACCACTACCACAATCACACAAATTCATTATTTGCTATCACATTGATAAGTTATGGCAGTTTTCGTGAATCTTAACAGGCACAGTAAAACCAACACAATTCAGATATCAAAACAAGCCAGTTTAAGTGTGCAACTACAAAACGATATTACTTCAACCTGTTAACATTATAAAATTGTTGTTCATCCCGGTAAAAAGAACCACTAAGGCTGTGTTTGGCAAACTAGCTGGTAGCTGATAAGCTAGCTGTTGACTAATAAGCTAGTTGGTATCTGATAAGGTAGCTTATGAACAAATTATGTTTGGCAAAAACTAGCTTATGAGTACGTAAAATGACCAGAAAGGGTATCTTGGGGTATAATAATTAAATATTAATAAGGGTATAATCGGAAAAGGCTACAAAAACTCCTGAAACGCTACTCCAACTAGCGTTTCAATAAGCTAGTTTATGGTCCATCCAAACATGTAATAGCTTATAAGCTAGCTTATTTTTGCCAACCGCAGCCTAAATGTTATAATGAGCATGGTATTTAGGAACTATGTCTAGGAGAGTTCACACTTTCCTTCGATTTCACAATGCATACTAGTATTCTATTCCAGTAGCAACTCAACACATTCATGATCATTATACTACTCAAAATGAACCACTGAAAACTGATATCCTCTGGTTTCCAATTTCCATATGTTCTTCCTCCAACCAAATTAAAACATCATACTGAGCCATAAAATCAAACAATAACACAAAAGATAACTGTTCAATTGCAATCTATACAAGCTAGAATAACGTAAAAAGGATAGTATATAAAAACAATTCTTCTGAAGTAAGATTACCGAGAGTCTGGCTTGTCTCTATCTGTTGTTACGATGTTCGATTGATTCGAGATAATAATAATAAGAGGATCGATCATAAAAACAAATACAGGTCGATTAGATGATGAATGAAACCCTAGATTGATGGAAACCCCCAATTTCTGAAGTGGATTTTGGTTCTGATTTTCCCTAATTCGAATCGGGTGGGTGATTTCCCCAAACCTAAAACCTAAATCCCTAAATCAATTGGAAGAAGAGGGATGAAGGTATATGAGAAACGACGTCGTATTTGTGGGTGTGAATAGTCGGGTCGGTTTGCTTGTTTGACACACCAACCGGCAACAACTACTCTCGGTTATCTCTTTCGCGCCTTTCGTTGAAAAAATAAATAAATATAAAGTTTTTTGGTAGATAAAATCAAAATGTTAAAGGAGAAACGAAATAGAACAACAAGAAAGAATAGAAAGAATGGAGTCTGTTATTTCTCATTAATCATAAGCCCTTTAAATAGGGATGATTACATAATGATAATGATAACATGGAAGGAGATTTACTCCATAAATAACTCTTAATGTTTATATCTATCTCTATCTATATCTCTATCGTCAGATCCTTTAGACGATGGCACATTTATCCTACAACACCTCCCCTTGTGCCGAGTCAAAGGAGTTGTGGTGCACAATCGTTGCCTCGTTAAAACCTTATGCCAAAATAAAAACCCCGTGGGAAAAATAAAAATATGACGAAGGAAAGAGTACAACGCACCAGTTTTCTTTGCAGTATAGACTTTTCCTTTAGTCCAACGTTTTCTCTGATTTGTACATTAATCATGAGAGTTAAGAAAACAAGATGGTATATACAGTGTTGCCTCACTAAAACCTTACCCCAAGGAACAAAACCCAGTGGGAAAAATAAAACCTTGGGTGAAGGAAAGAGCACAACATACCAATATAGTAGACTCCCCCTTTTGTCTACTACTCCCTTTGATTCATGCATTAATTAAGGGAGTTCGAAAACATTTGTATTTAAATACTTTCTACATGTTCCCAAATATGATTTTTGGTAATGATTGGTAAATATGTCACATTCTTTTGACATCTTAATTGATTTACTTAAATCTAGCAAAGAGTTTCGTTATTGCTGATTATATAACAACTTAAGCAAGTTTTGTGTTATTACCCTTGATGTATCTTAATTTCATTTATCTGATACATGATGCATTATTTCCATATATGCATGTAGGGTATTGATAGAACCCAAAATACTAACTACTCTAATACGTGTAATGATAGTCCTTAACCATGTACACTCTTAAAAGTCTCAAGTAGAGTAATAATGAAGGAATAGTTTGAATAGGTAGTTACATAAGATTCGCTTAGTTTACTTTCAAGCAATTGGTATATTCCCGATGATAATTCCTTGTCCAGTTTGGGAATAACCTTTATATAGTCAGATAGATACCTAATATCAGCAAATACAATACGTTGAGTTTGCGTGTTTCTATAAGGGCTGGTACATTTGCCGTTTACATTCTAAATAAGTTGAAGTTCCATTTTCAACCTCAACCCTCTTTCGTTAGGGAAATTTTAAGCCCATGTCAATGGTTCCAAAATATTAATTTGATATCATTTCCAATGACGTTGCGTTGGCGCTAAGCTAAATCTGGCTAACAAGTTCATTGAGATATAATATATGGTCAAGTGTACAATAATGCGCTTATTGTATATAGGTATGGAATTCCAGCTCCGAAAACCTCTTCGTCATCATCCTTTAGACGGAATAGATATTTCCTTATATCCAACACTTTGACCGATCATGGGAGTGCTAGCCATATACGCTTTGTCCATATTAAATCGCCTGATCATTTGGGGACATATGCGCATTGGTGGATTAATATTCCACAAACTCGATGTGATAACTAAAATATCGAGTTTTCCCAAGATCTTTCATCTCAAATACAAATTTCAAGTAGCTTGTTATTTCTCTTATTTCATCAAGAGTGCTATCATGTTCATAACATCGACATATAAAGCTACACTGAAAATCTGGAACTTGTTTTTCTAAATAAATACGCAATGGCACAATTCATCACACTTTGTGGTTTATATTTATTTAATTTGGTCAATGTAATTCCATCAATTACTTTTATATATCTCTTAATCTAGATCCCCATAGATATATATTAACCACATTAGTGAGCTGCATTTTCCAATTCTTCAGAAACTATTATGCTAAAATATTTAGCAGAACGTTTTAACGTTTATCACATGAGAGTAATTCTCGTTGTCAATCCAGGGCGTTGTGAGAAACCTTGCGCCAAAGGGAAGTCTTATACATTACGACTTAATTATTCTCATAACGCTAACAAATGATTTATCTATGTCCTACAGACTTTACACTTGGTGGGTTAGCACTACCAAACCAAATACCTGTTCATTTGTTAAATATTATAATTAACCTGGATTGCTTATTTAGGCCAATTTTCTCTTGTTAACATTGTTCAACTGAGCATGGTTCGATATCATCGTGCTTTATCATTTCATAAGCAACGATATATGCAAATATATCATCATTGAATATGTATGATCTGTCCAGCGACTCATATTCGTTTGAGATTTATTTTATCTCTGGAATCAATATTAACTTCGGAGCGTCCTCCAGTAATGATTCATGGACATAGTTTATAAACAGAGATAATTTCATAAAATGTTGATGATATATAGGTCGTGCCTTACTCTTCTCTTCCATTAGATGAGTATCTATCGAACCGAGTAGCTTCCCCCATTTCCTTTTGGGAGCTACGGCCTCAACCACACCTCCACCATGTGTGATTGTAACGCTCTTTCCAGCGGCGTTGTGCCCTTGTTTAGGGACCTTTTGACTTTACGGGTATATTTGCAGCATCTATATATTATATTGTCACTTCTTGTATAACTTTAAACATATCAGGTATCGAGTCTGATTCGTTTGACTTCAACTTTTCTTTATGAAGTTTGGGGATCAAAATGAAATATAATGGAAATAGTCCGTGACAGTTCCCGTCGTTCCTTTGGAAAATACTTTTTCCTATCTCCCCCTAACGACGTGAATACTATCATCAAAGTGACAATCCGCAAATCATGCAGTATAAAAATCATCCGTCAAAGATTTTAAATAGCGGATAATTGTTGGCGATTCATAACCAACATATATACATCATCGTTTTTAATGACCCATTTTGGTGCGTGGTGGGGCGCAATTGGCACATATACTGCACAACCAAACATGCATAAATATAAAAGATCAGGCTTATATCCAGTTACCAACTGGTATGCATGATATTGGTTGGCTAGTAGTGAGTCTAAAAACAAATTGGTAAAGTTGCATTTAATATTGCAAAACCCATGTATATGTATGTAAATTGGTGCGCATAACCAATGTTATAGTTATTATCAACATTCATTTGATGACAACTTCTACTACTCTATGAGACCATTTTATATCTACACATGGGGTATAGGAAACGTATATATGCAATAATCATCAAATCCTTATGATGTAAATTCTTTAGCATTTTAAGTCATGTAGACTTATGAGACAATCAGGGTGGTGAGCCCTTAAACGTACAACTAGTGCTAGGAGTGCAACAATTAATGTGGACAATAATACGACATGCGTTCATCTTGTCGAAACCAGAACCATAAAGTACTTTAATGGTCCGCATTCTGGTTGTTTATGTCCATAAATATAACCTTGTATTCGTTGTAAGAATGGAAGATTTAATAATTGTGTTCTTAGCTTTAGGATGGTCCTGTTCCTTCAATGGCTAAGGATTAGGGTATATAAAGTTATCAGTATTCGATATGGCATATAGGGGGTTGCTTCTTGTGCTGCAGAAGTCAACAGTTGTGTTTCCATTTTTCCTTTCAATCGAATAATGTGTCTATGTGTATCTTTAATACACAGATTTCTATGTCATGACCATGGTGCATATATGGTTATGTTGAAACATGTATGTGTTCATTGTCCCAAAGTTCTTTATTGGTGACAAGATATGATTTAATAACTTAGATAATACACTGATTTGACACATTAATTTCTCTAATATATATTCCTTTCATATCATTAGAGTTGATGTATATACCCATTTCTATTCGTATAATTTTTAATTGATACAAGTATCTTAACAAGGTTTTTATTAATATGACAGTTCATAGTCTAATTATTATGTTGGGGGAAATTAATATTAATCTATTACTTTAGATTATGTGGGAGGTCCTGCAAACTCAAGTTCTCCTCGATACATTCCTACACGGAACGGAGAATTTTGGAGTTTTGTTATTTATCTTAATGTATTTCTTTACATCCACAGTAGTTATAGTCAATTTTATATGTGCAACTACATTTAATTTGATACTACAGAATTAAAAAAAATGATACAATTCGTAAGAGATCTTTAAATAGCTAGTATTCAGTGATAGCACATATATAGCAATGTTTATTTTAACTTGTCCATTATCACCTAAGGCAATAGTTGTATATTTGCTCTAGGTTTGAAAAATCCTATCTGACTTTGACGTTGACCCCGACCCTTTAAGAATCTCATCCACATGGCTCATAAATATCACATGTATGAAATTATATTAAACTCACAATTCTTTGGAGTTGTTTCCACCTCTAACGCTTTCATTATTGGTGACGGGAGTTTCCTTTGTCCCGAAATGTCTAGTCTTGTTACTAAAAAAAATATTGTTATGTATGTCAACCACTTGCAGTAGGTTGACGATTTTCTCTAAATATTATAATTCAGCTTATACTTGTACATTAGTATGATTGCTGATATATATAAAAGACAAGAATTATGTTATGAATCATTATGTGAGGTACTTGCCACGAAGATTGAAATGTATTTAAAACACAATATTTCTTTGTTTAAATCAATCACCTTGTAATCGAATGAGCGGGTTTCATTCCAATGTACGATTAGTTAGGGAAGTATATATTCATGAATACTATTAATTCAACTTTTAAGGGCATCCCACAGTTCTTTGGAGGTTTCTAGTTGAATGTATTTCTTATGAAAGGTAAGGTTGACATGCGGTCTCAAAACATGATGGTAATTGCTTGTACCATTTTACGAGGTTGGTTTTAGGGTCAATATGGAATTGATGGGTTTTAGATATATTCTTCTATCTTTTCAACACAGAGTCTTTATATTGGATTTTTATATTTGTACTCAAGTTCTTTTGAGTTTAAGACATCGAATCCAAGATATCAAATTCGGGATGAGTTGGTTCGGTCAACTACATAAACAAGAATTAAGCTATTGTAATTTATGAAGACGAAATTTATGGTGCTCATGAAATCCCGTTATCAAGGCATTATATGATTTCAGAATCTGGTATTTTCAAACATTTCTTTTGTTGAAAAAATGTTATATTAGTATTTCATTATTTGATAAGTAAATAGCAAAAACACTTTTGGACTTCCAGGTAAGAAGGGGAATCACGTGGATTGCTTGAGTCCCTACAAACCTTAGGCTATTTACACCCGTTTGACAAAATCCATTAGATATCTTGCAATCACTTTGATTATGAAATACATTAATAACATTAATATTTTTGTCGATTTTGGCATAAGGCCAAAATGTGAGCTTGAATTAATACCATGGTGGCATTTTTGTAGGTTTTTGGCAACGGACCAAAAGATGTGTGTTTGGCATATAAAGCCAATTTTAATACTTTAACACCTTAATTGTATTTTAAAACATTTTGTCATTAGACAAATAATTATTAGGTTTGACAAAAAGTGTACAAACTTTTAACATAGTAATAATAGTTTTAGGCTATTGGTAAATACCAAGATATATGGGATTGAAAGTGTAACTTCCAAAATTATTGTAAGACTCAAAATTATAAGTAGGAACTTATAATTTTAGATAAGCATCTAATCTAATAAGATCATTATAGTTCTTAACGAAACTAAATAGTCTCGTTAAAAAGGCAATAAATAATATTAAAAAGGCAAATAAATAATTTAACCGCTCCATGTATATCATAAGCCAAAAAAAACATTTGAAATAATCACAATATATATACTTATAACAAATTTATATTTTTGAAGGCACACATCAATTAGAAATAATAATAAACCCATATAAAATTATAAACATGTATAAATAACATATTTAACATAATTAGAGTTGCATTAATATAATGATCAGTTTATGGTAATCATATATACGAGTCAATACATTGGATGATGAATATTTAGATAAAAGTAACATGCTTAAATAAATTAAGTCTCCTAAAATCAAAGAATCAATGAGTAAAAATAAAAAAAAAGGTTAAATATAGCATCCATATCAAATAACAATAACAACAATATATGTATGGTTTTCACTGCTTTCAATCCAAAGCAAAAAAAAAAATTTTCTTTTTCACAGATTATGAAGTTTTGGTTTTTATGCGAATGCTCAAACTCTTTCAGGTAATTATTTTCATTGATATAAATTATCCTAAGAAGGTTGATTTTGATATGAATAGAACACTTTTTTCTTTCAAAACAATTGATCTCGATCATTAAAAAAAAATAACAGGAGTATACTAAAAATCAAATAATAAAGCACATTATTTTTTTCTAACATGATTTCATAATATTCACTTGAAAATTTGATAGAAGACTTACTTGATATTTTGACAGACATGGTAACGAGTAAAGAATGACGGAGCATCGACACAACTTTTTGACAAGTAGTTCAACAACGGCGAACAACAAGCAAAACAAGCGTTTAACAACCATAGACAATGAATATTGAGCTTACGTGCTGATAACGTGTTAAAGGAGAAACGAAATAGAACAACAAGAAAGAATAGAGAGAATGGAGTCTGTTATTTCTCATTAATCATAAGCCCTTTAAATAGGGATGATTACATAATGATAATGATAACATGGAAGAAGATTTACTCCACAAATAACTCTTAATGTTTATATCTATCTCTATCTATATCTCTATCGTCAGATCCTTTAGACGATGACACATTTATCCTACAACACAAAACATTTTGTTTGATTAAAATTAATTTATGAGTAAATTACAAATTTCATCCATGTGGTTTGCCCGAAATTACGATTGAGGTACCTGAATCCTAATTTTCATGGGACGGGTCCCTGACTCCCTGTGGTTTCAGTTTCGCTACGATAGTGGTCCCTGAATCTAACTGTCGTTAAATAGCTCTGCCACCCACCTGCCGCCATTGCCACCACCTGTTACCGCTGCCACCACCACCACCTGTTACCGCTGCCACCACCACCACCACCACCTGCTACCGCTGCCACCACCACCGCCATAATCTGCTACCGCTGCCACCACCCCCAACCAACCACCCACCACTACCACTACCACCACCTTCTTCAACCCAATACCACCAACATCCATAACCGCTCCGGTCTTCTTCTCCCAAAAAAAAACCCCAACTCCTGTCATCTTCTCCGTCAAAAACTCCGATGAACTCAAAAAATTCAACCTGGTTTTAAAGCCAAAGATGGTGGCTACAAACCTAGATCCGGAAATGGTGGCGACCGATGGTGGGGATTGATGGTGGCGACCCAGATCTGGAAATGGTGAACGGGAGGAATACGCAGGCGGAATAGAGAATATGGTCGAATTCCATTGCCGGATTCCGTCAAGTTTTGCGGTCTGAGGTTGCCAGATTCCGATGGTGGTTTTCGTTGTTGTTGAAGCTTCTGTTGCCGGATTCCGTCATGGGTTAAAGGCGTTTTAAGTTTAGGTAAGGAAAAGCCGGTGAGGGTTTGCGTTGGGGAAGGAAAAGTCGGCAAGGCAAAGAGGGAGGGGGAAAGAAAGTGTTTGTTTTTTTTCTTTTTTTCTATTTTAACAAATATAGGATTGTTTTAATATTTAATAGAAAACAAAAAATATATAAAAAGACGAAAATACCCTTTAGTTAACGAAAGTTTTTAACGGCCGTTAGGTTTAGGGACCACCATCGTATCGAAAATGAAACTACAGGGACCCGCCCCATGAAAATTAGGGTTTAGGGACCTCCATCGTAATTTCGAGCAAACCACAAGGACGAAATTTGTAATTTACTCTTAAATTATTTATATAAGAGTTAGTTATACGGGCGGGTGGTCCTTATTGTTTGTTTTAATTTGGGATATGGTCCTTCAAACAACGTAGAAAGATCCTTAACTTTTTAATTTTATAACATTCATAGTCCTTCATCTTAAAATCGTTAGTTTTACTTTCGTTAAGTGATCTCATGTGCATTGCACATGAGAGCAAAACTGTTTTTTTCATCCTACCTCCCACCTTCCTCGACAAAGTAAACCAAAGTGAACCCTAATCCCTAATAAACTGCATAAATATTAAAATCTTAAATGGAAAACGATCATTCTCGGTGATGCTGATGAGTTTGACTAACCAATATTTGTCAAATATTTCTTAGGGTTTCATCTTGTAAACTGCCGATGTACATGACAAGCGGCACTACAACCGAGTCGGTCTGTGCGATGGCAACTTACCCTCTGGTTTACTATCCAAAGTGAGTACGGTGAATATGTTTATACGGTTACAACTCATAACCTTGTTAGGTCAAGTTTAAAAGTTATTGTGGAAGTCTAAGATAGATAGGACGGGTAGGCAACATGTCTTGTTTTTTATATTTGTGGTCGCTTGGGTTTTGTCTTCCATGGTTATAGGTTGTCGTAGATTGCTTTCTGGCTTGGTATAATGGTCGTACTCACCTGGTTGTAAGTAGGTTGGTTTACCTTGAACTAAAATTTCCCAAAGATTATCTTCTACAAAGTTCTCAAGTGTTTGTGTTGAAACTAACAAATTAAGTGGAAGAGATTTGAATCCCTAATCCATTTTTTATGTGTTTTGGTGTTCAATTTCTGAGATTTTTAAAGGTTTTAGTGCCATGAAAGATCACTAAAAACGTGCTTCGCTACTCTCATCTCTCGGTGGGCCCTTGCTTTCATCTTCTTCTCCGACTTCACATTCTCCACTATTCGACTTATTTTTTCCGATAACCAGCTTTTTTCGTGGTTCTCACCGATTCTATTTTCAATTTTCTTCAAGTTTGAGCGTCAACTACTTGCTAATTTAACTTTGAAAACAGAGTTATCATCCGAGCTTGGTATCTTCATGGAGAACATCGCCGTCAAAATCTATTTACAATGATTCATTGGCGACGACGGGTGTATCGGTCGGAGAAACGGTGTTGTTTCCAGACCAGGCATTGGTTTTACTAAATTGCTTGTAGGATATGGAATTTTATGGGAGAGAGATTGTGGGATTTGAATGGGTTATCTTTAGGGGTGTAAATGAGCCGAGTCGGGCACGACTAAGCTCGAGCTCAACTCGTTTATGTTTATAAAGCTCGAGCTCAAGCTCGTCAAGAATTTAGCAAGCTCGGGCTCGGCTCGTTTACCTATAAATCAATACTTTATATTTTTTATTTTAACTTTTTAATATTAATATTTTAATAATTTCTTAGTTATTATTTAATTATTTATTCTTTAATATTTATATTATATCATATATTAGTTGAGGCTCCCGAGATTAATCAGAAAGGCTTGAGCTCTAAACGAGCTTAAAATGAAGTTCGACCTTGTTTAACTCGAGCTCAAATCGAGCTTCTAACGAGTCGATCCCGAGTAGCTCACAAATAGCTCGGCTTACTTACAACCCTAGTTATCATGAGTGATGAAATTGAAAAGTTAAGGATTTTCAATGTAGATACTTTGTTTGAGGGACCATATCCAAAATTAGAGCAAACCACATGGACCAACGGTGTAATTCACTTGGTATATAATTTCTTTTTTGAAGAAATGTGGAATCTAACCAAATTTAATTAATATAAGTAATCAAATACATTATTACACCCGACAACACTATTGGTACTTATAAGCACGGATGGAGCTAGGATTTTAGATCAATCATGGCCGTTTTTAATGTAACATTTTCAATACAATTGTCATTTCGATAACCTTTTTAAGTATATCATTTGTTACAAAAATTATAAACCAAATAAGACCAAAACAATAAAAATTTGGATAAGTTAATAAACAAAATATTGCTAATGGTTAAATATTTTTACATAAATGTCGTAAGATCGATATCTTCCATAATAAAAGAGGCAATAACATAACACCATTATCAATTATAAACCAAAATGTTCCGATACTTCACTAAAGGTTAATTAATGTTATAGCCGGCTCCACTTGGTCTGTTTAGATGGAGTTTCTTTCCTTTCTCTTATTACAACTTCAAATTAGAAAAAAAAAATCACGTTAATTATGTAACAAACTAAACAAATTTAAATTATAAAAATATATAGAATCACAAGGTTTACTTATCACAATTGGTGGAACTTGACTAACCCCTTCCTATTGATGTTTCGCCTCGTAAACCTCTCTCAAACTATTGCCTCTAGACTCACCAACTGAATTTTTTTTGTTTAGATAGTGCATCCTTTTCTGGTTTCACAACCTCTTGAATTTTGTCCAACCTCTCGACAATTTTTGCAAGTCATTTGCATCCGTTTTCTTCTTCCTTCATCATGTCCAAAGTTGTTTCTCCTACTTCTACTACTACTACCTTTACATGCATCATTTCATCTAGATATTGAAGGTCTATCGGGCATTCTTCCAAATTTTGGTGGCAAAGGCTTGACAAATTTTGTGGTCGGCTAAAGCTTGACGTCATTCAATGGATTAGCCCTATGGATATGCGTTTATGAAACATAATTTTGAAAAAGAGTATGTAGATCCCATTTAATGAAATAAATAGTTGCAATTGCGTAAGCACATGGAATTCCAGAGACTTGCCTATATCTTACAAATGCATGTCATTTTTCTAAATCAACAACATAACCATGCATCAAGCCCATTTTTTGCTTCAAAGAGAGTTCCATCATTATGGACAACATGCCAAAACCTAAACAAGTAATAATGTAATAAACATAAGGTAAAAAAACTTATAACATTTTTTTAAACAAATTAATTAAAAAACATTACTTCATTTGATCTTTGTTTCTCTCTACTCTCTTATTAAGCCGGACAAATATCACTATTTCATTGCCAACTTTTCAAATATTTTCGTAATGGTAGTCAATCTTATTTCTTTGAGCATTGCTAATATAGGTTTCCTTCTTGTTGAGGCAATTACTGACTTGAAATACTCACTAACTCCATTCTCAATTGCATCACATGATGTATCAATCTTGAAAAAGGTTCTTGACCATGTATTTGGATTTCTTCTATCTGATGATCATAGGCTTCATGATTCAAGCCTTTCACTTCTTGCATTACACTTTACATGTCTAAACTCCTCAGGTGTACTCGCTTTTAATGCAACCCAAAATAATGACTTAAATTGGATTCCAGTAAACATTTTCCTAAAATTTGTATACATATGCCTAGCATATTGTCGATGTTCAGCCAATTGAAAGACTTCTTTTACTACTTCAATACGTCCCTACATTTTCAAGTAGATAAGTAATTATTATAACCGATACAAGTAGATATCAACACTAGTAGAAAAGTAAGTAGAAAACAAAATTAGTAGAAGAATTCATATAATTTGGTTACCTTGTGTTGATTCGACATTAGCATCACCTCCAAATCTCCAATCCATCCGTCAATCCAATGTCTTGCATCAAATATTCCAAAAACCTCCCCTGTTGTTGTTAAAAGTTATTTTTGGATATTGTAATATTTATGTTTTAATATTGTTTGGGTTTTGACAAGTAACCACATTTCATGATTTTGACTTATTGGATCCCCTACGTACATCAAGGTTTTGAATAAAGAAATTATTCTCATATTTTGGTATTTGGAATTTTATCCCTATGATATTTTATGTGAGTATTGAGTTTGGTTCCATGATTTTGGGAGTGTTCCTATTTGAGCATTTTATCATGAAAATGGGGTTTTGGAAAACATTTCACTCTTTTTTCTATTTATTTTGCATATTGAGAATTGTGATTTAAATAATGTTCTTTCCGCTTTTCCGTCTTATATAATTGACAAAACTCTTGAACTCACTAGGCGTTTAGCTTAATCCTTTTTATTTGTCGCATGTACAATAGGTCATTGTTGGGTAAATGGTACTAGCGACGTTGTGAAGAGTTGAATGCTAGTTAGATGTACGAGAATGATGTAATTATTGGGTGACGTCTTTCACACATTTGGAGAATGAGTTGTTTATGGGTTTAGTAACACCCGATCTTACTTAGTTTTTACGTAAGACTTGGTTTTATAATTTTGTTGGGATTGAATCTAAAATTTCATATTGAGGTAATTCAAGAATTGATTTGTAAAAAGGGAATTTATCCTTTATTCGATGTGTCATTGAAGATTTTAAAATAGTTGTTCTATCCAAATCTGAGGTTGTTATAACAGTTCGTTCATCGGTTACTCGTAGGATAAGCTACAATCAACCTGCAGAATCGCTCATGAGACAATGGATTTCCCCATCTTTTCAGTTTAAAAGTTAGTTCACCGGTCACTTGCACTTAAATTTTCGACAAAGTTGGTGATGTGTTAGACTCTTAAGGGGTCATGTTTGATTCTCTAAGGACATGCCCATACTAAAGGTAGTATGTTGTTAGGTGGTGAATATTAAAGGAAATTCAAGTGTCTCCTTTTCTTGCCCAACCATGAACAATATTGAAGTTTCTTGATTGCTATGTTTCTCCTACTACTTCTCCAACAATAACTTGTACCAAATGCAATTAAAACCGTGAATTTAGTCGATCTTTTTTTATGGGCCCAATTTAATGTTCTTCCATTTTTGTTACACTAACTTATATCTTATGCATTGAAAGTTGTACATTATTATAAATTTGGTTGGTCCACTTATGGATTTGAGTGTCAATTTGGTCACATTTAGAGACCACTTGATTTTCCAAGCCTTAGAAGCAAACACACTATTTGATATCTTCTAAAATAAGTTTTACTTTAAAGTCCAGATTTGGTGCCAAGTTTCTATTTTAGTGTCTAGTTATTTTATGTTAAAATTGTTCTAAGTGAGTGTCAATAAATAGTGATATGAAGGGTTAGCATTAAAAACTGTACTTTTTTAGAGTGTATGTTCCACAAAGTTTTAATTTATAGATCAACGTCTTGATATTTTGGTTGTCTTGTGATTAAATATATATAGATCCCATTATATAACTTTTGCACAACGATAACGTTATTATATAAAGAGAAAAATTATTTGATTTGTGATTTATATAGCAGAAGTTGGAAAAAAATTAATTGAAATAATATATTCATCATGAATGGTGCATCATTCATCATAAAACATTCTTAATAATCATTTATCATGAATGTTTTTTTTTTTTTTTTTTTTTTTTTGAGAAGGTTCATCTTGGCTTTACCCAGACTACATCCTTAGCAATTTTTACCGAGAGCTAAGACATGCTCTTTTGGGATTAATACTCAATGGTCACCAATTGCGCATGCATGGATTTGAACCCGGGTGGGAGCGAGCTATCACCATTTAGGAACTTACCACTACGCCATACCTTTGTGGTTATTTATCATGAATGTTATAACGCCTATAAAAATGAAGTTCATCTACTCATGATGAATGAGAACAAATGGGAACACATGTCCCATTCTTTGTTGTCCCCAAATTCATAAATGAGTAACGAGTTTGCAACTGAAATTTCCATGAGACTATCTATATCAATGTAATAACAACATAACAACTCATTTTTCTAATGTGTCACATCACATTTACAATAAATCTTTACATCAATACAATGTTACTCATCTTTCAATTTAGTTTTTATATGAATAAAAAATTAGTTTTTTGTTTAATAAATAAAAATAAATAAAGAAAACTATGAAAAAAGAGACTCACTTTATGATTTGCAAGAGTTTTGCAAGATTTGCAACTCTTTACAAGAAATCTTTCCTAGATAGTAATATTATTTCACTTGCAAGAAATGTTTACAAATTTGATGTGAATACCCTGATAACTATATAAATATTATCCGGTTACTTAAAAAATTAATTTGGTTAGATAACTTCAAAAAATCATTACTTAAAAATTTAATTTGGTTTCCTCACTTTAAAAACCATTGCCTAAAAGTTTCAAAATCTTAATAATCATTATAAAACCGTTTAACTTTACAAAATCATATTATAAGTTTACTTTTAGAAAATAGAATCAATTAGAGTACAATCAGAATTTTAAAATATTAAGCTGAATGAGAAATTAATTTAAAAATATTTTTTTTAAAGATTTATCACCATAAAATATTTTTTGATAATTCATGCAAACAACTAGAGTGCACACTTGACAGCGAATCTCATCAGATAAATGACATTAAAATGTGAAAAAATTAATAATTAGTTAGTTAACTATTTTTTTTACCAGCAGAAAACGCTTTTATTATCACAATAAAGTCCAAAGGATACATAAAACTACAAGATACAAAAAGAAAGCCTTCAACCAGCTAAGGGAACCAACAAAAACGGTTACTTTAGAAGATGTAAATTACGCGAGTACGAACCTAAAAAACGATTGAGTTCCAAATCGCTGTGCGAAAAATCAGTAGCCAAAAACAAAGAAGTCAAACACGGAAACAAATAGTTGACACTAGACTGCATTCAGTCAAACTAAATTGCATAACAGTCGAGCCAAATTAATAACTTAATTAGTTAACTAAATTTAAAAAATAAATTAATTAGTTAATTAATTTAAAATATCAAAGAAATTGCCAAGAAATTTCTTTTCAAAAGTAGTGGCATGTGACACAAAAACAAAAGAACATGCACGTCCATGTGCTCATGGTCAACTTGGATCATACCATGCAATCTTGTAAATCCTTGTCTTTTCTCTTATAAAAATGTTATATATTATTTAAAAATTTTAAAAGATAATCATCTATTCTATTCTCTGTTGGTAAATAGATCATTCAATTATGAATGTCTCATTTAATTTTACTCTTTATATTTATGAATATGAGACAGTTAAAATGACTAAAAGTACATATAACTGGTATTTGTGTAAGCCAAATTGTACACAAATAAAAATTAAAACATAGTACAATTCGTTCTAGTATAATCTATCATGCTCAAGATATAAATTTTATGGTCAAGATATAAAAGTTAAGACTTAGAATTAAAAAACTATCATCCATTTTTTGTAAAGACAACAAAATTTTATTGGAAACCAATCACACTTCACCGAACGATTTACAAAAAATGATCCAAATCAATCACAACCAATTATCAACGCATCATAACATACCAACACGGAATTGAGAAATAGTCCAAAAAACTATTAGACATGACATGAGTGGTTGTAAGGGAGGTGGTGTGCAACATTACTTGTTGGTGTATAAGTGGGCAGAGTGTTGGGTGTAGCGGGGTTTGTTGTCTATTTGTCCATCTTCGACAACCCCTATAAGCTTACTTATTAAAATATCTCCACATTAGCAACGTATTATGTTATATAAACTAACTTTCTGAAACGCTACTTGAAGTAATGTCATAATAGTTTTTACAAGTTTTCGTAATTTTTTTTTCTAGTTTATCAACTAATTTTGCAGATAACTTGTTAGATAACAACTAGCTTATTATCCTACATGAGTAAGGTTTTAACCTAACAATCAACTTACCAACTAATAGCTATATTATCCATCAGTTTGCTAACTATAGTTAGAATATCTCAAACATCATTATATCAAGTCGTGGTGCGGAGGAGATGTTATAGAAATCTCATATTCCATGGGTTTAAATTCACTTGCAACACAAACTGTTATGGCTTTCGTAATCACCTAACGGATTAGTTAGTACACACAAGTGGCTTAGATACCTACACTTACGTGACTTTTGTTTTTTACAAATGCGTCATAGGCTGAAATCTCACTTCATTTATGTTTGATAACAAGTGGAGCTGAAGTTTAAAATCTAAAGTAATAAGATTGTTATTTTTGTAAACTGATAATGTTTGAATTTGTATAAAATGTCTATTTTACCCATTAGAATTTTATAGCATTTGCATTTATACATAAATGTATTCAATTTCACATATTTATTCATTATCATTATGAAATCTACATCTAAATTATAAAATTAAACATTAATTTAAACGAATAAGGTTAATCGATCGAAATATTCTAATATATTTAAATTATACAAATTATAATTCGAAAGTTACGAAATCATAGTAATTTAAGTTTTATTATAATCCAAGTAGATCGATCAAAGAACGATCTATTGAAAACAAGTAAGAGTAAATAAGAGGTTGATTTACCTTTTAACAAATAAAAGAACGATAAGACACATGCGACTAGCTGAGTCTGAAAATTTGAAAGAAATAAACACTAAACGACCTAATGTATTTTACCTAACAAATTAGTCCGTACACATGTCTTTCATTTCTTAATGTTAAATGAAACATCTTTTGTATTTTCAAGTTGTAGAAAAATATTTTCTTAATATAAAACAATTTTTTTATTGACTATACTAGGTTCATTTCTATTCCAAGCAACATTAATACAATGTTCATTTCTATTCTCGTTCTCCTGCATTTTCATTTTCATTCTTATTCCCTAAAATCATTTAATCTATTCATGTATTACTAAAAATGTAGAATAAAATATTAAGATGGTCAGAACTCAAAGTATAAGGCCATGCGTAGCGATAGCCGATACACATGTGGCGGACTCAGCAGGCTGCGGCTAGGGCGGCATCTCCGTCTCGAGCTAGTCACTCATCCTGTTCTCTTACAATATTATTGTATTAAGTATTTGGTTTGGATGGTTCAGGTATTAACAGAGAGGACTCCAGATAGCTTATAAAGTTAACGTGACGTAGAAAGGGCTAAGAGGATTTGGATACTGCTAGCCTTAAATAAAAATTTGATTTTTGTGATTAAAATGGGAGAGAGAGAGAAAATATAAGAAAAAAACAAAAAGGAGGTAACAGAAGAAGGTATATATAAAATGCAATGCAGATGATGCATACAGAGATTGTATCTATAGGTGGTGTGTGGTGTGGGCAGAGCGAGCAACATACAAAGATGCGAAACGAGATAGCTTCAAGAGAGAGAACGAAAATGGCGGAATGATTCTTCATATGTATCCATATCCATTAATTAATCTACATTTTATATATATACTATATATAAAACTTTCTCGATCCATCGCTATAATAATTTTGCATTTTTCTCACGACGAATTAATTCCTTGGCCCGATTCTGCATCAACTCAATTCGATTTCCTCTGAATTTTGCTTTCATTTCGCTCACAGGTAACTTGAATTCTGTTTTTTAATAAAGTATTTCGATTAGCAAGCTTTAATTTTGTGAAAAAATCGATCTACGATGAAATGTTGGTTGTATATGGATTGGTGTTAGGTTATTGGATCTCGAAAATAGGTGTTTTCGAATTACGTACGCTTAAATTCTGTCATGTTTATTGTTTTGCATTTGGAAATTGGAATTTGGAACTATTAGCGGTTTTATGTCTTCCTTTGAAACAAAATTGTTGATTAATTGTGTTGAAGTTGTGATCTGGAACATTTGTGTTTACTTTTCATTGATTTTGAATGAAATGTGATTGCAGAAATCTGTTGTCCAGTGGGAAAATCCTTTGTATTTGTGTGTGTTTATGAGGTATTGAGATAGTTAGTGGTTGGAGAATGAGTTTTTTGGGACATTGATGGATTCAGCTAGGAGTTGGCTACACAAGTTCCAACCGAGAGACCGGGTAAGGTCAAATACCAGGAGGAAGGATTCGATGGGTGATGGCGGTGAAGATGACGAAATTTCTGGTGAAGAGGCATCAGCTATAACAAAGCAGAAGGTTGCTGCGGCTAAGAAGTATATCGAGAACCATTACAAGGAGCAAATGAGGAATTTGCAGGAGAGGAGAGAACGGTACGTCACACAGTCTTCATGAAATTACATAATTCTAAAGTCACTTAGCTAAACATGGCTGATTTTTATAGGGTTGCCATTTTGTAATGCTTTTGCTGTCTTAGGATGTGTATGTCTTGATACAGCCTACAAGAAGCTAAAAGATTAGTGGAAAATTTATATATGTTCCATACTTCATTACTACCTAAAAACATATGGTATTATCTACTCTATCTATCCTGTCTTTAGATGCTTACAAGTTCTTAATAATGCACCAAGAAGCACCTACGTTTACGGCTTTCAGCCAGGCAGCTTGATTAAAGTCTAGGACTTAGGCAAGACTTATAGATGGAGCAGATTACATGACGAAAGAAACACCATAGATATAGAAAATAGGACACCTTTCTTTTGAAAATATATATTGAATCAAGTATTTCTACTTATGGACCAAGAAACACCTCAAATCATGTGGCCAAACTGAACCATGTCTTTAGCCTATGCCCTTTGCATAATAGAGAATAGAAATATGTTGGTTCCTAGAAGAAAGGTAACACTTCAATTTTCGTTCAATAGGAGAATTTTACTTGAGAAGAAGCTAGCTGATGCTGATGTTTCAGAGGAAGATCAAAACAACTTGCTTAAATTTCTAGAGAAGAAGGAAACTGAATATATGCGCCTTCAGAGGCACAAAATGGGGGCTGATGATTTTGAGCTACTCACAATGATTGGGAAGGGTGCTTTTGGTGAGGTAATGGTTGCTAAGCTTTTTTCTTTTCAGTTTTGGTTGATAGACAACATGGCAGCTCTATATTTTTATAATTCTACTTAATGTTAGCTCCACCTTTGTGATTATTTTATCCCTTTTGGTGTTAGGTTTTCTTTTTTTCTGAATATATTCCAGAATAGTAGATAAGGAAACCCTGTATGGAATGACAATGGTTGAAGGTGGATTTCTCTTCTGAGTTGATTGATTTCTTCTCTCCCATAAATTTGTTGTTGAGACTCTAAATGTTATCTGAACTCTTTAGTGTGTTCCACCTGATCAAACTTCTCTTCACTTTTTTATAGTAGCATACAATTACAATTCCCAAAGAGAGGTAGATATCAAGGATTGGATTGCCCATGCTTCTAATTTGTGAATTACAATAATTGTGGGAGGCTTGATCACCTATTTTTTGCGGTTCATTTTAGCTTACCTGGACTACTTTGCTGTAAAGGACGTACTCTTTAATGTTTTGGGAGGATTCTAGACTTAATGTCTTATTTGGATAATGTACTCTTATATCTTCCTATATTTTCTTTCTTCTATATGCTCTATTCCGTAGCTTTGCAAGAAGTTTTATGGTCATCCTGTGGTGCAGGTCAGAGTCTGCAGGGAGAAGACAACAGGCTGTGTATATGCTATGAAAAAACTTAAAAAGGCAGAAATGCTTCGTAGAGGCCAAGTATGTAATTTTCTGGTTCTGGATAATGTTTATGTTTTGTTTACCTTACATGCTGGCTGGGTACTTAGTTTATAGATCACATTTAGGTTGAACATGTGAGAGCTGAAAGGAATCTGCTTGCAGAGGTGGACAGCAATTGTATTGTCAAGCTGTATTGCTCTTTCCAAGACGCTGAATATCTATATCTCGTTATGGAATATCTACCTGGTGGAGACATGATGACCCTGCTTATGAGAAAGGATACCTTGACTGAAGACGAAGCCAGATTTTATGTTGCCGAAACAGTTTTAGCTATTGAATCCATCCACAAACATAACTATGTACATAGGTATGCCTATAATTGGCTTCGGTATGTTTTTCAAACTTCGTTGTTTTTATCACTTTGTTTACTTAAATTCCACTACGTTTTTTTGTACCAGAGACATCAAGCCAGATAATTTGCTACTTGATAGATATGGTCATTTGAGATTATCAGATTTTGGATTATGTAAGCCTTTAGATTGTAGTACACTGGAAGACACAGATTTTTCATCTGTGGACAATGCTACTGGAACTTCAACAAGCAATGAGCGTGCTGCAGCTCCAAGACGTACACAACAAGAACAATTGCAGCATTGGCAGAAAAATAGGAGAACACTTGTAAGGATCTTTACTCTTACATACTCGATTTCTGCAACTATATTAGTGGATTTAACCTTCTTTTAGGGAGTGTTTGGGATTTCTTATTTAAACTCCTTATCTGCTTATCATGTTCCAGTAAAGTAGATAAGTTGTTTTGAGTGTTTGAATAAAAGGGCTTATGGTTTTTTGAAAACGCAAATAAGCACTTTTTAAGAAAAAAGCTCAAGTTGTTTTAAATAAGCAATCCCCAACACCCCGTTAAGGGTAAAATGCAACAAAGTTTGGTTTAGTTCCTATTTTAGTGTAACGAAGAATCTTTTTTCTCAATCAATGTAAGAAAATTCCAAACTTTCATATAAGTTAAGGCTAACTGGACGATAAACTTGACATCCACGTCATCAAATGTTACAAGATGGGCAGGTTACGGATCAGTTTGCTTAAAAATACGAAAAATTGGAACTTTGTTACATTAAATAAGAAATTTTTAAAGCTTTCATGACATTTATTGAGAAAAAAAATCTTTGTTACAAGATGATGTATTTCACCCATCTTGTTACATTACAATACAATTGGTAGACAAGTTTCTGGTGGGGTTCTCTTAAACTCAGTGTTGTGACTTTGCAGGCTTATTCTACTGTCGGAACTCCTGATTATATAGCTCCAGAGGTTCTACTGAAGAAGGGCTATGCACTGGAATGTGATTGGTAAGTGCAGCATTTCTTATGGCTTCATGATGTTTTTACAGATATACTTCAGTTTTGCTCTTCACATTAAACCTTATTCCATTCTTCTTTTAATTTTTTTCTATTAATAAATACTGTGCCTTTGTATGATCATCCTCTTGGCTACAGTTGCTTCGGTTTGCAATTGTTATCCAAGTTCAAAGGTAGTATATGGTTTTCCTGTAAATCGAATAGGATGGTCTTTACATCCTTTTTAATTGATTATGTAATTCGTGTTCTTCTTCAGGTGGTCCCTTGGTGCTATTATGTTTGAAATGCTTGTGGGCTATCCACCTTTCTACTCTGATGATCCGATGTCAACCTGTAGGAAGGTAGCCAATTATTAAACAATCTTCGACTTTCATTGCCTTTTGTAACCAAACTATTAACTGCTGCATCTTTTTAGCAATCTATAAATGTTATTGTATCTTCAAGTACCTCTTTAGCTTTGTGTAATTTTATGTCTCAAATTATATGGCCAAAAGGTTGATGTGAACCGAATAGAATCAAAGGCTGATTGTATTGAAATGGAATGAAGAAAAAGGGTTACAAGCTTTCGAGAGGCTTGTTCTCTCCCAAGAGGGTTTCCCGCTCAAAAGATTACACAAAACAGAATGCATAGACTAATTGCCTGCTCTCTTATTTATACTACTCTAACTGACTCTCACACTACACCACTACCACAACTAACTAAACTCACCCAATGGCCTACCAACTTTGACTCGTTGACCTCAAAAACCGGGGTACAACAAAGGTCTTCTATTTTAATATCCAAATCAAACCAAACAAACATAGTACGTCTCATTGAGAGGTGGGGTGGGGGGGGGGGGGGGTATGCAGACCTGATCTCTTTACCCCAAGGAGTCGAGTGGCTGTTTGCATGAAGACCTCGGCTGGTGCAAAGTGTTTTTATTTTTATTTTTTTAATCACAAAATATGAGCCAGTTGAAATTATTTGTACCTTTCCAGTAACATTTACTTCCGCTTTGGTAACTTGGTAATCTATAGAAACTGAAGTGCAATTCAACTTGGTTTTTCAGAATTTTCATCCTTTGATCACCCAGTTCATTTGTTTACTTCTGATGATTTTAGTTTATGGAACTGTTCTATCATATACAACATAGCTTACTATAAATCTATTCAATCCGAGCCTTAAGATGTCTAGCAAAGAACTAAATACAAATCATTGTATGCAATACATGTTAATTTTTATTTGCAAAGATTTAACAGTGATCTACTAAGTTTTTATGCTGTAAGCAGAAGACATTTATTTTAGACAGATGGAGTATGTTTATGTTGATATTTTCTTCTGTATCTTTGTGTATGACAACTCATTTTGTTATGTGAAAATCACTATTTTGTACCCTTATTTTCCAATAATATATAGATTGTCTACATTCCTACGTCACCCCTTTCATTTAAAGCAACTGGAATAATAACCTTCTTCTTCTACACTATGAGCTATTGACACTTACCATTCGCTGGAGTCACATTCGGCTAGATTTCGACCTTTTCTCATCAATATACGCTGGAACCTCCTTAGGGGCTGTTTGGTTGGTTTTCCATTAAGTCCTGTATAGATAAAGTTGTCTTTGTGGAATGTGGATTAATTTGTTGTATAGATTGAAAAGGTCTTTGTTTGGGATGGTCTTTCATAGATGGAAGGAGCATGTTTTTAATTGGGAGGGGCAGGTTTGGAAATACTTGGCTTTCTGCATAAAGCCTCCCCCTAGAAGCTTACTGAATAAGCCAATTTATGTATCATTAAGCCATTACCAAACAGTCGAGTATAGCTGACTGAATAAGCTGTGAGTCCCATCAAGCCCATTAAGCTGCTAACAAACAGGCCCTTACTCTCCTCAAGGGCTCCTTTAAAGAGTAATATAACGGGATTCCTCATATTTTCACACCGTTATCTGCATCATATGAAGTTAATGTAGACAAGTTACGATTTCCATTACATATTTGGGTGCTAATTTTCTTACACTTGTAGATAGTAAACTGGAAAATGCATTTGAAGTTTCCTGAAGAAGCAAAGCTTTCGCTAGAGGCAAAAGATCTAATTAGCAAACTGCTTTGTAATGTCAACCAGAGGCTGGGTTCAAAAGGTGCAGATGAAATAAAGGTGTTGTATGGTGTGTCCTATTCTAGCTTCTTGGATTTTTCAAGTACCAAAGTTGAAACAAAAAAAAAAAAGTTGAACCACAAGGCTTGTGGCGTAGCGGTAAGGCCTGTGGGGAATGTGGATGGTATCCCATTCGCCCCAGGTTCGAATCCCGTCGTGCGCATCTTGTGGCCAGGCTTAGTCTCAAACGGCCGAATTTTCAGTTTCTGTTCTAAATTGCCAAGGATGTAGTCTGGGCAAAGCCTAGATGAACCTTATCTAAAAAAAAAAGTTGAAACAAAATGACTTACTTTAACGTGTTTGTTATGCTAGGCTCATCCTTGGTTTAGAGGCATCGATTGGGAAAGAATTTATGAAATGGAAGCCGCATTCATTCCTGAAGTTAATGATGAGTTGGATACTCAAAACTTCGAAAAGTTTGAAGAGGTATTTTCTTCTATTGCACTCTGATAATATGATTTCTCTCTTTGTCACACTTTTCACAAGGCGAGGGTCTTTACAGAGACAACCACTCTACTTCTAGGGTAGAGGGCAGGTTTGTGTACCTCTTACCCTCCCCAAACTTCACCTCCGTGTGGGATATACCGGGTTCTGTTGGTTTAGTTTGTACTTTGTACTATGATTATATGCATGAATAATGTACAGATGAGCTTTCTCTTAACATGCTTTATTTTCTTGGTTGATTCAGTCTGAACACCAAACTAACAGTTCATCAAGATCTGGGCCGTGGAGAAGGGTAAACTTTCTTTCTTGACTTCATAATGGACATTCACAATCTTGTCTGCTCCCTTCTTATGATATGATACCGAATATATATATATATATATGCGTGATACAACAAAATCGGTTTTGTAGGATGTTATATTATGTGTAAGTGTCCTAATAAACTGCTTAATAGGACTAAGGGGCTGTTTATCAAACACTTAGCCGGTAAGCGCTTACCGGTAAGATTCAACACTACCATTTACTTGGTAAGATTTTAGTTGACCAAAATGATACCATATGTGACAATTTACCCGGTAAGTGCTAACTGTGGTAAGAGTCATCGCCCTCACTTACCGGGTAAGACTCTTGGTCCTTACCATTATACATCATTACATCCAGTAGGGTAATGTGACTTGGTGAGTGCTTATCTGGGTAAGTGTTTGGTGAATGGCCCCAAAGTTTATAGGATCAAATAATTGTGTGACCTCAAAATAGCCGGGGATTAGTCGGGTTTTGGCCCGGACACCCTTCCAAAAAAAAAAAGAAGGAAAGAAAAATTGTGCAACCTCAATAGATGTGTTACAATAAGTTTGATAGGACACTTTAGGGCGTCCTAACAAGTAATGTAAGACAATTTGGAAATTAAGTGTCTTATTAATGTTTATTATATGGCAATTATTTGAAAAATATCTTATAAAAACAAGTGTCCTTTTAAAATTTGTTTTAATAGGACATTTCTTAAAGGTATCATATGAAAAAGCTAGAACACTTCATTTCAAAAGTGTCCTTAAAAACTTGTTCGGATGTATAAATACGTCCTAATATTCTATAGTAACACCTTTATATAGGACCTTTTTTGATCCTAAAGACACAAAACCTATAAAGCAGTTTATTTATTAGGTCCTTTAGACATGTATGGCGTCCTATAAGAAGCTCATTTTCTTGTAGTGGTATATGTCATTGGGTTGTCATTATGTCTCTCGTTTTCCTCCTCACTAGGCTCATTTTCATTAATCATCTGCAGATGCTTTCATCCAAAGATATCAACTTTGTTGGATACACATACAAGAACTTTGAGATCGTTAATGATTATCAAGTCCCCGGAATGGGTATCCCTCTCTGTGTCTCTGTCTCTGTCTCTGTCTCTCTCTCTCTCTCTCTCATCAACACACACATATGCATGAGTGTGCGAAATTATATGCATACAAAAAGGTATGGTCTGCGTACATCATACTATCCCCAGACCCTGTCTCCTGGTGGGATATACGTCTGGTACTCTGGTTTGGTTTAAACTAAAAGTCAATTCTATGTAAGAATTGAGACTAAAGCATTGTTTGGTAAAAATATGCTAGCTTATAAGTCAGGTACATGTTTGGATGGACCATAAGCTAACTTTTTGAAAAGCTACTCTCACTAGCGTTTTCGTGACTTATAGGACTTATTATTATTTTTATTCCAAATAACCCCTGCTAAGGTTTACACTACCAATTTTTAAACATATCTTTTTTTGTCATTTTACAGTCATAAGCTACCTTATGACTAGTATTTGCCAAACGCATCTTATTCATCAGCTACCTTATCATTTAGTTTGCCAAACATAGCCTAAAGTCGATGTCATTACTCACAGGCCTTTTCTTTAAGTATATAATATTTATATACACCATATACTCACTCACACACACTCCTCACCTTTGGTGAGGTGTGAACAGGTTGTGCTCTACTGGTTACCTGAATTCCTTTGATAATTTTTGACAGGTCTTCTAAGTTCGTAACATTGACTCATTTAGTACCATATTTATCGTTGCAGCTGAACTTAAAAAGAAAAGCAACAAACCGAAGAGACCAACAATCAAGTCACTATTCGGTATGCTTATTTCTGTCTTTTCTTTACCACAAAACCCTTGAAGGCCATGTAGCATGCAAAGGCTTTCCACTCACAGTTGATATAAATTTCATCTATCGTTAAATGAATTATGAAATGTATAAATCAAAATATGCATAAAATAATTTGGGCAAAATTCAATAAAGCAAGTCAAAAGTTGATTGGTGGGACAGGAAGGAAAATGGAGTTTGAATACATGTGATTTGAATTTTATATAAAGTGACTAAGTTTTCCTTCTTCTTGCGGTAGTTGATCTAGTCGAGTTGATAAACTTTGTTTAACAGAGGAAGAACCGGAAACAGACACAGATGGTTCAGAGACACCTGCTAATGGATCACATTCAAACCGGTTGCCACCAAAGGTAGAAGTTTCCGAAAAGCAAAAGCAGAAGGGATGACACTAAGTCTTCGTGTTTATTTGGCTAAAATCGTTGCAAAGCAAATAATCACAACTTATAATTTTCTTCAGTTTTTCTTCACTTCTAAGTTCCTATCATAACCTTTATTAATTTACTTCATATATTTCACTTAAAGGGACAAATTTAATGGTAAAGTAGGTGGCTATAAAAACATACTATAAGCTATCATTACAGATAACAATATAAATGGTATTTTGAGATTTGAGACGTGTTTTTATGGAGACAGTTTTATTTGTTGTTCTGAAATTATAATTTTTAATTGGTGGGGAAAAATTTAGGCAGGTAGCACTTGTATATTTTCATTCAACAAAGAATATTCGAAGTTGAACATAAATTCGTTTAAATCTCTCAATATACATGGGTATTTCGTGTGGCAATTCTTCATGACCTTTTTTACTAAACACTGAAACATAAAGTCCCTCTTAATGGTGACGGTAAGACCTATTTTGTGGGGTTAGCTCAAATAGCAATGCTCATTTAGCAGACAACGAGTGTGCAACCCTATAAAACTTGGGTCTATGGGGATTTTCTTTGGAGATCATTGGTTGGAGTCTTGCAAAATCATTTGGGATTTTTCTGGCTGTTCTTGAGGACCCTGAGATCGGTCAAGATGCAAGCAAACTCACATGAACATCCATGGTTAACAATAAAAAGAACGAGTTAAGTTTGTTGTATGCAAATATGCAATTATTATGATAAATTACACGGTTTGTTCCCTTTCGTGTGTATTATTTAAGAGTTAACATGACTTAGGAGTATAGTTTTTAGTTAAGTCCATTATTTAATAGTTATCAATTATTATGTGTTTAGTTTTTAGTTAAGTCCATTATTGATAAAGCCATCTACTTAGCTTAATATGTTATATGGATTATAAGTTTTTTGTTTAGAAGAATTTCTTCAAAACATGTTTTTTAGTTAAAATTGACATGTTCATAAACTATTTGACTTTTCACATTAATTTTTTCTTAAAAGCATACTGAATAAATTATTTTTATATCATTAAGTCATTATTAAATAGTTGATAGTCATGTATAATAAATTGTGCATCTTATTAAACCCGATAAACTATTTATAAAGAGACTGTTAAATCATCTTCATAGAGGTTTTTATAGGAACTAATTTTTATACTTTTTTAGTTTTTCTTAGACAAAATTTTTCCATCTTATAGAATTAAAAACCTACATACAACTTTATAATAATAGTTCCTGCTGAAATGATTTTGTAAATTTTAATGATTTTTAAACATCTTTAATTTACTAAAGTTAATAAAATATTTTAAAAAAAAGCTAAAAAAACCGTTTACACTAAATCATATGAGTTTCTTATAAATTCTTTACAATTATAAAATCCTAAAAATATATTAAAGAGTTAATTAAGTCATTGGTCCTTCAAGATATGTCGAAATTTCAACTTTAATACTTAAGTTTAAAAGTTGTATAAATGCTTCTTTATATAAAAAAACATTCACACCCACAATTCTTTATTGAAACGAACGTCAATTGCTAACGGAGAATGAAAAACATTCACACCCACAATATAACTTTTAATCTTTTTACAATTTTGACTTTTTTAGTCTTAAAGAACCAATAATGTTACTTTATTATGTATTAATAAATAAAATAAAAAATAATTTACTTTTTTAGTCAATTGCTAGTAACGTTAGGGTTTACATTCTCCGACGTCCTTGCCGTTTGAAGATCAAATTTGTGTGTGTGTGACCTAGATTAGATATGTGTGTGTGAGACCTAGATCAAATACGTGTGTGACCCAGATCAAATATATGTGTGAGAGACCTAGATCAAATATGTGTGTGACCCATATCATATGTGTATGTGTGATTGTGTGTTTGAATAGACGAAATGGTGGTGGTTAGATGGATTCAAACCCATAAATAGACTTTGATTTTGATTGTGATTGTGATTGAGATTTTGGTTTCAGATTTGATTTGGTCCTACAAGAAATGGATTTGATTGTTCAAGATGAAGTTTTAAAAGAAGAAGGTGACAAGTCAAAAAAAAAAAAGAATTTACACTGTTGGTCATTTAAGACTAAAAATTAGACAGCTGGTTCTTTAAGACTAAAAAGATAGATTTGCCCTCACACTTCCGTTAGCAATTGACCATCGTTTACATAAAGGACTATAGATGTAAATGTTTTTCAAATAAAAGATCGTCTATACAACTTTTTTAACTTGAGAACTAAAATTGAAATTCGGACATAACTTAAAGAACCAACCGTGTAATTTGGTAGTGGGTCAAAAAAGTAATAAAATGAGTGAATAAGATAGGCTGGTTTTACACGTGGAAGAAGTTGGGAGACACTTGGAGGCCACCCTACTCCACCTGTAATTTTCTATTTACTCACGTGTTTCACGCGTCTATTAATCAAAACAAAATATTACTATTTTATATGTGATGTGCTAAATGATAATAGTTGTTGTCATTTATTGAGTAATAAATAAAATATTAATATTGATTGTTTTTTGGTGAATAAAATTAAATATTTTATTTTTCATAGCAAGGTTTTAATTAATTAATATTTATCATAGTCAATATATTTATTATAGTTAGTATATTAAGGTGTCTCATTTTTTGTGGTTGTAGGTTCGAGTCATGTTGTGAACAATGATATAGATTTAGGAGTAGTTGTTAAGGAGTATGAGTTTATGGTGATGCTGAATGCACCAAAAAGTTTGCCAAATGCACCATTTCTCTCTCACACACATCACTATCATAAACTACTTTTTACATTCCTAATGCCAGAATTGACCTGATTTTGACATAAAACAAGGTGTATATAGCAATCCCCATGAGTATGTGTATTTTGCCGTTAAAAAAATTGGCATGTCTTGTTAAATTAAGTGAAAATTAAATGTTTACCTTAACTTTGCTAAAGTTTTTATAATTGAGTAATTCTGAATATTAGAGTTTTCATTTACTAAAATCAAATATTATTATGTGAAAAGTCAAGTGTGATGATTTTAAAAGATAATTATAAAGATATAAAATTAACATCCGTCTACTTTTAAGATGTAATTCAGTTGATAAATGAATAGAAACACTTTATTCAAATAAAATCGATTTTTATAATAAATGATAATCTCTATATTAAAATTTTATACATTAGATTTCGTATAAAAATAAGGTTGGTTTGATTTCGGATAAATTAATTTGAAGTTGGATTTCAATCCAAACTTCCGCGTTAAGTATCCCACCTGGGACCCTAGTTGAAGTGACATCAAATCCAAAGGCCACATATAGTCATTTGGTTTATAGAAATGTTCCTAGCTAATTATGATAGAAACTTATAAATATTGGGGCTTTGAAAAATGTAACATGATGATTGGTATTTTGTTGGATTTTATTAAATTTATTTAACATATATTACAAACACCTTGTTTTATAATAATTATTTAACATACAAGTGATTAAAAAGTTCTACAAGTTCAAATAAACATTTTCTTTAAATTCATAATTTCTTCATTATTTTATTAATTATTATTTTTAATTAATAAACATTTTCTCCTTTTTTCACGCGAAAGAGAGAAAGAGAAAGACGAAAACGTGTTTAATCAGTCAATAAAGACAAGCCACAGTAACCCCAAATCATTTCTCAATTAATAATACCAATAATAATAATAATAATAATAATAATTTAATAATTTAATTAATTAATAAATAAACAACAAATAATATACATGTTTTCCTCTTTCTTCATCCTCCTCCTCACGATCCTTCCTTCCTTCCCATCTCCAAATCTTGTTTTTATATTCAATCATCAATCATCTCATTTAGCCTTCAATCGATAACCATCAACCCACCTACAATTAATCCAATTTTTCAATCAAGACTCTTTCTCAATTTTCTATTCTTTTCTTTTCCACATAAATAAAAAACCCCCTTTTTTTTCTTCTTTTTAATCAAATCTCAATTGGGTGGGTGTTTTCTTGATTTTGCATACACTCATTCTCCAATACTCAATTGCATCTTTTTATGCAATTTCTATTGTTAATCTTGAAATTATCAACTAGGGTTTAGTTTGATTTTGAGGTTTTCAAACCATCTCTACATGTGGATCTGATTTGGGGGTTTCTGAGTTTCTTGAAATAAAAAGAATCATCATGGATCATGTTGTTGGTGGGAAGTTTAAGCTTGGAAGGAAAATTGGAAGTGGGTCTTTTGGTGAACTTTATTTAGGTATTTTCTTGGATTATTAATTGAAGGTTTTCATTTTTTAATTTGATTTACAAATAGTTATTTAATAAATCTTGTTGTTTTGATGATGATGATGTGTAGGTGTTAATATTCAAAGTGGGGAAGAAGTTGCTATTAAGCTGGTATTGTTTTTACTTTCTTGATTATTATCTTTTAAGTTTATGGATGGAATGATTGATACATTTTGATCTTGAAATTAAGATGATATGGTTAATGTTTTTGATTTTGGGGTTAAGTTTTACAAACACCAACTACTTGAAATTGAATCTTTTTGGTAGCGGATTAACGAAAACCAACCTGAAGCAATTAGTGGTTTGTCTAAATCTATGAAAATGCCTTTGTTTTCTTTTTGTATTTGGTTGCATTGTTGTAAGAATTATGGTTTTTGCAATAAAAGGTGAAATCTTGATGGTATAGTTAATGTTTATGATTTGGGGGTTAAGTTTTCGAACACCAACTACTTGAATTTGAATCTTTTTTGTAGTGGATAAACAGGCTTTCGTGTTGAAAACCCAAAGAAATTAGTGGGTTTGTCTAATTCTATAAAAGTGCCTTTGTTTTGTTTATATATTTGGTTGGATTGTTTCAAGAACTATGCTTTTTGCTGGAAGATGAAATCTTGATGGTTGTTAATTACTATGTTTTTCCGTTATGATTTTTGTGAAATAGGCATATGTTTGATGATGCTATCGTGTTGTTGGATATCAAGCTCAAGCAAATTTTATACCTATATATTAGTTTTATAAATATATGAAAGTTCTGCTCTTTAAGTCAACTCAACCATTTCTATTTGTAGTGTCGTAACCGTTAGTACTAATTTATGGTCTTCAAATAAATCTTATATTTAGTTGTATCTTATGATTATAGTTTCTTTGGAAGAAAGGTTTTTCTCGAAATATTTTTATATAGAATTAAATGTCATGGAAAAAAAGGACTCTTTGAGGCTAGAGGTCAAGTCTGCATACACCTGCCACACCACCTCTAGGTGGAATATACTAGGCTAGTTCGATTTGGTTATATGCGATATTTGTTTTATTTATATTAAAATTGTTGTTCTATGATTCTATATGATAACACTATTTATCGTTCTAAATATTAACGCAAGGGGTATTAGGTTAAATCATCCATAAACTTAAGATGCCGTATAGTTATGTTTTTGATTTTGGGGTTGAGTTTTTCAAAGAACAACTACTTGAAATTGAATCTCTTTGTAGTGGATAAATGAAAACTAACTTGAAGAAATTAGTGGGTTTGTCTGATTCTATGAAAATGCCTTTGTTTTCTTTATATATTTGGTTGCATTGTTGTAAGAATTATGGTTTTTGCAATGGAAGGTGGAATCTTGATAGCATAGTTAATGTTTTTGATTTTGGGGTTAAGTTTTCGAACACCAACTGCTTGAAATTGAATCTTTTTTGTAGTGGATAAACGAGTTTTCATGTTGAAAACCCGGAGAAATTAGTGGGTTTGTCTAATTCTATAAAAGTATCTTTATTTTGTTTATACATTTGGTTGGATTTTTTCAAGAACGATGGATTTTGCAATGGAAGGTGAAATCTTGATGGTTTCAAAAGTTAATCACTATGTTTTTCCGTTATGATTTTTGTGAAATATGCATATGTTTAATGATGCTATCGTGTTATTGGATATTGAACTCAAATTTTGTAATTATATATTAATTCTGTAATTATATAAAAGTTCTGCTCTTTTAGTTAACTCAACCATTTCTATTTGTAGTGTCGTAACCGTTAGTACTAATTTATAGTCTTCAAATAAATCTTATTAAGTTGTATCTTGGTATCTTATGACCATGGTTTCTTTGGAAGAGAGGTTTTTCTCAAAAAAAAAGAAAAAAAGACTAGGTAGAGGTCAGGTCCGCATACACCTCCCACCCCACCTTGACCTGGAATATACTAGGCTAGTTCGATTTGTTTTTATGTGATATTGTTTTATTTATATTAAACTCATTGTTCTATGATTCTATATGATAACACTATTTATTGTTCTAATATTAACGCAAGGGGTATCGGGTTTAATCATCCATAAGGTTTTGAATTATAACTTATAATGCACATATTTAAAAAAAAAAACGCATAAGCAACACACACACACACACACACACATATAAAGATAGGGTTAGGTTTGCATGAGAACTGTATATATTTTGAGAACGGGAACAACCCTATTTCATGTACTGTTCGTGATTAATGTTGCGATAGATGTCCATGATTATTTATGGTTATTCATCATGACTACTACATGAAATAGATGCGTCACCGATTCTCAAAATCTCTATGGCTCTCTCTCTCTCTCTCTCTCTGGGAAAATTGAGGAACACCCTAGTAGCCCTTAATCTGGACTGTATGCACTTGTGCATAGAAGTAATCTGTAATATGTACACGTGCATAAAAACCAAAAAACAACTTATTTGACTTCCATGCACAAGTGCATATGATCCAGATGAAGGGCTACAAGGTGTTCCACCTGTCTTAATATTAAATCTAAATTATTTTCGATGTTCTCAATACTCTCCAGGAATCTGTGAAAACCAAGCATCCTCAACTTCATTATGAATCAAAAGTATATGTGCTTCTCCAAGGAGGAAGTGAGTCCCACTCCCTTTTTCTCGTTCAGCATGTTAATTAGCTTAATGACAATTTTACCCTTAATAATCAAGGGGGTAGAATTTCTATCTCACAATTAAGGGTATAATCCGAAAATAATGTGTTATTTTATAGAAAGCCGATATTCAAAAACAGTTGGTAATTCAATATTATAAAGGTCATACATTCATCTGATAATTTGTTTGCGTTATTAATGAAGCTGGAATACCAAACCTCAAGTGGTTTGGAGTCGAGACTGAGTATAACGTCATGGTCATTGACCTTCTTGGACCAAGTCTCGAAGACCTTTTCAACTATTGTAGTCGAAAGTTTTCCTTGAAAACAGTTCTAATGCTTGCCGATCAACTAGTAAGTGCTTATGGTCTCTGTCTCTCAACGTTGTTAAAGAATGTTTTTTGAATTCAAAACTGTTACTTATTTCTACCGATTTCCGCAGATAAACAGAGTCGAGTACATGCATGCCAGGGGTTTTCTTCACCGTGACATAAAGCCCGATAATTTCTTAATGGGTTTGGGACGTAAAGCTAATCAGGTAGTTGTTTGATTTATTATGTCTCTTCCTTTTTTGCACTTTTAATGGCGTTCGTATCTTTGTGGGTTCTTTGTTGCTAACCATTTCGATTCAAGAAATCTTGATTTTAGATTATTTGATTCAAGAAATCTTGATTCTAGAAAAATTATCAATATTGAACGTAACGGGTATGTTAAAGATTTTACCGGATCCAACTTGTGAGCTTGATTATCAACCCGATTGCCGTTTTCTTGGCAGGTTTACGTCATTGATTTTGGCCTCGCGAAAAAGTATAGAGATCTCCAAACCCATAAACACATACCATATAGGTAAAATACTCGATCAATCCATTATTGCATTGGTCTCCTTTGCGTATAATTTCTCATCTTTTTGTGTCTATTTATACTCGATTGTAAGAATCTTTTATTGACACTCAATTATCAACTCGTCTTTGAACGTTTGTTTAGGGAAAACAAGAATCTCACAGGCACCGCTCGTTATGCAAGTGTCAACACGCACCTTGGTATTGGTGAGTTCATCACTTTAATGCTTCCTCTGTCCGAAAGTAAATGTCCATTATGAAAAAGGCATACAGTTTTAGAAATGTGTAGTTATTACACTTTTTAATTTACTACATGACGATTTTACCCTTAGCAATAGAGGGAGTCATGAATTTCTCCATCTCGTAATGAAAGGGTAGAATTGGAAAGTAAGATGCTTATTTTTGAAAGGGAACACTTACTTATATCTACATATGATGATGCAGAACAAAGTAGACGGGATGATCTTGAATCTCTCGGTTACGTTCTTATGTATTTCCTAAGAGGAAGGTGAGCAGATGAAATGTCGGTTTTTTGTGAATCTTTATTTTTCGACTCCATGATGGTTGTTTATATCCTATGATCTAATCGAAATCTATGTGTGGGTTAAGCCTTCCGTGGCAGGGACTGAGAGCAGGAAACAAGAAGCAGAAATATGACAAAATTAGTGAAAAGAAGATGTTGACTCCAATAGAGGTATTATATAATAGCCTTTGTTCTTTGATCAATTAATCGTATAAGTAGAAGTAAAACCGGAAGGAGTTATTTTTAATGAAATTGTTTCATATACTATTGACCAATCAACCCTCATGATTAAGAAAAAATGAAAAAAAAAAAAGGGAAAAACTATGATTGGTTGATAATGAAAAACTGGGGGGCTGTGGATGGGATCCCAGTCTACCTGAATTCGAATCTAAGGGGAGTCAATTTGAGGGCACGAGGAGTACCCAGTCCTTGGGCCGGTTTATGACTGGGCCGCCCCCCATCCCAGTCAAAGACTATGGTTGGGCTCTTGGTCCAGCATAAGCTGGACCGGGACAGTGGTGGATTAGTGGGCTGCCCGTGGATGCCCGATACCGCCGGGGAGGTGTGCGTGTGTTCGTGGTAGTCGTTCGCTGATTCGATGTCGCTATGCCTAATAAAAAATTGTCCGGTATGCACATGTGCATAACATGCAAATGTGCATGTAAACCAAAAAACAGCTTTAATTACTTGTATGCACATGTGCATACTGTCTAGATGAATGATTACGAGGGTGTCCATCGGTTTTTCATTTTTGGAGGGTTCCCCTTAAACCTCTCTCTCTCTCTCTCTCTATATATATATATATATATATACAGAGAGAGGAAAGTTCAAATGTGGGCCATTTTTTGGTTGTGAACGTGAGGACAACCGAGAGCGCGACACGTGGCGGCTTTGAGTGTGGTCCCCCTCTTTAATTCAATGCCCTCCCATGAATCGCGCCTAGTCATCCGCCGTGGACTTGACGTGACGCCTAGTCATCCGCCACATGTCGCGCTCTTGGTTGTCCTCACGTTCACAACCAAAAAGTGGTTCACATTTGAACCCACCCCTATATATATATCCATCATATACGTAGACACACATGTATATATATACATGGATTATATATGCATATATTCGATATAGGATAGTTTTAGGGGAAAACCACAAATAATACGAGACTGAGGAACCCCCTAATAACCACTCATTTGTCCGGCATGCACATTGCATAGAAACCAAGAAATATTTTCAATCATCTACTATTTCATGTATTATTCATAAATGAATACCATTCATCATGCATTTTCGTTTACGAATCATTTTCATCATGAATACAATGAATAGTTGGTTCATTCTCAAAATATTTATGGTTCTCATTTGAACCTCCCCTAATACATATACATACAAACATCATAAATGTAGACACATGTATTGCTGTTTATTGTTGATTAATTTCCTGATCATCTAGCAGTTTGAATCTTACATTCGACAAAATTTTGTTCAACAGGTGCTATGTAAATCATACCCATCGGAGTTCATATCTTATTTCCACTATTGTCGATCATTGAGATTCGAGGACAAACCCGACTATTCGTATTTGAAGAGGCTTTTTCGAGACCTATTTATTCGCGAAGGTCAAAACTCACTATCCTATTTAAACATCAGCGTTTCATAAGAAACCCTATTACAATCACCAAGCTACGTGTGTGTATATATATAGGGGTAAGTTTAAATGAAAACTCATCTTTCATGGCGAACGTAGGACAGCCGAGAGTGCGACATGTGTCCACATTCCGTCTGAATAACAAAGGTTAAAGTTCATACATTATTCAAGATGAATAATAAAACATTTAAGGTGAATAATATATTATTCATTCTGAATCCTATATTATTCACCTTGAATGTTGCATTATTCATCTTGAATAATGCATGGACATTCACCTTGAATGATGTTGTATTATTTAGACTGGATGTGACACTTGTTGTGCTCTCGGCTGTCCTCACGTTCGCAATGAAAAATGAGTTCGCAGCCAAACTTTCGTGTGTATACACACACACGTATATGTGTATATATATATATATATATATAGAGAGAGAGAGAGAGTTAGGTTCCGGTGAGACCAACACTTTTTACATGAAACTTCACAACAAAACACTGTGAAGGTTAAAAAATTCGAACATTCATCGCAAAAACATACTAAAAAACACTATCGAGGAAAAAAAATCCAAAAAAAGGTAAAAAAACGAAACCTTCACAGCTCAAAAAAATGTGAAGGTAACAAATAAATAATTCGAACCTTCACAGCAAAAATGTTGTGAAGGTAAAAAAAATTCGAACCTTCACCTCAAAAAACACCGTGAACGTAACATTTATAGTGTTTTTAAGATGAATGTTTGATTTTTTTTAACCTTCACACTATTATCCCTTCATCTGGACCGTATGTGCATAGAAGTAAATTAAACTGGTTTTTGGTTTTTATGCACGTGTGCATATCACAAATTACTTTTATGCACAAGTGCATATGGTCTAGATGAAGGGCTACGAGGGTGTTCCTCACTTTTTCGTTCTTTTGAGGTTTTCCCTTGAACCTGACCATATATATAGACACACACACACACACCTTCCCATTCTTCATCTCACTGAAATATTACAATCGCAGGATATCAATTCGACTATGTGTTTGATTGGACCATATTGAAGTACCCTCAAATTGGTGCCAGCTCGAGAGGACGAGTCAGTACAAATTAATTACGACATACTCCTGCCATCCAAAATAAATGTCCAGAATAAAAAAAGGCACACAGTTTTAGAAATGTGTAATTTTTTTAGTGAGTAAAGAATTTTCCCCCCTCATAATCAAGGGTAGAATTGGAAATTACTTTCGAAACGTGGACACTTATTTTTGGATCGATGGAGTATTTATGAAGTTCTCTGAGAAACCTATGCTTATTTGAAGTCGTTTTTGCAGCCGATTGGTGGGAATGCGGGTTTAAACGCTGGAACGTCGGCCGAAAAGCCGGGAAGAACCTCAGGTATCGCCTCCATAAATGAAACGCCAAAAAATGGCGTTTAGATACAACCTGTTGAATAAAACATTTATTAAATGGTTTTGAGGCAACTTTTCACTATCGATAAGTTGAAATATGACATGTTGAAAATTTAATTGTAAAAGTACAAGGGGTATAATTGGAAAAAAAGCGAAAAATAAAGTCCCTTGAATTTTATTAAGACGATATTTGGAGACGAAACTAACGCTTCTTTTTCTGCAGCTGGTCAAGATATCCGTGATAGATTGTCGGGTGCCGTAGATGTGTTTTCGAGAAGAAATTCTTCCAAGGACGTGGTAAGCTTATATATGCATTTAAAATTCAAAACTGAACTTTGACTTCGTAACTAAATATCGTACTAACTTGAGCTTATGATCTCAGCAACCCGATTCGGAAAAACTTCGATCTTCTCGAAACGTGGATTCATCAAAACGGGCCTCCAACAGACCAACCTCCTCAGCTGAAGCAACCGAAGGCCGGTCAACCCGGCATGTCTCGAGCAGCGGGGGCCGCCTGTCGACCACGCACCGGGTCCAACCGGGGTATGACCCGAAGGGGTCGGGTTTTTCTCGTACCGCAAAGGGTGGGGGACAAGATGACCCGCTCCGGAGCTTAGAGTTTCTCTCGATCAGGAAGTGAAAAAAACCGCCATTTTATTCAAGTAATTTTAGCTCTTGCAAAAATGGATATTGTGGTTTTTTACCCTCACCAAACCCGACCCGACCCGAAACACGAGGCTCTCGTGTTACGGGAATGTATTATTACCATGACATGTGGGGCGTCTTGAATAAGCGACAGGGTGTTACCCGAATACCGTTGTAAATTGCGTTCGTGGGTTTTGCACTTTTCGAGCGTGATTTTAATAGGATTACGTAATATCTTTCCGTGTTCTTCGTGTTGTATTTGTCGTATTGACACTTGTATAGAAGAAAATTTTAATGGCATCGATCCTCGGTTTTTATATCTGTTTAAGGTTTCTATAAACGCTATTTGTGGTGAAATGGGAAACATCGATCGTTTCTTATCATAGGAAATAATATAATTTAGCATCCGATAATTGATGTTTCGATGAGACTTTTTAACAGCTTTTTTAAAATAGAGAAAAACAAGGTTTTCGGGGTTCTGTTTCTATCTAATATCTAGTCTAAAACTTTCTTAACGAAATAAATAGAAAAAAAGAGTGATAGAAAAGACTTATGTTATATTATTAGAAGTTTAGCATTATATTTAATGTTAGAAATCTTACAAATAATAAAATTTTTGGAACTAAACATTAGTATCTTTCATTTTATTTATATTGCGATGCTCTTATATATATAAGTGTAAAAAAAGTTTTAACGCCAAGTTAACGCATATACACGTTTCAGCGGTATCGGGCTTTTTTTCTGGCAATTCTACTAATCTGTTGCGACCCGGCTCAACCTATAGTTAAATCCGACCGACAGGTTTAGGGACCCTATGAACCAACCCGAACCCGGCCCGAAGGACCAGATCCAGACTCTGGATATCTCAGGAAAGCGCCGCCCGTGGATGTTACCTATCCAACTGAATTAGCCTCCTTTGATGTGTAAGTGTAATTTTCACAACAGTTTGGGTTCTTCTCTACTATATGATTTAAAGATGTCGTTAAAATTTACTAAATTAAAAACATTGATCACGATACTTGATACACATGGAAAATGTTATTGAAAATTTTCCTTATATAGAGAATATAATCCATAAACAATTTTTAATTAATTTATCCATCACAACCATTTGCTAATGCAAAAATAAGTTAAGAAAACCTCTAAAATTACCATATTTTAATCAATAATCAACATGATAATTAACTATGGACACATAATTCTTGTGGATATATCAACTAAAGTATAATTGAAGAATATTTTTACAGCTAATAAGTACAAATCTTTTTAATATCACATGATCCTACATTAAATACATTATCATTAAAGTTAAATCTTTGAGGATCAACCGTACACCTGTCACTGTCATACTGGCACCAGTCACCAACCCCTCATGTTCCACACCCCACCCTACCAACAATTTTTTTGTACATGATTCTACCCCCTCATGCCCCACACTGTACCCTAACAACACATATTTGTATATAAACATAACCACTTAACCAAGGTTCACACTATCAAAAACATTTGGGGATGGAAGTTAACCAAGAAGTTAGATGTTTCATTTGCGACAAGCTTTGCAAAAACGCTACCAAGTTGATCAACCATTTGGAACTGCATTTGAGTGTTGCATCCAATCAGGCAAGACAACAAAACACTCCGCCACCTCGAGCGGTGATTCCTTTTCCTGATCCGTTGCAGCTCACGCTTGCTCCACCCTTTCAGCCGTCACAGTCGCTTGGACCCCCGTCGGCTCCACAGAACAACCAAGTCGCGCGTCATAATGATCATGAAGAAAATGGAGTTTCAACGACTCTTACTTTGAGTCCGCCTTTTCAGTGACTCATAAATTACCTTCTTTTCTTAGAGTCATCTGGTTTAAAATCTATTCTAGTTAAAACTTATTCTTCTTTTGTATGTCTTGAAATTTCCGCATCGAAATGTGTTCTTTTTATCATTTTATGTCAAAATCCAGATGATTCCAATGAGGAAATTAGTATTGATTATTAGATCAATATAGATATCAAAATACAACCCGTTAAAAAAAACAAAATAAAAAGACGTTCATATTGACGGCATATAGTTTTTGAAAACTATATGCCGTCAATATGAACAAGAGCTAGAAACTTGCAACATGAGTTATGCCAATGGCATAATTCACCGGTTACTTACTTTGCCGTTTTGATTGATCATTTTATGCTCCGGTCTATTACAATTTCTTTTCTGATAATCTAAAAAATGTACTTGAACGATGATTGAATACTGCTTATTTCATATAAATATATCAAATACAACCCATAAAATAAAAAAACAAAAATACAACATAAACGATAATGAAAATTTATTTGTTATACACCTTCAATATAAACAAAAAACTTGATTACTTCGGATAATTTTAAATTTGTTTCTACATATTAGAGATTTTGTTCATTGATAATGCATTTTGTATGATCTAAGGCGATGATTGGATTTACTGCATAATTGGTTGTATAATTTGAAGCTGAAATAATTAATTTTTACAGTTTTACAGTATGATAAATCTTTTTAAAATATTTGATTTTTTAAGGCGAAAAACAATCAAATCTTAAAGAAATATATAATGAATTGCTACAACAAAATTGATTTTTGAAGGCAATTCTATTACCAAATTATATGTAATTTCAGTTATCCATTTTTTTTTATTTTTTAAGCATGGTAGTAATCACTTTTAAAACATGCATTCAAACATCTCATGATACTTTATTTATCTTCTATAAAGGGTATTTTTTTATGTGGAAATATGTTATATATACTTTATACTTCAACATAACACCAAGTTATCTATAGGGTGAAATGTTATACCTTTGATGTAAGATATTTTTGTTTTATATTTTATATTTATTATTATTATACAATTGATTAATAATTATAATAGGATTTTTTTATGCGTGGCCGTGTAGAATATGTATCGTTAGAGAAACAATGTTTTAATCTATTTGATTTTTCATAAATATTATATTTATACATTCATCATTCATTTGCATGACATAAATACTGTAATGCTTTAGCTGTATACATGGTTAATGATAATAATATGTTGATGAGCCTAGCAAAATACAGCTTTCGTTACTCTTTGCACCTATATTCTTGGTTTTTATAAAAATGTTATCGTTATACACCGAGCATCTACTGCACGACGATATATATGATGATTAGTTGTTGACTTCACTAACAACATGTTAATGATCTTGGCAAAATACCAATACCAATCCCAATAATGCTGAGAAAATATTGATTTTGATAATCTTGGCACGTATAGAACAATGGAAGTTTTTTGTATTAGATAGAAAACAATATTTACTTACGTTTTACATCATATAGACTAATAGACATGATATGTGCTTGTCACCAATGGCGAGCAAGCAAACCCTAAAGAACATAGACAAAGGTGAGTTAGAAAAATGCTTCTTTTGTATGCCTTTATGCAGTTATTGTAATCAAACTTCTTATTTGTTTAGGGTTTTGTAAGGAGCGAAACATGTATGTATAATACATTGATTTGTTGTTATTGCGATACTTGGTTCATATAATTTAATAATTGTCATAACAAAGTAATGTTGTTTCAGTTGGGATGTTAAGACGAAATTTACTGATACAAATGCAACTTGTTACCTTCGATATATCAATTCTAGCAGACATGACTTTTTAAGGTCAATACGCAACCTGATAATTATAAATTCTTTCTGTAACAAACTAGATCTTGATAGTGTTTGATTTAGAAGTTCTTTAAATTCACAATTCAAATCTACCAAGTTTAGTTAACAATGATGTATCATCTATTATAGCTAAAAAGTATGAAATCTTACAAATATGATCATGTTTAGTTTCATGATTCTACGTTAGAAGCATTAACTTTAAAATCAGACTTTTAAGGATCGACTTTCCCTTGATACTGTTTTACTGCCATTCATCTCTCTTCATCAATCTAACAACTCTTCTTATGAAACTTTTATCAAACCAATGTAAATGTACAACTTTTGAGCCAATATTTACCTAATAAGTTTATTATGTATCATCCAAAGGGACATTTGGTTTCCTTTTTATGTACAATTTTTTTCACGATATTTGAAGTCAATATCAACAAATTGTCATATACATGACTCTTTAAGATCAATAGTCGGCATAATAAATACCTTTTTTTGTATCACAAAATCAATTGTGATAATGTCTGATTTAGAATCTCTCTAAATGTTACAACTTATATAATTTTTCTACTTGTAGTTAAACATGATTACATAAGTCAAATTTACTCGGTTTCGTTATGATTTATTCCCGATTTGAAATCCAAAAAGGACTTTAAGCTAGAGAAAATAGGGGAACTTTGATCCCCACTTCTTGCTTGGTCTAATGTCTAGGTGCATATGGCGGTATGCTAAGAGCACCTTTCAAGTCGGTGGAAGAAGAAAGAAAAACATCATGTGTTTTTGATTTAGAAATCAGTATTTGAAAAAGGATTGACGGATGGAAGACCAATTTCTCCATGACGAAATTTTTACGGTCAATAAGTATGGAATTTTGCAAACATAATCATGTTTATTTTCATGATTCTATTTTAGGAATCGTCATATTCAAAGCCAAACTTTTTTAAGATTCGGTTGTATTTGTAAATGTGTATACTTGTCATTTGTTGATACCAATTTTGTATTAAAAATTTATCTCCTCGTATAATTTTACTAATTGTGAGCCAAATATACATTTATTTACATTGTAAGAGGTCCAATTCAGTCGCATATCATAAAACGAAGAGTCTTTGTTTTTTAATTTTTCCTTTTGATCTAAAGAAGTCTAGAAATATCCAATTTAATAAAAATGAAAAAATATAAACAACTGGGATAAGAGCCATATATTATCTTAAATATATCTATAATATAATTAAGGGTGTAGTTCCTCAAAATTATGAACAACTTTTTTAAATATATCTATAATATAATTAAGGGTGTAGTTCCTTAAAATGTATCTAAGTTGTCACATTTTGCTATTGTTTGTATTGTACTTAAAACCCTACCATTTAATGTATCAAAATTTCAAAACCTACCGTTTGTATTGGGAAACTTGTTGAAGAGATAGCCGGTCATCTTCTCCGGTAAGACTTTTTCCAGCAAAAACCCATCTTTTTTCCTCTATATGCGACCGTCGGTAAAACATAAAATTACCACCAACAGTCACCAGTAAGACATTCGGCACCCACCATCTTCTCTGGTGACGTCCATCTCTGCCACCCATCATCTTCTCCGACGACCTTCATCAACCTTTTCGCAATAAAACCCAAAAATACGTTTTAACACCATCTTCCATGTTGTATTCATAGATGTTTTATAAATGTTATATATTTATCACAATAAATGTTTTATATGCAATGAATTGCAAATCATGATGTTTCGTTTAAGTTTAAAAACATGGAGTTATAATCATAGATCTAACATTGCTAATTGTTACCAATTATAAAACCTAGGAAATATAATTGATTCATTAAGTTGATCATCCATTGCTTAGTGTTATGTGATATGGAATTTAGTCGCAAATCTAGCCAATGTCGTGTTGACACCCTGTAATTACAATTACCGATGTCCTTACAAATTCCTGAACTAAAGTACTTTCTTATAGTAATAAAGGAAAAATGCCGGCCCTGATCTTTTTGATACATTTAGAAAAAAAAATCCTAGAGCTATTTACATTTATATGACAAGATACAATATGACAACACTTATGGTTGTTAGTAGTTATGGGCACGATGAATTACTAAGACAACCACAAGGTATTGAAAGAAAAAAAACTCTAAACCTACGATGTTATGTATAAGAGTTAACAAATTGGCTGTAAATGCCTTCTTTAAGATCAATAGTCATCTTTTGTCTGAGGGACCAAGTCCATAACAAAATGCATACTTGGAGGGTTGTTAAGTAATAAATAAAAGGGTTTACTTCCTCTAAATATATTCAAGTTGTCACATTTTACTATTGTGTGTATTGTACTTAAAAAACTACCATTTAATGTACCAAAGTTTCAAAACCTACAGTTTAGTGTATTGGGAAACTTGTTGAAGAGGTAGTCGATCATTCCGGCCATCGGTCATCTTCTCTGGCGAGACTTCCGGCGACCACAACCATTTTTTCCAGCGAGAGAGTGAGACACACACTTTTTCATTTCTTCAATTTCTCGCATAGGTTTCAACGACCATCTCAAGATCAACAGCAACAACATCATCATCAAATCTGACGAGATAAGATTCGGGAGCTGCAAGGCTTTGACCCTTCGCCGGCGCAGGTGGGACTAGATGAAGGACCCGGTGGGATTCCGGCCGTCTATGAGACCGAAGTTGGGATGTTGTCAGAGACGTTCAACTTTTCGGCCACTGAATTGCTAGAGAATCAAATAAACTACCGCCAAACTCAACGGAATAACATCCAGTCGAACCCTGCCAGCGCCGGAGATTGGTACAACAACTTCATCTTCTTCTTCAACTCTTCACATGGTGACGATCCAAGTACGGCCATGTTGTATTTCAACGGTGGAAGTAGAAAAGTCGCCGGAGAAGATGGTCGCAGAAAAATCGACGGAGAAGATGGTGGTCGTCGGAAAAGTCGCCGGAGAAGATGCTGATTGCCGGAAAAGTCGCTGGAGAAGATGGTGACCGGTTGGTAACCTTTGATAGCAGGTCATGATGCACTAAATGGTAGTTCTTAAAACTTTAGTACATTAAATGGTAGTTTTTAAGTACAGTACACACAATAGCAAAAAATGACAAGTTGGATACATTTAGAAGAAGTAAACCCTAAATAATATTATAGAAAACAAATCCGTAATTTTTGACATACCTTAGCCACCAAATCTGTAATTTACTTCGTATTTAATAAAATATTATTTATCTTTTTTAAACACTTATTTTTAATACATCTAATATGTAAAAATATTTAAATAATTATTTTTCTTTCTATTTAAAGATTCTCTATATATAGAGATTTTATAGTTCTTTTTCTTTATTTAACATAAAAGATATCAAAATTATTGAAGCAACAAAAATACTATATTTTTTTAACATAAAACATTGTGAAATTAAGGGGTTTAGTTTTTTTCCTCTTTAAAAAGTTAAATTTATAAATAAAAAAAAGGTTAAAACAAAAGCTATAAAAGCCAAATATACTATTTTGTAAACGGATGTTATTTGTTTTTTCAATAAATAAATATAACTCATTATAATACCATACATTTGTGAGGAAAAAAAACAGAATTAACATTGAAAATTCAATAAATTACAAGTTTGCCATCCAGTAACTAAAATCAGGGATAAATATATTAAAGTAATAGATAAGACAAAAGTGTTGTGCCTGTCATTTTATATGAAAGAAGTAATAAGGGGGCGTTTGGTTCATTTCAGGGAATAGGAATGAAAATGAAAATAGGAATGCAGGAGAATGGGAATAGGAATGAGCATTGCATTGATGTTGTTTGGTTAACCCACTATAATCAATGAAAAATTGCTTCATATTTAAAAAATATGTTTTTCCAACTTGAAAATACAAAAGATGTATCATTTAACATCCATATATGGAACAATGCATGAAAAAAAGAACCAAGTAGAAAAAAAAATTTCATTCCCCCCAATTTGGTCAGGAATGGAAATTAATGGATCTGCAGGAATGATTCCATTATATAATATCAAACCAAACAGCAGTTTTCATTATCATTCCCATTCTTGACCCCTCAATACCCCCAACCAAACGCCCCCTAAAATCATAAAGTAAATTACGATTATAGTCCATATGGTTTCATGTTTATAACACTTTTCCCCCTAATTTTTAAAAACTATTTTTTTCATTCCTATGTCTTTTATTTTCATTTCATATTTACCACTCCATCCAAATTTGTTATATTTATTGGTTAATTCATTCAAAAACATGTTTGATTGCATATTGAATTCTTATAGTAGACCATTTTTTATATTTTTTATTCTTAAATTACATATTTCACATTTTGTTATTTTTTTACTTTCTTTGTTTATTTTATGAAGATATTTTTTATCGGTTAATTATAAACCATAATAGCTTCAACTAAAAAATTCAAATAATTTCATTAAACTATTAATAACATGATATTTATTTTCAAAGCTTTGGTCCTTAAAGTTTATCAAATGTTACGGATTTGGTTTTTAAAGTCTATTTATTACAAAATAAACCTCCAAGTATGCATTTTTTATGGATCTGGTCTCTCATGTTAACGGTCATCCATTAATCCCTCAAATTAGATGTCAAAATGATCATTACGCCTTTTTAAATCAACTGTATATTTTTTTACTCGAATATATCGACGACGTAAAATAGACCTTGGTTGCACTATATACCTTTTTTTGATAGCATATAGGTAAACACCCAACACAACGCATGAAGTCTATCATACTAACATTTTGCATGACAACATATGTACAAACTTATGTTTCAGATAAATTCATTTTACTACTTATGATAAAATCTGTTATACTTTATAACCCGTTGCGAAGCTCGAGCTGTTAATAACTAGTATACTAATAAATATTGGAGTAGTTTATATTAAACATTATTAATTATCTATTAACAGAAATTCAGAAAAAATCCAAATACATATTTGATTAAATTATTAAATCTATAAACTTTTAACAATGTACAAAAACCAATCAAATCCGTTCTTCTATCGAAGTAAATCCATTTACATGTTAAAAATAAAGTTCATAAAATCCAAGGAATTTTTTTAATTTCAAGTGATCAAGTTTTTCAACATTTTTCGAACATTTTCAATTTTACGGCGTCAATCCATGTTTCTTAGATTATAAGAATAAGTTTAAACGATTTCAAGGTGTTTAAGGATTTATTTCTTAAAAAAGTCCATAAACTTGGTTGTTTAAGATAAATATGTTAGAGTTTATTTTATTTTTCTATTGTTTAAAAGATTAAAATGATCAAATATATGTATCCTCTCAATTCATTCAACCTCTTTATTTAAACAACTTGAATTACTAAATATTTAGTTTCAAGCTAATTCATTTGGGTTTTTGATATCACACTTTCAAAATTTCAAAAAGAAATAAATAGCCCCTTAAATGTAACCTATATATTTTGTTACAACTACCAGATACAAATCTCACACACATCATGCATATTTAGGTTTACGATCATACGATAGATTCACCATGGTATCTTAAACCAAGACTCATTATCGACTGTACACCTGTAGTCATCATACATTCAGTCATCATACATTCATACCCACCTACACCGCCCTGCCCCACCTTCCACCATGCCAACAAATTTTCTATATAAGACAACATACATTCATCAGTATTCATATTCTTTTTATCTGAACACATTTTTGGCATGGACACTAACCAAGAGGTGTTATGTTTCAAATGCAACAAACTATGCAAAAACCATGAGATGTTGGTTGGGCACTTGGAGCTTCACACTGTGGCTGCATCCAAACAATCTAGTAAGCCAAGTGATGGACAATTTTGCACTGCAAATTTCTTCCCTGATACATTGCGCTTGACGCTTGCTCCACCACTAGAGCCACCACTGTCTCTTGAACTCACATTGGCTTCAGGGATCTACCAAGCTTTGGCTAGACCCTTAAATCATCGTGACCAAACACAAGGTCAAGAAGAAACTAAGGTTTCAACATCGTTTGGTTTGGGTCAGTCTAGTAATTAATCATTTTGTGTTTTGATGATACCATCTTTTTTCTATGCTTGAAGTGTATGGTAATTAGCTTTTAATTATCTTTTTTGATTGTCTATATTTTGAATTCCTGACTATGAGTTTCTTTGGTATGTTTTCATGGCAAAATCCAAATGGTTGTTATGGAATAGATATAGTTACATCTCATAAAATCTAAATTTTATTGTTTGTATTACTTTACTTTTAGCATTTTTATGTTTTTTATTTTGACGATCACATATATTCATTTTCGTTCGTTAATAGTAATTATATATGTTTCATAATTACATATTACATTTTTATATAATTTAAACTAACAAAATAAATAAAACAACAAAATAAATAACAAAAATGAATCTCCCTAATGTTCTTGGTTCAAGCCCCAAAATAACATAGAGTCGATTACTTAATTTCATGGGTGCTAATTTATACAATTATACCTTGTTACAAAAATAAATTTATCTATGTTTTTTATTCTTTTCTATAAAATTGTTAAAGATGTCGTCCTTCTATAAGAAAAATATATTTGAGGGATGTTTTTGGCTGTGTTTGCCAAAAATAAGTTAGCTAATAAGCTAGTTCATCCAAACATGCACCATAAGTTAGCTTTTTGAAACGCTAATTTGAGTAGCTTTTTGGAAGCCTTTTCCAATTATACAATTATTAATATTAAGTATTGAATTCAAAGATATCATTTTTGGTCATTTAATACTCATAAGCTAGCTTATCAGCTACTAGCTAGCTTATCAATCAACAACTAGCTTATTAGCTATCAGCTAGTTTGCCAAACATAGCCTTCATGTTCAATTAAGGTGTTTCACCATTACATCTAAACATAAATAATTATATAATTTTCTAAAACTACAGATTAATCATATGTTGGAATTTGTTAATCGAAAAATTAGAGTGAATTACATATTTGGTCCATGTGGTTTTAACACTCTGGGTCCCTAAAATGAAATAGTTATGGTTTGAGTCATCGCGGTATTCGTATTATAATTTGTTTGGTGCCTAGCTAATTTCTAACTCTGTTAAAAGATGTCGTTAACTCATTAACTTCAAGGATATTTTGGTCATTTCATTTATTATTTAGTTTTTAATTAAAAGACAGAGACCAAATATGTGATTCACTCATAATATAATATGGAATAAAATAAATAACAAATAACATATTAATACATAGGAAAATTGCATCAAAATGGAACTAACTTTTACTCATTCCTATTTTTGGAAACCAACTTTCAAAATTATTATTAAGGAGTTTGGACCAAACTTTTTGTTTACTTTAAGGGTTTACTGAACTTGCTGACCTGTTAACAATGACATCATTCTATTTTTTTTGCCAACTAAGATTTCACATCGTTGGCTATCAGTATCCAACCCTTCCAACCCTCTCAACTTCACTACCATATCAGCTGTCACATCAGCTTTTCTCCAACCCTCTCATTAACCCTCTAGAACCCTCTCTGATTAGTACCCAACCATCCAAACCCTCTCACTTTTTAATTAATTAAATTAATTAATACAAATATTGAATATCTTGATGACTTGGCTTGAGTATATATATAGTTGTCCATACACTTCAATAATACTTGTGCAAAAGTTGTTTAGACAATCGCGTGATGTTTTCTCTCCCATGCGGACGTACTCGTCAAATGCGTCGCCTGAAATTCCGTACGCCAATTGCCGAATTGCCGCCGTACACTTTTGTATCAGAGAGAAACCTCGTTCACCTGTAGTGTCGTATTGTTGTTGAAAATATGGATACGTTATGCTTAATCATGAACTATTCGTAGGAATAGCACATTCCTCATCCTGAAACGTCGTTTGAACATATCATCTGTGTATGTCGAGTAATCGCAAAAGTAGTCCGCCATTAGCCGTTCGTTTGCAGCTACCCGACCTCTTTCTATGTTAGTGACCCTCGAACGGCGAATTGACGGTGATGCGGTCGCCTGTTGAATGAACGACGCAAACATTTGCGCATCTTATTCCCATTCCTCACCGGTATCCGTGGATGATGAACTGGTCGAGTAATCTGGTTGTGCCATAGTGTGTAAATAAATGAAAGTTGGTGAAATGAAATTGGTGTGAGAAATAGAAGTGTATAGAGAGAAAGGGATGAAGTTGATGTGAAAAATAAGTTAGTATATAAGATTATTTATAAGATTTAATAAAAGTTTTTAAAAAATAGATGTTTTTAACGGTCATATTTTTTATAAAAAATTGTTTTTAAATAAACCCTCTCCAACGGCATCAGTGTCCCCAATCCTCTAGACCATCGAACCCACCGAGCCCCTGCGCCGCGTAGCAGAGCTTGCTAAACCCGCTGGGCCCGACGGGTTCGGGTCCGCTCAACCTGACTTCCCGTTACGCATGGCCTTATAACTATAAATCCATGTCATAATTTAAAATCAAAAATAATTATTCCACTTCACATTTTCTTGTTCCATTACCTCGTTTTCTTTTACACATCTTGTGTTTTAGAATTGGAGGTGACTTGGTTTTGAAAACAATTATAATTAAACAACTAATTTGCTTAGTGATCACTTGATTATGGTTTTTAAAACAAAAATTGGAGAATATCTATCTACAATTACAAAAAAAATCATTTATGTGCAGCGTCACCACCGTTGTTATTGCTTACTTTTTTCATGAACAACTGCCCGGATTAGGAGAAGGAGAACGAGCAGTGACGCCCGAGAAGGAGAAGCAACATCGCCGGAGAACGAGCAACGCCTGCAGGAGAACGAGCAATGCCGCCACCGTTGGAGAAAGAGAAGTAGCGCCGCCAATGCCGTAGAAGGAGTAGCAGCGTTACCGGAGAAGGAGAAGCCGCGCCACCCGGAGAAGGACTAGAAGCGCTACCGGAGTGATGCAACATCAACGACGATCGCAGTGAAGCTGCAGGAAGATCTCCGTTGAGGCGCCGGTCGAAATGAGTGACTTATGGTTGCCATTTTGTAAGGCTGATAGACGAGATTCAATTGCTTATTTTAACTACTGAGGGGGTTTGCTCGCGCTTTGCTGCGGGGAGTTTTGTTAATATTGTAAAGGCATGTTGTTGTGAACAATAATAAAGTTTGTAGTAACATAGATTTATATGAAACATAAAGTTTGTACAAGTGTTGTCGTACGAAAGGTTTAATAAAATAAATGCAAAAGATTTAAGAAATCAAAAAAACAAGAAATTTAATTTTAGAAGATTTTAATAATACTAACAATTACCATGAAGCCAAAAGACTGTTCATGAATGTAAAATGAAATATATAAAATATACTTTATTTTACGTTTAAACAATATTTCTTGATTTCTTGATTAGAAAACAATATAGAAAACTAAATTAGTCAAGAAATATAGATAATTTCAAGAAGTATGGAAAACAATAATTAGTCAATAAAACAATTAGTCAAGAAATATAGATAATTTTAAATAATATAGAAAACAATAATTAGCAAGAAATCAAAGAAATTTAGTTTTAGTCGTATATACGATATATGTATAAAACATAAAATTAAATATAGAAAACTAAAAATTATAAAATAAATAAATATTATAAATTTAAGGGGCTAAAATGTAATTTATCCAAATGTCAGTAGTTGTTGTTCATGAACAATGTTTTGGTTTCCTATAATCATACTCTATATAGTATATAATAAAATAATTACATAAAAAAATATTCAATATTAGGCTCAGTTTGAACGTATCGACAGTACGATTATAATGACGTAACTTGTTAAAATTAAAACGTATTTTTTTTTAACATATTCCAACCAATCTACGATATATAACTAAAACATAAAATAAAATATAGAAAACTAAAAGTATAAAATGAATAAATATTATAAGTTTAGGGATAAAAATGTAGTTTCTACAAATGTCATGGTTTCTTATAATCGTACTATATATAGTATAGGCGATAGTTCTCCGAAATGTATTAAAATATCCCCAAAAATCTATTGTGTGTATCTAACTACCAAAATTGCTATTGTGTGTATCAAAGTTTATTTTTTTTGCTATCGTGTGTATCAGATGACTTGTAACCTGTTTAACAGGTCACCTCCACCGTTCCGCCGCTGAGATCCATCGTTGTCGCTGCCGGAAACCATTGTCGTCGCTGCCGGAAACCACCGAACCGCCGAGAACCACCGCCACACCCACCTCCACCCTCTGCCACCCACTTCCACTATCACCCACCACATCTACCACCCACATCTGCCACCCACCTCCACCGGCGACCTCCACCGACGACCTCCACCATCACCCACCTCCACCGTCGCCGCCTATCCCACCACCACCACTATCACCATCGAACCATCAACCATCACCGCCACCACCACCATCGAACCGCCACCACCATCGAACAACATTCTCAGCAGCCATCTCCAACCACCACTACCAACAAAACCACCATTGCCGCCGACCTACAACCATCACCATCGTTGACCTCCGATCTCCAACCACCACCATCGTCAATCTCCAACCCAAAACCACCACCCAGAAGCACCATCACCTAGAACGACCATCGCCGCCCCCACAGCACCTTCGGCCGCCGTCCTAACTGCAGTTGACCGGTTGAACTGGTCACAATACACACAATAACAAAAAAAATAAACTTTGATACACACAATAGCAATTTTGGTAGTTGGATACACACAATAGATTTTTGGGGATAGTTTAATACATTTTGGAGAACTGTTCCCTATAGTATATAATAAAATAATTACATCAAACAATATTCAATATTAAACTCATTTCCATCGTATCGGGATACAATTATAATGGCGTAATTTGTATTAAAACGTATTTTTTTAACATATTTAAGCCAATACACAATATATGACTAAAACATAAAATTAAATATTGAAAAGTAAAAGATATAAAGTGAATAAGTGTTATAAGTTCAGGGGATAATATGTAAATTTGGAAATAGGTATAGGAATGAATTCGATTGAAGGGTGGGTCGGGTCAATGGGTCGGATGGGGTAAAAGGGATAGAGAGAAAAAGATGGGTTTGGAGCTTGAGTCGGACCATGGGTAATGGGTTGGAGTAGTGGATGTGGGTTAGTGATCCTAGCATTTGTATAGTTTATATAATTAGTAATTTCTTTTTTTAAATAATAGTGATGATTTGGAAATAAAAATCCACCTAATATTTCTTTTAAAAAAATTATATGACAAGTCATCTTAAATTACTGGTTACTTGTTGAACAGGTTAACTAGACCTTTAAATAAACAAAAAGTTTGGTCCAAACCCCTTAATGATAATTTTGAAAGTTGGTTCCCCAAAATAGAAATGAGGTAAAGTTAGTTCTATTTTGATACAATTTATTTATGTGTTTTTTTCTTGTGAATACCAAAACAACCATCGCCCACAATAATCCATCCGGTGACCGGTAAAGCCCTCATCGGCGTCGGAACCCCTCCGCCACCACCATCCTCGTCTTCTCCCTGCGCCACCACCATCCTTTGCCATTGCCGCCATGAAACCCGCAAGCCTTCACCACAACTCCATCTCGACCTGCAAATTAGGGGTGGGAACGGGGTGGGTTTGGGGCGGGTACCCCCTTACCCGGCCCCGTCGCCGGTTTCGTACAAGGAGACCCGGCCCCGGCCCCCGACGGGTACGTGGGTTGACCACCCGGCCTCGGTCATTTTTTAGTCAAACCTTGGTCAATACCCGGTTACGACCCGGTCAACACCCGGTTACCCGATACCCGGTAATACCCGACCCGGTATGTTATATATATATATATATATATTTCTTTAAAAAAAACTATTAAACAACACAAAAAACCAAGGTTCTAAATGGCGTGAGGCGTGGCGTGGCGGCGAGGTCAAGCCTCAAGCCTTACGAGTTATGGCGAGGCCATGGCGTTTTCCAAGGCGTGGCATAAGGCGGCAAATCTATATACAATATATATGTATATATGTGTGTATTTATGCAGTGTCTGGAACAATAACAATTTAAATTCATATAACATGATAAACAAAAGAATTTCTTAATTCTAATAAATACTTGTGGGAAAATTTTAATTGATACTAATGAAAAACGCTAATCAAATTTTGAAATACATTAAAAATAAAATTCGAAAAAAAAAATTTGTTCTGGCATAACGCGCCATGGCGGGCCATGGCGAGCCATAACGAGCTCGACGCCTTACCTCGACGCCAAGGGAAATAACGTGGCGGCGAGGCCACGCCTCGACGCCATGGCGCGCCATGGCGGCGCCAAGGCGCGTTTTTTAGAACCTTGCAAAAAACTAATACATTGTTTCGAAACTTAAAAAATCAAACAACAAACATAGTTTAAATAATCAAACATTGTTCCAAATTCCAAATTTCAACTCCAAGATATTCAACATTCCAAATTTCGTAACCAAGAATTGCAAAAAAAAAGAGCAAGAAGCATAATTAATTAAATATATCAATTTATTTTATACATTCATTTGAAAGGAAGGCAAAATATGTACAATTCAAAGTATGTACAATTTATTTATTATTTAATAATTAAAAAATATACAATATAATATTATTACCGGGTACCGGGTACCCGCCAAATCGGGGACCATGCCACCCGCCCCCGCCCCCGTCCCCGCCCCCACCCCCGGTATTCTCAAACCGGGTATCCCCGTCCCCGATTTTACGAGTTTTCCCCGGCCCCGTCCGGGGCGGGTAAGCCGGGTTCCCCGACGGGCCGGGTGAAATTCCCATCCCTACTGGAAATCACAGGCACCAGCGACCTGCAAATCCATCACTATCTTCTTCGGTGAAACCGAACCCTACCTGCAACTCCTTCCCTCTTCCTATATTTTTCGACGACCTCTTCCCCCAAATAGCAACAAATCAAAAAAACCCACACCCCTTTGGTTGTTTAACAAATCACCACCACCACCGCCAAAAAGTCATGCTTTAGACTTGAAATTTAAATCTAAATAGAAAACCTAAATCAATTTCAAAACTAATCACAACGATAGAAGAAAAATGGATTTTCGGCAAAAGACAAAAAGAGGGTACATTAAGGGTTTTTTGTTACACACATATCTACTCTCTCTGGTGGAGAATCTGACAGATAGCGGTGGGCATGGTGGTTGTGTGCAGGTGATGGTGGTGAAAGGTTGACATAGGTGTGGTTGTGGACACCCGACGGCGGTGAAAGGTGGACACATCGGTGGTATTGGTTGGTGGTGGTGGTGAAAGATGTTGGGTTTTTCGTGTGACCTCGGACCAAACTGGTAGGAGTCACGGTTCAGAAAAACAAACTGTTTAACTGATTTATCAAACCAAACTGGTTTGATCAGCGGAAGCATAAACGTGTAAAAACCCGAAAGCACACTAATCGTTTATTGTTTATCTAAACATACATATAATAGGGTGTTAGAAAATTTACCTGAATTGCTTGAGTTAGATCCACCCGTGATGAACCCTACGAACGGACCTTCTAGCCGGTTAGAACTCCGAGCTCTCGAACGAACACCCGAATGAAAACCGAACTTCCTTCGGTTTAGTGGTTGGCGTCGATTACCAGGGAGAGAGAGAGAGAGAGGTTTTTGGTTTCTATTTAGTTGGAGTGAATAATAAATGAATTGAAAAAGGGTTTGCCATAACTGAATATTTATATTGATGCAAACAGTATCTGTATCATATTCAGTTTCCTTTTTCCAATAATTATCCATAAATAAACTCTTTCTTTTCCACCAAGAAAAGATTAATACCATATATATTAACTAATATATATTAGTCAGGATACTTACTATATATATTTATTTAACTAATAAATATATGTATAAATCAATTAATTAAATCAATTATATATTTATTTAACTAATAAATATATAATCCCTTTTAATTAATAATAGAAACCTTTAACTTTGGAGTTTCTTACAGAAAACACCCAATAGATTTATAATTGACTATTATAAATCTAATCTCTCTATACTGGAGTTATTTTACTTGTTCGTTTTACAGGTCCTCACAAGTGTGACCCTCAAGTGTCTTATAACATTGGATGTGTAATCTCTGGTTTGTCAACATCTGCACATAATTACTAACAGACTCCCACTTGTGCAAGTTGGCAATACCGGCTTGACCACACGGACCTAAGGAGGCCCCTAGACAGGCACTTAGGCTAACCAGGTTATAAGAACTCTTATACCCAGATAGGTGATATAATCATCCCTTTTTAAAGATACAACATTTATGAAACAACTGTTCATAAATAGGGTATAACTAGGCTTTTCCTTTTGCAACACGATATTTCAATTTTGAGTATAAGCATGGATAAAGTCAACTCAAAATACTCAAGATTATGTTCATGACTATCCGACTTCCAACTGATTGGTAAACGACAAAGAACAAATCAGTTCGTTTGGGCATGGCCATGCACTTCATCAGTTCTTTCAGTCAGTCAAGGGGCCCAGAAATATCTCTCTTCATAGAAGAGATGCAAATCCCATCTTACATATCTGCATTTGTCACCACGACTTCCGCTGAATCTAGTTACGCCCCGTATGACCACCCAGTTACGGCGTGATGTTAGAACGCACTAAGTATCCAGTAGTCCTCGCGATTCCAAACCAGATACCTCAGGTATTAGGACAACCTACTATGAGATTTACTTATGACAGAATCCACGAAGTAATCTCAACCGGCGGATCACATCCGATATTCGCTGCTCTATCGAATATCCGTGCAGTTTTTGGTCTACATCGCTTGTAGCTGTTATTCAACACTCTGATTATAACTACCCAAAAACTCACGATGACTTTAAAACCCTATCAGGTTCCCACCTGGATAAGTTGTCACGGATAAATTTCAAATAAAACTTAGACTAGTTTTATTCCCGAATCAAAACATGCAAAATATAAAAGAAAACAGTGAAATTAATTTCGTATAGTCCATATTACACTTTGTAATCAATTACAAAATTAATAATACTTTCAAAGTTGGTTCTATTTTGAATGTGTACTTTTCTGATTTAAATGAAGTATTACCTTTTTCTTCAGTTTAAACCCTTTGATTAGTTGCTTACCTTACTAATCAAAGAAATAACCAAAAATTAACACAAGTTTAAACAACGATTTTAACTTGGTTATGCTAATTCTGTTTTGCAAACACTTTTGACAAAACTAGACTTATCCTTTCCATATTCCTTAAAACTTGGAGATACTGGAATAACTCCGAGTTTTCCTGGATATGTAAAGTTAATTTCGCAACTTCACTTAGTTGCTGTGTAGATTAAAGATTTCTACCTGAAATCTAATTTCCATTTGCCAAATTGGTAAATCCAGGAAATTTATTCTAGTGTTCTTACAACACTCGATGGTCTAAAATATTATAAAATCTCTATTATTACAACACATACAATTATTGATTTCCTTAAAGTCAAAAACTTGACTTTATTTTGTTTCAAAACTTTGAAACTTTTGATCTTGCTTTTTATAACTTAAAAGAACAGATCACATTTATCATGAATTCTTATCCTCTATTGGTTATGAATTCCTAGAAACGTAAATCAATAATATATCTTTTATTCTATATCAAGAACATAGATAGAGAATAAATTGGGCTCCCACTAACCTATATGAAAACTGGCTATTACTTAAATTTAATGCTTTATTGACTTAGTCAAGACTTGACTATTTAGTCAATTTTATTTTAAGTAATAAGTTTAATGCTATAAATTTGAATTTTACTATTCATAAAACTTAACTGGATCTCATTAGATCCTGATTCCAAAACTTGGAATTCGCTAGTTTTATAAATACTGATATTATCAACGTCATCTGTGATAATATCCTAAATTCCTTTTTAAAACATATGAGTAATTTGAACCTGACTATAATATACCTATTATAATCATATTACTCATAAATGTTTTATTCCAAAAGCACATTCCTATAAAATAGTACTTCGCGTGTTTTTGACAGTTTTCATATATTACTTCAGATTACAAAATTTTGAAGTATATTTGTTAATGTGGCAGACAATATCTAGGATCAACAAATTGAATCAAGTCTATCTTGACTTAGATTCAAAAACAAAAGTACATATATAAATCAAGACAATAATTTTAAATTTAAAACACTAAAAATCTATAAATTTAAAATCAACCAACATTTCAAAATTATCCAAAATAAAATGTCTTAAAATAAGTTTAAAATGTCTTGATAATATCTAAAATAAATCTTGTCTGATCCTCGGGACCCGGGCACTTCATTTCTCCTGACCACCTGCAATCAAACATTTGCTCTAGGTGTCAGTTAACTTGTAGACTAACAAGTAGTAATGATAAACTGAAGCAGTCATAAAATATCCAAGGTGTTTATACCTGTTTCATGACGCTTCGGGCAATTCTGTCTCCAATGTCCGACCTCATGACACCTGAAGCATCGATTCTCGGTGTTCGCTTTGTTGACTTTAACCTTTTTGCCCTTGCCCTTGCCCTTTCTATTGTCATCAGCCTTTGGTACACTCTGGCTGACCTGAGCCTGGCCCTTGCCTTTGCTAGTGTTCCTTTGCCCACCCTTCTTCTTCACTCCTCCTTCGTTGACCATCAGAACATCTTTGGTCTTGGTCCCCATTCCCATACTCAGTTCAGCAGTTTTTAACATGGAGTGTAGTTCAGCTATGCTCCTTTCCATGTTGTTCATGTTAAAGTTAATCACAAACTGCTTGTAATCGTCAGATAATGAGTTGAGTATAGTATCCGTTGCCAACTGCAGCGGAACTGGGTGACCTAACCTCTCCAGGTGGTCAAGTAGCCTCTTCATTTTCATGACGTGGGCACTGACAGAGGTCCCTTTGGCCATTTTGCACGCGTTTAGATCCCTCGTGGCATCATAACGCTCTGTGCGAGCTTGCGTTTGGAACATGTCCCTCAGCTGACGGATCATGTCGTAAGTATTAGTGTTCATGAGCCCTGTTGAAGTTCTGGGCTCATGGTCGCAAGCATTAGGCAGCCAACATCCAGCAAATCATTTGAACGCTTTTGATAAGCATTTCTAATTGCCGCACTGGCATTTGCTGGTGGGGCCTCACCTAGAGGTTCTTCCAGGACATACCATTTTCTCTCGTGCCTGAGCACAATTTGGAGATTGCGCTCCCAGTCGAGAAAATTCGAACCGGTGAGTTTGTCCTTTTCTAGGATGGAGCGAAGAGAAAGGTTATTGGTGTTGGTAACTGTGTTTGCCATCTACACATTAAAACTTTGGTTTTAGTACCTTTTGAATAAACAATTCCCAATAAAATCAATAAACCCTTAAATGATTAATTATTGGACTAGGATCCTTATTTCATACGTCCTGATGTGCGGTTTGCTCACGCCCCACCAGGCCCGTACTATTTCGGTAGGTAAGGACTTTTACCAATCATATCTAATTGACATGACTCCTAGATCTTTTCGGGACATCGGATAAAACCGTACATGTTTTAGTCCCTCTAAGTGCTTTTTGGTCCGGTACCACCCGGTGAACTTATCAGAACCAAAACAGATCTCACCACTCGGTTACAGGATGTACTCTGGCCGGTACCACCCGATTATCGCAGAGTCTTTTAACCCCCTTCGGCTTGGGGTTTGAACGTGGGTACCCAAGGTTTGCTCTCTTCGAGTCCCAACGTACCTTACGCCTAAGGTGTCCCCGAGTGGGTTGCACTACCGATCTATGATTTTTTAGGGTTTTATTACTAAGTTTTGTAAAAACTTTAAATTTCCAGTATTTTAAAATTGCTATTAAAAGCTAATTGTTTTTAAAGGCAATTGTTGTTCTAAAACTAACTGTTTTAAGTAACAACCGATGTTCTAAAAACTTACTGTTTAAAAACATACACTCTATTTTGAAACTAACTGTCTCAAAATTAACTTGCTAAAACTAACTGTTTTAAAGCATACCCTTTTATAAGAAAACAATCTTATATGGTTTTAAAAATAAATAAATTTTACCATCTAAAAACATATATGAAATTGGTAATTTTTAATTTTCAAAACCAACCTCGTGATGTAACTAGTTTTATAAATTAAAACCTAATTTAAAAACGCTTGATAGGACCTAGGCGTGTAATATCAATAATCAAGAGAAAACAGAATAAGCACAACCATGCAGTTTAATATTCAAAACAAGTAATTATAGATTTGCCAATTAATTCCTAAAGGACCAGAAATGACCTAAAACTATTATGCTCCGATTTCCCCGCGTAGCTCCCACTGGCCTCGGCATCTCTTGACGGAACTCCAGGAAAAGAAAAAGAAAAATCTATCCTAAAGGTCATTTTACATATTGTCGGGGTTGTAAGTGGCACGCAGGCCTCCCCAAATAGATCAAGGGTCTAAATTGGCAATCTATAATTACTTTAATATATACTAAGCAGATATATATAAAATATTCAACCACGCAATTTCATATAAAGCAATACATAAAATTAAAGCATATAAACAATTCCTAGATCCGTCAAAATTATTTTATCACAAACCATGATTTTAACTAATTTATAAAATCAGACTGTTTTATAAACCGAAACTAATATTTTAATCTGAAAATTGATCTTTTATAAAAGCTCCAAGATTTATAAACTATAAATCTTATTTCATAAAACACAACCAATTTTTCTAAAATATTCGCTTTTAATTATCTTAATTAAACCTACTGTTTCGAACGAATTTGTCGGAACATCAACCCGTGATACGTGTCTTGATTCGATCAACCGGTCGAAAAAGATATCAGGCCAATTTGACCAAGAAACGGGTCAAATATTTTAGTTAATAATTTTCCTAGGAAAATGAAATTCCTTAAATAAAATAAAATAATTATCTAATTTGGGTTAAAAGTCTAAACACCCAATAAATCTTATTGGGCCAAGAACGTGGTCCAAAAGTTACATGGTTTGGGCCCGTCATCAAACTGACAACTATGGGCCTAAATTGGATTCGCAGTTTTTTAGAAAAATGTATTGGGCTTTTGTAAAGCGAGTTGGATCATCAATCGGCCCAACGCAAGGTGTGGGCTTGGCCACCGCAATTCCGGTGACGATTGGCAACACCAAAGCGCCGCCATCGCCACCGCCGCGGTTGACAATCAACAATCTGACCACTACTGCCGCTATAATCATCGTTGGCCGACGATTAATACGAACAAACCGCCGCCGCCGCCACCTAGGGTTTGCCCAAGGCGGCCGGCGGTCGCCGGATTACAACCGCCACTGCCGTGACAGCCGTGCCCTAGCCGGCGATTGGAAACAACAACAACACCATCACCACCGTATCAAGTGGTTGACGGCGATTACGACAACAGCCGCCGTCACCGTCGATCGATCAAATAGACCACTGCCGCCCACCACCGCTGTCGCGGTTTTTGGCGGGTGTGGTGCTCTTGGCCCGCCACCAATCAGGTGGTTTCACCGTGGCGTGGTGGCGATCGAAACAACCAACCATCACCGCTCACCGCCGCCACCGTTGTGGCTTGTGGCGGTCGCGGTTTTAAATCAAAGCGACCACCGCCGCCGCTAGGCGCGGCCGTGAGGCAGCCAGCGGCTAGGCGGTCGATCCTCATCGATCGGCGATCTCACCGCCGCCGCCGCTAGTCTTCCGACAGCAGCGGTCGGCTAGCCGCGTGTGGAAGAACCACCATCGATCAGTGGTGGTTGGCAATGAATCGGTGGTCCGATCGGCCAACTGCCGTCGTTCCACCATTGTTTGTCGTCGTCGTATGTCTATTTTACCCAAAAATCCAACAAAGCGATAAACTGATAAAGTTTTTAATTGATAAAATTTACACACAATCTGATAAGGATAAAAATTTTATACGAATCTGATAAAGATCAAATTTTTATCTAAACTGATAAAAATCCAATCCTTATACAAAACTAATAAAGATCGAATTTTTTTTTATCTAAACTGATAAAAATCTAATCTTTATACCAATTGATAAAAATCGAATTTTTCTACCAACTGATAATTCTTTAAACGGATCTAAACAGTTACGAGATAAACAATAAGTAAACATGTGGCTCTGATACCACTGTTGGGTTTTTCATGCGACCTCGGACCAAACTGGTAGGAGTCACGGTTCAGAAAAACAAACTGTTTAACTGATTTATCAAACCAAACTGGTTTGATCAGCGGAAGCATAAACGTGTAAAAACCCAAAAGCACACTAATCGTTTATTGTTTATCTAAACATACATATAATAGGGTGTTAGAAAATTTACCTGAATTGCTTGAGTTAGATCCACCCGTGATGAACCCTACGAACGGACCTTCTAGCCGGTTAGAACTCCGAGCTCTCGAACGAACACCCGAATGAAAACCGAACTTCCTTCGGTTTAGTGGTTGGCGTCGATTACCAGGGAGAGAGAGAGAGAGGTTTTTGGTTTCTATTTAGTTGGAGTGAATAATAAATGAATTGAAAAAGGGTTTGCCATAACTGAATATTTATATTGATGCAAACAGTATCTGTATCATATTCAGTTTCCTTTTTCCAATAATTATCCATAAATAAACTCTTTCTTTTCCACCAAGAAAAGATTAATACCATATATATTAACTAATATATATTAGTCAGGATAATTACTATATATATTTATTTAACTAATAAATATATGTATAAATCAATTAATTAAATCAGTTATATATTTATTTAACTAATAAATATATTATCCATTTTACTTAATAATAGAATCCTTTAACTTTGGAGGTTCTTACAGAAAACACCCAATAGATTTATAATTGACTATTATAAATCTAATCTCTCTATACTGGAGTTATTTTACTTGTTCGTTTACAGGTCCTCACAAGTGTGACCCTCAAGTGTCTTATAACATTGGATGTGTAATCTCTGGTTTGTCAACTTCTGCACATAATTACTAACAAAAGATGTACATGGCAGTGGTGGTGGTTGATGGTGGTGATTAAAGATAGACAGTCGGTGGTGGGTGCCAGGTGGATGATGGCGGTGATGAAAGGTGGACACGACGGTGGTGGGTGGTTGATGGTGGTGGTGAAAGGTAGACACAACAGTGGTGGGTGGTTGATTCGTGGGTCACCGGCGTTAAGGTAGTGGTCGCCGATGGTGGAGGGTCGCTGATGATGATGTGTTGATGTGTAATGTTTATGTATGTTTGTATGTATATATCATATATGTATGAATGATATGTATGTATGACATGTCAATAGATAAGTTAAAAGAAAGTTATATTTTTAATAAATGACATTTTTTGTCCTTGTTTTTTAATTAAAAATTATATAATAAATAAAATGACCAAAATACCCTTCGAAGTTAATGAGTTAATGACATCTTTTAACAGGGTTAGAAATTAGGGAACCAACACGTTATAAAACGAATACCACAAGGACCCAAGCCATAATTATTCATTTTAGGGATCCAGAGTCGTCTCCTTTTTCTCAATACACAACCTCCAAGTTCATACGACCTCCAAATCCATCTTGACCCCACCCAACTGAGATCAAATCCAATCGATATCGAAAACTTGAAATCAATTCAGATGTTACAAAAACAAACAATCTTTTTTATTTACATTTCAATCTTTACCTCCACCTCATATTAATCAAAAAAGAAATAAAACTTTAAACTCCAAAACTCTTTAAAGACAATAAGTCACTAAATTATTTTCTTAGATGACAAAATCATTAAATTTTCTCATTCTAAGCGAATAAGTCATTGAACAAGTTTTCAAATAAAACAAACGCCAAACTTTTAAAAATTCAATACTTACATCTTTTTAACCACGCTAAGTTAGTTTTCTATTTTTACTTTAAGATCTTCCTACTTCTTAGTTATTACATGTTAGTTTTTAACTCTTGTTAGAAACATGTGTGTATTTTAAAAGTTTGATAACTTATTTATTCAAAAAGAAATTATAATAATTTGATGATTCAAAAAGAATAAAATAATAATTCACCGACTTAATTATTTAAAATGAAAAAGTCTTATAATTTTTCATTTAAAAAACCAATTAAAAAACTTAGGATGCGTTTACTTGTGGAAACTGTTTTCATTTTCATAGAAAACGTTTTTAGAAAATTGAGTTGAGTTATTTTCAGTTTTCTATGAAAATTTTAGAAAACTCGGTTACTTGTAATGATGGAGTTTTCATTTTTCATTTTTTGGAAAATTAGAAAACTCGTTTACTTGTGCTTTTTCCATCACTTTTCATTTTTCATTTCCATTTTTTTCAAACATTGCACAGGCAGTGGTGGTGGTGGCCAAAGAGGTGGCGGCGATGATGGCGATGGCCTCGGCGGTGGCAACAATAGTGACGGTGGGGTGGCGGCGGCGAACGCAAAGGTGGTCGCGACGGTGGCGGTGGTGGCAGGGGCGACGCTGGCCGATGACGGGAAGGGGATGGTAATTGAAAATGAAAATTGGAAAACTACAAAAAGTAGTTTTCTAATTTACATTACATTTTGGAAAACGAAAACGAAGAGTTCTCTGAAAAAATTTTGAAAACTAATTCAACTAAACGAGTTTTCTAAATTTTCATTTTTCATAGAAAAATTTTCTAAAATAAGGAAATTTTTTTCAAAAGTAAACGCACCCTAGTTATTCTTTGTATTTTTTTAAAGGGTTAATTTCATATATGCCCTTATTAAAACTCAAAATATCATATTTACCCAACTTAAACCATAAATATCATATATGCCCTTCCTAATCTATCAAAATATCATATTTACCCAAATATCAATTTTTAATCATTTTAAATCAAATTTAATAATAAAAAATAGTTGAATGACTATTATACCCTTTTTAAATTTTAAGTCTAATTCACAAATATCATATATACCCTTTCTAACTTATAAAAATATCATATTTACCCAAATAACTATTTTTGTTAATTTTTAATCATTTTAAATTAGATTAAATTATTGTTGTGGATACCAAACCTTTTTCATAAGAACATCAACCAAATAACCATTTAAGTCCGGTCGAACCGGAAACCGATGGAGAGCCCAATCCAACTAAGTCCGTTTTTTTTGGACTCAAGAGTTTGGTATCCATCGAACATTCATCACAAGAGGGAAATATTGGTACTTCAACACGTAAATATGGATTTGAAAGGGCAACTATAACATATCATGTTAAACGGCAACCAGAAATCACACTATTTAATTTGAAAAGTTATAATATTTTTGCTGCAAATAGCACCCTTACAAAAACAAAGAAAAAATATAGAAAAAAGAGCCATGAGATGATTTTCGCATATACTAAAACATTTGATCTAGTGAAACTAGCCATTATTATGAACCAACAGACATGATTAGCCAATCATATCTTACCATAAAATTAGTCTGCAGTTAATGAGTTATTTTCATTACATCCATCCTTTTGGATTCACACTAAGGTCTCATGCTTAATTTCTGAAAGTGCATGTGGAAGTTGATATAATCAGCAGCATATCATGTATCCAATTAAGAAAAACAAACAATAAAAGTTGTTATAGCACCCACAAGTTATTGGAAGAGTATTTGCTGCTCTTTACATCATAGGTTTACAATAACCCTTATATAAGTAATATGATACCACAAAGTCAAATGAAAATCAACTAAATCACAGAATATGAAATCAATTTTTGCAAACATAATCAAACGGTGAGGCTCGAGCTCGAGTCAAGCTTTAAACGCGTCAATCCCAAGTAGCTCACGAGAAACTCGGTTCATTTACACCCTAGATGAAAGTGTTGATTATTCACACAATAAAATGAGGCCTGGCCTTACCGATGACTTATCCGATGCCTGCATCAAATCTTGTACTAAAATCATTCAAGTGGGTAATTATTTATTTACACCAAAGTTTTCATCAAATTCTACAATTACATTCTTGCTCTCTTTATTTTAAAATATATGTTTTGTTTTCAAAATAACTTGAGTTTTAATAGTGTTTGTCATAATAACGTCCCAAATCTCATCTGCGTTTCTATTTCGATTGATGTGCGATGTCTTTGTGTATGCAGCTTGGTAAAAGGTTTATGACTTATATTGCCTAGGTGGGGCTGCGTTTTTGTTGGGTAACTTTTTTTAGAGTAGTTCTCTCTTGTTGTTTGGTTTATTGTTAGTGTTGCTTTGTAGCCCTCTGTTCATTGCCTCTGTTTTGTTTTGTTTTGAGGCTTCCTAGATTAAACTTTTGTGTTTGGTTTTTATGCTTAATATGACTGCAACTCAAAAAACATTTGTTCAAAGAAATTGTCAAACGATTTAACAACCCCAAATGTTAAAGTCCATTTGGTTGATGTTCTTATGAAAAAGGTTTGGTATGCACAACAATAATTTAAAATGATTAAAATTTGAAATGATTATTTGGGTAAATATGATATTTTTATAAGTTATGAGGGACATATATGATGTTTGTGAATTAGACTTAAAAGGGGTATAATAGTCATTTAATTAATTTTTATTATTAAATTTGATTTAAAATGATTAAAAATTGATATTTGAGTAAATATGATATTTTGATAGGTTAGGAAGGACATATATGATATTTATAGTTTAGGTTGGGTAAATATGATATTTTGAGTTTTAATAAGGGCATACATGAAATTAATCCTTTTTTAAATAATTAGGCACTAGTTTCTTAATGGGCTGGAAGTTTGGGCTATAATTAACAAACAAAGGCCCATCATCAGTAACACTCTTTAAACTCTTTACTATATAAAACCCTAACCCTCATCATCTGTAAACCCTAGCTTTCATCATCATCATCTTCATCGCTACCTCCACAACGATCTGCAACCAGAAGCTCGGAAATGGTAAAATTGAAACCCTAATTAAGCTTTACATTTGCTTATAATTGTGAATTTGTGTTATTCGTCCTCTTAAAACACTCTTATTCTTTGATTTTTGCAGCCGTTCAAGAGGTACGTTGAGATCGGGAGGATCGCACTCGTTAACTACGGAAAAGATTATGGAAAGCTTGTAGTAATCGTCGATGTTATCGATCAGAACAGAGTATGTTAATTTTGATTCAGATAAGAAGATCTCAATTTATATGCTTATTTTGTTATTAGGCAATTTGCTAATGGTTATATTCAGGAATTTTGGTTTATTGTTTATATTTGTGTAGCTGGTTATTATGCATTTGATGATATACAGAGAGTTTGTTTGATGCTAAATTGATTGGTGATGGTAGCATTTCTTTTGGAAAACACAGGATGATAATTAGGCTGTGTTTGACAAAAATAAGCTGGCTTATAAGCTAGTACATGTTTGGGCATTTTAGGAGCTTTTTGTAGCCTTTTCTAATTATATTCTTATTAACATTAATTATTATACCCCAAGATGTCATTTTACAGGCTCATAAGCTAGTTTATTAGCCGACAGCTAGCTTATCAGCGAGTTTGCCGAACATAATCTTAGTTTTTTGAACTTGTTAGTGTCTTCAATGCATAATCATTGGGTTCATTGCCTCACTTAGGTATCAATTGGGCCTCAAGCCATTGGGTAGGGTGTTTTGCATTATACCTTCATAGAAATTTATCTGTCTTTTCAACATTTCTTCTTTTGAACTTTTTTCTTTTTCCTCATTTATATTCAAACTTTGTGACATTTATTTGGAAATAATGAGCAACTTCTTTTTTGTGTAACCATTTTAAAAAGGTTGATGCTTTTACAGAAACAAATACTATGCACCTATTTTTGTTTGTTTCATTTTGATTTACATGGGAATTTGTAAGTAGGGTTGGGTTGTGAGAAGTTGAAGTTAACGTGAGAAGTGGATATCAACCGTTGGATGGAGATTAGGATATGCACCTAGATGCACCGTATCAATTGCCTTATAACCACTGCAACATGGGAGGGAATGAGATTAAAAGTGATCAACGGTTTAGATCTACTTCTTACATGATCCTTAGCCTTTGTAAGTACTATTTATTGGTTATCCTTCTTTTTCTCAAAGGAGACAAGAAGAATGGGGCATGGTATCCCAACTAGATTGAAACAGCCTGTCCGGCCCTATGGATAGATGTACCCTCTTCAGATTCTACTTTGTGTGAAATCGGTTTAGTATTGCAACTAGATTGGACCAAAAGGCATTTGTTAGGATGTTTATGTATTAATTTGCAAGTGTAGATTATCCTCTTTTTCCTCAAAAAGAGCAAGATATGATGCACTCGTCGACTCTCAAAAAATACTAGTAGGAAGTAGCGGCTGCTTCATTTCTAATTGAGTTTGCTAATTAGGTATTATTGAAAATGATATAGTATTTTTACTCATTTTCTGTCTGTAGTGTTGTTGTATGGAGTTTTTTGTTTCTCTCTTATCTTTTACCTTTATACTTCTATCTAATGAGGAACAAGATAGCTAGATAACAGTTTTATGGATGACTTGCGGTGTTGTCGCCATTATTGGTTTTCCTTGTGCTCTTCTTAACTACATGATTACCGAATTGATGATTTAGCACTTGGGTTTTGCCTAAAAAAGGAAATTATATAATCTTAAATGCCAACAACACTCTTATAAGTTACCCTCTTTCTATTGTTAGGCACTTGTCGATTCCCCTGACATGGTAAGGAGTCAAATGAACTTCAAGAGACTGACACTCACCGACATCAAGATCGACATCAAAAGAGTTCCAAACAAGAAAACACTCATTGCTGCTTTGGAAGCTGCTGGTGGGTATCCAGTAATTAGCGGCTCTTATTAAGTTATGACTTTCTTGTGAATGTCTGAATCAATGACAAAATTCATATGCAGATGTTAAGAACAAGTGGGAGAGCAGTTCGTGGGGAAGAAAGCTTATTGTTCAGAAGAAGAGGGCATCACTAAATGATTTCGATAGGTTTAAGGTTATGTTGGCAAAGATTAAGGTCAGTCTCACTTCACACTTCTTTTGCATTTTTTACCAAGTCGAATATATCTTGATTGCTTGACAAGCATAACTAAATGATCTTTTACAACACCCTTTCCTCATTTTTTTTTGGTTGCAAATATAGGTCTTTTTTCAAAAGGGTTTGTAAAAATGGTTCTTTTTTTAAACCCAAAAAAACCGGTCACATTTATTATATAGATTTCAATTCCATCTTTTCGGTTAGAAAAATAATACTTCCTCTGATTGTACCAGTCTCATTTTAAAATTAATTATCCACTTTCCATTTTACCCTTAATTATGAGATTTCTCTCTATTGTAAAATTGCTGTTTAGTTAATTTAAAAGTTTAATCCTTTTCATTTGTTAACATCTAATTTGGGATGGTACGGAAGGAGTTTTTGGTTTTATAATTTTATTTTTAGATTTTTAGGTTTGCGAATTTGATGAATCCTGTACTTCTTGTATTAATAAGGGTAAAACTATGTTTTAGAAAGTCTAATTCTTGATTAGAAAGTATAATCATTACACCTTTTTAATATCCCTTTTGTTAGTACTATTGTGGGTATTTTATTTGGAAAAGAGAATTCCGGTTTGTGTTTTGATGTATAATAAATTTGTGGTTTTGCAGAAAGCTGGTGTTGTAAGGCAAGAACTTGCCAAGCTTAAGAAGGAGACCACAGCTTGATATGGGTTATTTTATGATAATCTTTGTCTTAATATCAAGATTTTGGTGTAGTTTCTTTTTTGAATTCCATGTTGCTTATGATCTTGTATTTTTATGGGATTAAATCAGATTTGTGGCCATTTTTATATTTTGGTTTGTGTTCTCTAGTGCTGAATACAATTTTACATGACCAACATCTTCATCTTAAGTTACTTGAGATTGCAACATTTGACACCCCTTTTGGGATCTTTTACCAACATGTTCTTATTTTATTACCTGTGTCACCATTTTGGTTGGTTGAAACAGAGTAAAGAATACATATCAATGATAATTGGAGGAAGAGAAAGTTGTGGTTCAAATTTATATTGTTTTTTACTTAAAATAAACAGCTCTTCAGGCTCATTGCAGGTAACCGTGGCTTTTCAAATACATATCAATGATAATCGAACATAAACGAACGACCTCAAAGAAACAAAGAATAGCCATTGTTACTCATTATTTCATTCCTAAAAATACCATAAAAAAATGAAAACCCGGGTTAACTAAGGGGTATAAAAAACATCATAAGACCAATTTACTTAATGATTTTACATATTAGTGCCGTATTATATAAATACATTTATATACATATACAAATGTAAATTAACATGTATAATTGTAAACAAACGGACATTAATGAACATAAACAAATGAACGTAGCGAACCTAAATCAACAAACAAGACCATTCATGTTTGTTCATTTAATTAAACGAATAAAAAGTGTGTTCATGTTCGTTTATTTATCAAATAAACAAACTTCCTGTCGAACAATTCGCTGCACATTTGGTTCGTTTACTGTCCTACTGGTCAATATGGTTTATGGTGACAATTTCAACGCCATTTATCCCAAGATCAAACTCAGTAATACATCAATACAGATATCAATATCATCTTAAAAAATAACAAATTATCTATAATCCCAAAGGGAACCTAACCTCTCCTTTTATCCCTAAATATAGTCCACTAATTTTTATGGGTAGAAATAGAAGCAAATTTAGGTTGAGTTTTTTATGCCTACACACTCTAAACTCCTATGCTTTCTCCCCTTATCTATCCTTGTCTCCCCCATTTCAAACTTTTTTCTTGGGGTCACCTTGACCCCATTAAAATCCTTTTAAAATATGACTACAAAGGTGAAAGGCCTCATCAAAGGCATCAAAAAGAACATTTCCGCACATTTTGGTTAGATTTCTTTCTATTCAATACTATACCATTCATTATGAATTAATCATATGTGAATGGAGGTTTTTGTGGGTTGCAGAAGACGAAAAAGAAGAAGAAATACAAATCGGTGAGCCGACCGACGTGAAACATGTGTCACATATTGGTTGTGAAGCGGCCGTTGAATCTCCAAGCTGGGTAACGTATTTGGTCTCATTGTGATTGAAATCGGTGGTTTATTTTTCATTTTTAATGACCTTATGGTGTTTTTTTTAATTGTGTGATCGATCGATGCAGATGAAGGGGTTTGATGCATCCGATACTCAATCGATGGGTAATTGATCTTTTCTTTAATTCATATTCTTTATGTTTTAGCATAATTCGATCATTGAATTGAATGTTGATTATTGATTCATGAATGTGATGAATCCCAAATTCTATGTCATTGTTGAATTGGTGAATCCAATTTGATCCTGTAAATTTGCCACATTTTGGATTTGCTTGTAGAACTTTGGTTAGATCCATAATTTATTAATGCTTTTCAATAGATGAAGATGGAAAATATAAAATCAATTGTTTAATTTTTTTTAAAGATATTAATATTAATTATATTAGAACATCTTAAAAACTAAAACAAATACTTTCAGGATTTTGAAGTTTTCTTTTTTCATTTGCCTTTGATGTAGTTTTTTTAGAGATTTATACTTTATGTTGAAAAAACTTTAGTACAACTCTTCAAAATGCCCTTTACTCCAAATTTAATTTTGGAGACTTTTTCTCTTGGTCTCTTGACAAGAACAATTTTTTCTTTATATTGATTATTTTGCAAAATAGAAAACCAACATACAGACATATTTCCTTGTTTATCGTATTTTGTAGATTCAAGCCATAGGAGTACTCGAAGCGTGGAGTCATCTCGAGACCTTCCGACGTTGCCACGAGCAGCTAGAAACCGCCACCGTTCAATGGATAACACTTTGGATTCTTCTGACTCGACACTTAAAGCTAGGCGTACAAGAAGAAACCGATCATCTGAAGCTAGAAGGCGTTCCCAAGGGGAGGATTCGAATACAGATGCCCCAAAGAAGTCTTCGCGACGTAGGAAACCAAAGGACGAATCTACAACAAGATCATCGTCCAACCTTACAGATGATTCAGATCGTGGATCAGATGACGTACAATGATGAAAGTAGAACCGCAAGTTTTGTAACATGAGGAAAAAGGGTCGAAAAATGACCCCAAAGATTGGTTTGTTGCTTTGTTTTTGTTTAGCTAGTCCCATTGGTTGTGTGATTACCCATAGAAACAACCATGGGTGTTTGGTTGCAAGAACTCCACTTCTTGCCCTTTGCTTAAACTCCTTTGTATATAAGGATGCCTTTGGTATGCTAGAAAAGACGAGAAATCATAGAACAAAACTTATTTGTTCCACGTTTCATACAACATTATTTTGAGATACAAGCCATCAAAACAGGTCTAACAAAAATATAGAGATGAGATAAGACATACAAAATACTACATGTCATATGTCAAATAGAACCCTAAAAAATCTTCTATAAATTTTCTATCTGCTTACGCCACTCATTCGTCTTGTCCACTCTAGTCAACGTACCAAGCGCACCCGTAATGCATGGTGTAACACCCCAAAAATTGGAGCAAACAAAAACCTTCATTAACGAAAGGTGGTAATACAAATACGCCAAAGCGTAAGCTCTTCCCAAAAATTCGGGGTATAAATAGTGTATAATTACGAAGTCTGTACTTTAATGGAGTGGTGTAATAACCCACAAGTCTAATTCCTAACAAGGATAAGACTACAAAAGGGTCAACAGTTTCTACTATCAACTCGCGGTCTAGATGGACCGATCTCTTCACACATCCCCCAAAGCTCATTTTGGTATGCACACCGTTTTCTCAAATCTACTAAAAAAGTTTCACGCCACTAAAGCTACTTTACTAGGTAGTCCTAGATTTTCATGACACACTATCAAGATAAGTGCATAACCATACACCGCGATCTCGAGGATCACCTACACACGACTCTAAAGCACAATACTACACTTCTCAAGTCCCGATATTCGATCTTAAATTAAAGCTATCCGTTTCCTCTTATGATCTTCCTCTTTAAATCTAGAGGGTTAACACGACGGCTCTAAGAGCGAGGGATTTATAGAAGTAGGACTCATGTATAAGTCGACTATTCGACTCAATAATTCAAACATGTCCTATCACATGAAGGAATATTCCTATTCCTAATAATAACTTTCTTCACATTTAAGTCGATCTTTGGTCTAGATCCTCATAACCTACTTGCATGTCATACTATACAATTCCTCATTATCGTTTTGACAAGTAGCTGTATCTATTTTCCACACTTCCAATATTCACACGATATCCCGAGGGATACACTTTCCGATACATGCCTTCCGAGCCTAAATAATAAATCTTACCACTAATTCACACTCGAGTCAAGGTACTCAAATCATTTTCAAGCCAATCATCAAAACATGACCTTTAAATAAAGACTTGTCATACATGGGTCGTGAGTGGGAACTTAGTTTCCGTCTGGGTATGCGACCTTGGATTGCTGAATTAGGGGTCCTTTAATGACCAACCAAAATCCTATGGTAAGAAAATCGGAAAGAAAGTAAGAATAAGCTACCATACGTATCAACATTTATCAATCATTGAATCGATAGTAACCAAGAATACTCAAATGACGATACATTCATAACTCAGTAGCTAAGTCGTTTATGAATAGACCATACACGAGATTCCCTGCCTCCATCGACGCAAATTCTCAATCAATGTATTTCGTATCCCTATCGTCCTCTCCCCACCTAAGACTTTACCCAAGGTGGGTGACATGTATACTAGTACACTAAGTTTAAGTCTAGGTATTCTACGGTCAACACCTAGTTCGCTTAAACTAAAGCTCTGATACCAACTTGTAACACCCCAAAATTGGAGCAAACAAAAACCTTCATTAACGAAAGGTGGTAATACAAATACGCCAAAGCGTGAGCTCTTCCCAAAAATTGGGGGTATAAATAGTGTATAATTACGAAGTCTGTACTTTAATGGAGTGGTGTAATAACCCACAAGTCTAATTCCTAACAAGGAAAAGACTACAAAAGGGTCAACAGTTTCTACTATCAACTCGCGGTCTAAATGGACCGGTCTCTTCACACATCCCCCAAAGCTCACTCTCAATCTCGGCACCTACTAGGGAATAGCGTCCCTAGTACCTGAGAGACACATCGACACCAAGCAAGTGTTAGGCTAAAGGAGCCTAGTGAGTTGTATCACAAAATATCACACATATAAAAGCATGTTAAGACATGTGAGATATGCTGAAGTGTATCAACAACAAAGTGCATCATGTTAAACCGGTTTATCTTTTATCTTTGAAAACCGTGGGAGCGACCCACTTTTGCCAAGCAAGTTACACCTCAGAGTCGAAACACTCCGTTGTCGTCCTCCTACGAAGACTCAAATAGACAACCTCAGAGGCCAGACACATTCGCGGCCACACGAATGGCGAGGGACATAGGTGCACACCTTTTGACTAGTGCCACCCAAGACTGAGTCGAACTCGTGTAAACTTGAAAGTGCACACCTTTTGACTAGTGCCACTTTAAATCAATCTCATTTCAAAAACGACACAGTGTACACCTTTTGACTAGTGCCACATTGTCCAATTTACGTTTGCGTAAAACATGGGTACTCACCTTTTGACTAGTGACATCCCGGTCCACTTTTTGACTAGTGGCCAATAGCATCCCACTTTTTGACTAGCGGTGCTCCATAACATTTTAGTTATATAATTTAAACATTATTGAAAGTCTCAATACTTTCATTCATTTCATATAAGCCAACATGCTCGGGATTCAATTCCTTCGTATCATTCCGTGGCATGCATAATAACACGTATTTCTCATAAATACATTCATCATATAATCACATGGATTGAACTCATACAATAGTAGCATACGATAATCTACTCCATGTATACAATAATCCAAATCAAGCCATTCATATAAGCATCATTACTCAGTCATTTCATGGCAATCAGTAAACCTAACAATTTAGGCATTTCATCCAAAATCATGTTTATTCACAATGACCAACAATATATGTAAATCAAGCAAGATGATAAGCTCTCAGTTTTAACAAAACGGTTTTAGCAACTCACCTTGAGGCTCGTAAAGCCAAAAGCCCCAAATTTCACCAAGAACCCTAGCTTAAAACTTGAGTGATTACCTAAACTGATAAGGAGTTAATACCTTGGATTAATTCTAGATCCACAACATATAAGACTAGATCTACACTTAAAACCCATAAATAGAACTTACCTCCTCAAGATCTTGGGTGAAAACATTAAGTTGAAGAACTTCCAACAATAGTGGATAGATGGTGAAGAAGATGAAGCCATGGAGATCTCTACCCTCTAAAATAATAGATCTAACCTCCAACACTTTCAATAACATGAAATCCACCTAAAATAACACCAAATCTAAGACAAGTATGGAAGAAAAGGGTTTGGAGATGAATAACCCCCAAATCTAAGCTTAAAACTCGAAAGAGATGATAAGATTACTTACACCAACGTTTTTGAACCATCAAATACTTGAAATCCATTGATGTATTCTTGAAGAGCTTGAAAAATCGAGAAGATAGCAATTTGAATCACCAAAATCGGAGTTGTAGAGAGAAAGATATGAAGAAATGAAGAAGATGGCTTAAATTGCGATTTTCAGGTCTGACCAGCGGTAACGGCGGGTCCGACCCGCGGATTGACCCGCGGCTGACCCGCCCTTACTCTGAAACCCGCCTGAAACCCATGCGGTTCACTGTTTTGGCCATAACTTCTTCGTTATAGCAACGATTTCGATTCCGGAAGAACCGTTGGATTCGTATTTCAATTTCCCATCCAACAAGACCATAAAATCCAGGTTTTGATCAAAAGTCCTATTTTTCATATTTTCTTAAAAGATAAGTTTTACACAGATTCGGATTCGCATTTGTCCAAAAATCACGGGTGTTACACATGGTTACCTAACGCTTCATGGGCCAATCAATGTCAAAACAAGCTTTGTTTTTTAATCGGTTCGCTCGTGATGTAACCATCTCGAGTTTGCAAAATCAAATGTGTTCTCAATCGTTCTTATTAGCAAAGAATTCGGTAAAAAGTTGATTCGTATCAATCCTATTGTAACAACCCAAAATCCCCAACATAAAATAAACACATCCTAGTGATCTAACGCAACGGAAATATAACATTAATAACGTAAGATCAAAAGTAGTAATGCAGTGAAACAACCCTTCACAGCTGAGATATAAAATACTAATGTTCATCTAGAGTCTAGAAAGGTGGCTACACTAAACGCTCACCTTTTCCTTTCCCTTTCCTGTTGCTCGAACTTTCCCTGAAAATGTTTAAGAAAAGTTTGAAAGCGACAGTTAGACCATAAGGTCTAGTGAATTCCCTTAATAACAGTTTCAAAACACAGTCGGCCTACTGGCCCATAATCAATCAATAAAGTTATCGGTGATGCATTGTGGACTTAAATATTATAACGGGTCACACGGAATTCACTCGTGCCCCAAGTGCCCTTCAGGGTCACCCAAAATAGATTCGGGCCACATGCATTCGCCCTTCAGGGTCACACGTCAGAGACGTGCCCTAGGCTATAATCTTATTCCCAAGGAACGTGCACCAAACCTTGGGATCCTAAGTCCACGATGCAACACACTGTCATACAGACACATGATCAATATAAGCATGCTTATAACTCATATTCAGCTTTACAATCAACGAAGCAATTATCAACATACTGTAAAACATTTCAAAACAGTTCAACATCATTTTCAATTTATCAAAAGGGATTTGGCAAGGGAACTCACCTAAGCCTATCCGAGAATTAGGTTACCATAGTGAACACTCGTCTACTGGATCCGCACCCAGTCTATTACATGACCAATCAACCTTAGAAAACGGCTAAACCCTCTAAGATATATGACCCACTATGCAGACTTAGCATGAGAATAAATCACTACAGGAAAACCTCAGAAATCTAACCCCAGGGTCGAAATTCCCCAAAATCTGACTCGGATAATTCTCAAAATCCGACCTGGAGAATCCCATAGTTTAACCCGGAGAATCCCCGAAGTCCGACTCGGATTTTCCAGAAAAGTCCGACTCAGATTTCCAAATTCGAGAAGATTGAGATCTGGTTCTCAGAGTCGGGATTCGAGGTATTTGCAAGCGATAGCAGTCCAAAACCTCCTAATTCTACTCAAAATCCAACCCTATTAAGAGTACTTATCTTATCAAATGGCAAATCTATAAAAATCGATTAAGAACTTACCAAAAGTCGAATGACGACGACGATGATGATGATGACGATAGCTGCTCTTCCAAAACACACACAGCGCACATAGAAAAAAATTACCCTAATTGGCAAAGTTGTTGTAAATGCTATATAAATACCATGGGCTTGGGCATGGTTCGATTAACTATCCTCAAGGGTCATATATAGTCCCTATTCACAAATGATCTTTCAGATTAAGTCCCAATCATCAAATAACTTAGAATAAAAATACATCCCTTAAACCTCGGTTATTACACCTATCAGGCGCCACACGAAACCCACCTCCAAGAACGTTAGAGAGGAATATCTTTTTGCTCACTTAACGAGGACCCAAACATTTTTTTTCTTATACATTTTATCTGATAAATCAAAATCAATTGCAACATATATGATAAAATGTTGATTTTATAGTTCTCACTTAACAATTACTCTCCCTTCCAAATGAAGTTTCCAAATTTCTATATTATTTTGTTTTGAAACAAGTGTCTCATTTTTTAAGTAAGTTTCTATTTTCATTTTACCCTTAAGTCTCTATTATCGAGGGGGAGCATAACTGGGTACCCCTTTTTTCATGGAAGCGAAAATGTCATATAATTTTAAAAAACGTGTAATAATTATACATTTAGGTGGTGGTTTTTTTTAAACAAGCTCTTTATTACCATTTATGTCTCTTAAACATAAAATTCAAGTTTGGTAACTAGTAAAGTCCTATAGTTTTAAGTGATAACATGTCACTTAATTACCTTTGATTTTTATCAAGCACAATTGTTATAATTTTAACATCGATTTGGGCCTAGATGTATTTAGAATTTGCAAAAACGCAAAACACAAGTATCGTAGATTTGTGTGTTAGTCTTTCAAAATATCTTGAATCTCTTAAAACGAAGATTCATTGTTTGACAAATGATTAAAACTCCACAACCTTGCTAATGTTTGAGTATCCTTCTCTTTTTTTCATTACATCCTTCGGAGGACAAAGGAAAGACAACCTAATTGTCCAAATAAGATATGCTACTCAATTGACATATTTAAGTTGTCATTTTAACCGATAAAATAGACAACTATAAATATTCATATGTTCATCGGCTTATAAAAAGAACAAACTTATTGATTTAGATACGAGACTTTAGCACCATCTCTTGAAAACCAAAGATAAAAATCAGACATAGAATTTCAACCCCTTGTAAAAACTATCACTTCCTTGTAAAATTGTACCATATTTATCACAAACAATTTATTTCGCAAAAGAAGAAGTTAATGTGTAAAACAACTTCCAACTCAAGATCATCAATGATTGAATTAAGCATTAACAATGAAAGATTGCATTGGAACTTTACAAATAAAATAATTATATATGGGTTTCAAAATCTCCCTTGAAATATCAAAAGTCATTTCATATACAAGGCGTATATATGTGAGAATGTAATTACATTTTTGCCCATCGTGCCCATCTAGTAACAAACCCTAAATAAGGAGACCCAAAAGAAACACCATCACTAGATAAAGAAATTGATGACCCACTACACTTGAGCTACTACTAACATGGAGAAGGGCAAATCTGGAATTTGCAATTACCCTACTATTGCATACCTTCAACTCATCCAAACTTCCACCAACTTTGGAAAATGACCTAATTGCCCCTACATCCACACACAATTCAGGATTCCCTTCTACCCTTAGCTTCCTTCCAACCCTTGAAACAAATTTAGCAGAAAATGGAAGCCTCCCACTCAAATTGTTGTTCTTCAAATTCAATTCATTCACCATTGCCAACCTCTCAAGCTCCATTGGCACCCCACCACTCAAGTGGTTGTTATCAAGACCCAAATATGTCAAATTCTCCAAAAACACCCCCATTGAAGATGGAATATTACCAAAAAGCCCAACCCCAGACAACCCAATCCCATTTATACCCCTCAACTTTTCCCAAATGTCAGGAATCACCCCTCCTAATTCATTCCCACTCAAATACAACCCCTTCAACTTACCCATCTCCGATAAGAAAACCGGTACACCGGAGTTCGAAAACCGGTTATAACTCAAATCCAAAAGCTCCAACTTTTTTAAACCCCCCATGCTCGCCGGAATCTCGCCGGAAAAAAGATTCGAACCCAAATCGAGCTTCATCAAATTCCCTAACTTCCCGATGCTCGCCGGAAGTTCGCCGGAAAACCCATTCCGGCTGAGATCAAGAATCTTCAAATTCTTGAGATTCGACACATTTTCCGGTAGGGTTCCGGCGAACCCATTGCCGGAAAGCGTGGCCTCTTCAAGATTCACCAACCCACCAAACCCACCTGGGATTTCGCCAGAGATATTCGTTCCCGTGATAACCAACCTCTTTAAACCCGTCATCTTTCCGATCGACCCGGATAAAGATCCGAAAAGACTCGGGTTTTGGACAAAAACAAGCTCTTCAAGAGAAGAAGAAGATCCGAAATCCAAAAGAGAACCCAACAAAACGGGTCGGGTCGTGAAGCAGTTGTAGAAGAAGAGCTTACGAAGGTAAGGAAAGGAAGAGAAGATAAACGGGTCGCTAATGGTGGAATTCGGGCTGCAAGGCGGGTTAGGGTTATGGTCCGAAACGTAGCCGAAGTTGAGCTCGAGGATGTTTAGGGTTCCGGCGAAGGTGGCGGTGGGCAGGGCGGAGTAGCCGCAGACGACGCCGTGTGGGGCGGAGGAGCAGAGGTCGTCCGGGAAGAGGGTCCGCCATGGGATGTCGGAGTTGAGCGATTCGAGGACTCGGTAGACCGATTCTTGCTCGACCGAGTTGAGACTCGGTTGTGGTTGTGAGTTGGTGAAGGCGAGTTTGGTTGTTATTATGAGGAAAGAGATGAGGAAAGTGAGGAGGGGTGGTGATGGTGAAGAGGAGATTGCCATTTGGGAGATTGGAATTTGGAAGAGGAATGAAATGGGAGTTATGGGGGTTATGGAGTTATATGGATACAATGTCGTGTGTATATATATATATATATACAATATATATATATATACAATATATATATAGAGAGAGAGAGAGGGGAATGTAGAGAGAGAAAGAGAGTGAAAAGTAAGTAGTGACAGAAAATGTTTCACTCCGACGATCTTGTTGACATGAATTTTGATTTGACACATTATACAATAAGGTATACTTTTTGATGATAAACTGAGGTTAGTGAGACAAGTGTTTGAGGACTAAATGATATTACGGCCCTGGCCCTCCTTCGGGGGTGTAAACGAGTCGAGACAACTCGTGAGCTATTTAAGATTGACTCGGAAAAACCTTGAAATTGACTCGAAGTTAATCAAGTAGAGCTCGAGCTACTCGAGTACCTTAATGAGCCTAGCTCGAGTAATTAATTACTTGGATCGACAGGCTCACGAGCCTAATCGGCTCAAGTTTATAAGCTTGTACTTTTTACCCTTCATCTTTATAACTATCACATTTTTAAGTATATTACAAATATAAACCATTAAACCATTGCACGTTGTGTTGTAAACCGACTGAATCGTAGACATTTTTAGTTTTGTATCGTTGAAATTGCATTGTAAAATCGTAAAAAAAATCCAACACTTAACTTAGTTGAGCTCGCAAGTATCGAGTAATTTATCGAGCCGAGCTCGAGTTTAAATTCTGATCTCTAGTAGTAGTGTTGAGCTCGAGTTCGAGCTTGGTGATACTTGACTCAATTACACCCCTATCTGTAGCGCCATTTGATTTCACACGGGCTTCGGTGCGGCTTGACGGGCTACTCTATGCAGCAATTGAGCTTGGGTGCAGGCTTGAGCAGCTGGGTTTGGGAGTGGAGCAACCTGTTGCGCTCTCTCTCTCTCTCTCTCTCTCTATATATATATATATATATATATATATATATATATATAGGGGTGGGTTCAAATGTGAACCACTTTTTGGTTGTGAACGTGAGAACAACTGAGAGCGCGACACGTGGCGGATGACTAGGCGCCACGTCAACTCCACGGCGGATGACTAGGCGCGATTCATGGGAGGGCATTGAATTAAAGAGGGGGACCATACTCAAAGCCGCCACGTGTCGCGCTCTCGGTTGTCCTCACGTTCACAACCAAAAAGTGGTTCACATTTGAACTTTCCTCTATATATATATATATCTTATTATGTCTATGTATATATTGGGTATTCGGGTTTCTGGGTAGTGGTACTCCTATTTCGTGTTTATTGTGGGTTTGTGGGTAAAGCTAATGTGGCAGCTCGGGCTTTGTAGGCTTGTGGGTTGCGCTACCGAGGACCTAAGGGGGTATCGAAATGTTTATTTGAAGGTGTTTATGATTTTTTTTAAAAAGGAAATAAATCATTTCTAGTGTTTGGGATTGCTTACTAAAAAAATGCTTATGATTTTTTGGAAAATGCATGGGATAAATCATTCTGTGTTAAAGGTTGATACCGGCAATCCTAACTTATCCATAATCGACTGCCAATTTCATAATGTGGGGGTAGGAATGGCAGAAATACCTGAACCCAATGGGAATCCCCGAACCCGAAACTTTTGGGACGGGATTAGGCGGGGTAAATGGTTATGGTACCGGGTATGGGATTTTTTCAAAAAAAATTGTGGGTTTGGATGGTTATGGTTTTAGTCAATACCCGCCCATTTACCCGATCCCATACGCGAAATCATTTACCCGACCCAAACCATATATATTTAATAAATTTTCAATGTTATTATTAATATAATATACAATACAATTATATTAATATACAGAATAACAGAAATGCGGATTGATTTTATTAGCATATAAAATTTATATTTTATTTTTTTCAATAAGATTAATGTAATAATGTTTCCACTTCCATTGACACTTCGGTGATAGTGCACCGAGCCACAAACGTCGTTTCCATTTTGTTAAACGTTGAACTTGATGAATGTTCATGTTGCTAAATGAATGTTTTAAAAAATTCTAAGTCGTCGTTTGATTTGATTCGAATATAGTTATAGGAAACAAAATTTTATTTAGTAAATTTTAATCGACTAAGAATATAAATGGGATATCCGATGCTCGTGGGAATACCCGTGACCCCGATGGTTATTTGGTAATGGGATACCCGACGGGACGGAACCGGGTATGGGACTGCGATTACCAATACATGTCCCATTGCCATTCCTATGTGGGGGGAATTCTTGACTCATTCAACGGTTGTGGCTATGGGTGCATCTTAGGCTCGAACCCAAGATCATTTGATAGTGTGCAAACGTATCATCCACCCATTACCAACTGAACTACGTGTAATTGAAGAGATAAATCATTTTGAAAAAGTCACTTCATTTTAACTTATATAAAACAAGTTATGATTTTTGAAAAGCAAATGATTTATTTATCGTTATTTTAGTATACTCTCATCTATTCACCTTTATCCCTTTTGGTCATTTTAAACAAATAAACAAAAATTGGTCAAACACTATAAAACAACTTATCACTTTCTGGTACAACAATAAGTTAATCCAAGCACTTTTTATGAAACTCTTTTTTTGCACCACATAAGTTGATAAACGCTTTTACCTAAAAGCATAAGTTGTTTTAGATAAGCAATCCCAAACACCCCAAGATTAAAAAAAATGAATGCACATTAGGGTAAATTTCATTGAGATAAGATGCACCGCATGTATCAGATCAATTCCTTTCTAAAACATGATTCATAAAATGACATGACATCAAACGTGAATAGTTTAGATCTAATTCTCATGTTGAACCCAATTTTTCACACAATCCTTCCCCATGGTTTGTTAAAATTACTTGATTTGTAAATGAAACGTTCTAGGTATATAGGGTTAGGTTCACATAAAACTAACAAGTTTTCGTAAGACCATATATTTACTCTAACTTCACAGCAAAATGTATGTGTCTGTGAAGGTAAAAAAATTTGAACTTTCATAGGGTTTTGCTGTGAAAGTCAGGCATAAAACTTAATCTAGATTTCACATGAAAACAACTCGGTTTGACAAGATTCCAGTAAATGTAATTTTTGAACCTCAATTTACGTAACTCATGATTACAGTTATAACAAAATAAACAATCATAGAGAACAAAAGGATTTTATATTTATTTGTAAAATAAGAGTATTTTGCGTTTATATGTTTCGTAATGTCATTGATTTCTTTGTGGTGAAACCGTTTACATATGACATACTTGTTGATTTAAATGTCGTTGATTTTCTTTGGGGTGAAAATCATTAACATACGACATAGTTACTAATTTAAATGTAGTGAATCTTATTACAACAAAATCACACAATAAAAAAAGCGAAAGTGGGAATGTAATTGCAAGCATTACTACTTTTCAATTAACCAATCATTATCATAACAAAATCACGTAGTTATGATTATATTATCCGAACAAAATCACATCATAACAAATATTTTTTAGATAAAGAAGAGTAGAGAGGGTATATTTGTCTTCTTCTAAAAAGGGAAAAGGAAAATCCCCGTACAAACGTGGTGGCAGAGATTTTGTCATTGCTGGTTTACAGTGATATCCATGTAAAATTACCAGAATGCCCCTATATTCTTAGAGAATGTAGTCTTTTGAGTGGGCCACATCCATAGCTAGTATCCTCTCCTCCTTAAGCCCTATTTATTCCCGCCGTAACGACCAACGGCTTTAAAACACAGACCGAAATTTACAGTTTATACCCCTTAACTTTATTTACTTTCACATTAAACCCCATACTATAAGTACAATTATTAATCTGTTAAAACCTTAAGTACATTAATACAACCATTAAAATTGAATAGAGAAATTAATTTTTAACCATTTAAAAATATGTTTAGCACCTCTTAACTATTTATCCACAAAGTCTTCAAAATAGCCAACTTCTCCGCTAAAAAGAAAACTCTGCTAAAATTTACTTCTGCTAATAGCATAGAAGAGTTAAAAATGTGAAAGTCTATTATTCAGAAACCAAAGGTGTATGTTGTTAATGGATCAAAAGTGTAATTTTTTAAAACATCTCCGCTGTTAACGAAAGTTGCCTTTTAGCAGAGTTCTCTTTTTAAAAGAATAGTTGGCTGTTTTGAAGGTTTTGAGAAGAAAATGGTTAAAATGTGTTAAGAGTATTTTTAAATGGCTAAAAAAATTAAGGTGTGTTTGATTGTGGAAAATTTTCGTGTTTGTAAGGAAAACTTTCCAAAGAAAATGAAAATTTAGAAAGCGCATAAAAAAGTTAAAAAAATTGTTCTCGAACTTCTATGTAAATTAGAAAACTGATTTTAGTGTTTTCTAAATTTTTCTAAACAAATTTTCAAAAATAGAAAATGAAAACTCCACCACTATAACCTAACACGTTTTCTAAGTTTTTTATAAAAAAACTAAAAAAAATGAAAACCCAACTCTATTTTCTAAAAACGTTTTCTAAGAAAACGAAAAACAATTTTGCATAACGAGATGCCGCATCCTTAATTTGTCAATTGAATATCAAAACGAAGCAACTTAACAAAAAACAAAATATGTTGTGTAGTGTATATGTATTATAGGTAAAATAAAAGTGAATATGTTTAAAAAACATAGGGGGTTAAAATGAAAAAAAGAAAAGGTGGGTGGAGGTGCCGGCGGGCATAGAGGCAGACAACGAGACAGGAAAAGGAAAAGCAAAAAAATGAGAGTAGTAAGAAAGACATGCCGGCGCCGGCGCCGCCGAGCTGTCGGTTTCCGGTAATAAACAGCTAAGATAAGACTACGAGGTACAGTACCACTTGAAAGCGACGCTTCATCAATTAAGGTTGGTTGTATATACATAATTCAATCCCTCATGTGCCCGCCATTTCACCCCCTTACCATTAAATTCATAAAATTCAATTATATAGAGAGAGAAACCGGAGAAAGCACCAACAAAATTGCATCACGTAGGAATCTGAATCAGTGACTAAGCTTTATTTAAATTGAATCTGAATAAATTTTTATTCATTCAGTTTGAATATTTATGTTTTATTCAGTTTAAATAAATCATAAATATTCAAACTGAATATTATCACGTGACGCGATACTAGTAGTCCCCACATTTCACAATAAAAGATTAGTTCACTTTTAAACTTTATCTATATATATATATATATATATATATATATGTATATAGGAAAGTTCAAATGTGAACCACTTTTTCATTGTGAACGTGAGTGCAACCGAGATCGCGCCACATGACAATCTGAAAAACACGCGACTAATCTTTATGTAGTATGCATAAAGCTTAGTCGCACTCTGCATAATAGATTTATGCAATATGTATAAAGCTTGAAAGAATCTAACACACGGGATTTATGATGCAGACTGAATAAAGCTAAGCCGTGAAAGTCAGATTGTCACGTGGCAAAGTGGTTCACATTTGAACCTACCCCATAGGTTATATATATATATATAGGGTTTGGTTTGCATGATACCAACTTGTTTTCGTAAGACATGGAAAACTATCTTTTTATGATAAATCATTTTTACAGTTTTTTTTTGGTCTAAAGATTCAGATTTTTTTCAACTTCAAAGTATTTACCGTAAAAGTTTCATGCGTCTACAATTTAATATCAGACGAACCTATATTTGTAAATTAAAACTTTTAAAGGGTATCAATTTGTAAAAAGATAAATTATTTTATTCTTTATTGAGTCATATCATTTTACAGGATTATTATAATAACAACCAAGAATCTTATCCGTTAAGAGCAAAGGAATGACCACAAGTTTTATCCCATAAATTATTGTATACAACGTTGTCTTGGTGGATAAGAATCTTACCAAATAAGTGTTTAGGTAAACGATACGTAAATTACGTTTTTCATCCCGTGTTCTCGAAATTTTGGACCATCGTCGTCCGCTCTCCTTCATTGTACATCACTATCGTTGTCGCCTTGCCAACCATCCCCCTCGTTCTTATATGTAATATCTTTTATTTGTTTTTGTTTTTCAGTAATTCCTCTGTTTTAGGAATGAGATCGGGGTCGGACCGGTTCTTAGAACATTTTTTTGGGATTAAAAGTAGAACCGAAAAACATACCATATGTATTGTTTCGGTTTCAATTTCAGCACGGGAAAATTTGGTAATAAGACCGTGTAACACCCGTAATTTCGGTGTAATAACGACTCTTTGATGAAATATGGAATTTAGAATTTTAGATCAAATTATGCATTTTATGGTCTAATATGTTAGGAAATTCAATTTCGAGTCCAACGGTTCTTTCAGAATCGAAAACGGAGCTATAACGAAGAAGTTATGGCCGAAACAAAATAGAACTAAAAATGCTCAGATGCTAGCGATCGCTAGCCATGACCCTAGCGATCGCTAGGCACAAAACCCAACTTGATGTTTTTGCTCGTGATCATGCTCTCGATCTGGAATGAACCAAGCTAGCGATCGCTAGCTCTCAAGCCTAGCGATCGCTAGGCAGCTGTCAATTTCAGAAAACGGGTTTTTAACCCTTCTTAACTTCATTTGGCCACCACTCCTTCATTTCTCACCCATTTCTCCTGAATTTTCTCTCTACCTTCTCCAAATTCAAAACCCTACAAGATCTTGAGGTCAAATCCACACTTGGAGCTAGCTCGAGTGGAAACCACATTTCACCACTTCATCTTCTCCACTCACCACTTTTCACCATTGTTGCTTGAAGAGAGGGGAGCTCAAATCCTAGGGTTTTAGCTTGGATCTCACTCGGTAAGCTTCAAATAAACCTTTGTAGGTCGGATTTATACGTATAATGAGGGTTATGAACTAACCTAGGGTTCGATTTACTCGATTTAGGTTTGTGCTCGGTATTTGACCTAATCTTGGGATTTGGGGGTTTTATCACAAAACCCTAAGGTGAGTTGTTAAAACCATTTTGTTAAAACTGATAGCACATCATTTTGATGATTTCTATGTCTTGCTTGATATTGTGATTGAAGGTGAATGTGGTATAAATTACTTATCATGTCTAGTTGAGGATATTCATGGCATGTATGAAGTGTTATGCTCGTATGAATAACTTGAATAGTGTTGTTCCTTACATGAGATAAATTTATCGTATGCTACTTCGTTATGTGCTAAACCTACGGGTTGTATGACAAATGTAATTATACGAAAAGCACCAAATGATACATGACATTGAGTTTTGTAAAACGGAATGACTATCCGAAACGTGGCTTACACTAAACTATGGAAAAGGGCTTGAGACCCTCGATACACACCTCTGTAATGATGCTATGCTAAATTTAGTGTCGAGGTTTTGTATGTGATTGATATGGACTAGATGCTATGCTAAATTCAGTATCTAGGTCTTATGTGGAAATGATATGGACGTGACGCGATGCTAAATTCCGTCTCACGATCCTAAATGATAATAACATGGACGAACCAACGCAATGTGTCCACACCAAACAGTCACGGGTCTGTACCTATGTCGCCGGCCTTCGAGTGGCTCCGAAGTGCGCGGGCCTCTGATGATGTCGCCATGCTAAATCCGGGGCATCGAGGTGTTTGGAATTAGATAATGTCGGGGCATTGGTTGGTGGAAATGGGTCGCTCCCATTGTTTCCGAAGATAATAATAAACCGGTTTAATATGCTAGTTATATTGTTAGTCGAATCGTGTATAACTTGCATGTCTTTTTACACCCTATGCGCATGATATTAACTGTACAACTCACTAGGCTCCTTTAGCCTAACACTTGCTTGGTGTCGATGTGTTTCTCAGGTACTCGGGACGTTGTCCCCAAGTAGGCCTCGGGTGTAGAGTGAGCTTGGGGGAATATTGGAGATACCGGTCTGCTATGGCCGCGAGACTTACCGTAGAGCGATAACCCTTTTGTAGTCTTCTTCTTAGACAGAACTAGACTAGTTTGGTTATTGTATTTCTCCTTTGATTACAAACATTGTAATTAATTGTACATTACTTATACCCCTGTTTTTGGGAAGAGCTCACGCTTTGACGTACATTGTATACCATCTTTATTTGAAATGAAGGTTTTTGTTCGCCCTGATTTTTAGGGTGTTACAAGTTGGTATCAGAGCTTTAGTTTAAGCGAACTAGGTAATTACTGTAGTATGCCTAGACTTAAACTTAGCAAACTAGTAAATACGATACATACCTTGGGTAGAACCTTAGGTGGGGAGAGAAATAGGTTTGAGAATTCACGTTTATTCAAAGTTGTGGTGATGGTAACGAGGATGCTTATGTATGATTAGTTCATAAATCACCTAGCTACTGATCTATGAATGCGTTGCACGCGAGTGTTTGAGTAACTGTTATTATGATGATGATAAATGTTGAAGTTCGTAAGTAGTCTATTCTTATCCTATTCTCGTGCATTTGTTATGAAAGATCAATATGGCGAACACCCGTAGTCAGACGGGCGCCGCAAGAGGACCACCCGACCAAACCGCTTCGACCACCGACCAACATGTTCGGGTCGAGACGGTTGAGAGTCCACCGAGGCCTCCCGTTCTCGGTGGGGGACCGGAGCACGTACCAAGGGTCAATCTCGAGGATCCAAATCCAGTCCTAACCGAGGTGACTCCGGAGATGAGGATGTATGACAACGTAATGAAGGCCGTGAACGAGGCCATGAGTAAGCAACAAGAGTCCTTCATGAAGATGTTGGAGGATCGGGACACTAGCAACCGTCGCCATGAGACGGTGGGAGAGAACGCCGCTACGGCGTCGGGAGATGCGGAGGTGGTGGTGGTCACCGAGGAGACCCGAGTCACGGGAGATAAGGAGAAAGAGAAAGGGAAAGCTAAGGGGTGCTCCTACAAGAACTTCTTGGGGTGTAAACCGCCGGAGTTCCGGGGGTGTACCGACCCGGTTGTTTGCTTGTATTGGCTCCGCGAGATGGAGATGGCCTTTGAGGCTAGCGAGTGCGACTCTTCCTAACGAGTCAAGTTCGCATCCCACCTTCTTAAGGGCGAGGCCCTCACGTGGTGGAACTTGACCCGCTCTTCCCTCACGCCGGAGGTGTACGCTAGGCTCTCGTGGGCCGAGTTCAAGAAGAAGATGCTCGAGAAATACTGTAGCGAGCGAGCCCTTGACAAGATCGAGGACGAATTCCGAGGATTGAAGAAAGGCAACAACCCCATTTCCTTTTACGCAAAGGACTTTTTGGAGAAGCTCGGGATGGTGGAGCACTTGGCTCCTGATGAGAAGTCAAAGATCAAGGCCTACTCTCGTGGGTTACCGGCCGAGATAAGATCGGCGGTGAGGATCGCAAGGGTCACCACCCTACATGAGGCGATCGAAGAGTCTTTGCGGATCGAGGATGACATCACCCAAGCCCGGGTAGAAGGTTATCAAGCCGGGCAAAAGAGGAAGTTTGAGGAGGCCGCCATGTCGGCTCGACCGAGCAAAACCTTTCAAGATGGGAAGCGAGGTGGAAACCGGAATGAGGTGAAGTGGTGTAACCGGTGCCGAAGCAAGCACTACGGGCAGTGTCGGCGTGACTTTCCCACGAACCCCATTTCTTGTGGAAAGTGCGGGAGAAAGGGCCATGCGACCCAAGATTGTGGGGCTCGAGTGCCGGTGTGTTATGATTGCAAAGAGCCGGGACATTATCGGGATGCTTGCCCGAAATTCAAGAAGGCGCCTACCGGGGGATCGAGTGGATCCGTGGCAAAGGGAGAGGCCCCGCCGAGAGTGACTAGCCGGGCTTTTCAGATGACGGCCGGAGAGGCGAGGGAGGCATCCGATCTTGTATTGGGTACGTTTCTCGTTAACTCCATACATGCGCTTGTCCTTTTTGATACGGGCGCCGAACGCTCTTTTGTGCATGACACTTTAGCTAGGAAATTCACTATGCCTACCACTCCCTTATCTGATGCGTTAGTAGTCGAAGTAGCGGGCGGATTCCTTGTGACCGTTCGAGATTGCTTTGAGGGGTGCACTATAGAGTTAGATGGACAACCTTTCTCCGCGACCCTCATACCCATGAATGTCGGTAGTTTCGACGTAGTGCTAGGGATCGATTGGTTGCGCTCGCACGACGCCAACATAGGTTGCGGCAAGAAGATAGTCACGTTACCGGCGCCTAGCGGAGGATTGATTACCGTATACGGGGATAAAAAGAAGGGCACTTACACAACCATCTCGATGATTAAGGCGAGAAAGTGCATAGCCAAGGGATGCATCTCCTACCTAGCCTACGTCATCAACACTAAGTTAGAAAAGAAAGAAATCGCCGATGTAGAAGTGGTTCGGGAATTTCCGGACGTCTTTCCGGAGGATTTGCCCGGGCTACCACCGGAACGCCAAGTGGAGTTTCACATTGACCTTACGCCGGGAGCGGCTCCGATAGCGCGCGCTCCGTACCGATTGGCTCCGACCGAGATGAAGGAGATGATGACGCAACTGCTAGAACTCTCCGAGAAGGGGTTTATTCGACCGAGTTCGTCACCGTGGGGAGCGCCGGTCCTTTTCGTCAAAAAGAAGGACGGCTCCATGAGAATGTGCATCGACTACCGGGAACTAAACAAGTGGACGGTAAAGAACAAATACCCCTTGCCTCGGATCGACGACCTCTTCGATCAACTACAAGGTGCCGGGTGCTTCTCAAAGATCGACCTACGATCCGGGTATCACCAAGTGAGAGTGAAAGAGGACGACGTACCAAAGACCGCGTTCCGAACGAGATACGGGCACTACAAATTCTTGGTGATGCCGTTCGGTTTAACCAATGCACCGGCGGTATTCATGGACTTGATGAACCGAGTGTGTAGACCGTTCTTAGATGAGTCGGTTATAGTCTTTATAGACGATATCTTAGTCTACTCCAAAGATGAGGCCGAACATGAACGACACTTACGAGAGGTGTTGAGCGTGCTTAGAGACGAGAAATTGTACGCCAAATTCTCCAAGTGCGAATTTTGGCTCCACGAGGTACAATTTCTAGGCCATGTAGTGTCGCGAGACGGAATCAAAGTGGATCCGGCGAAGATCGAGGCCATGATGAGTTGGAAGTCGCCAACGAACCCGTCAGAAATAAGAAGCTTCTTAGGCTTAGCGGGTTACTACCGGAGGTTTATCCAAGACTTCTCGAAGATTGCTTCGTCGCTCACGGTGCTAACGAAGAAGAACGCCAAGTTTCTATGGACCGACAAGCAGGAAGAGGCCTTCCAGACACTTAAGAAGAAGTTATGCCAAGCGCCGATTTTGTCATTACCGGACGGGACGGAAGACTTCGTGGTCTATAGCGACGCGTCCAAGATGGGACTCGGGTGCGTGCTCATGCAACGAGGCAAGGTGATCTCCTACGCCTCTCGACAGTTGAAGGATCATGAAAGGAATTACCCGGTGCACGATTTGGAACTAGCGGTGGTGGTGTTTGCTTTAAAATTGTGGCGACACTACCTTTACGGGACCAAGTGTACACTATACACCGATCACAAAAGTCTCCAACATATTTTCGACCAAAAGGAGCTCAACATGCGACAAAGGAGATGGCTCGAGCTACTAAAGGACTATGATTGTGATTTATTGTACCACCCCGGTAAGGCGAACGTAGTCGCCGGCGCCTTGAGCCGTAAGAACTACGGTGATAGCGTCGGTGTGACCCTTAACCGGATTAGTGTGGTGTCTAGCTTGATGGAAAGGATCAAGGCGAGTCAAGCGGAAGCCCTTCGAGAAGAAAACCTCAAGGATGAAGTGATGGTGAAGCAAAAAGAGTTGTTGACCGAAGATAGCCGCGGACTTAAACTGTTTCAAGGCCGAGTTTGGGTGCCGAAGCTTGGTGGCAACCGGGAATTGCTCTTGGATGATGCCCACAAGTCCAAGTATTCCATACATCCCGGGAGCACCAAAATGTACCGAGACTTGAAGATGAACTATTGGTGTCCGGTCATGAAACTTGACGTGGCTAGTTATGTCGAGAAGTGTGTCACATGCCTTCAAGTCAAGGCGGAACACCAAAAGCCTTATGGTAGTTTGCAACCTCTAGACATCCCGGAATGGAAGTGGGAGCATATTACCATGGACTTCGTGACCAAGCTACCGAGGACCTTGAGGGGTCACGACACTATTTGGGTGATCGTGGACCGACTCACGAAGAGTGCTCACTTCCTCGAGATGCGTGAAACCCTACCCATGGACCAATTGGCCAAACTCTACATAAAAGAGATCGTGAGGAGGCACGGTGTACCGTTATCGATTGTCTCGGATAGAGATAGCCGATTTACTTCCCAGTTTTGGCATGGATTGCAAGAAGGCTTGGGTACGAAACTCAAGTTGAGCACCGCTTACCACCCTCAAACCGACGGACAAAGCGAACGAACGATACAGACACTAGAAGACATGTTGCGGTCGTGCGTGATTGACTTTGGTGGGAATTGGGATACACATCTACAGCTAGTGGAATTTGCATACAACAATAGCTTCCACTCTAGCATTGGGATGGCACCATTTGAGGCACTATACGGACGGAAATGTAGAACACCGACGTGTTGGTTGGAGGCGGGTGAAAAGCAATTTGCGGGACCCGAGATCATACAAGAGACGGCGGATAAAGTAAAGGGTATCCGCGAGCGCTTGAAAGCCGCCCAAGACCGACAAAAGAGCTACGCTGACAAGAAACGACGCCCCGTAGATTTCCAAGTGGGGGAGCGCGTGATGCTAAAGGTGTCCCCTTGGAAGGGTATCATACGGTTTGGGAAACGGGGGAAACTTAGCCCACGTTTCCTAGGACCGTTTACCATTTTGGAGAAGGTTGGGCTACAAGCCTATCGGTTGGAACTACCACCCGAAATGGATGGGATACATCCCACCTTTCACGTATGTTACTTGCGGAAGTGTCTAGCCGAGGAGGAGAGCGTCATTCCTCTATCGGAGATTCGAGTTGACACCGGTAACCGATGTGTCGAAGAACCGGAAGCGATCCTAGAAAGTAAGACGAAGAAATTACGCCATAAAGAAGTAACAATGGTCAAAGTCCAATGGAAGCACCACCGAGGTGCTAATGTCACGTGGGAGGCCGACGAGGACATGAAGCGGAGATACCCACACTTGTTTACGTAGGTGTAACAAATTTCGAGGACGAAATTTTAATTAGGAGAGGAGGATTGTAACACCCGTAATTTCGGTGTAATAACGACTCTTTGATGAAATATGGAATTTAGAATTTTAGATCAAATTATGCATTTTATGGTCTAATATGTTAGGAAATTCAATTTCGAGTCCAACGGTTCTTTCGGAATCGAAAACGGAGCTATAACGAAGAAGTTATGGCCGAAACAAAATAGAACTAAAAATGCTCAGATGCTAGCGATCGCTAGCCATGACCCTAGCGATCGCTAGGCACAAAACCCAACCTGCTGTTTTTGCTCGCGATCATGCTCTCGATCTGGAATGAACCAAGCTAGCGATCGCTTGTCAATTTCAGAAAACGGGTTTTTAACCCTTCTTAACTTCATTTGGCCACCACTCCTTCATTTCTCACCCATTTCTCCTGAATTTTCTCTCTACCTTCTCCAAATCCAAAACCCTACAAGATCTTGAGGTCAAATCCACACTTGGAGCTAGCTCGAGTGGAAACCACATTTCACCACTTCATCTTCTCCACTCACCACTTTTCACCATTGTTGCTTGAAGAGAGGGGAGCTCAAATCCTAGGGTTTTAGCTTGGATCTCACTCGGTAAGCTTCAAATAAACCTTTGTAGGTCGGATTTATACGTATAATGAGGGTTATGAACTAACCTAGGGTTCGATTTACTCGATTTAGGTTTGTGCTCGGTATTTGACCTAATCTTGGGATTTGGGGGTTTTATCACAAAACCCTAAGGTGAGTTGTTAAAACCATTTTGTTAAAACTGATAGCACATCATTTTGATGATTTCTATGTCTTGCTTGATATTGTGATTGAAGGTGAATGTGGTATAAATGACTTATCATGTCTAGTTGAGGATATTCATGGCATGTATGAAGTGTTATGCTCGTATGAATAACTTGAATAGTGTTGTTCCTTACATGAGATAAATTTATCGTATGCTACTTCGTTATGTGCTAAACCTACGGGTTGTATGACAAATGTAATTATACGAAAAGCACCAAATGATACATGACATTGAGTTTTGTAAAACGGAACGACTATCCGAAACGTGGCTTACACTAAACGATGGAAAAGGGCTTGAGACCCTCGATACACACCTCTGTAATGATGCTATGCTAAGTTCAGTGTCGAGGTTTTGTATGTGATTGATATGGACTAGATGCTATGCTAAATTCAGTATCTAGGTCTTATGTGGAAATGATATGGACGTGACGCGATGCTAAATTCCGTCTCACGATCCTAAATGATAATAACCTGGACGAACCAACGCAATGTGTCCACACCAAACAGTCGCAGGTCTGTACCTATGTCGCCGGCCTTCGAGTGGCTCCGAAGTGCGCGGGCCTCTGATGATGTCGCCATGCTAAATCCGGGGCATCGAGGTGTTTGGAATTAGATAATGTCGGGGCATTGGTTGGTGGAAATGGGTCGCTCCCATTGTTTCCGAAGATAATAATAAACCGGTTTAATATGCTAGTTATATTGTTAGTCTAATCGTGTATAACTTGCATGTCTTTTTACACCCTATGCGCATGATATTAACTGTACAACTCACTAGGCTCCTTTAGCCTAACACTTGCTTGGTGTCGATTTGTTTCTCAGGTACTCGGGACGTTGTCCCCAAGTAGGCCTCGGGTGTAGAGTGAGCTTGGGGGAATATTGGAGATACCGGTCTGCTATGGCCGCGAGACTTACCGTAGAGCGATAACCCTTTTGTAGTCTTCTTCTTAGACAGAACTAGACTAGTTTGGTTATTGTATTTCTCCTTTGATTACAAACATTGTAATTAATTGTACATTACTTATACCCCTGTTTTTGGGAAGAGCTCACGCTTTGGCGTACATTGTATACCATCTTTATTTGAAATGAAGGTTTTTGTTCGCCCTGATTTTTAGGGTGTTACAGACCGCGTAGGACTGAAAATATGAAAATGTATCAAATGTATATCAAAGTCAATAACAACGCAAAATATCTTCATAAAGTTTCACATTTGTTTTAAAACCAATCCCAAACAATAATAATTTAATAATCAAATGTATGCATGGGTAACAATTTTTTGATGGTTATGTTGGGGTAACAATTTTTTGGATATTTATAAAGAAAGTTTGGGTAGTTTAGGAGATAATATATCTTGATTAGAAAAATATAAGCTTAATTTATTTAGGCCATGTGAAGCATATAGTTGGTTTTGCGATGGTTTCAAGGTAGGCTCGCGGGCTCGAGCCCAGGTGTGGTACGCCCTCCGACGATTTCACCAGCGTTTTGGTTAAACCGCTCTTCTTTCTCTCTCTTCTTATTCTTTCTCTCTTTCTCTCTCTTTTGTGTGTGTGTATATATATATATATATTAAATTAATAAAAAAATGGTAAATGATATGAAATGTTGTGTTACGAGATTTGAAATGTTGATGATGGTTTGAGGTGAGATAGTGGAAAGCTGATTTGGCAGTGAAACAACGAAATGAAAAACTTGTGTGGTACTCATGGCCTTAAAAGATGATGTACACACTTAAGATTTTTTTTTAATGTCTCCTAATGTTCCGATTCGGTTTTGAGATTTTCGAGACAATCCAGGTACGGAATACCAAATCCAAATACCAATTTTATCAAATATTTGGAACCGAAAACAGGACCAATTACATGGTAGTGTTTCAGGTTGGTATGGTTAGGTAGCAGTTCGGTTTAGGAAAATGATTCGCAAGGCTCATTCCTTCCCTTTTCAAATATATTAATGGAGACGTACAGAAAAAATAGAAAAGGAGAACTGAAATAGAAAAGACATATAAGAAAGACAAAAATCAATGGTAGGAGGGGACATCGTTAGTGGGCGTTAATGGAGAGCAGATGACAATGGAACAACAAAATGAAGAGATGATGTTCACTGCACAAGATGGACGACATAGGGTTTGAGAGTGGTAAACTTATTTAGGTTTTTCTTTATTTAAAAATTTTTATGTCCAGTTATAAATAGCTTATTTACATTAAAAATAATTCAATTTTTAAAATTTCAATTGTCAACAACTTTTTTTTACAAATTCAATAAATTTAGTTACCTTTAAAAAAACGACTACAAAAAGAAAGAATTTTTTTTGGTAACTGTAGAAAAAAATTATTGGTATAACACATTGATATTTCTATATTTTACAATTATTTAGAAAACATTCAGTTGTGGAAAGTTTTTTGTTTTTAAGGAAATAAAAATTTAGAAAATGCATTTTGCTTCATTAAGTTTTCAAAAAATTTCAATGAAAAATGAAAGTTTTTTGTTTTCTAACTTTTATATAAATTAGAAAGCTGGTTGTATTAATTTTCCAAAAATTTTAATTGATATTTCTAATTTTTTAAAATAGAAAATCCACCATTTCAACTACATGTGTATTCTTAAAATTTCATAATGAAATGAAAATAAAAACTCAACTCCATTTTCTAAAAATATTTTCTACAAAAATGGAAACAATTTTTCACAAACAAACACATCCTTTAGTTTTTTATGTTTAACAAATTATCTATTGGTTTTATAAAATACTTATAATTAAAAAAATTAGCTATTAATTGATAAACTAATCATTAAGATATTCAAATTTGTTAAAAACTAGCTATTCTACTAAAATATTGAAAATAAAAATAAATTATTTAAAAATATAACCCTCAAAGTTTAACACTATTTAGGATAAATTTATTATAAAAAATGGGAGAGGTTTACAAGCAAGGGTTTTTTTTTTTTTAACGGCAGCGGAAAGAACTTTATTTGTAGTAAGGGGCTTATTTTTAGTAAAAGACATGATGGTTTTAAAAATCGATAATTGTGGTGTCGTTTGCCACGGATAAGGGGGACCGTCCGATGGACGAAAGCTCCCAAGCAATTTCCCTTTTGAACCATCTTGGGATCTCACAATGTACCCTCTTGGCCACTCAGCATCACATCAATTTCTTTTGTTTCCTACCCTCGTTATCATAAAGTGGAGTAACATTATCCTAAACAACCATAACGACAGATATGTTTTTGTATATTTAATAATATGAATTAATAAAGAGAGAGAGAGAGAGAGAGAGAGAGAGAGAGGAAGAGAGAGAGAGAGAGAGGGAGGGAGAAAGGTAAATGGGAGAAGAGAGAGTAGATGAAGAGAGAAGAGAGTGAAGAGAAAGGGAAGAGAGAGAGAGCAGTGAGAAGAGTGAGAACTGGTCCGGGTGTGGAGCTAGAGGCCTTACATTTCGGGTTACCCGAACGGCTTATGGGTGTCTGCCTCACCAAAGAAATGCGGCCCTCACTCGCAGGCGCTACGGGCGACCTTAGGAGCCTAACGTCCACGTTGGCATACAGTAATAGAGGACAAGATATCCTCATGTAAAGTCATTTTTCATTAATGGGTTGGAAAGAGACGTGGAAAGCTCAGGTTTGTTTGACAAACTACCTATAAACTAGTTTATGAATAATGGTAATGCAAAACAAATTTTAACGACAAATAACCTACACAAGATTTTTACAAAGCTATCTTCAGAATTCTTTAAATGAAAAAAAACTTCAAATCTATAAAATAAATATATATTTTCTCAACATATTTTTAGTTTAGAGTTACCATACTATTGTAATATTAAATATTTTATTCTTATAACCTAATATTATTCTCATTTGATTTCAAAGTTTCCTATATATGAAAATAGAGATGGATTTTTTTATAAACCTTATAAAAGTTGTAAATCATGTAAATTATTATTTATTTAAAGAAAAGATGGTTTATTTACATGATTTGAATTTTTAAAGAAATTTACCCAAATATAATTTATTTATCATAATTAGTAAATTCTAATTAATTTTTAATAAATATTCGATAATAATAAGCATTCATTATTTTTATAAATATTAATATATATAATTTATAAGATTTAAAAAACGATCCCCTATGAAAAAAAATTTTAATTATTATATTTCTTTCATGATTATCATTTTGTCCATAATTAATTCAAGCTATGATATTTAATCAAATGTAATACTTACCAACTAATCTTAAATTTATTGTTTGAAATCATGTGAGAAGTACTTTTAAACCGTTGATCACTTTTAATTAAATGCTCTCATCAATTACAGTTTAAAGGAAATTGATCTGATGCATCTTGGTACATCTTATCTCGGTGCATCTCATCTTAATGTTTATTCATTTCTTATCCAACAATTAATAACCACTCCTTATCGGAACCCAAATCCATTATTGTTATATGGTATCACCAGGTTAAAAGATCCAAAGAGGTTTATGTCCATGTTTGAAAGACAAAAACCCGAATAAACACGAGCTTGTCTGAGAAGCAATAAGAAAGTAAGATAAAAATGCAGGTCTTTTTGTTCCAACAAGCATATAGGTTGAACAAAAATTAAATTAAACCATGTTGAAATAAAATTTTATAACTTTTTCACGAGAATTTGGTGAAACTGGCCAATATACAACTAAAACTTTACCTCTTAGCCTTTTCTCTCCCATTTTTACCAAACTAGCCAAGTACTCCATGCTCTTGACTCCTTACCCCCTTGATTGGACCAAAACTGAAAGAATCAACAAAGTCACGGAGTCAACAATTCTTGACTCCTTACTCCTTGACTAGGACATGTGTGGTCGTTCTATTCGACTCCTTACTCCAACAAGGTACAAGTCACGGAGTCGTGACTCCTTGACCGAACCAACTCCATGCCCTTCGTGCTTCTTCCCCCTTTGACTCCTTGCCTAGACATAGGTCGGTCACGGAGTCGTGACTCCGTGCCCAAGACCAACTTGATCTATTGTCCAATAGAACGGCGACACGTGTCCTAGTCAAGAAGTAAAGAGTCAAGAATTGTCGACTACATGACTTTGTTAAAATTTCTTTCAATTTTGGTCCAATCAAGGAGGCACGGAGTCAAGAGCATGGAGTCAATGGCTAGTTTGGTAACAATGGAAGAGAAAAGGCTAGGAGGTAAATTTTTAGTTGTATATTGGCTACTTTCACCAAATTCTCCTTTTTCACCCACCAACCTCTCTCCCGTCAATTTAGTCTCATCCAGTCAAGTCTTGTCAATTTAGTCTCATTCAATCAAGTCTTGTTTGTCTATCGAATGCACCCTAAACGGTTGATAAAATTGGAATGACAAATTCCTTTGACTAAATTCCTTACTAATGTTTGATTCGTGGAATGAACTTGATGGAATCTGTTGAATTCCATGATTTAAGGAATTCAACATTTCTTGGCTTAAGTAAAGGAATTGAACTTCCACCAATCAAACGTATAGTCAAATTCAATTCCAATTCCTTTAATAGATAGAGAGCTCTTGGTTCACATAATGAAATCTAGTGAAATTGAAATGACAATTTCCTTTGAAAAATATTGTAGTGATGTTTCCAATTGAACTTGATGAAATCCTTTGAATTCCATAATTTAAGGAATTCATCATTCATTGGCTTAAGTGAAAGAATTGGGTAGGTTCCTACTAATTCCCTCAAAGTCAATTCTTTTGATGGATTTCAAGTCCATCAAACTCCGCAAACCAAACACACCTAATTGTTGTGGCAAGCTCCAACAAACAGCTGAAACCCATGGCAATAATGGTTTTTGGGTGGGATCATGTGCAACATTCCTAAACCAAACCAAAACGGTCTAGGGTTTAGAGTTTAGCGTCTAGAGGGTAAGATATACACAAGTCTTTTTCTTCCATTCCAAGGGGTTGAGAGGTTCTATGAAGACCCCAACTTACATGGCTTAAGGCTTATAGTGACCAAAAGGCTTTTCAAACTTGTTATTTGCATATAATCATCGGTGTTCAATACAAACCACGATGAAGTTCTTGATTGTGGATTGTTGTGTTCACGATGAAGGTAGTCAAGGGTAAACTAGGAAGATCTAGCATCAAAGGCTTCAGTGTTCACATGCAATGATGTTCGTTTTAGTTCCAACTTAGTCAGTCGAGTCGAGTTTGAATTTTACTAGCAAGTTCTCAAGTCGAGTTTGAGGCTGGGAAACGCATGACAAGCAATTAGTCCAGTCCAGTCACCAGACGCTACCTAAAAATTAGCACGGTTGTTTCCATAAACGTTCCCGGCTAAATGGAAGTTGTGTGAAAGGGAGAATTATAAATAGAAAGTCAGAAAAAGATATAAGCGGAGTTTTGAGAAAACTAGATATGAGGAAACAATCGCAATATAAATAGAAACACGTACAGGGAAGACAAAACGAAAAAACGACAAGCTCACTTGCACATATAATTGCCGAAGTCAAAAAATATTATCCGGTTAGATCAAAAGCAAAATTCTAACAGCTATTCCTTTTGTATTTTTATTTCCAGAAATGGAGGTTATACAAAACCCACCTCCCGCTCATAACCGAAGAGAAGGATGATCGAAGGGATATGTTTTGATTTATGACAAAAAAGAATGAGAATGTGAGAAAACATAACTTAGGCCGATTTGAGTGCTTTGACTGCTTTTTCGGCTGCATCATCCAGATCCTCGGCTGTAATCAATGTCATCCCGCTCTCCTGTGTAATCAACGTATTTCTATTGTAAATATCTTTTGTTTCTTTTTCCTATGTAAAATTAACATAACGAAGTCAAATTGAGATGATAATAATGATGATGATCGGTTTTACCTTGAGAATCCTCTTTCCTTGGTCAACGTTTGTACCTTCAAGACGAACGATGACAGGCACTTTCAATGCAACCTGGGAACAAAAGAAAAAAAAATAAACGTTAAAAGAGTGTTGTGGCAGGATGTGTTTGGTATGGGGCCAGGGACTAACGGACGAGAATGAGGAAGGCAGGTGAAAAATAGAAGGCTTTAATTTGACATGGGAATTTAGTAATTTAACAATCTTGGTTCATCTTCCTGACTTTGTTTCACTATTTTGGTAGAAATGTGGGAAAGAAAAGGAAATGTATTTATGTCCCACTTGGGTCCTGTTGTCGCAGTCTAATATCTTGTCAAACATGGGACGACAAGTTTTTGGCTGTGTTTGGCAAAAATAAGCTAGCTGATAAGCTAGCTTATAAGCTAGTCCATCCAAACATGTACCAGAAAGCTAGCTTTTTGAAACGCTACTTTGAGTAGCTTATTGTAGCTTTTTCCAATTATACCCTTATTAATATTAATTACTAAATTCAAAGATACCCTTTTTGGTCATTTTACATACTCATAAGCTAGTTTTTACCAAACATAATTTGTTCATAAGCTACCTTATCAGCTACTAGCAAGCTTATCAATCAACAGCTAGCTTATCAGCTACCAGCTAGCTTATAAGTTACGTTTGCCAAACATAGCCTTTGTACTATCCTGTTAGACTGTCTAACGTACAATGCACCCACAGAACTTTAACCAAGAATTAAACCAAAAAGTACTAATTTTTAAAAATTGCCATCTATTACCATCCATAACAATAATCACTCAAATCCTAAAACAATATGAATGTTGCACACTACAACAAAATATGTATAAATGTACTACTAGACCGCTTTATAGGACTTCAGTAATTCAGTTTATAGGACCAAACAATTATGCTCCTATGTAAAGATGTCACAATAAGTTTTTTAAACGTCGTAACAAGTTTTTTAAGACATTTTGAAATAAAACATCCTATTAGTCTTTTATTTGAGAAGATGAGTTCATAGGACACTATAAGCAAATTAATAGAACATTATATTTCAAGAGTATCCTAAAAGACTTGTTAGGATGCCAAATACATCAAAAAAATTCCTATTATAACACTTTTACATAGGACACGTCTGTTTGGTCCTATAACTTAAGTCCTATAAGACAGCCTATTAGGACATTTTGACATATTTGACAGCCAATAAAGTTGCAATTTCTGACGTTAATGATGGTGAAGACTGAAAACTGTTCTTCAATTAATTAACTACTAATCATCCCGTGAAAGAAAATGAGAAATTTATCAAACTGAAATAGGATATAAATAGCGAAAGGGATGCCAACTCACATGTTTAGCAGCGTTAACAATCCCACTAGCTATGACATCACACTTCATTATCCCTCCAAAAATATTGACCAAAATCGCTTTCACTTTGTCATCTGAAGTCAAGATCTTGAAAGCCTCCACAACCTGTTCAATTTCTTTGTCGTATTAGTATGCAACAATACAACTACCGGACTCTAATAATCCACAAAGTTGAACTTCTAAGCCGAATACTTGCCTGTCCTTCAGAAGCATTCCCACCTACATCCAGAAAATTGGCTGGAGTTCCTCCATGTAACTTTATGATATCCATGGTGGCCATTGCCAATCCAGCACCATTCACCATGCATCCGATTTCCCCATCCAAGCCAATGTAATTAAGATCGGCTTTTGCAGCTGCAACCTGTCAAGAATTAATTATGTTAAAAATAACTTTTATGAAAACAGATAATCAGTTGCTTCTGGTTAACTTCGCAATTTTGAAGATTATGTAACATCCATGGCCAACCGTACCAGATATTTTCCTCTTTGTCCACACCAGGAATCACGGTTTTAAAACTATCTTGAAAGATGAGGTATCAGGTCCCTTATAGAGCAACATTATTTCCCCTCAGCCAACGACGTGGGACGTCAGTATCTCACAGTTTTTTGATCTATTTTCCTCGCCCTTTAAACCCACATGTTATTCTCCTACTTGTCCCCTAACCAGTAACCACCCACCCATGGAAAAAGAGAAACACGTCTAAGGTCTAGCGTGTCCAAGAAATTTAGAAGGTTGCATTCACTAGTCGTATTGTATGCCAACAAATCCACGTGTTACCCTTATCTAGCTTTTCAAATTATATTGTTGTTGCTTACTGATATCTAGTTTCTCAAAAAAATTAGCATATTTGTCTCTTTGTTTCTAGTTGCATTGCTATCCTTCCACACACTTTCACTACCGCGGGTCTGAACTCATTCGGATCACTACAACAAAATTGGGCTTATAGCCACAGATCTCCAAGTGTCCTAAAAGACCACTTTATAAGACTTTACTTTATAGAACCAAACAGATGTGTCCTATGTAAGACAGTAAGAGTATTGCAATAGGTTTATAGGACGTTTTTGGGCATCTTAAATAGTTTTAGGATACTTTAGAATAAAGTGTCATATTAGAAAATGTATGACATTCTTTTGGAAAAGTGTCCAATAAAAAGATGTATTGGTAAGACACTCAAAAAGTGCCCTATAAAAAAACTAATAAGACACTTTATTTTTAAATGTCCTAATAAACTATTTACGGCGCCAAAAAGCATCTTATAAACCTATGCAACGCTCTTACATATAGAACGCATATTGGTTTGGTCCTATAAACTTAAGTCCTATGAAGTAGTCTATTAGGACAATAATAGAATTGTGGCGTCCTATAAACGTGATTTCCTTGTAGTGGATAGAGGCCAAGTCCGTTTACATCCCCCCCCCCCACCCTCCGGATGGGATATACAGCACTAGTTTGGTTTGGTTTAAATCCATATATTACTAAATCTTATTTTAGACTACCATGTCATAGTATTAGCAACGATAAAAAGTGTTCTCGAATATAGTCAAACACAATAGACTAGTTATACCTCACGAGGATCCTCCTGTGTTGGATCACGGAGAGCAAATATCTCTTTTTGACGGAAAGCAGCATTATCATCAAAGTTTAGCTTAGCATCAGCAGCAACCAACTTGTTATCAGAAGTTTCGGCAATAGGATTGATCTGAAGAACACTGAACTTAACACCCATATATGGGGATGCAAAAAATAGAAAAAGCCGAAACTTGAGTGTGTAATTAATGCTCACCTCCAACTGCGTGCAATCGGACTCCCGGAAGAGATTATACAACTTCTTTACTTGTTCTATGGAAGCATCTCTGTCAGCTACTTTAGGAGCAAGACCGTCCACCACCTTGGCAGCATCTTCGTCGGTAATTCCTTTGAAAACATCAATAGGCACCTGCAAAAATAATGAAAGGAAAGTGTGATCGATAGTCTATCTGATGGAAAACATGAAAATGCTACATCGAATATTAAAAATTATAAACAAATGGATACCTTTATAATCATATCAGGGTATTTCTCAGCAAGGTCTTCAATGCTAGTTCCTCCCTCTCGGCAGGCAATTATAAGCTGAAGGAAGCTCAATAGGCACCATTGTCAACGACACCAATAAAGTCTTCCAAGAACAATGAATACAACGCCAAAGCCAGAATACAAGGACAATATATCTAAATACTAATATAGAGAATGGATTATATTCTGAAAAACCATAAACCACAAAAAATAGTATTCATGATGAATAACTTTGAATAATTATAAATATTATTCATCATGAATACTACACAACGTACGTGGTTCCTTGGTTCCAAAATATTTAAGGTTCCTATCGTATGGAGGTGCACATGAAGACATACAGATAGACGTGTCAACTGTAAACTTAACAATGTATTAAGAAGCAGGAACTTACAGGGCCAGCAGTTGTACGATCAAGAGTGATTGCGAAGTACATCTCATTCACAAGTGACACCTTTTCACACAAGTAAACCTGCATGAAGGCAGAAATTACTTCATAGTTAAGAATGGAACTCTTTAATAGCATTTGATAAATGCACACAAGACTCCACCGCTGATCTAGATAAGGTATAGAAAAATTCTGTACATCCTGAGAAGCTATCTTAATTTTAAGGTCAAAGCTGACACCAGCCAATAGCAATGTAAGACGATTTAGCAAAGGAGGTTCATTTAGAAACCTTGAATATTTTAGGAACTTAGGAACCACCGTTTAGATATTCATGATGAATAACTCACAAAATAGGTGGTTCATGGATTCCTAAAGTTTTTAAGATTCTTAAATGAACCTACCCCTGATTTGTAATCAGAATTGCTTTTTATCAGAATTGCTTTTTTATCAAAATTCAAGCAGCAATAAATGCAGTAAAGATGATCATATCTGGCTCTAATGTCCATCTATGATTGAAAATGGCCACATTTGAGGTGCTTTAAAGAAAAGGAATGTCAACCTTGCTGACAACTTTGCCTTGGGGCCAGTTTGTTTGGTGACAAGAGTCTGTCCAAGCATCTTCCCTACAAAAACATGAAAATATGTTCAAACGATTACAAATTCATCAACAATTAAAAAGATCAAAATTTGTATGTTCAACAATAACCTTATACATTTTCCATATGTAATTATAGATTTACTGGTCAAATGTGCATAAAGGTAATTGGTCCTGTATACATATGTGCATAAAATGCACACGTGCATAGAACAAGGGAAACAATTTGAATTACCTTTACGGCTTTACGCACATGTGCATAACGGACAAATGAATGGTTATTAGGGTGGTTGGTTCTGTTGAAAAGTTCAGGGTAAGGTGAGAAGCGTGAGAAGTGATTATAAACCGTTGGACGCACATGGATAAACATTAGGATGAGATGCACCGGATCAATTCCCTTCACAAGCGCAATTCATGGGAGCACATGAGATTAAAAGAGATCAAGGATTCAAATCCACTTCTCAAGCTTCTCACCATTAACTCAACTTCTCACACGATCCTTCGCCTATTAGGGTGTTCCTCAGTTTCCCCTTTTTTGTGGCTTTCCCCTGAACCTGAGTCCTAAAACAAATTGTTCAAACTGCTATACTTCATACCAGCTATCTCTTCAGCCTGTTCAGCTTTGACAATGTGAACTCCACCCTGAAGACCGCTTGTGAACTTCCCTAGTCCCCTTCCACCAGCAAGGATTTGGCTCTTCACCACCAACTGAACCAAAAGAAATTATTGCTCTTGTTTACTAAACGAAAAATCAAGCAGAAAATGGATGAATGACAAATTACCTCCTTTTCATTAGGAAATGTTGTTTGTATGGCCTTCCTGACTTCCTCAACTGAAGAAACAGCAACACCTTTTGGAACATTAACACCAAACTTGCTCATCAAATCGGCTCCCTGATTTCAGATTTGCTTGTGAGTAAGTAATTAAAGAAACATAGCATGTAAATAACATTTTAAGGCATAAACCCTATGAAGAAATCCAAGTCTAGAAAAACAGTAACACACCAAAAGAGAGGAACTTTGCAATCATTCAGTAATTCATAACAAGCCAACTTATTACAGGTTTTTTAGCAGATAGGAAGACAAGAGATTGATAGGAGAGTTAAATAGGCTGGTAGAACATGGAATATAAGCACACCACATGTCACATGTGCAATATAAGTAGGGGTGTAAAGTGTAAACGAACCGAACATTCAGCGAACTGTTTTGGTGGTAAGTTTGCTTATGTTTGTTATTCAATAAAATGAACTAAACACATTTTTTTGTTTGTTTAATTAAATGAACAGACGTGAACAAAAGCCTCCTTTGTTCGTTTACTTTCATGATCGTTTGTTCATTCATGTTCATTTACATTTTTTAAATATATTTATATACTATGGCATCAATATGTAAACTGATTAATTAAATGAAAATTTTAGAATATGTTTTCATCTCTCCCAAGTTTACTATGTTTACATTTTATTATGTTATCTTAGAGAAACAAAATGATAAATAACAATGGTTGCTTTTCGTTCATTCATTTATGTTAAGCTCACTCGTTTACATTCATTTAGTATCTTAATAAACGAACATCTTAACGAACGAGCATGAGAACAAAAACTTCCATTCATTTACCATTCAAGTTCTCCATTTGTTCGGTTAAGTCAAATAAACGAACATGAACAAGCCTCTATTCATGTTCATTCGGTTCGTGTACGGCCCTAAATATAAGAAATAAGATCACTTATATGCTAAGGCATGGGATCATGTGAGAAGTGCCACTTTTGGGTGATTAGTGTGAGAAGTGCTTTTAAACTATTGATGCAATTACTTACATTCTCAGATGCTAATATTAACTGAATTCTTCTGTAACACCTACCATAGGAACAAGCACTAAATCTCTGTGTTCCTATTCTTTTCATCTATCATCTAACAGATACCGTGATAAAAAAATCGAACTGGCTGTTCATAACTATTGGCACACAAATCAAAATTTAAAGGTTAAAAGCTTCTTCATTATTAACAGATTCACAATAGAACCGTGTGATTGCTGTTTACAGATAGATATACGCCTATAATCACAAAATTAATAATCATAAGTAGTAGTTGAAACGAAAGGGGAATAAGAAGAAGAAGACGATTGAATTGACCTGATACTCATGGATATTGAGACGGCGGAGCTGCTGCTGCTGCCATTTTCCGGCGACCTTGAGCGATTTTGATGCGACCTTGTTGAACAATCCTCCAACCATTTTTTTATTTTATTTTTTTTGTAATAATTGATTATATTGACCGATATGAGATCTACTGCAAAAAAACAACAGTTAATCTTGAACAGATCTAGGCGATGGTTTATGAAAACAGATGCCGTGATTTGAGAACGAAAGAAGAAGAAGAAGAAAGTGAAATGGGCGGCCGGAGGCGGAGAGACGACTGACCTGTTGGCCGGAATTTGAAAATGCAAAAGAAAGAAGCCCTTTGTTGTTGTTGTTAACCTTCTTCTGTAGGTCGTCGTAGAATAGAACGCAATGTGGGCCCTCTCTCAAATTGTCCCCGTATTTCCCTTTCATTTCTATTTTTAACCTTTTTTTTTTTTTTTAAGGTTGTCCACTGTCCGAAGCTTTGCCCCGACTAATCTCGACAAGGTTCACCGACAGCTAAAGCATGCTGCCCTGAGTTAATCCCTAGTGGCCACAATCTGAAAGCGCCTGGATTCGAACCTGGGGTAGAAGTCACTTCCCCCACAGGCCTTAACCAGTACGCCACAGCCTTGTCGTTACCTTTTTTTCCCTTTTTTTTAAGATAAAGAGGTATTGAACCATGAACGACTATCACAAATACATGCACATACACCTATCCAATGGTATCAGATATCAACAGGTGGTCTACTAATTCGTTGTTGTCCCGGTCCAGCTTGCGCTGGTTCCATAGCCCAACCACATATAATGACTGGACCAACCCAAGAACACGGATCTCATCTATCCCTTTTTCATGCTTCTGCAATTTTCTTTTAATAGTTATGTTAAAATAAATAAATAAAATATAGGGGATTTTTTATTTGAAACAATTTATGTTTCTTTATAAAGGTGTTTGTCAACTTATATGGTGTGAAAATGTTTTAGTTGGTTTATTCCTATATCAAAACGTGATAAGTTTTTTTTAGTGTTCGACAAAATATAGGTTTTTGTACAGTGAAATCAATGCAATCGTAGTATCTTCGATCCCAAATCAGATGCCCAATTTACAGTAAAATGATGCAAGCATAGAAAGAAATCGAAACCCTAAACTGCTACTGTTGGTCCTCTTTCGATGGCCAACGGGGGGGGGGGGGGGGGGGGGTTGAATACAATCAACACAGTTTCTTCTACTTAATTTAATTCACAACCCCTATGGAGTTTTTGTGGTGAACTAAAGTAGGTTGTTTGTTGAAGCGGATCTAGACTATGTCATGATCCAAACAATCCATAAGTATTTCACGAAGCATTTGCTTATGCACAAAGCAAGAATAGAGATAGATAGAAATGAACCTTGATAGAGAGAGAACGGATTGGGGTATAGAAGCATGAACCAATGTTGGTTTGAAGAACAAACCTAATACTCATGTTTATACCCCATGCATTAAATGCATGGCAGATACCACTTTTGCACGTGGCAAACTAAGAGTGGTTCTATTGTACTATATATTATAAACGACGGCCCATACTTGGTAGGGTTATGGTCTATAGTGTACAATTGCCTTATGGTTGACAAGCAAAGAGGGAGCAGTGAAGAAACATCCCCTTTTTGTACTCTTGTTAGAAAGGCAAATCAAATCCTTTGTGTGCATATAGGAGGGAAAGACAAATCTTGAATTCGTAAAGAGCAAGTCACTGATCGGGCCTTAGAGTTGCTGATCTCTGGGAAAGATCAGGGAGGCACTGTGACTTGTCTTCAGCAGAACGTCATGCAGAGTAGTCAGCTCACTATCACTGATTTCAACTTCAGATCACAAGCTCGCTGACTCTTTCATTCAGCTTACATCAATAGATGGTGCTGATGGTTTTCTTATGGCATGACTATTTGTCTTTCAGGGGATACTTAGCTGATGTCAGCTCTTGCTGATACTGAACGGAGTCAGTGATCAGCAGTCGCTGATTGTCCAAACTATCGGCGATAAAGAATCGCTGAAGTAGTGAACTTCATCTTTCAGCAGTGCTAAGTATTTTATAGAAGATAGATAAAGGATCATTGGTATTTCACAAAGTCTTAGGAATACTGGATCAATAGATACCAACAAATCAATGAGAAATCGGTACCATAAGCAGTTGGATATGGAATGCAATAACTATATCAATACCAAACAGTGAGAAATCAATGCCAAAAAACTATAAGTGGTGTGAGGTGAAACGTGATACCAATTGGAAACTGTTTTTTTTCCTTACCCAACCACATCAAAACTACATTTTTCGTTGCCAATAAACTAATAAGTCAATAAGCAAGGTTTAAACGCAATACCAAACACTCCCTAAGATTTTTGCTTTAACAAATGTAATAATAGAATAGTGAATTAAATGGGTTAATTTTAATAGCTTGCTTAATTCCAGAAACTATTTATACTAATGGTCCTTATTTTTTTTTAATTTAATACTTTAGGTTCCTGAAGTTAAACACTAATTAGCAACCCTTACACCTTATTCTCGAGTTTTTTTAGCAAAGGAAACGAAAGGATTTGGAAGGAAAGCTAGACATTTGTGTTTTCGAGTTTTATTTAAGGAAGGAAAAGGAAGGGGTTTGAAAAAGGAGTTTAAACTTATTTTGGCTTAAAACTTATCATCCAAAATATGAGATGATTTGGAAGAAAATGAAAGAATTCCCTTCCCTCCCCTTCCTTTCCCTCCCCTTCCTTTCCCTTCCCTTTTCTTTCCTTATTAAACTAGAGAATAGGGTAGGATGAATGAATTGATTTTTGGACAAACAATAAGAATAAAAAATATATCAAAATTGATTGTTTTTTTATTAAGTTACTTACAAAAAATATTTTAAATAAACATATACTTTATTTATTAAAGTGATTTTTTAATTTATTGATCAAAGTTAATTATAATTCATATACTTTAAAAAACTATTAACAACATATTAAATGAAAACCATTTTAAAGGTTTATTTATTAAAAATATTTTCTTTTGTTAAAATAATTTTTAGATATTTCCAAATGTGAATCACAATTTATCCTAAAATGAGTCATACTTTTAGTTCTTATGACTTAGTCTAACGAATTTTCCATTATAACAATTGTTAGCTAACGGTATTAACTTTAAAGATATTGAATATTATGAAATAAAAAAAAAAGTTAAAGATCATCAATGTAAATAATTTGTTTTAGATGCTAAACTTGAATTTAAATAAATTACATGGACTATCATAAATTTTTCAAACTAGAAAAAGAATAATGATAGGATGGAAAACTGGAAATTTAAGAGCATCCACAATGTATGGATTTTATACCTAATTTTTTTACCGTTTTTCTTATGCATTATTAACACCTCAACAACCTAAAAACTTCTGCATATTTTCATTGTGTGAAAAATCTTATCCAAGTTTTTCCAGAATTTTCAGGGTCCCACAATTTTAACTTTATATCATTTATATTTTTATTTATAAAAATAAATACAATAAAATTAGTATAAATACATATTTATTTATATCGAGAAAATACTACAACACTAATTATGTATTTATTATACATAATTTTTTAAATATTTTAATAAAATATATTTTATATAAAACTTATTATAAAAAAATTAACAACTTAAATAAAATTTAAATATGAAAACTTTATATAAGAAATATAACTGATTAATACGAGACTTTTATAAAGTTAAAACAGATTAAATACGAAAAACCTCTGATAAAGCAGATCGTGCAATTACGACCTATGACGCAAAAACTCACGAAAAACCTCACCCAAAAAATATTTACACTATGTGAAAAACCTCAAAGCTTCTTGAAAATCTATGAAAAACCTACGAAAAACTACATTATGGATGCTCTAAGGGCGTCTAAAAGATCTCGAAAATTGAGATTTGAACGTCACAATCTACAAAGAAATATAATATTAATCTCCAATGTCTTATTTATTCTGATATTACACTATGATTTATATTATTAAAGTATTTAATATTTTAATAAAATATTATTCCTCTTTTTTATGTATTTTGTGATTTTAAAAAAGCAAAAATATTTTTATGTTTGAATAAACTGTAAATGTGAAGACCCCAGAAAAGATTGATAAATATGTGGATACTGTTGGGTTTTTGAGGATCCCTCGTATCGATCTGACACGAGGATCATAATTGATCTCAATCCTAACTGAAAGAGATACACAGTTAAACCTAATGATCAAGCTGACAAAAAAGGTTTAAACTTTATTAAACCTAACTGGTTTAATTGTTGCGGAAGCTTAAGAATTAAAACCCGAAACATTCTAATGATCTTAATCGTTTTAGAGTTTTAATCTAACAGTTAACAATTCAAGATTGTTACCTGGATTGCTTGAGCTTAGTCCACCCGTGAACGATCAGACAAATCGCCTTCTAGTTGGCTGAAATTCCGAGATCTCGAAACAAGCTGTTTTGCGAGACGTTAACCGAAAAACCCAGACTCCGTGGGGTTGTGTTTTGGCGCCGGTTTTAGTGAGAGGAGAGAGAGAGAGAGATTTTTCTTGGCTTGAATGATTAATCAAAATACATTAACTGGTAAACCTTAAACCTTTATTTATAAGGTAAGGTATCCTAGTTGTAATACAACTCTATAATTATCTTTGGTAATTATCTTTTCTTTCTTCCAAAGAAAAAGATATTTACCTAACTAGATAATTACTTATTAATTAATATTACTATTATATATTTATTTATCCTGATAAATACATAATTTATTAACTAATAAACTTATATATATTTATTTACCTAATAAATATATATATAATCCATTTCAAACCTTTATCTTTGGGATTTCTTACATAAAATACCCAACTGGTTTATAATTAACTATTATAAATCCAATCTCTCCAAACTGGGATTTATCTTATTTGATTTACAGATCCTCACAGGTGTGACCCTCAAGTGTCTTATAACATTGGATGTGAGATCACTGGTTTGTCAACTTCTGCACATAATTACTAACAGACTCCCACTTGTGCAAGTTGGCAATACCGCCTTGACCACACGGACCTAAGGAGGCCCCTAGACAGGCACTTAGGCTAACCAGGTTATAAGAACTCTTATACCCAGATAGGTGATAATACATTTCCCACAAGGAAATATTATTTATGAAACTACTGTCAATAAAACGGGTATATCTTGGCTTTTCCCTTTGCATCACGATATTTCATCTTTGAGTATGAGCTTGGAATCAGTCAACTCTAAATACTCAAGATTTTGTTTCTTGACTATCCGACCTCTACTGATAGGTAAACGACAAAGAACTAATCAGTTCGTTTGGGCATGACCATGCACTTCATCAGTATATTCGGTCAGTCAAGGGGCCCAGAAATATCTCTCTTATGAGAAGAGGTGCAAATCCCATCTTGCATATCTGCATTTAACACTACGGCTTCCGCTGAATCTAGTCACATTCTTTATAGCCACCCTGTTACGGCGTAGCGGTTAAACGCACTAAGTATCCAGCAGTCCTCATGATATTAAACCAAATACCTCAGGTGATAGGGACAACCACTGTGAGATTTTAGTTATGACAAAATCCAAGAAGTAATCTCAACCGCGGATCACGTCCGATATTCGCTACTCTATCGAATACCTGTGCAACTTTTGGTCTACAACACTTGTAGCTATTATTCAACGACTGATCATAACTACCCAAAAGTCCACAATGACTTTAACTCCCTATCAAGTTCCCACAATGATAAGTTGTCACGGACAAGTTTTGAATGAAAAACTAAAAACTAGTTTCATTCCTGGATTATAAAACATGCAAAATATAAAAGTGATAAAGAAACTAATTTTGTATAGTCCATATTACACTCTGTAATAATAACAAAACTAATATTACTTAATTACTTTTATGGTGTCTACTTAACGTTTGTTAAATACTGATCTAAAATGAAGTATCACCTTTCTTCAGTTTAGATTCTTTGATTAATGTTTACCAAATTAATCAAAATAACAACCAAAAACAATTCAAGTTTGTATCTTTTAATACAATCTACTTGATTGTGCTAATCCTTGTTTTGCAAACACTTTAAACAAGATTAGACTTCTTCACTTACCATATTCCCTGAACTTGGAGACCTGGAAAAACTCCTAGTTACCCTGAACATGTAAGACTAAACTGCAACTTTCCTTGGTTGTTGTGTAGATAAGTGATTTCTTCCTGAAATCTGATAAGATATTTATATCACCAAGCTGGCAAGATTCGCTGGTCTTTATCTTATCTATTCCAACATATCTAAACTATTGATTAAAGTCATTTATGACTCTTAATCTATTTCAAAGACTTTGAAACTTTTATTATACCTTTTTGACTGAAAGGTATATTATACATCTCATAAATTCATATCCTACCTGGATTATGAATTTCTAGATATATTTAATCAATAATCTATTCTTTATCTCAAACTAGATAGAGAATTAACTGGGCTCCCACTGACTTATATGAAAACCAACTGTTACTCAAAATTTAACTATTGATTTAGTCAAGAACTTTGATTAATCAATTCTATTTTAAGTAACACACTTGAGAATTTTATCATTTATAAAACCTTTGACTGGATTTTAAAACCCTAACTCCAAAACTTGGAATTTTTCTTAGTTTTATAAATACTGACATTAATATCCTAAATTTCTTTTGTGTATTTGAAGAACACATTCTCATAGTACTTTGTGTTTTTGACAGTTTTCATATAGAATTACTTCAATTTAAAACTATTAAAGTAACTTTCTCAGTGTGATAGGTAATATCTATGATCTTTTATTAAATCAATTAGATTCAAATTATCATGCACAACAGATATTTCAATGTCAAGACAATAACTTTTAAATTAAAAACCATATAAATATTAAATGATAACCATCCAAAAGTGTAACACCCTAAAAATCAGGGCGAACAAAAAGTTGCGTTTCACAAAAGTGGTATACAATTGTAACGCCATGGCGTGAGCTCTTCCCAAAAACAGGGGTATAAGTAATATACAATTACAAGGTTTGTAATTTAAATGAAGATTTACAATAACCAACTAGTCTAGTTCCTATTAGGAAGAAGACTACAAAAGGGTTATCGCTATGTAGTTAAACTCGCGGTCTCACGAACCGGTCTCTCCAACATTTCCCCCGAGCTCACACTCACTCCCGGCACCTACTTAGGGACGGCGTCCCGAGTACCTGAGAGACACATCGACACCAAACAAGTGTTAGGCTAAAGGAGCCTAGTGAGTTGTATAAATGACATCATGCAAATAAAATACATTAAGGCATGCAAATATACAAGTCATGCGAACAATGAAAGTAGCATGTTAAACCGGTTTATTATTATCTTCGGAAACAATGGGAGCGACCCATTTCCACCAACCAATGCCCCGACATTCACTAATTCCAAACACCTCGATGTCTCGAATTTAGCATGGCAACATCATCCGAGGCCCGCACACCAAGGAGCAACCCGAGGGCCGGCGACATAGGGGCATTCCTATTTCAGAACCTCCCAAGACTGTTTGGTGTGGACACATTGCGTTGGTTCGTCCAGGTTATTATCACATAGGACCGTGACACTGAATTTAGCATAGCATCACGTCCATATCATTCGCATACAAGACTTAGATACTGAATTTAGCATAGCATCTTGTCTATATCAAATATGTACAAAACCTCGATACTGGATTTAGCATAGCATCATTAATAGAGGTACGCATCGAGGGTCTCAAACTTCTCGTATCATTCCATGGCATATATCAATACACATACTTACCATGCATACATTCATCATATAGCCACAAGAATACAATTCATACGAGATAGCGCACAACAAACGATTTCAAGTATACAATTATCTCATAAAGATACATAATTCCATCAAGGTGATGTGTTCTCAGTTTTAACAAAAAGGGTTTAGCAACCCACCTTGGTCTAATTCACAATTAGATGTGAATTAGATAGCTAGATACGTCACAAGATAGCACCTACACAATCATATCATGGCACGCATAAGTAAAACTCTCAAAACGACTCTTACGGTTCACAACCGAAACGCTAGTCTAGAGCTAGGCTAGACTATCTCAACGGCTCTCAAAATCCACCAAACATTATCTAATATAACTCTTAAGGAAAGCCCAAAGCCAAAACCCAAAAAGAATCGGAAACGAAAAATGTTCGTCGCGCGAACAGAGAGTTGCGCGACCTAGCCGCGCGACCTCAGGTCGCGGGCTTAGGTCGCGGGGTTTGCCCAGACTTGCACAAAAGATCCCGCGAGCTATCTTCCCAAAACCCACCAAAACTCATCCAAAACACGATTTTAACTCCTAAGATGCTATACGAATGTTTAGGAATGATACTACGATGACATAACACGATAATGTAACAACCAAACTCGACAAACACCGATGGATCATCAAGATCCACGGTTTTTCCCCAAATACGAGCCCTAGTTTCCAAGACTCTAAAACTCGACTAAACCACGAAATTAACACGAGATAAACCATACCTTTTGTTAGGAACTCGATTCTAACGACAGTGTACGGATCGATTTCACCTCTCGAGCTCGATTCCTTCTCCGCTTCTTGAATCTCCTTCCAACACCCTATTTTCTCTCTTTTCTCTCATTTCTCTCTTTTTCAAGCACAACACACCAAATGAAGAGGAAGGGAAGGGTAAGGCTACAACTAGTTGGTGGCTAGTTACCACACAACCCCTTCATCTCTCGGGTATTTATCTTTTTGCCCCGAAACTGATAAGCTATATTCCCGACTCGACTTATGAATTTACATACAAGCTAATAATTAACTTTGGGAATTTAGACGTTATATTCAATTGAATTTCTATTGCTTACCTTTATCAGATAATGCGTGTTTACAAAATTCCGGGTGTTACAAAAAGTAACTGTTTTAAAACATAAGTCTAAAATAAAAGGTCTTGACTAGAATTGAAATAATCTGGTACTTAGGATCCTCAGCAACTCCTGGGAACTTCACTTCTGACCACCTGCAATAGACATTTGCTCTAGGTATCAGTAAACTAGTGACAGATTTTTAAAGCAGTCATAAATATCTGAGGTTTACATACCCGCTTCATGACGCTTTGGGCAGTTCTGCCTCCAGTGACCGACTTCATTACACGTGAAGCAGCGATTCTCGGTCCTAGCTTTGTTAGGCTTAACCTTCTTGCCCTTGCCCTTGCCTTTACCATTATCACGAACCTTGGGTGCATTCTGGACGGCCTGAACTGGACCCTTTCCTTTACTGATGCCTCCATGCCCATGTTTCTTCTTCACCCCTCCATCTCTCACCATCATTACGTCTTTTGTTTTGTTATTGACCCCCATGTTTAACTCGGCTGTCTTTAGCATGGAGTGCAATTCAGCTATTGTCTTCTCCATGTTATTCATATTGTAGTTGATTACAAAAGGCTTGTAATCATCTGACAGTGAGTTGAGAATTGTATCCGTTGCTAGCTGCAACGGAACTGGGTGGCCGAGCCGTTCTAGGTGATCCAAGTGCCGTTTCATTTTCATGACAAGGTCACTTACTGAGGTCCCCTTCTTGCACTCGTTGAATGCCTTAGTGGCATCGTAACGTTCTGTGCATGCTTACGTCTGGAACATGTCCCTCAATTGGCGGATCATGTCATAAGCATTCGTATTTATGAGCCCTGTTTGCAGATCTGGACTCATAGTTGCAAGCATAAGACAACCAACATCCAGCAAATCATCGGAATGCTTCTTATGAGCGTTCCTGACAGCAGCCGTTGCATTTGCTGGAGGGGCCTCTCCTAGAGGCTCTTCCAAGACGTACCATTTCCTTTCATGCATGACCACAATCATCAGATTGCGCTCCCAATCAAGGAAATTGGGACCAGTGAGCTTATCTTTCTCGAGGACGGAGCGGAGAGAAAGATTGTTTGTGTTGGTTACTATGTTTGCCATCTACACATTTAAAAAATTGGTTTTAACAACTGTAAATAGACTATCTCCAATAAATATCAATAAACCCTTAAATGATCATTTTATTGGACTAGGATCCTTCATTTCATACGCCCTGACGTGCGTAATGTTCTTGCTCCACCAGGTCGTATTATTTCGGTAGGTAAGGACTTTTACCAATCATATCTAACTGATATGACTCCTAGATCTTTTCGGGATAACTATCTGTACATGTTTCAGTCCCTCTAAGTGCATTTTGGCCCGGTACCACCCGGTGAACTTAACAGAACCAAAATAGATCTCACCATTTTGGGACTTGGACATTTTACTTTGGCCGATACGACACGGAGATAATTCGCAGAGTCGTAGTATCCCCTCTAGCTTGGGGTTTGAACGTGGATGCTCAAGGTGTGTTCTTCTTAGAACACCCGCGTGCCTTACGCCTGAGGTGCCCCTAGATGGGTTGCACTACTGATCTATGATTTTTCGGGGTTTTGTTTTAATTTTTGAAAAACCTTTTGATATCCAGTGTTTTGAAAAACTATGATTGTTGAAAGCTAACTTGTGTTTTTAAAATAACTGTTTTAAACACACACTTCTTTTAAAACTAGCTGTTTTAAGGCCACTTGCTAATTCAAAACCAAGTGTTTTGATAGCATACTAGTTGATTAAAACTAACTGTTTTTGTCAACTTACGAAAACAATCATTTTATAAGGTTTATAATAAAATCTACCGTTTTAAAAAGGTTTGAAAAATTGGCAATTAAAAACCCATGTTCCTTATGATATTAAAAAAACTCTCTCTATTTAAAATTACAGACACATTAATATCACAACCACGTAGTTTAATAAACCAACAACCACGTAGTTAAAAACAGATTATAGTTTTGCCAACTGTATTCCTAAGGACCACTAAATGACCTATTACTATAATACTCCTTTTTCTTTGCGAATCTCCCACTGGCTTTGGCATTTCCGTTGGGACTCCGGAACGAATACTCTATCCTTCTCGTGTGCTCCCACTGGCCTCGGCACCCTTGATGGAAGTCCGAATAAAATAACTATCCTAAGGTCATTATTACAAAAAGGGGTTGTAAACGGCACGCAGGCCTCCCCGAAATAAGTCAAGGGTCTAAGTTGGCAAACGCTATAATCTTAACATATATATATACACACATACAAGTATATAACAACCACACATTTATATATGGCATATAATCAAACAACATATAATAAATCGTAAAATAAACCTAGATCCGTTAAAATTATCTTATTTCACTTTTTTATAGATCCTGGTTTTAATTTATTCATAAAACTACCTGTTTTATAAATCCAAAAATTATTTTATAAAGTGAGAAAACAATTTTATAAAATATTCATCAAACGGAATATTCTAAACCAACTGGTTGAAACACTGGCCCATAAACTGTGTTGTTATTTGACCAACTGGTCAAATCACGACATAAGGCTCATTTGACCAATCGGGTCAAAATACTGGTTTGACAACACAAAATTTATAAAATTTCCAAATAAAAATATTTAAACAAAAATTAATTTTGGATAAAATTGCTTAAAACCAAAAGAACCCTTTTTGGGCCATAACTTGGTCCAAAGTACTGGGCCTTGGGCCTGACATGAACTTGGCCCGAACGAAAAACCCTAGACGGACCTGGAGCCTGGCTTGCGCCGTGAAGGCACGGCTCGTGCCGCGAAGGTACGGCTCGCGTCGCGAGAGCCTTAACGATCATCATCATCACCAGGTGATCGGCGATGACGATTTCGACGACAGCAATCGGCTGCCGCCGATTGTCGTTTGAATGGTGGTTAAAACCATCCGCCGCCACCACACATCGCCGATAACCACCACCCACAGGTGGTGATCGACAATCGAACCAACTACCGCTGCCTTGCGGCGGTTTGGAAAAACGCTACCACCGATTCGCTATTACCAGGCCGTTGATCGGCGGACTAGATCCATCGGTAACAGCGACAACTCAATTGCCACCGCCATCGCCTCGATCGAAACACCAAAATGCCGCCGCCATCGCTTCTCGATGACAGCAGCCACCCTGATCGCCGCCACCAACGTCATCAGTCGGCGACAACGCCACCGTTGCCACCGCTGTGGTCTGGAACCACCGGCCACCACCGGCCACCACCGATCCGGTGGTTTGGCCGTGGTTGGGTTGCGATTCAGCCATGGTTCGGTCGCGGTTTACCACCACAATCACCGTCATCAATCACCTACCCCATCTGGCCGGCGATCGGAATAAACGGCCATCGCCACCACCGCCGTCGTGCGATTCGTAAACGGCCGGCCACCACCGATCTGGTGGTTTGGCCGTGGCCATCGCAAATACCGCCACCACCTCGCTGGTGGTGCAGTCACGGTGGTTTGGCCCTCCGGTGAGTGCGGCCTCGGTTTTCCGTGCGTGGCATTTGGTCACCGCGTAACCACCATCAACCATCACCACCACCAAACTGTGGTCTGGTGGTTTTGGTGCAGTTCGACCACCGCACGGCCTCACCGATCTGGTGGTCCGGCTGCGGTCGGTTGTTTTTCCGGTCATGGCTACCGCAAACCCGCCACCACAACGCTGTGGTGTGGTTGCGGCTACCACTATTCGCTGCCATCGCTGATCACAACCGCCACCACAAACGGTGGTGCAGCCATGATCGCGATTTGGTCCAACCACCGGTTACGCTCGGTGGCAAACGGCCACCAAGCGGTCGGATTGGTTTCGAGTTTTCGTACGATAAATAAAAATTGAATTTTTATGTAAAACCATTAAACTTAATAAAAATCAGATTTTTATAAAGATTAAAACTTGATACGCAAGAAACAAGAATTAATTTTATACGGATCTATAAACTAATAAACTGATAAAAACTAAACGATTAAAACCAACGCTCTGATACCACTGTTGGGTTTTTGAGGATCCCTCGTATCGATCTGACACGAGGATCATAATTGATCTCAATCCTAACTGGAAGAGATACACAGTTAAACCTAATGATCAAACTGACCAAAAAGGTTTAAACTTTATTAAACCTAACTGGTTTTAATTGTTGTGGAAGCTTAAGAATTAAAACCCGAAACATTCTAATGATCTTAATCATTTTAGACTTTTAATCTAACAGTTAACAATTCAAGATTGTTACCTGGATTGCTTGAGCTTAGTCCACCCGTGAACGATCAGATAAATCGCCTTCTAGTTGGCTGAAATCCCGAGATCTCGAAACAAGCTGTTTTGCGAGACGTTAACCGAAAAACCCGGACTCCGTGGGGTTGTGTTTTGGCGCCGGTTTTAGTGAGAGGAGAGAGAGAGAGAGATTTTTCTTGGCTTGAATGATTAATCAGAATACATTAACTGGTAAACCTTAAACCTTTATTTATAAGGTAAGGTATCCTAGTTGTAATACAACTCTATAATTATCTTTGGTAATTATCTTTTCTTTCTTCCAAAGAAAAAAATATTTACCTAACTAGATAATTACTTATTAATTAATATTACTATTATATATTTATTTATCCTGATAAATACATAATTTATTAACTAATAAACTTATATATATTTATTTACCTAATAAATATATATATAATCCATTTCAAACCTTTATCTTTGGGATTTCTTACATAAAATACCCAACTGGTTTATAATTAACTATTATAAACCCAATCTCTCCAAACTGGGATTTATCTTATTTGATTTACAGATCCTCACATGTGTGACCCTCAAGTGTCTTATAACATTGGATGTGAGATCACTGGTTTGTCAACTTCTGCACATAATTACTAACAGATAGTAGTATCAAAATATCAAATTAAAAGTTATTATTATTTTTGTATAATTGGTTTTTGTATAATTTGTTTGATCTAGATTATTTATTATGATTAGTTTAAGTTTAATAACAAAGGGACTTATTTTAGATTTAATATATAATAATTTTCTATAAAGATAATAATTAAATATTATATTAGAATTTAATGATTATGTTAATTATATTCTAAAATCTCTATCTCTATATATATTAAAGAAAAGTTTTTGCTGATGTCATGATTATGAAATTGAGCCATTTGATTGGCCAATTAAAAAAAATCAACCATGATGCCATCAATTATTCTTATTATTTTAATACCATAATTATCTTTATAATTTACATTTTTTATCCTTAGAATTATTTGATTAAATTACTTTTTATCCATTAGTTTCTCATCTTTCACTTTACATCCTTATCATTTTAAGATAATAATATATATTAATTAAAATGTATTAAAATTTTTGTTTCTTCTTTTTAATAAATTATACCATTATAATCGTCTCGAAAATACCTTCAAAATGAGTTTAATATTGAATATTTTTTTAATTAAACTACATTATTAAAATTAGATATAAATTAATTTGTTTAGATTTTATTACAATTCTTTTCTTGATATTCTTGAAATTTAAAGATTTTATCTTTTTAACCTAAGTATTTTTATAGATTATTTATAAGTAATTAAAATTTATTTTATTTAAAACTCCATTGTTGATATTCTTGAAATTTAAAGATTATATCTTTTTAATCTAACTATTTTTATAGATTATTTATAAGTAATTAATTTTTTATTTAAAATTCTACAAATAAAAAACACTACATATTTTATTTTTGAATCCCTCCTTTTATAAAAATAGATATAAATTAAGTTGTTTAGATTTTATTACAATTCTATTCTTCATATCCTTGAAACTTAAAGATTTCATCTTTTTAACCTAATTATTTTTATATATTATTTATTAGTAATGAAATATTATTTTATTTAAAACTCAATTGCTAATATTCTTAAAATTTAAAGATTCCATCTTTTTAATCTAACTATTTTTGTAGATTATTTATAAATAGTTATATTTTATTTTATTTAAAATCTTACAAATCAAAAGACTACACATATTTTATTTCTGAATCCCTTCACTTTAAAATCATTCACAAAATTCAAATCTTTTGACAAAAGAATAATAAATTTTCAATTTTTAAAAATTAACAGCTATTAGATAACTAAAATATCTATTGTAATAAGCAATTATAATGCCAATTATCGTATAACATATAATTTACATAAGTATTTAAATGGTAATGACAATTGTCATGTAAATGTCTATTTTTATCAAAAATTAAAATAACATGTTTCAAATGCCCGTATAATATACGGATCCTTAACTAGTTTTATACTTAAAATAAGATACTTATTATGTATTTTATTATATTTCTCAACGTCAATGTTTAATGTTTAAAAAATAAAATGTTTAAATATTTTATAAATATAGTCTCAAAATATAACAATATATTATTTGTTTCGTATGGAATTGAAATAAAAAGCTCCTCCATTCAATTTCACATGTACAAACATTAAAAAGTTGAACAATAAAAACAAATATCACACCTAACAATCTAACATATCACAAGTAATGTGTATGTATGCTACCATACATGCTTAGTTGTCAAAATATTAAAATATTAATATAAAATTATAAGTTAAACAAAATTTTTGAACGTTATGAAATAATTATAAGCGATCTATAAATTTCATATTTTATTAAGATCTACGTCTTGAGCACCATCATATGAATTACATTTTTTGTTAGAGCTCGTATTTGTGAGCTTGTAAAACATAAATTAAATTGGTAGTTAGAGTTGAGACTTTGGTAGTCTATAGTGTTCTAAAAGACGTCTCATAGTAATTGTCATGGCAAAAGTCTTGTTTTTGGCATGATGTTTATCTCATGGTATGTCATAGTCTGATGCAACTTTTTACAAATGCTTTTGTTCACGGTACATTTTTTTGTTCAGTTTACTTTAAATCAGTAAAAATATTTTGATGATTTGTATGTGTATATGTGTGTGTGTGTGATTAGACGACAACATTATTAACTTACATAAACACCTATATGATATGTGACTAACAAATGCTTAAATTTTTGAAGTTGTTGGGCCAATATGTTGAAGGCAAAACTGATAACAATGAAGAACATATGATTTCATGGTCTCCCCAACCAGTGTTGTTTGATTTTTCCACTGTCGACTTTCTTAAAGAGAACTCGTTTTCGATGTGAACATGTTAGGTTCTTCTTTGAGAGTTAAAAATAACACTTGGGGTCATGATTCTAGTAAAAAGTGGGGTGGGTTTGCTCCCTTCAAGTGTGGCTTCAGTAGTCACCTATCGGACCCTACACATCTACATAAAATAGGGTTATTCCACCAAATTGCAGTGTGGAAGAATTTATGTGTAGGGCTAGGAAAAAAAAGATTGACTTATATTTTGTGGTATAATTAAATTTCATATGGAAGAATTTGTGTGAGATTTAGGAAGGAAGGAAAGAAAAGACTAATGAATGATATTTTGATGAGGACTTTTTGGGATTGGGATAGTTAGAGACCTAGGCAACCGGTTTTTCACTGATTTAATCCACCGGCTTAACCGGTTTTATCAATAAATTGGTTGATTCGCTCCAATCCTTAACTCATCATAAAATCGATCACATTTGAACCAATCTCTTCACTGATTTCCGATTCAACTGGTCGATTCAACCCTATTTTTAAAACATTGGAAATACCCCTTTATGTAGTTTAGAGGTATTTAAAAACTTTAATTTTACATAATATCTATAAGAATACTATTTTAATCTTTGCCATCCTTTTATCAAGGAGATAAAAGGGTGTCATTTGGATTTCTACTTTATAGTGTTCTCTAATGAAACTCACTTTAATTCTCTCATTATCTCTATATAAAGAAGGATGAGAAATTAACATGACTAAAATAAAATAACATGAAATGGTTAGAATGATACGGGATTACGAAATACTGTAAACACAAAGTGTGCGAGTCAGCTGTCGCGAGATAGGAACTAGGAAGAATAACATATGACTTTACATGTGAGTTTATTGTAAATTATACATGTACAATTTGTCAATTCGTGTGTTCTCTTATTTGATCATTGTTCTCTTTTGATACCAACACTCTATGGTGGGTGAGAATAAGATTTAAGGTGAGCATAAAACATTCATTTATTTTCATCTACTTTATTTATCTACTTTTATCACATCAAAATTTCACAAATTAATGTATGAAAATTTATCACACTTGCGTAAAAGTTTGTAAAAATTGAAGATAAATTTATATAAGTATAATTGAAGGTAAATAAATGTATAAAAGATGATTAAAGTAGTTGGAAACAATTTAGTAACATTAAAAAATCAATTCATCCAAATGGTTTAAGGCCCTATTCTCGAGTTTAAAATTTAAGGGAGAGAAAGGGAAGGAGAGGAAAAGAAAAGAAAGAGAGGAGGATAGTTATCCTTCCAAATCATCCCACATTTGGAAGGAAAATGAAGGATAACTTTTAAGAGAAAAATAAAGGAGAGTTATCCCTCCTAATCCCTCCAAATTCTTTCCTTTCCTTCCTTTAAAAAACTCGAGAACATACATATCCCTTCAAATCCTTTCCTTTCCTTCCTTAAAAAAAACTCGAGAACACACTTTTATTACTTTCCTTAGAAATCCTTTCCTTTCCTTCATTAAAAGTGTTATCACCATTATTATCATAATTGTTATTCATACATGTACCTACATTATGTTAAACATGCCAGGGACAAAATTGTGATTTCACATGTTATCAACATTTTCTCCATCTAAATCAAGCTACAAAACAAACCCTTTACTAACCAACAAAAATACGAGCACCGCTACACACGTCATAGCATTGCTACATGTACCGTGCAACACCTCAATGCACGAGCCAGTTTTCATGCTTCTTATATTAGTCCTTGGCATTTTTTTCCAACCAATTGTCACATTTTTCTTCGAATTCAATAATTTCATCTAAACCCAAAATTAAAAAAAAAAGTAATTACAAAAATTCAGCAGATCGAGGCTAGCCTGGTTGGTAGAGGGTCTCCCTCTTGGAGTAGAAGTCTGAGGTTTGAACATGGGCATAGGTGTTTCAAAGTGAGGTGTATAGTAACAAAATAATTAAGCTGTCGTTCAAAAAAAATTACAAAAATTCATTTATTGTCCAAAAAACGAGCAAGCTGTGACGGGTTAACGATGCCCGGTATGTGGGCCCCATTCTTAAGCAGCTCTGACACTTCAATGTACCTTTGATTGTTCCTGTTCGGCTTCGGCTCTGGCTTTGGCTCTGGCTTCAATTTAGCTTTAAACCTAGGCTCGATTGCCTTTCCCTTGTCCCCATGAACAAACCCGTGGCTCGGCTGCTTCATTGGTTGTTTCATTGTCCTGAAACCAGTTGAGTTAGCCGTCGACAAAGTCGGTGTAGGTTTCGCATTAGCCGGATCATAAGACTGGCCGAATAACGTGCCTTTCGTGAGGAACTCATGAGCCAAATACCCGGCTAAGAGTACGTTATTGGTCGGACGAGAAGCCACGGCTTTAAACGGCTTAATAGGAGCCGTGGCTCGAGCCCCATGAGCCACCGGGTTCGGCTTGGCTAACTTTGATGATGATGATGGTCTTATAATTGTCGTTGACGGCTTTAGAAAGTCAAAGGTTTCTTCTCTCTCTTTTCGCTTATGTGGCGCCACGGGCGGCAATTGCCTACGTGAGTGGTTCATGGTAGATTTCATGAGGATCCGCCACGTCAGCAGGTAAGTCTTTTTAATCTTCCGAAAATGCCCCAGAATCCAAATCTTCCAGCAATATCCCCAATTTGACAAGTGAAGAAGAAAAGGTTATAATGGTAAATACAACCATAAATATTTATAGAAATTAAATAAAAATGTTTAAAACAGAAAACAGAAAAACTTGAGAGAGAATTGGAGATATGAGAAAGAGGGAATGATGGTGGGTGGGTTTATATAGGGGAAGGGGTAGTAAACTGCCCCTAAAGTTGCTCAAAATTACAATAAAAAAAGTGTATAAAAAGACTAAAAAGCCCAAACTTTTTGACCCTATTTTCATTTTTGACCCTGAGATATTGGTAAATGACTCTTTACCCCCCTTAGTGGCTGGTTGCAACCGGATTTTTCATAATTAATCATGCACTTTTTATTAATAGAAATAGTGTTTTTATTAGATATCATATAAACCTAAACCTAATCTGATTTCCTAATCAATGTGATCATTTATGATAAGGATCTACAAAATTTTGTGTAATTACAAAAACAAAACGATAATGATATGATTATCATTTTAGGGGTTGATAATGTCAAAATCATTAAATAAAATTACAAACATTGTGTATTGATTTACATTATTTTTTATTGATAAATATAACTTAAGAAATTGTTTCATATTTGTTTTCTATTACATTAGTTTCATATATTTATTTTCTAATGCGAAACTTTTTAATATATATTTTTCGTTCATAGTGTACATCCAAAGAAGGGTTATATTGGTACTTTTTTACAATATGAATACAAATATATGTGAAAAAATACCTTAAATAATAGCTTCCAATGATAAAAAAATATTATAAAAATATTTTAAAATTGGTCTCGGAGGTTTGTAATTGCTTTATGGTTCTTGTTATTGATTCGTTTGTTATCTTGTGTGATATGTATCCCTCTTTTCACTTTTAACCAAATTAGAAGCTTTATGCAATGTTAGTGACAAATTGTCGTTAATCATTCATATAAAAGGTAAAAAGCAGATAAAAATCAAATCAAATCATTTATTTTTATTCTTGTAAGATATGCAAGTTAGATAAAGAGAAAATCATGGTATTGAGACATAGTTACTATTTGTGACCATCGAATATATTAAGGAGAAAAATTGTGTTATTTATGCATAAAAAGTTGACTTTGTAGAGTTCAGGAAAATCGGTAAATACCAAAAAAATGTATTACGTCATGTCATTATCGCATTTATATCTATTAAAATTAGTGGTAGGGTCTATACACAAATTTAATTGTACAAGATAACCTTTTTAGCAACATTTTCAACAAATTTAATTATCTAACATATCATATTTTACCTATGATCCTTTTCTTTGTCACAAGTATATCAAATATACATGCTAAAAGAAAAAGTCTAGGCATTTATGAAAACATTATGTTCCCCTAAAAGCATGTTTACTGAATAAACCACTTTTTTTTCGAACAACAAAATGGAACCAAGAGGAAAGAGCTTCAGCAGGGGCGGAACACAAGGCTTCTAATCCGGGGGGGTTGGGGGGGGGGGGGGAACGAGTTGAGTCGACTGACAAATTATTCGAGCTCGGTTCATATAAATAATACTGGACTCGAGCTCGATCGCAAGTAACTATTTCAAGGTAGGACTTGTGCTCGAATACCGGACTCGATGAGAAATTGAGGTTAACGTGAGAAGCATGAAAAGTATTTATCAACTATTGAATGCACATGGAAACACATCAATTAGGATGAAATGAACTAATATACCATCAATTCAATTTTCTTCTAAAACGCAATTCATATAAAAGCATCATATTAAAAGAGATCAAAGGTTCACGTTGCAAAAAAGTTACATGTGAAAAAGCACATAATTTGTTTAAAATCTAGAAAATACTTAGCTAGATTTTTTTTGAGCTACAATTTAATCATTAACAAACAATATCATTCAATAAAATCGAGTAAGCCCATTTTTTTTTAACGAAGTAAGTCTCAATATAATATTTCTTGGATGGTGTGTCAGCTTAAAGTTGGAAGAGAAGGGCCAAATCAAAATTCAATTAGAATATCATTATTTTATATAATCTATCCCACAAAGCACATATAAAATTACAGGGGCCATGGCCCCTATATGCCCTAACAGCCATCCGCCCCTGAGCTTCAGCATGGCATCACCCTAACCTTAAGGCGTAGACTGAATAAGCCATTTTCTATATCATTAAGCCACTACCAAACATTTATGTATAGCTGATGAATATGCGATGAGTTCGTTAACCTACTAACAAACATGCCCTATCTCGTATAAGACTTATTGCGGTTGGTTGGTTTCACATAAACAGGTATACATATATAATTCACATAAAAACATGCATGATACATTATATATATACATATGTCTATATGGTTAGGGTCACGTGAGACAAGCTTGTTTTCACGAGATTCATACCATGTTTTTGTATTTGAAACTTCACAACAAAACACTATAAAAGTAAAAAGAATTTTTTTTCACAACACAAATACCGTGAAGGTTACTTTTACAGTGTTTAATACGAAATTTCAAATGTAAAATGTGATCTTTCAGATCTCACAAAACTAACTCGATCTCATATGATCCAAGTTTGTATGTCTATATACACATGACATATAGACAATCATGTATGTTCAAGGCTTGTAGATAGCATAATTGTACAACCACCATAATTTTTACCTAATTTTTTCGTCAAATATTACTTTATTAGCTTTTAATATATATTTTCACTAATATAATAATAATAAATATTGAAATGAATACATGAGATCCCAAAGAACACTTGTAACCTCAACCATTTTTAAATTTTATGATACATTTTAATTTGTTCAATGGGTAATGACTAACAGAAAAATCGCAAAAAATAGGTTTTAATATTCTCTCTTAGACCCAAAAACAAATTTAAAAGGGCACCATATACATGGACGGATTTGAAGAGGGGCACACGGTGGCATGGGCCACCGTCAAATTCCTCCGTCGTAGTGTAAAAAATTACGGTGCCACCGTATCAATTTGTCGTGTGCCACCATATATATTTTGAAAATACAATAAAAACAAAAGTTTTCCTTGGTTGAGTTGGTTAGTTACTTGCCTTGTAACCATAAGGTCATGGGTTCAAGTTCTATTAGAGACATTTTTTTTAGATTTTTGCTTTAAATTTCATATTTAGTGTTTATATAAAAAATTGTTTGTACCAAGAATTGAACTTGAGACTTTACCTTTGAAAGTCAATGAACAAACCACTAGACCAATAAAGATTTTGTGAAAATTTTCTTTAAATATGTTCTTTATAGTTAAATGGTGCCACCGTCTGAAAAAAGTTCTAGATCCGTCTCTGACCATATACATGCTTAATTACTCACACACTTATATTTTGTTTTTCTCAATCGTAATAAAAAGTTCCAATTTTCCAACACATTTAAAACGGCATATCCTAATATTTTATATTTAAATATCATAACAAAGTCAAAATAAACATATAAAAAATGGTGTCATAAAGTCTATAAAACCGCACAAATCTATAATTCTTGAGTTAGGTAATATTTTTTATATAATTTAATTGTACCAGATAAAAATAAGTTGTTTGAAGCCATATCTTTTAACAACATAAGTTGTTTTCATTTTTCAATGAAGGATGGTTTTATACAGACAGAATATCTAAATACGAGGAGTATGGGTAGGTTTATGTGTATGAATAGGTGGATCTAATGCAGTAGGTTTACTTTTATGTGAGTGAGAAAAAACCTATGAAGGTCCAGATAACAACACTCATTAATTAATTATTTGGAATAGCGAGGATAGAAATAGAAAAAAAACAGAGTACTTGAGGAAATTAAGTTTAATAAAGTACAAGTATTAAGAAGGTTTCTATTTAATAATATATGATTAAGCATGTGTATCTTATATGATATCATATTTTTTCAAAATCTTACAAAATGTTTAGCTTCTTGTTTGAACATTATATATATATATAAGGTCAGGTTCAAGAGAAAAACTCAAATAAACGGAAAACCAAGGAATACTTTCATAACCCTCCATCTGGACCGAATGAATTTGTGCATACAGATAATTTTGCAATATGCAAATGTGCGCATATGCCTAGGTGCATAATGCACCTGCATAAAAAACACAAAAAAAACCTCAAGTTACATATATGCACAAATGCATACGGTCCAAATGAAGGACTACAAGGGTGTTCCTCATTTTTCCTTTTTTGAGGTTTTCTCTTGAACCTCCCTATATATGTAGGTGGAGGTTCAAACGAAAACACCCATGTTCTACGAAAATGCGAGAACACTTGTTGGCATCAAACATACTTAGCCAATAATTAAAATAAATAGGTAAGGATAATCATTTGGATTCGTATTAATCTGTAAAATAATTAACGATGGTCATGTGATTTTATATTTATCTATAATCTTGCTGACTTGTTTATATCTAAAATCATATACCAGTAATATAATCACTCGTTACAATGTAGAAATCTTTCACATTATTATCATCACAAAAGTGACATGATTAACAAATAGAGCAATGGTTGTAGACGTGATGTCATGACCCGTTCTTTATTATTATAACATTATCATTATGTTATTATAACAAAATCACATAATTACCACATCATTATGATAGGAAAATCAAAGAAGTCTTTAATTTATCAAAACATTATCGCATTATTGTCACTAACATTTTTACATCGATCTTATGGCAAGCTTATCACATAATTATAGAAAATGAAGCATCAACATAAGAAGCACGATGATGGTGGTAGCAAATAGCAATATTTAAGAGACAAGAACAAATGTGAGGTAACATATATTTAATGATAACTACTAATGCATTTTCATTTTTTTAATTTCTATTAAGTGTCCGGACTTTGCACCGGGTTATAAAGTGTGATAGATTTTATCCTAAATGGTAAGATAGATTTATATGAAACATAAGTTTGTACATATGTTGTCATACGAAATGTTAGTATGACGGACTTCATGCCTTGTGTTAGGTGTTACCTATATGCTTACAATCAAAATAAGGTATATAGTGCAATTGACGTCTATTTTACGTCATTGTTATATTAAAGTAAGAAAGTATAAAATTTGATTTAAAAGGGTATAATGGTCATTATGCCCTCTCATTTAAGGGATTAATGGATGTTAAGGCGTTAACATGAGGGACAAAATCCATAACAACTGCATATTTGGAGTTTTATTTTGTAATAAATGAACGTTAAAGAACAAATTTATAAAATTTGACAAACCTGAGGGACCAAAGCTTTGAAAAAAATAATCATGTGCTTATGAATAGTTTAATTAAATTATTTTGTTGATTAAAGTTATAATAGTTTGTAATTAACCAATGAAACAAAATGTGTTGATAAAATAAAGAAAAAAGTAAAAAATAACAAAATATGAAGTATGTAATTTAAGAATAAACAATATAAAAGATGATCTACTATAAATAGACATATGTAATTTAATCAAGTATTTTTTGGATGAGTTAAGCACTAAATTTAACAAAGTTGGATGAAAATGAAATGAAGATAAAAATTTCAAGGATGAAAAAAAAGTTTTTAAAATTAGGAATAAAAAGCGTTATAAAGATCAAACAATAGCAACCAAAATTGTAATTTAGTCCATTTATTTTATTAATTGTTTTTTTCTTGAAGGGTGTCCGGGCCAAAGCCCGACTAATCCCCGACAATTTTGGGGGCTAAACATGACCCACTTAAATGTCCCTAGGCATGCACACGGGAAGGCTTGAAATCTGTTAGGGCGCTATGGACCCCCGAGTGTTAACCAATCTGCCACAGCAACTGTTAACTTTCTTAATTGTTTTCCATTAAAAAACCAAAAAAAATAAATTACATTGCCGATTTTCAAAAATTAGAGTGTAAATGTTTGAAAACCAAAGTGACAGAGAATGTAATTTAGACAACTTTGAGAGTGAAATTCATATTTTTCCTCAGAATTGTATGGTATATATAATTTGGAGGCTATAATTGTTTTCACATTTTCGTAAAAATTGGATGTTTTCGTACACAGGTTTAATCGTTGAAAATTTTAAAATATGTAAGATCCATGAGATCCATTATAATCCGCTAATGAAATAATTAAGAAGATAATCATGGATCCAATTAAATAAACAATATATAAAACTAGGGGTGAGCAAAATCGGGTACCCGGCCAAAATTCATGGAACCGGAACCGGAACCGGTTGCACCGGTTCTTCATATTTGGGAACCGGTCCCGGAACCGCCGGTTCCGGTTCCGAAACCGGGTACCCGGTGTCTAATTTTTTAAATGTTTTTTTTATAAATATTTTATGTTATAAAAAAGAAATTATTAGTTATTGCGACGTAACGAAATAAATAGTAAAACGATGAAAACTTATCCGATAAAAACTATATAAATAATTACGACAATTTTTGAAAATGAAAATAACAAAAAACACAACTTGAAATGTTAAATACGATATAAAAATATCAAAAAAAGAGAATAAATAAGTCGAGTAAAAAAGTGGTCGTAAGTTTATGCGTAATGTAAAAGGTAAAATAATAATTTTAAATTTAGTTTATTAAACATAATAATAATATATATAAAATTACCTTTATTAATATATAAATATATACATATATATAGCCTAACCGGTTCCGGCGGGTACCCGGCGGTTAGCGGTTCCACAAAAATGAGAACCGGAACCGGTCCCGACCGGTTCCGTATTTTAGGAACCAGAACCGGAACCACTCACATCGGTTCCGGTTCCAAAAGCGGGTACCCGGTTCCGATGCTCACCCCTATATAAAACATCCGAATTGGAAGACCTTGGGTGTAAGAGCGTTGGACACGAAAGGCTCGGACCATACTTCGTTACTCCTTTGCGAAGACCTTTTGGATTATGGTCCGAAACCTTTTAAGTTTTTTAACACGTGGTTGAATGAAGACTCGTTGGAGGCAATTGTGAGAGAAGCGTGGAGCGCCGAAGTCCAATCTACGGACTCGGATCGAGTGTTGAGGGACAAGTTCAAGCAAGCAAAACTAAAAATAAAAGAATGGAGTAAAGAATGCTTCGGTTCGTTGGATAAATATTGCAGCCGTCTAGAGACGAAGGAGGAACTGGGTGGTTGGAGAGATCGCGATAGAGATAGATGGCTAGAAAGAAGGAAAGCATGGATGGATCTTGAAGAGAAAAAAAGAAGTATGTTAAGTCAAAAGGCAAAACTGAAATGGTTGATGGAAGGGGAAGATAACACCAAATTTTTTCATGCGGCTATTAAAAATCGAGAAAGAAAGAACGCCGTGAGAGGATTGGAGATAAACGATGAATGGGTAGATGATCTGGAGCAGGTTAAGGCACACGTATTTGACTTTTTCAAAGGTAAATTCTTTTGCACTTCCGAAGAGAAACCGACGTTCAACAGCTCAAAAACAATAAGGATCTCGGAGGAAGAAGCGAACTTGTTGGAAGCGCCTCTCGAGGAGGACGAGGTTTGGCACGCTATAAGAGATTGCGGGAGTAATAAATCTCCCGGGCCGGCTGGTTTTTCGTTCGGCTTTGTAAAAAAGTTTTGGGGGATCGTAAAGGCGGATGTCATGAGTGCATTGCGGTGGTTTTAGGACAAAGGAACGATGGGACCGGGATGTAACTCGTCTTTTCTAATGCTAATTTCGAAAGTTTCAAATCCGTGTGGTCTAAGCGACTTTCGGCCAATTAGCCTAATCGGTGTCTTTTACAAGGGGGTGGCGAAGGTGCTTGCACAAAGACTCAAAAAATCATTGGAAAAGTGATTAGCGAACCTCAATGTGCCTTTATAAAAGGTCGCAATATCCTTGATGGGGTGCTTATCGCTAATGAAGCAGTTAACTTCGTTCGGAACAAAGGTAGAAAGGGTCTTATCTTCAAAGTAGACTTCGAAAAGGCCTACGATACGGTGGATTGGGATTTTTTGCTAGAGACGATGAAGCGGATGGGCTTCGGTAAGAAGTGGATTGGATGGATCTTCGCATGCCTTAGTTCGTCCTCTATGTCCGTGTTAGTAAACGGATCTCCATCAAAGGAGTTCTCAATGGGGAGAGGGTTACGGCAAGGGGACCCGATGGTGTCATTTTTATTTGTGAGAATTGCTTGCCAACAACCAAATGAATTAGCAAAGAAGAATGAGAAGAAATACAAGTCTTTTGTATTTGGTGCAGATGGTCGTGCGGATGGATCCGCGCCGGTTGTACCAACATCTGCGCCAATCTGCTCAAAGTGGTCTGTTATGTCTACTCCACAATTTGTCCGCGATTTGTCCGCGCGGCAATCTGCGCCAGCGACCAGATCAACTACTTTATGCTTTTGCTGATTTCCCTCCTTTTTGGTTGACACATTAGCTACTCTAGACATTATTTTAATGTTTTGCCCACTCCTATAAATCTGAATATTTAGATTTAGATAACCCAATACACCACTCTATCTTTTGAAGTCTCCTCTCTTTCTTTTATCATCTTTCTCTCCAAACTAGTTGAGAGTAGGGGTGTGCATGGTCCGGTTTGGCCGGTTTGAGCCTAAAATCTCGGTCAAACCGATACCTCCGGTTTGATAATTTTTCAAACCAAACCGGCCAATTTATTGTGTCAAACCAAACCGACCGAACCAATATAAACAGGTTTGGTTTGGCCGGTTTAACGGTTTGACTCATTAGTATCAGAATTCAGAATAACAAAGAGTTTTTATCCCCTCATTGCCTAAGAATTTGAAAAGATAAAAAAGGTATCTATATCTTTTTAAAATTAAAAAAAAAGACGAGTATATCTAATTGACTGATGGTTCGTCTGCCTTTTGTATATATTCAATCATATACAACATAATATATGTATATATAATTATATATAGAGGAAAAATCAAATACACACCAAGTAATTCGTAAACACTTACACACCAATCTAAACCATTGATTTACCATTGAATTTTTGATCCGACGATGCATAAATATTGGGGGTGTTCTGTAGGTACGGGGGCTTCGACCCGGGCTGGATGCTTTAGCAGTCGGGCTTCGGCCCAAAAATTGCCGAGGATTAGTCTGGGCCCAATGTGGTCTGGGATACCTCTTCCAAAAAAATTCATAATTTTAGGAAGTAAATCTCATATGCAAATTGGTGTATAAGTGTTTACGAATTACTTGGTGTGTATTTGATTGTTCCTCATTATATATATACACACACATCTGGTCCGGTTTGGTTTAAACGGCCGGTTTTGTCCCTAAAACCACAAACCAAACCATATTAACGGTTTATAAAAAACGCTAACCACCGGCCTAAATAATGATTGCTAAACCGGCCAAACCAACAAAATTGGTTTGGTTCGGCCGGTTTATCCGGTTTCGGCCAAACCGTGCACACCCCTAGTTGAGAGCTCAAGAACAAGATAGAAGCCATAGATTCTCTCCATTGTAAAGCTTTGTAACATCTCAAGTGTAATCATCATCAAGTGATAATGGATCAGTTCTCGGCGTCCTCCGCCCGTGGTTTTCTCCCGATTTGGGTTTCCACGTAAAAATCTCGGTGTCTCTCTTTACTAGCTTTATCTTGCATTATATGGTTGGTTATTGTTGCATATGCTTAGTGATTAGTATTCTCATGTTCGTTGATCATATTTCCGCTTATTATCTCGTATAAGAACCTAGTTCATTGTTCTTGGGAAATTACGTGTTTATAGTGAGGTCCAACTAGTGAGTTCTTTGTTAGTTGGGTTTCGGTATTTTCACAACATTATTTTTATTAGTGGCAGAAAATTTGTACTTATTGTTGGAAGAGGCGAAGGATAAAGGGCTTTTTGAAGGATTACTAATAGGTAACGATGGGATCAAGATCTCACATCTTCAATTTGCCGACGATGCAATCTTCTTTGGCAAATGGAGTCCGAGGAACCTCCGGAACCTTATAAAAATCCTAGATTGCTTCCGTGCCATCTCAGGATTACGAATCAACATGAGAAAGAGTAAGATTTTCGGGTTGGGAGTTCAAGATTCGGAAGTCCAAAATTGGGCAAGGGGTGTCGGTTGTGTGGGAGGTTCCCTTCCGTTTATGTACCTTGGATTACTGGTGGGTGCACCGATGCATCGATTGAGTACGTGGAGCTCCGTTGTGGAGAAAGTAAGATCGAAACTTACCTCGTGGAAAGCGAGGATTATCTCTTTCGGAGGGCGACATACTCTTGTTAAATCGGTTCTACGTAGTGTGCCGCTATACTTTTTGTCCTTGTTTCGTGCCCCGAGTGGAGTGATTGGTGAGGTCGAGAGAATTCGAAAAAAACTTTTTTTGGGGTGAGAGGGGGGGGGGGGGGGGAGGTGAGGCACCCAAAAAGGCTCATGGTTGGGTTAATTGGAAATCATCTCTAAAACTAGGGGGGAGGTGAGGCACCCAAAAAGGCTCATGGTTGGTTGTCTCAAAGACTTGAATTGAGCTCTTCTTGCAAAATGGTGGTGGCGCTTTTGGGTGGAAGGCGACTCTCTTTGGGTAGAGTTATTAGAAACATCTATGGGGAGGAGGGGGGCTTTGAAGTAGGGGAGAGTTCTATCCGGGGTAAAGGGGGCTCGATTTGGAAAAACATAGTTCGGGTGGGGGCGTGCTTAGATGGTTCGAGCATTAATTTCTCAGGATCGTTTCGTAGGAAGGTGGGTGATGGAGGCGAGATGCGTTTTTGGAAGGAACGTTGGTTGGGAGATAGACCTATTGAGACCGTATTTCCTAGAATTAGCCGGTTGGTGCCGGATTTAAGGGTCTCTATCTTGGAGAGGGGGGAGTGGGTGGTGGATAGTTGGGTGTGGAATTGGTCTTGGCGTCGTGAACGAGGGGTAGAGCCTTAGGGGAGTTACAAAATTTAGAAAGGAGGTTGGACGGTTGGAAACCTTGTAGAGGAAAGAAGGATTCGTGGGAGTGGGAGTTCGATAAGAATAAGAGCTTTTCCGTTCAAAAACTTAGGGAAATTTTGGTGGATCTAGAAGAGGTGGGTGTAGGAGGAAGGGAGACGGTGTGGCTTTCCATCGTTCCAAAGAAAGTTAACGTTTTCCTTTGGAGGCTTAGACTCGGTAGAATCCCAACTAGAGTAGCTTTAGATAACATGGGTATCGACCTTGATTTGTGTTTGTGTCCAAGATGCGGTCTGGAGGTCGAAGACCTTGACCACACGCTTCTAAAATGTGGGGAGGTTAAATTGTTATGGTCTAGGGTAGGGAAATGGTGGAACAAATCCCTGACCGGAATCGACTCGGTGGCGCAACTTCTCCAAGAGGATGCGGATCTCGTTCGGATCTACAAGGGTAAAGCTTGGTGGGTTGGGGTTAAGTGGGTATTCCTTTATCTGCTGTGGTCTCATAGGAACCGGTTGGTATTTCATAACGATAAGAAAAGATTGGACGAGTGCTTCTATGAATGGCAAAGAATCGTTTTCAAATGAATCTACAACAAATCTAAGGACGTTCATCAAGATTGGTTTGCGTGGCTTTCCGGGGTTTTGTGAATCTGTTCGGAATTTTGTTCGTTAACGAGAGGTCGGACAGTGGAGAGTGTTGGTCGTTCACTAACGGCGGTGGGCAGCGGAGCTGGTGGTTCAGATTGGTGCTATTAGCTTCGCCGGTTCTGCTCATCGTCTGACTCACTCCGGCAATCGAGTCAATTGCGGTAGCTTCTGAAGACTTCGCACAATCTGGACTTTGTTTCGCTGTTGCTTTACTACCTGTCGCTACTAGAGTTATTTTATGGTTTCTGTTTGTAGTTTTGCTCGGTCGTGACTTTTGTTTTGTGGGTTCGTTGGTTGTTTCCATTTGCTGTTTTTTGTTGTGCGTTTGGGCTGATGGTTTGTTTCTTGCAAACCGTTGTGGTCCTTGGTTATGCAACTGCTTTCTATGATGGTTTGGTTCTGTTGTTTGGATCTTGGTTGAGTGGTGTTGGTTGGTGTCTATTTCTTGGTTGGTATTTGTACTTGGGGACTTTTTTGGGTTTTTACTTTTTATAATGCTGCCTTTCAAAAAAAGATATCATATACTTGTTTGTACTAGAACAATACTGGAAATCAAGATTATGATAAATACTTGTCCTTATTAGAATAATTACAATCTTTAAAGTGTTTTTATAGGATAATTATAAGAAAATGATTGCTTATGTTTTATTTACAACTACAAACAATATGAATATTGTGTAGATGGTAATTATTTAGAAAACATACATGAGACATGTTATCTAATATAAATTGTTCTATTTGATCTGGTTGGTTTGACGACCATGACCACCATTAGAAAACATAGATTGATAGACTTTTTTGGGCCAAAATCTAACTACACTGCTAAAGCCTAAAAACACAAAACAAATCCTTAAGTATGATTCAATTTGGATTCAAACATGCATGTTTTATTTACCGGAAGCATCTCAATTTGGCAACCCAAAAAATTATCTATTGTCGAAATTATAAGTATTGTTTCAAGATCACATTGTTATCGCCTTATGTTATATACTTAATTTTCACAAACGTGAACTTAGCACAATTTAATCGTACATATATTGGTTCTCAACTTTCATCCGTGTAGTTGATAAAAAATTGTACATCGGATAAAAAACCTTGATGCACTTTATACTAAAAAAAGGTGTTGCAAACAATGCCAACAAATTGTTAAAGTTTCAGTATCAAGATTATTTACTCTTACGAAGACAAGTGTAGCCTTGATGCACCAGGGCCATTTTCTTTTCAGGATATTAATGGACAAATCGGGGAAAAAGTACCTAAACTCGAGTAACAAAAAGAAACCCTATTGTGGAGGTGTTTGAATTGCTTATTTGAAGGTGCTTATGACTTATTTCATTTTGAAAAATAATAATCATTTAAGGTGTTTAAATGGGGTTTTAAATAGGAGATACTTTATTTTTCCAAAAAGTATAAATTGTTTTAGATAAGCAAAGTGAAATGCCCAACAAAGATTATGTGACACAACCTTCTCATTTCATCTATTTTCCAAGACAATAATAGGGCAATGTATTTACATTTTCTCTGGCATAAAGAAACTTTTTCACATATTCATTATCTCATTAAACACGATACACATATACTATTGATATGAATATTTATAACGTTATTTATAATAAATACTCCATAAAATATGTGGTTTTCCGAAATCTCAAACTACATAAACTTAAAGTTGCATAATTGTTCCAAATGATCGGCAATAAACCGATATCGTTTAAAAAACACCAATATCTATCCTCTTTGGACCGGTATTAAGGTATTGTTTGGTAAAAAATAAAAGAGCTTATTAGTTAGGTATATGTTTGGATGAACCTTAAACTAGCTTACAAAATAGCTTTTTAAAAAACTACCCTCACTAGTATTTTTGGTGGCTTACTTATTATTATTTTTATTTCAAATATTTCCTTGCTAAGTTCTATGCTACCAATTTTAAACATGTCCTCCTTTTTGTTGTTGTCATTTTACAGTCATAAACTACCTTATCAACTAGTTTTTATCAAATACATTTTATTTATTAGTTAGCTTATCAATTATTAGCTATCTTATCACTTTATCAATAATCAACTAGTTTATAATTAGTTTACCAAACATAGCCTAAACAAACAAATAAATGGAAATTTAATAGTTATGATTGTGGTTGATGGCTAAATCAGAACTTTTTAGAAAGGAAGAAAACCATCATTGTGAGTGTGGCATTCACTATTTGACCAACACCCCCACAATTTATTTATTTTAGCATTGCAAAATATCTTTAAAATGTTACTTTTAAATAATAAACACATTGACTATACTTTTGTTCTGTTTGACAAAAATAAACTAGCTGATAAGTTGGTACATTCAAACATATATCATAAGCTAGTTTCTTCAAACGCTACTTTGAGTGGCTTGGGAGTTTTTTGTAGTTTTTTCCAATTATACGTTTATTAATATTAATTATTAAATTTCAAAGATATATTTTTTGGTCATTTTACATACCCATAAGCTAGTTTTTGTCAAACATAATTTGTTTATAAACTAGTTTATCAGTTACTAGTTAGCTTACTAATTAACCGCTAGTTTATCAGCTACCATAGCTAGTTTGCAAAATATAGCCTTTTATCTTTATATATTTTGAAAGTGACGTATAAATGAATTGGTATAATCATTACATATAAACAATCAATAAATTATGAAATTTTAAATGAGTCATCAATAGATGACTGAATAATATTTAACATTTAAAAGCGTAAATGTCTTAAATGAGATAAAGAGATTGGTAAAAGAATGTCTTGAATTTTATTTTTTTGTGCAAGTAGATTTAATGCAATCTATTAATAAAAATTTGTAATCTATATTTGATCAAACTGAAATTACAATAATGCAAGTTTTTTATTCTAATTTGAGAATGATAATTGATGCAACTTATTATTAAAGACTGAGATTAGCTAGAGTGCGTAGGGTGTAAACGAGCCGAGCCGAGTCGAGTAGTGGGTTAATCGAGCGGAGCTCAAAAAGTAATGCTGGTGCTCGAGCTCGACTCGAGCTCGATTAACTTTTACAGTTTGGGCTCGAGCTCGAGCTCGAATATTTTTCGAGTTATCAGGCTCGAGCTCGAAGCTCGTTTATGGGTTCGAACTTGCGATCGATTAACTCGTTTATCTACTTCAGCTCGATAAATTTTATATATTAATACTATTATTAATAAATATATATGAACATGTTTGGCTCGAAAAAAGGTATGCTCGAATGGCTCGGCTCGACTCGACTCGGCTCGAAAAAATTAATCGAGTTTTCGAACGAGTCGAGTCGAACATTGGTATTATAAAGCTCGGCTCGTTAATTTAAATGAACACGATTATATGTTCGAGATCGACTCGAGCTCGAGTGTTATTAAGCTCGAGCTCGAGATAAACGAGCTCGAGCTCGAGTAGCTCGTTAAAAGCTCGACTCGGTTACACCCCTAAGAGTGTGTGACCTCTTATGTATTTGGACAAAGTCTTTCCATCATTTTAAGCTACACATGAGAAATAAAATGTAAAAAATATGAAGTTTATATTAGGGGGTGTTTGGGAGTGTTTATCACTAAAAGTGTTTATCTTCTTATTTGTTTCTCCAAAAAGTCAAAAAATTGTGGCTTCTTCCAAAACTCCTTATTGACTTCTCCAAGAAGCAAATAAGCTAATTCAAACACCTTGAAAATAACTTATGACTTTTTCAACAAGAAAATAGATTATAAGCACTTAAGTACTCCATTAAAATAAAAATCAAATATGCAATTGTATATATTGGCATATTGCTATATAAACGACAAGTTATAATAATACTATTTTTATTTTTTTTATAGAGTAATACAAAAATAACAAAAATAAAATAGAAAAACTCAAAACAAAATTCAAGAAGAAAACAGAAAAAAAAATTATATTAACCGTTTTTTCTTCAAAATTATCAAAATAACCATTTTTTCGCTAAATAAGGAACTCATCTAACAAGGGATAAGTTTAAAATTTTACACTTTTGTTCTCTGAATGACATACACTTTAGGCCCTTGAAAACTTAGAAAATTTATGTCTTATTATCTTTTGTATTGTCTTGTTGCTTTGGTTTTTAGAAGTTTGTTTTGCCGTTCAAAAAAAGACAGTAATATTAATAAAGGGTATAATTAAAAAAAACTTACAAAAGACTTCTCATAAACTATTTCGAAGTAGCTTTTCAAAAAAACTACCTAAACTACTTTATATCCATCCAAACATGTACCTAAAAAATAAGCTATGTTATACTTGTATTTACCAAACAACGCGTTACATAGTATCCTTTTGATAAAAGCTCCTTTAACATTTTGAAAGCAAAGTTTTTAAATTTCTTATGTAAGCATGAAACTAATTTTAACATTTTGTTATTTCACATATATGAAACATGTTATTTTACCAAAAAAAAAAATAGAAAATCATACAATTTTGATGCATTAAAATCAATGTTATAGTTTTAAAATTTAATAATTCTACCTAAATATTTTATAAAAAAAAATAATAAGAAAATGTAGGTGCATGTGTATTGAAATCCACTTGGCAACATATGAGCTCCACAAGGACCGTGACAGTTAAACTCCATCGACCTTTCCTATTTTTTAAAATTAAATTGAGTAAATTACTATTTTAGTCCTCATTGTTTATTAAAAAAATTTAATTGTGTCTTTATATTTTGAAACTTACTATTTTCATCCCGATAATCTTCAATTCTTTGTTGTTTGTATTTTTTTAATTTAAAATCTATTATTGTTTTCATCCCTTATACTATATTTGGCAAACTAGCTGATAAACTAGCTGGTGGTTGATAAACTAACCGACTTATGCATAAGACAATATCCATTGATGAGTATATTAAGTCTTTGGGTTTTCAGTTTCCCTCTTGTTGTCTTTGTTGTTCCATCCCTCATAGTAAATGAACAAATTATGTTCGGCAAAAAATAGTTTATGGGTATGTAAAATTACCAAAAGAGGTATCTTGGGGTATAATAATTAATATTAATCAGGGTAGAATTGAAAAAATCTACAAAAAAAAAAACTCCCAAAACGCTACTCCAAGTAGTGTTTCAATAAACTAACTAATGGTCCATCTAAACATAGACTAGCTTATCAGCTAGCTTATCTTTGTCAAACATAGCCTTAAGTTATCGTTTGGTGTGCATGCATGATTGGACTGAAACATGATAGAACTTCATAAGACGAGGACAAGGATGGATAAAAATGAACCGGTATATGTCCAGTATGTACAACTTAGAACCAACCATGACAAGACTAAATAAGTTGTCTCTAAAAGTTATTTATTGAATTAATATTTCATACAATAGTTATAAATATCACGAATATAGTATATACATTCAACTTATTTAATTTATAATTATTTTACACAATATATATATATATATATAAAAGCACAAAATTTGAATGAAGATTTTTATTTAATTGATGGTAGTTTGAAAAAACTTGATTATACAAATGTTGACTATGTTTTATTCCGTTTGAAAGAGCATTATGAATTGAATGTTGCTGTAGCTACAATAGTGGTGGAGATAGAGTTTATGGTATGGTAGAAGTGGTCAGCACTAGTTGTTGAGGTTGTTATCGTGGAGGTGGCGACCATTAAAACAATATAGTAAGTTCATATATCAAATGAGGGTGAATTAATAGTTTTTTTCAAGTTTCTGACATATTCTCCATCTATTTTGTTGGAACAAAAAAACTTTTTTATCCCATGCGGTCCTCCCTGTTCTGACGTATCAAACACAGTTTACAAGTTAGGAACCGTTTACCCTGGTATGTGCTCGTCCAAAAAATTCTACATTTTCTCTCACTTACCGAGTAAGATTTTAGTTCACCAAAACGGTATTATATGCAACAATTTACTCGGTAAGCACCAACCGTTTTAACAGTCGATGTCATCACTTACCGGGTAAGACTTTCATTCCTTTATGACATTCTTACTAGTAAGATTCTTGGTATTTGTCATATTCATCTGTGTAACATAATATGACTAGGTAAGCTTTTACCCGAGTAATCTTTTGATAAACGACCCATTATTCACATAGACGAAAACATTCATGACCTGCAAACCATAGGAACAAAAATTGAACTTCTCAAAACTACAAGAACTAAAATCACAATTTTCAAAAACAACAAGGGCTAAAAGGTAATTCACTCAATTAAATTTCGTTCATATCCGGTTGTCTTTTAAAATTATATATATTTTTTATTACAACTGCATTTATTTCATACAATAAAATAATATTAAATGGGAAAAATATAAACTTCAATCTTACGGTTCAAGATTCTTCAATATCCGCTTATATTTTTCAGCTTTAAAAAGAATTCTTTCCGATACGGGTAGACATTGAATTCATCAATCAACTAAAGCAAAGCAAATGGGTTTGATGTAGTTTTTCGATAAAGAAAAGCAAAAAAATTAAAAAAGATCGAGGCTTTATTTGATTCCAATTGATCAAAAGACTTTTTGAATGGTGGGTTTTGATTGAAATTGAAGATGGGTTATGATTTTTATGTCCCCTGTTTCATCAATTTCAGTTGCCATAAAGAAAGGTAATCTTTAATCTTTAATTTCAATTATAGTTTTTATAAATATTGTTATTATTTTGTGGTTTTTGGGTAGTGATTCAATTCAAGCATTGTTTATCAGCATGCAGTTTCTTGAGAGACTTTTAATTTGAGTTTGATGAATTGTGGGGTTATATTGGGGTTTTGTGGGTTGTTTTTGGTTAGGGTTTTTAGGGTTTCAAATTAGTGGGATTTGGTCATTATCTTGATTGAATTTTAGTAATTCTTTTGATATGAAATTGGGAATTTGTAATTGGGTATTTGTTCTTTCTTCTTCAAGATCTTTTCAGTTGCAGGTCAACTTTTGTTCAAATGAATTTGCATATCTGTGTTGATTGATCTTGAATCACCATTGAATCATGCTTGAAACACCCTATTTTATGCTTGATTAAGTTTTGAATTCTGTTGTAGTGATTTGTGGGTTAAAGATTTCTTGAAAACCCCCATTTTATATTTTGTTTGATTTTATATGATTAAAATGTAGTCTAAGCATAGTCCCATAGTCGTAATTCGATGGTTGTTTATCGTTTTAAAGATTTCTTGAGCGTTGGAAGCCGGTATGAGGAATAGGAATCAAAGCAAAGGACGAAATAGCAGTAGACTAAACCGGAAGTTTGGAAACTTGGTGCCGTGCCTGTGCTCGGGTGAACAATCGCGTAGCCGTAGCGCAGATGAGATGATCCCATCACCCGAATCGCTAGCAACGAAAGACGTACACTCGCCAAATGCTTATTCTTCTCAAGTGTCGGAAGAAGACTATAGAAAACCAGACGCCGTTAGCATTGAAGAAGCGGAATTATCGCTTCGCGAAAGTGGTTCTTTGAATTACGAGGTCGGTTTTCCCACCCCTTTTTCAGAGTTTGATTTAGAAGTTTTTTAACATTTTGAATCATCCAAATTATCCTACTCGGAAATAGTATAGGCTTGTAGGATGTATGCAGATTTGTCATCTGTTGCAAAGGGTAAAGCGAGAACTTTACTTTCCTAAACATTTTAATTAGCACACGAACGTCACTTCATAATTGGAACTTTACTTATCGAGTTAACAAAAGTTACATAGGAAGTATTGCTAAAGGACTATAAATAGTCGTTGCACATAAGGAGTCCACATAAGCTAGACTTGGACCATTTATTCTCTCTGTATATTGGAACTTCCGTCTCTCCTCAAGGGCACTTTCGGAAATTAATTAATGGGGTTACACACATATTCTCAAATGATATCAGAGCCACCGTCTATTACTCTAGGGACTCGACATTTTAAGACATTTTGTGCACGTCTAGCCTCCATTGGAGGGGATCCGTGAGGGTGCCTTTGGTATATGGACCGGACTAGATAAGACACAAGTTGGTAAAAGAATCGTGGAAGGTTCTAGCGTTTAATTCGACAGGGGTATTTTAGCAATTTACCTATTTTGGTCGGACAAAACCACAACTCATGTCTTGTCTCAGTCTAATGTCGCACCAAACTAAGACCCATCAAGATTTTGTACTGTTTTGTCCCGTACTGTCCAACGTACCAAACACACCCTTATATGTCTCACATCTGCTAGACTTGGACATGATCTTTTCAATACATGGCCATTCCGTAGCATGTTAAATGTGAGATTTCTAACAAGACCCACAAATTTACATGTGGTTTAGGGTCTTACATCGACCCATATAAAGGTATAGCTGAATTGCGTGGATGTAGCAGAGCCATGTAAAATGGGGTTAAATAATTTGAAATGTTCGTTAGATCATAAAACGTGATTGTTATATAGGAAGCAAGAGCGTTGCTAGGAAGATACGAGTTTCAAAAGGGAAACATAGAAGCCGCTCTTCATGTGTTTGAAGGGATCGATATCGCTACCGTCACTCCGAAGATAAAGCTTAGTCTCACGAAAGGCGGGGAGCCTCGTAAAAGACGTTCTCATAACTACGACATTCCACCACTTTCCGCACACGCCCTCAGTTTGCTTCTTGAAGCGATTTACTTGAAGTCGAAATCGTTGCAAATTCTTGGGAGGTATAAAGGTACTCGCTTTATTCCGTATCTTTAATTCAATGTTTTCGGTTTTTCCTTTGTAACAATGAAGTTGGTGCCTAGATGAACCTTTCCAAAAAAAACAATGAAGTTGGTTAGGTTGTGTAGGAGGGTGGTACTAACTCTATCCTAAAATAAATGTCCACAATGAAAAAGACGAACAATTTTAGAAATGTGTAATTATTGAATGACGATCTTACCGTCTATAATATATGGAATGATTTTCTTCATCTCATAAATAAAGGGTAGAATCGGGTCACTCACTTTTGAAAGTGGACACTTAGGGTGCGTTTGGTATCCAGTCATCCAGACATGATAGAAATGACAGAACTGGGCAGAACAGATAAAATGACTAATTTACCCCTAATGAGTTGTTTATATATTGTATATGTTTTGATTAATTACCTAATTGATCAACTTATAATAAAGGAAAACCTTTTTATAACCGAAATATAACATCAGAAAACGTTTGTCAAGACGATTAAAATGACACCGAAATAAAAGGTTTTAAGTAGTTTGCAATTTTTATTTTATTCTTTTTCTATATTATTTTTTTTGTTTTTAACATCTAATAAATTACATAAAGTAATCAAAATATAGAAATTGTATTAAAGTATTTTTTTTTTTTTGGGTAGTAGATGAATGATTAAAAAACATAAAATACAAGAAATAAAAATTTAAAGAATGAATAAAATGTAAAGATAAAGACATATTTGAGGTTATATTGGTAAAACATAAGTTTGTTCCACCTTGTTCCACATAAAAGTCCTGCCAAATGTGGAATAGTGATCTCTGTTTGTCCTGTCCAGTTTACATAACACACCCTTATTTTGGGAAAAGTTTAGGGGTCTTCACGGAAACAACTGTTATACTCTTTGAGGTAGAGGTCAGGTTTGCTTAAATTTTATCTCACCCCCCGTGGGATATAAAGGGTTCGTTTGGTTTGTTTTCTTTTCCAAAAAAATAAAAAGGTCGACTCTAATGCCTCCGATAATTTATCGCAGAAGCTGCTCAATCGTGCAAAGTCATACTCGACGTTGTGGAATCATCTTTACCGGAAGGATTGCCGGAAAATTTTGGTACCGACGGTAAATTGCAAGAGACCCTGAATAAAGCAGTCGAGTTGCTTCCCATGTTATATCAACTCGCAGATTCACCTCAGGAAGCGATCTCGTCCTTCCGGCGGGCCCTCCTCCATCGATGGAACCTCGACGAAGAAACGATGGCAAAAATCGGAAAAGAGTTCGCCGTTTTCCTTCTTTATAGCGGAGGCAAAGATGCGGCCCCACCGGACCTACGGTCCCAGTTGGACGGTTCGTTCGTACCACGAAACAACATCGAGGAAGCGATCTTGCTTTTGATGATTTTGTTGCGAAAAGTTAATTTGAAGATGATCAAGTGGGACCCGTCTGTGGTCGATCATCTTTCTTTCGCGTTGTCGGTTTCTGGCGGGCTCGGGGCCCTTGGGAAGCAGCTCGAAGAGTTGCCTCCGGCAGTCATCGATCGAAAAGAACGGTGCTTTCTTTTATCGCTTTGTTACTATGGCGAAGGCGACGGTTTAACGGCTTTGAATTTGTTAAAAAACATATATAAACACGACGACCCGAATTGCATGCCGGCTTTGCTGATGGCATCGAAGATTTGCGGGGAGAATTGGGAGTTTGCGGAAGAAGGCGTGGATCTTGCGAGGAGAACAATTCAGTTGGCAAACGGATGTGACGAGATGGTCGGGGTGGCGTATTCTTTGTTAGGTGTTTCGCTTTCGGAACATTCTCGGTTGGGTTTGACCGAGTCCGAGAGGGTTGACCGGCAGTCGGAGGCGGTTCGGTGTTTGGAGACGGCGGGGAGGTTGACCAGGATGGTTGACGCGAGAGTCGTGTACCGGATGAGTTTGGAAAATGCAGAGCAGAGGAAGTTGGATGTGGCGCTTGGGTTGGCGAAACAGTTGATTAGGCTAGAGGGCGGGTCCCGGGTTCGGAGTTGGCTGTTGTTGGCGAGGATTTTGTCGGGTCGGAAAATGTTTGTTGATGCCGAAACGATTGTGGATGCGGCGTTGGATCAATCGGGGAAGTGGGATCAAGGAGAATTGTTGAGAACCAAAGGGAAGTTGCAAATAGCAAAGGGTGAAGTGAAGAATGCTATTCATACATACACTCAACTTCTTGCGGTTCTTCAAGTTCGAAATAAGAGTTTTCGAACTCAAACGAAGAGTCTCGAGGTATATTTTTTGATTAATTTTTAATTAATCGGGTTTTAGGGTTCTAGTTTAACATGGGTAGTTTGGTCATTTATCAGTCTTGTCCCGATCTTCATGATTATTTTTTTTCCGCCTATTTTGGTTGGACAAAAAGAAAAAAAAAGGCATGTTTGTCCTACTCAGTTTCGTCCCATCTCAAATTGATATTGTATCAAACGTGGGACAATATGGCATGCCATGTATTTTACAACTAAAATATGTGGAACAAATAATAGGGTGATATTTTTGGCATTTATCTTCCGGGAAGGTCGTTTCTTGATTCGAAAAGCATTGACTTTTCTTTGTTTGCGTGTTTGACTTTTTGTAGGCTGGTCGTAAACATGATAAAGATTTGGAATTAGAAACATGGCATGATCTTGCTATGGTGTATATAAGCTTATCTCAATGGGACGATGCGGAGGCATGTCTTTCGAAATCCGAGGCCATCGATTACTACTCTTCATCTCGATGGCATATCAAGGGTACGTTCTCGTGATCCTTCCACATCTCCTCTATTGAAAAATTGAACCTTGGAAACAACCTCTTTGTCTCTATAAGACAAATATAGGGTGTGTTTGGCACGTTGGACAATACAAAACAGGAAAAACACAAAGTCTTGATGGTCTTAGTTTGGCACGACATTAGACCGAGACAAGATATGAGCCTGAGTTTTTTTATCACTTCAAAGTAAGCGGAACAAATAATGGGGTGATGGGGCAGTTTTGGAAAATTACTAAACTACCCCTATTAAATTAAACCCTAGAACCTTCCACAATTCTTTTACCAACTTCAACTTGTGTCTTGTCCAGTAGACCGCATGCCAAACACACCCACAAGGTCTGTGTAAATCTTACCCCAAATGGGCCAAATCCCTTCACTACTGAGTTTGTTTGGTTTGGTTTATCTGGTTTTGGTTCTTGTTATAGGTTTGTTGTATGAAGCAAAGGGTCTTCTGAAAGATGCTCTAAAAGCTTATGAAAATGCCCTAGACATCGATCCCGCTCATGTTCAAAGTCTTGTATCCATGGCGTTGGTTTTGAGACGGATTGGTGGAAAGTCTGGACCCGAGATAAGAAGCTTCTTGACGGAGGCATTGCGGCTAGACCGAATGAACTCGTCGGCTTGGTACAATCTTGGACAATTTTATAAAGACGAGGGTCCCATGTTCATAAAAGAAGCGGCAGATTGTTTCGAGGCTGCAACGGTACTCGAGGAAACGGAACCGATCGAGCCGTTTAGATGACGATAATACAATTTTCGATTTACGTACATAATAACGGGGTTAATCTTTTAGAGGAAAATAATGAAATTTGTACCATAAATATTTGAAGAGATGAGAATGAAATCTCTTTGCCTTTTTGGTAGTTTTCAAAGACTCATTTTACTTGTTGCTTACCGGAATCAAACATTTATAAAATCTATAGTATACAATCTCTTATGTTGACTAGGTCTCTTGTTCCTCCGTGGTTTAAGTTCTGCTTTTTACACCTTCTCTTTGTCTGAGATGAATGTAGATCCTTTACCGCAATTTCAAGACGTACAAGCTAAAGTTGAAAGTTTTGAGATTTTTCTAAAATCTCTTGACACTGTCAAGTTCAATGGAGGTTACCCTTCTTCGTCGAGTACACCGATACCTTGTAGTGGTGGCCGAGGGAGGTTGTGGCTCACGTAGTCACAACTCCAGGTAACGAGGTGTTGGTCGTGGACGTCATAATTGGCAACCTCGCTGTCAGATTTGCTCCAATTCTGGTCACACCTCCGCTGACCATTCTTCTCGATTTATCCGAGGAAACGCCTTTGGAGTTGTTGCTAATCTAGTCGAGTCCTTCTACGACTTTGTAAATCTTCACCACGATGATCCATTTGATTGGTATGTTGATTTGGGGGCATCAAATCATCACATATGACCTCTAATGTCTCTAACCTTGATTTAGTTTCTCCTTACACTGGTAATGAGAGTGTGTTTGTTGGTAACATATCTCCTTTACCTATTCCTCATACCGAAAGTTTTATTTTAATCATGTTATGCCTCTTCTTGATGTTCATATGGTACCACATGTTATAAAAAATTTACTTTATATAAGTAAGATGATTACTCGGGACTTGGGACCCGCAACAGTTTTCTTTGATGTTGAATTTTTTGTCATCCAACATCACCATACCAAGAAAAATTGTGGCATAGGGCAAACCTGAGCATGGCTTTTATGTGTTGGACTTGGACCATGGTCAAAAGGATTTTGTATTACACTCACATAGATTATGAGCTTCTTTTGAGTTATGACATTGTAGATTGGGATATGTTTCTTTTGATACCATCAAATTATTGAATAAATCAGGTGTGTACATCCATTTTGCCTAAACCTAGTATTTGCTCTTCATGTGAAGGTTAAGAGCAAACATTTGCCTTCTTTTGTTATTGATAAACATGCATCTACTTTGTTGAATCTAGTGCACTTTGATGTATGGGGTCCTACAAAATATGGCCATTCGTATTAGGCAATACTAGTTGAAGACTTTTCTCGTTTTACTTGGTTCTACCCCTTACAACATAAGTTGAAATTCAATTATCTGCAAGGATTAAGGTTTTTCAAACCAGATGGTGGCACTAAGTATACAAACAAAACGCTTAGGGTGCGTTTGGTAGGAGAACTGGGTGGAACAGAACAAAACAGAACAAGTATGTTCCATGTTTGGCACATTCTAAAATGGAACAAGCTAGAACTAACTAGCACAAGAGAAGGACAACCTTGTTCTCCAAAAGACCATGGAACTAAATAGAACAAGCTATTATGGACCAAAATACCCCCACTAAACCCACGCTCTCTCCTTCATCCCTGCGACAAAACCCTTCTTCTCCCTCGATCAATTGGTCCATACCAGAGAGATAGACATTGATTTCTCTCCTCCATCATCTGACTTCCTTTCCCTTCGATCAATTTCTTCTCGCCAAAGATCGATTTTGGTCTCCATCATCCGACTTCGTCGCTTTCAACAAGTACAATATCTTCTATAAATCCATCTTCTATGAAATCGATCAATTACAAGTTCGATTAAGACCTGTTTTGTAACAGCCTCCGTTTTAGCTGTTTTGAAACTATTAAATAAAACATATTTAGCTGCTCTAAATGATTATAATAATAGGTTGCTGAAAGTTTTTAAAATGATTATTTATAAGTATTAACTAAAAGAAACAAAGAAATAAATAAAGAAGCTATATATATAGAGTACTTAATTAAAGAAAAAGGGGTTGTTTGTGACAGCAAGTGCTGTCATATGGAAGAAAAACGGGATGTTTATGACAGCAGGTGCTGTCATATGGAAGAAAAAGGGGATGTTGTGACAGCAGGAGCTGCTTTATGGTGGCATAGGGTGTTTAGGAGAAGGCCACATCAATGGTGTGACTAACCTAGTTTCAAAGCACCTCATTTCCTAGTATAAATAGGAGTTATCTCTGTTAGTTTTTCTCTCTTTTTACTTCTAGTTCCAGCAGAAAAACACACACATACACACCACTTCATATCTTAGTGAGCAAGGAAGAGAAGATTAGCAAGTAAACTAAGGGCTGCTGAGTTTTAAGCTTCAAATTACTAACTCTTAAGGTGATTCCTTATATTTTCTGTTTTAGTTTGTTTACAAACCTGTGATACATACTTAAGTTGATAAATTTCACATACAACTCTCTAATTTTCAGCCTCAAACATGTTATTATGTTTAGTATGTTCATAATCTTGATTATATGCGCATATTAATAAAAGAGAATAAGATCACCAATGATTACACTATCTATACATGAATTTTAACCATAAAAACAATGGTTGGAATGAGATATAGGAAAGTGGTATCATTGAGACGGTATTAACCCGGAAAGGGGTTGTAGAAATGATCCCAGACTCTTGACGAAGGGTCCAAAATAATACCGGAAAGTGTGACATCCACCGGTGGAAATTGGAATCTAAACGAAAGTGACTTACGTGAACATCTTAACATGTTTGTTTCTATTATGAGGCTCTAAAAATGGAGTATATGATTTTGATGTAAAAACTTGGAATCACTAAGCAAATTTTGCTTAATAATTTAGTATGTATCGCAGATTAGTCCTATTCCAAGCTTTGGAGGTGGAGGTGGAGGTGGAGTAGATAGTACAAGGAAGCTACCAAAGTCGTTACCTAGTCGATTTTTGGTTTTTGTGTCGGTTTGGTTTGTATGGACTTAGTATATGTTTTAGAAGCATAGAGGTTTTTGTGGTGTAACTATGATCCATCCTAATGGTTTTATATGAATACGACTTTTATATTAATCGTTTTCGCTATTTCTCTTTTTAAATGTGTTTCCAACATTTATATATAAGAAAGAAAGAAAGTCCGTAACACCCTTAGTTGTGTCTCGGTTTAGAGACGGAAAAAGAGGGGTGTTACAAGCTTGGTATCAGAGCCAACTTTTTGAGGGATTTGAAAACTTTCAAACTCAAAATCTGAAAGGAAATTTTAAAAAAATAAATATCGATGGATCAAGTTATGCACTAGGATTGATGGATGACCAAATAAACAAGCTGTTTCGGGGCTGTTCCGGGGACTGTTCCGGGGCTGTTTCGGGGCTGTCCAGGGGCTGTTTCAGGGCTGTCCGGGGGCTGTTAAGTGGGTTGTCCGGGGGCTGTTCCGAGGCTGTCCAGAAGTGTTAAAGGGACTGTTTTAGGCTGTTTTGTGTTACTAACTTAAATTCTAACATGCTCAAAGTGTCTCCTATGATTATGTTCAAGTATCAAATGATTAAAGATAGGGTATGGTAACTTATTTATCTAACTTGGTCATGTGTAACAGGCATGTCTTCCTCATCCGAGACGGACCCTAGCATGAATCCTAGTCAAGACCCCTATGACGTAGACGTAGAGATAATCGAACCACAATCACCACAGGTTATTATCATAAGCGATGATGAAGAAGAAGATCATAACCAAGAGAGAAATGAGGCTCTTATACGAGAGATGGCTGAACTAATCTTTGAAAGAAATCACTATCGGCATGTGATGCGTTGGATGGTTCGTGAACTAATTATAAGGTGTAGGAGAACAAAAACTGTTTTGAAAGATAACTTGCACTACCTTAAGGATATGATCAAAGAAGTTTTTGTGGGTTTATAGACTTTTACCAAGTTTAGTTGCTTGGATGTCCGGTCGACCTAGGTTTCGTACACATCTTTATATGGAGACTCAAGTGATGACCTACAGGGAGTGGCTTCGTCTTAAGTATCAACCGCGCGGGACAGCATACTAGGATGTGGAATGTGGAGGGTTTTTGGTATGGCTTAAGCCGCTTTTTTGGGAAGTATAACTATCAACTAATATTTTTGGAGATGTCTTTGTATATATAAGTCTTAAATAGACTAAGACATCTCGATGTATGGGGTGTGACTAATGTGAATCTTTTTGTATATCACCTCAATGAATGTAATTACCTACTAATGTAAGATACTTATGTATATAAAGGAAAAGTTTGTATACTTGGTTGTTTGTATTTTTGGAAATAATTTGTTATGTATTGTGTTATAAAATCTTATAAAAATATTTATAAGTATGAGTTTGTAAGATAGTATATTGAAATGAACAAATAAGTTATATTGCTATATTATATAATTTCAGGATATGACTTTTCCAGTTCAAACTTACCAAAGAGGAAAAGGACTAGAAAGAATGGGAACAAGTACCCTTGAACCAGAGATGGTGAGAATTATTGAGGAAACTGAGGGTATAAGTAAGAATAATGATCTAGAAACACTCTTAAAGAATGTTCTACCTGCAATACTAAAAGAAAATAGGGAAGAAACGACACGTTTAATAAATGTCCCAAAAGAACAAGGTGCAAGAGTTGACCCTAATAACATACTCTCGAAAGAAGTCAACTACAAAACTTTTATAAGCACCAAACCAGCCACATTTAAAGGTGAACCTGAACCCCATAAAGCCATGGACTGGTTAGTTGGAATGGAAAGCAACTTTGAAACATGTCAGTGTTCGAAAACACAAAAGGTAAGGTATGCAACTACCTTACTTTAGGAAGATGCATTGCACTGGTGGAATTCGGTAAAGGCTATAAAAAGTACCGAGCAAACTACACCTTGGTTATGGGAAGAATTCAAAGAAATATTCTTGAATGAGTATTGCTCAACTATAGACTGTAAGCGTATGGAACAGGAGTTCCTACAGTTTAGGCAAGGGAATTTATCGGTACAAGATTACGTGTCTCAATTTATAAAGAAGTCAAGATTTGCAGAGGATCAAGTAGCAACAGAAACAAGAAAAACGGATTTTTTCGTTGTAGGACTAAGAAATGAGATACGAAGGTTTGTACTCGCTGGACTACCGGAAACATTTCAGAAAGCAGTCAATATAGCTAAGGTAGTCGAGAAGGATATGGCACCTACATACCAAGGCTCTTTCCAATTAAAAAGGAAAGAACAAAGTGTCAGCCAAAATTGGAATAAGAAACCAAGGTTAGGGGTTCAGAATTTTGTTAAGATAAATCAAAAGAAACCTTGTGATCATTGTGGTAGGAATCACCCTGGAGAGTGTTGGGCAAAGACTGGAGCATGTTTTCGATGGGGGAAACAAGGGCATTTAAAAAGGGATTGTCCTCACGGTAACGGGGCTCAAAATAGAAACTAGACACAACCTGGTTAAAAAGAATACTAGAGAGGGTGACAAGGGAAAAGTGAAAGCTCGTGCCTTTCAAATGACGGAAAAAGTGGTAGAAGAAATTCCAGACGTAGCGACAGGTACACACCTTATCAATAATCAACCTGCACGTATTTTGTTTGATTGTGGTGCAACTAGATCTTATATGTCCTATCCATTTGCTCAAAAGTTAAATGTAGACTGTAACGAGTTAAAACCAAGCTTTGAGGCTGAACTAGCTGATGGCAGACTTGTTAAGATCAACAAAATTTGTAGAGGTTGCACGATAGAAATTTATGGACATCAAATGGCCATTGATTTGATACCTATGACTTTAGGTGAATTTGAGGTGATAGTAGGAATTGATTGGTTACGGAACCATGGTGCTAAGATAGATTGTGAACAAAAGAAAGTTAAAATTAGAACTCCTGAAGGGAAAAGAATAATAGTAATTGGGGACAACGGTTGGCGTTGCTAAGTTCAGTTAGAACACATCGTTGTATAAGGAAGGGGTGCCCAACATTCTTAGCATATGTTATTAGTGAAAGAAAATCAGAAATGATAGAAGCAAAAGATATACTGATTGTACAGGATTATTTAGATGTGTTTCCAGAGGATTTGCCAGGATTGCCTCCCGATAGACAGGTACAATTTGGGATAGACTTAGTACCTGGAACTGTACCAATAGCAAAAACTCCATATCGACTAGCTCCATCCGAAATGCAAGAACTGAAAAGCCAATTACAGGAGTTACTCGATAAAGGCTTCATCCCAGAAAGTACTTCACCTTGGGGTGCACCAATCCTATTCGTTAAGAAAAAGGATGGGTCAATGCGCATTTGCATTGACTACCGAGAATTAAATAAGCGAACGGTCAAAAATAGATATCCCCTCCCTAGAATTGATGATTTATTCGATCAATTACAAGGCGCCAAATGCTTCTCAAAAATTGATTTAAGGTCGGGATACCATCAATTAAATGTCAAGACAGAAGATGTTCCCAAAACGGCATTCAGAACAAGATATGGACATTATGAATTTTTGGTCATGCCATTTGGGTTAACAAATGCTCCAGCTGCCTTCATGGACTTGATGAATCGAGTATGTAAACCATATCTCGACAAGTTTGTGATTGTGTTTATAGATGACATTCTCATTTATTCCAAGAATGAGAGTGAACATCGAAAACACTGACATGCAATATTGAGTCTTTTAAGGCAGGAGAAGTCGTATGCCTAATTTTCAAAGTGTGAATTTTGGCTCAAGGAAGTTCAATTTCTCTGGCGTGTGGTTAGTGAACAAGGAATACAAGTAGATCCTGCTAAGGTGAGTGTCGTTATGAACTGGCAAGCTCCGAGAAGTGTGTTTGAGATACGAAGTTTTCTAGGATTAGCAGGATACTATCGTAGATTCATTCAGGACTTCTCCAAGATAGCATCTCCGATAACGACATTAACAAGAAAAGGGAAAAAGTTTGAATGGGGAGAGGAGCAAGAACGAGCTTTTCATATTCTGAAAGAAAAATTAAGCAGTGCTCCTATCCTCTCATTACCCGAGGGAACACAAGGATTTATAGTATATAGTGATGCTTCAAGGTCTGGACTAGGTTGTGTGCTTATGCAATATGACAAGGTGATAGCATATGCATCAGGGCAATTAAAGGAAAATGAGAAGAAATATCCGGTCCATGATTTGGAACTCGCTGCAGTTGTATTTGCACTAAAGATCTGGCGACATTACCTTTATGGTACTTATTGCATCATCTACACTGACCATAAAAGCCTGCAATATTTGTTTAGTCAAAAGGACTTAAACATGAGGCAACAACGATGGATGGAATTGCTGAAGGATTACGACTGTGAAATTCGGTATCATCCTGGCAAAGCTAATGTGGTAGCTGATGCTTTGAGCAGAAAGGAACGCGAAAAGCCTATACGGGTAAAAGCGTTGAGAATAGATGTGATACCTGAAATTTTTGTAAGAATAAGAGAAGCCCAGACTAGTGCACTTACCGAAGAACATATTAAGAAAGAGCGTATGGTAGGACAAGCAAAATTCCTAGAAACTGATACCAAGGGATGTAAAATATTTAATGGAAGATTGTGGATTCCATTAATGAGCGGGCAACGAGAAGTCTTGTTAAGTGATGCTCATAAGTCCAAATACTCCATTCATCCGGGCATGGATAAGATGTATCGAGATTTGAAGTTATTATATTGGTGGCCCGGGATGAAAAAGGATGTTAGAAGATTTATCGAAAAATGTATGACTTGCCTTCAAGTAAAGGCTGAGCATCAGAAACCGTTTGGAGAACTACAGCCATTAGAAATCCCAAAGTGGAAGTGGGACCACATCACAATGGACTTTGTGATGAAATTACCTCGAACCAAGAAAGGTAATGATTCCATTTGGGTAGTCGTTGATAGGTTAACAAAATCAGCTCACTTCTTGCCGATTAAAGAAACCTATACAGTAGAACGACTTGCAAGACTGTATGTTGATGAAATAGTCTCAAAGCATGGGGTACCTTTGTCAATAATATTAGATCGAGACAGCCGGTTTACATCTCATTTTTGGAAAAGTTTCCAGCAAAAACTGAGGTCGAACCTAAACTTAAGTACAACCTATCATCCACAAACCGGCGGGCAGCAGAGTGAACGAACCATTAGAACATTGGAGGACATGATTAGAGCTTGTGTGATTGATCTAGGTGGTAGTTGGGATGATCACTTACCTCTTATAGAATTCTCATATAACAATAGTTATCACGCAAGTCTAAAAGCTGCACCATATGAAGCCTTGTATGGTAGAAAATGTCGAACCCCGGTATGTTGGAATAATCTTGAAAACAAAGGAATGACGGGACCAGAAATAATTCAAGAAACTTCAGAAAAGGTAAAACAAATTCGAGAAAGGTTACAAGCAGCTCAGGACCGACAGAAAAGCTACGCAAATAAGAGATGAAAGCATATTGAATTCCAAGTAGGGGATCGGGTTATGCTCAAAGTGGCTCCGTGGAAAGGGTTAATTAGATTTGGAAGGCGTGGAAAATTAAGTCCTCGTTATATAGGACCCTTTAAAATAACTCAAAAGGTCGGAGAAGTGGCTTATCGGTTAGAATTGCCAATTGAGTTGCAAAAGATACATAGTACCTTCCATGTATCAAACTTGAGGAAGTGTCTAGCTGAAGAAGAGATGAAGGTCCCACTCGAAGAGATTCATGTGAATGAAAGGCTAACATATGTGGAACAACCAGAAAGGATAATTGATCGAGCAATTCGAAGACTGAGAAATAAAGAGGTTCCGTTGGTTAAAGTACAGTGGAAATATCATAAAGGTCGTAATGCCACTTGGGAAAATGAGCAGGAAATGAGAACAAAGTTTCCCTATCTATTCTAGAGAAAGTAGATTCCGAGGACGGAATCCCTTATAAGGTGGGGAGTTTTGTAACAGCCTTCCTTTTAGCTGTTTTGAAAATATTAAATAAAACATATTTAGCTGCTCTAAATGATTATAATAATAGGTTGCTGAAAGTTTTTTAAATGATTATTTATAAGTATTAACTAAAAGAAACAAAGAAATAAATAAAGAAGCTATATATAAGAGTACTTAATTAAAGAAAAAGGGGCTGTTTGTGACAGCAAGTGCTGTCATATGGAAGAAAAACGGGATGTTTATGACAGTAGGTGCTGTCATATGGAAGAAAAAGGGGATGTTGTGACAGCAGGAGCTGCTTTATGGTGGCATAGGGTGTTTAGGAGAAGGCCACATCAATGGTGTGACTAACCTAGTTTCAAAGCACCTCATTTCCTAGTATAAATAGGAGTCATCTCTATTAGTTTCTCTCTTTTTACTTCTAGTTCCAGCAGAAAAACACACACATACACACCACTTCATATCTTAGTGAGCAAGGAAGAGAAGATTAGCAAGTAAACTAAGGGCTGCTGAGTTTTAAGCTTCAAATTACTAACTCTTAAGGTGATTCCTTATATTTTCTGTTTTAGTTTATTTACAAACCTGTGATACATACTTAAGTTGATAAATTTCACATACAACTCTCTAATTTTCTGCCTCAAACATGTTATTATGTTTAGTATGTTCATAATCTTGATTATATGCGCATATTAAAAAAAGAGAATAAGATCACCAATGATTACACTATCTATACATGAATTTTAACCATAAAAACAATGGTTGGAATGAGATATAGGAAGGTGGTATCATTGAGACGGTATTAACCGGGAAAGGGGCTGTAGAAATGATCCCGGACTCTTGACGAAGGGTCCAAAATAATACCGGAAAGAGTGACATCCACCGGTGGAAATTGGAATCTAAACGAAAGTGACTTACGTGAACATCTTAACATGTTTGTTTCTATTATGAGGCTCTAAAAATGGAGTATATGATTTTGATGTAAAAACTTGGAATCACTAAGCAAATTTTGCTTAATAATTTAGTATGTATCGCACATTAGTCCTATTCCAAGCTTTGGAGGTGGAGGTGGAGGTAGATAGTACAAGGAAGCTACCAAAGTCGTTACCTAGTCGAGTTTTGGTTTTTGTGTCGGTTTGGTTTGTATGGACTTAGTATATGTTTTAGAAGCATAGAGGTTTTTGTGGTGTAACTATGATCCATCCTAATGGTTTTATATGAATACGACTTTTATATTAATCGTTTTCGCTATTTCTCTTTTTAAATGTGTTTCCAACATTTATATATAAGAAAGAAAGAAAGTCCGTAACACCCTTAGTTGTTTCTCGGTTTAGAGACGGAAAAACAGGGGTGTTACATGTTTCAATCGATTACGAGTTCTATTAAGACCTGTTTCAACGGATTACAAGTCGATTGAGACCTGCTGTTTGTTTCAATCGATCAATTAAACCTACTGTTTGTTTCAATCGATTAAGACATGTTTGTTTATGAAAATCAACTTCATTCAGGCAGTCTAATTTCCATGAAAATCACACTTATTTCTATTTGAGATCTGCTGTTTGTTTTTGAAAAAGGAATTAAGACATGCTTTGTTTCTGTTCTGAAAAAGGGATTAAAACCTGCTATATGTTTCATTAAGACCTGTAATAAGACTTGCTGTTGGTTTCAATCTATACCGATTAAGACCTGCTGTTGTTTCCAATTGATTAGCTTAATACATTTGTTTCCAACTGATTAGCTTAATACATTTATTTATATTGTTGGTATATTGTTGATTATCTATATATATATATATATATATGAAAATTCAATACTAGGGGTAAACTAGTCATTTAAGCAGTCTTATTTTGTTCTTTCCAACTTAGTTATGTCTTACCAAACGCAGAACATCTGTTCTGTCCTGATACCAAACGCACCCTTGATGATCATCTTTTAGCATTTGTTATTCATCATCGGTAAGGGGTGATCAAAGAGTCCTAGACCGTACCAAATTCCAGGCTGATTCATGTATTTCAATATGCAATAGATTCTCTGTTTTTTTCATAATCGGTTTTCATTAATATCGGTCAGAATTTTTTTTATATGGTACCAATACAATACAGTATTAATTCTCACATCTAGATGTTTTTGGTTGATATTTTAGAGTGATTATGATATTGGATTACAAGGTTGTAAAATCTAAAATTGATACTAACCCTAAATTTTTATTTTATCAAAATATCCTAGAACTGCAACTATCTTGTCACCAATCAGAACACTAGTGAATTGCATATTCAACTATGTCCTATCCCAGAAAATTCAACAAAGATGGGATAAATTCATAAAAAGCACAACATTTCAGCATTTGCACAAGTTTAGTCACTTAGGCTATGTTTGGTAAATAGCGGTTGATTAATAAGATAGCTTATGAACAATAGCAAAACCTAGCTTATGATTATGTAAAATGACAAAAAAATATATTTTTAAATTTAATAATTATTATTGATAAGAGTACAATTGAGAAAAGTTACTCAAAGTAGCGTTTCAAAAAGCTACTCAAAGTAGCGTTTCAAAAAGCTACTCATAGTAGCGTTTCAAAAAGCTAGCTTATAATATGTTTGAATAGACAAGCTTATGAGCTAGTTTATTTTTGCCAAACAAAGCCTTTGGTGTAAGATAATTGTTTCAGCCCGAATGAACTGATAATTGTTCTCGTGATCCTTCCACATCTCCTCTATTGAAAAATTGAACCTTTGAAACAACCTCTTTGTCTCTATAAGACAAATATAGGGTGTGTTTGGCACGTTGGACAGTACAAAACAGGAAAAACACAGTCTTGATGGTATTAGTTTGGCACGACATTAGACCGAGACAAGATATGATCCCGGTTTTTTTGTCACTTCAAAATAGGTAGAACAAATAATGGGGTGATGGGCAATTTTGTAAAATTACTAAACTACCCCTATTGAATAAAACCCTAGAACCTTCCACAATTCTTTTACCAACTTCAGTTTGTGTCTTTTCCAGTATAGTCTGCATGCCAAACACACCCACAGTCTATTGAGTTTATTTGGTTTGGTTTGGTTTGGGCTAAATGCATTGGTTTTGGTTCTTGTTATAGGTTTGTTGTATGAAGCAAAGGGTCTTCCGAAAGAAGCTCTAAAAGCTTACGAAAATGCCCTAGACATCGATCCCGCTCATGTTCAAAGTCTTGTATCCATGGCGTTGGTTCTGAGACGAATTGGCGGAAGGTCTGGACCCGAGATAAGAAGCTTCTTGACGGAGGCATTGCGGCTAGACCGAATGAACTCGTCGGCTTGGTACAATCTAGGACAATTTTATAAAGACGAGGGTCCCATGTTCATAAAGGAAGCGGCAGATTGTTTCGAGGCTGCAACGGTACTCGAGGAAACGGAACCGATCGAGCCGTTTAGATGACGATAATACAATTTTCGATTTACGTACATAATAACGGGGTTAATCTTTTAGAGGAAAATAATGAAATTTGTACCATAAATATTTGAAGAGATGAGAATGAAATCTCTTTGCCTTTTTGGTAGTTTTCAAAGACTCATTTTACTTGTTGCTTACCGGAATCAAACATTTATAAAATCTATAGTATACAATCTCTTATGTTGACTAGGTCTCTTGTTCCTCCGTGGTTTAAGTTCTGCTTTTTACACCTTCTCTTTGTCTGAGATGAATGTAGATCCTTACCGCAATTTCAAGATGTACAAGCTAAAGTTGAAAGTTTTGAGATTTTTCTAAAATCTCTTGATAATGTCCAGTTCAATGGAGGTTACCCTTCTTTGTCGTGTACACCGATATCTCGTAGTGGTGGCCGAGGCAGTTGTGGCTCACGTAGTCGCAACTCCAGGTAACGAGGTGTTAGTCGTGGATGTCGTAATTGGCAACCCTCACTGCCAGATTTGCTCCAATTATGGTCATACCTCTGCTGACCATTCTTCTCGATTTATTCGAGGAAATGCCTTTGGAGTTGTTGCTAATCTAGTCAAGTCCTTCTACGGCTTTGTAAATCTTTGCCAAGATGACCCATTTGATTGGTATGTTAATTTGGGGGCATCGTCACATATGACCTCTAATGTCTCTAACCTTGATTCAGTTTTTCCTTACACTGGTAATGAAAGTGTGTTTGTTGGTAACTAATCTCCTTTACCTTACGCCTCTTTTTGATGTTCATATGGTGCCACATATTATAAAAAAAAAGTGAATTACATATTAGGTCCATGTGGTTTGGGCGTTTTAACAGTTTGGGTCCCTAAAACAAAATATCTATGGATTTCGTCCTTGTGGTTTGCATTTTATAACGTATTGGGTCCCTGAAATGGATGCCGTCTATTTTTGATCCGTTAGACTCATCATGTGCACATCACATGATGGGCATTTTGGTCATTTCACTTATTCTTTTAATTTCAATTAAAATTACAGGGACCAAATATGTAATTAACCCTATTATATATAATAAAAGATAAAAAAAAAACAAAATAAAGATTCCTTCCTTTTTCAGGTTCCAAGAAACACCTTTCATCTTTTCCATTTTCATCACCACCATTCTCCACCACCACCACCACCACCACCACCACCACCACCATTCTCCACCACCACCACCACCCATCTTCCTCACCACCCTCCTCCACAACCACTGCCGTCGCCTTCGTCCGCCACCACCACAGTTCCGATCGCCACCACATCCCGTCGCCGCTACCACAGTCCCCTCGCCGCCATAGTTCCGATCAAGCCACCGCATGTGCCAAAATCAAGCCCTAAATCCTAAATTGATAAACCCTAAATCGATTCCAGATCTGCGGAAACCTAAATTGATGAACCCTAAATTGATTCTAGATCTGTAGAAACCCAAAATTGATTCCAGATCTGCGGTGGTGACATGGGCGGCGTGGTGGAGGTAGTGAATGGTGGAAGTGGTAGCGGGTATGTGAATGGTGGTGGAGGTATGGTGGTGGTGGTTGTGTGCAAGTAGTGGTGGTGGTGAATGGTGGCAGGTGGGTGGTTGTTGCTGGTGATGGAAGTTATGGTGTTTTTCCGGCAGATTGGTGGTGGTGGTTGGTGATGGTGGTTGATGGTGGTGGTGGTGGGTGGTGATAGGTGGTGTGGGGATATGAATCTGTATTCTAAATTGGTTTTGCAGGTGGGTTTCAAATGAGGATGATGTTGGTTTTGCAGGTGGGTTTCAAATAGGGATGATGATGGTGGTAGGTAGGTAGTTACAACTTTAGTCCCTAAGATTTTTAATAAAAATAGTAAATAACATATTTGGTCCCTGTTATTTAATTGAAAATAAAAAAAAAATAGGTGAAATGACTTAAATTTCCATCATGTGTCGTGCACATGATGGGGCTAACGGCTCACTTTTGGACGATGTTAAATTTAGGGACCCAAATCGTTATAAAACGGATACCACAAGAACGAAATCCATAGATATTTTGTTTTAGGGACCCAAACTGTTAAAACGCCCAAACCATAGGGACTAAATATGTAATTTACTCTAAAAAAAAGAGTAAATTACGGATTTGGTCCCTAAACTTTAATAATTACAAATTTGGTCCCTGTGGTTTGCAAATTCTTTTGGATTTGGTTCTTGTGGTTTGCAAATTCTATTGGATTTGGTCTCTGTGGTTTGCAAATTCTATTGGTTTTGGTCCCTGCCTATTTGCACTACTAAGGACCAAATCCAAAAGATTTTGCAAACTACAGGGACCAAATCCGTAATTACTGAAGTTTAGGGACCAAATCCATAAAAATCCCTAAACCACAGGGACCAAATCCATAACTTACTTCAAAAAAATATTCTAGCAGTAAGTAAGATGATTACCCGGGATTTGGGACCCGCAACTGTTTTCTTTGATGTTGAATTTTTTGTCATCCAACGTCACCATACCAAGAAAAATTGTGGCATAGGGCAAACCTGAGCATGGCTTTTATGTGTTGGACTTGGACCATGGTCAAATGGATTTTGTGGCTTCATTACACTCACATAGATTATGAGCTTCTTTTGAGTTATGACATTGTAGATTGGGACATGTTTCTTTTGATACCATCAAATTATTGAATAAATCAGGTGTGTACATCTATTTTGCCTAAACCTAGTATTTGCTCTTCATGTGATGGTTAAGAGGAAACAATTGCCTTTATGCAATATTGGTTGATGACTTTTCTTGTTTAAATTGGTTCTACCGCGTTCTACCCCTTTCAATGTAAGTTGAAATTCAATTCTCTGCAAGGATCAAGGTTTTTCAAACCGGATGGTGGCACTAAACAATCGCTTAATGATCATCTTTTAGTATCTGTTATTCATCATCGGTAAGGGGTGATCAAAGAGTCCTAGACCGTAACAAATTCGAGATTGTTTATGCATTTCAGTATGCAATAGGTTCTATGTTTTTCTTATAATCGGCATCGGACAATATTTTTTTTATATGGTACCAGTTCAATACAGTATTAGTTCTCACATCTATTATGATGTTGGAAAAGGTTGTAAAATCTAAAATTGATACCAACCCTGAATTTTTGTTTTATCAAAATATCCTAGAACTGCAAGCGTCTTTGAGTCTTGACACCTATCAGAACAGTGAATTGCATATTTAACTATGTCCATCTCAAGTAGTGATGGCCAAACGAAACCGAACCGATGGGCTAGCCCGATCCCGGCCCGTTGACCAACCCAATCCGAACCCCAGTCAAACCCGGGTCTCAGCCCCCGGGCTGGAAACCGGTCCGAACCCGGACCGGAACTGGTCCGAGCCCGACTCAACCCGGGTTTGACCAACACTGTAGCAAACCGGGTTTTGGTCAAACCCGGCCCGAACCCGAAATTTGGCCAACACTAATCTCAAGTAAACAAAAAGGTTTTTCCCAGAAAATTCAAAAAAGATGGGATAAATTCATAAAAAGCACAACATTTCAGCATTTGCACTCAGCATTTGCACAAGTTTAGTCCCTTAGGCTATGTTTGGCATGGCAAAGTAGCTGTTGATTTGATAAGCTAGCTTATGAACAATGGTAAAAGCTAGCTTATGATTATGTAAAATGACCAAAGAAACGAAAAGAAACGATTATGTAAAATCATCAAAGAAGGTATTTTTAAATTTAATAATTAATAGTATAAGAGTATAATTGAGAAAATCTACAAAAAGCTCCCAAAAAGCTACTCAAAATAGCATTTCAAAAAGCTAGCTTATGCTACATGTTTGGAGTACACAAGCTTATTAGCTAGCTTATTTTTGCCAACCACGGCCTTAGTGTAAGATAATTGTTTCAGCCCGAATGAATTGGTAATCCCATTAGATAGAAATTCCAATAACAGTTAAAGACTGATATTTTTCAATTTTAGTCCATTAGCATTCAAAGCTGTTCATCACCAAAAAAGGTTCCACAGCTTTGCCAAGATGGACTTTAACTTACCAAAATAACTTATAACCAAAACATCAATTTGCAACCCTAAAACAAACTCAACAAAACAATTCATCCTAAATTACCTCTTTAATCAACTCCAATCAAAATTAAAAAACAAATTTGATCTCATAAGAAATTGATTTGATAATTTCGCAATTTTGTAATAATGTTCCAGCCCGAATGACCTGAAGCATCCACAAAAATGGAAGGCCAGAACAGTAGACTGGAATTTTGAATAATATAAGTCCATTAGCATTCAAAGCTGTTCATCGCCAAATCTAGGGCTCAACAGCTTCGCCAAGATGGACTTATAAAACAAATTAACACTCGGATTTCTCGAATTGAGCATGCAAATAGTAGTATAAACGATGAGATTATAGTTAGATGATGATGAAAATGAATAAGAATGAGATGAAGGAAAATGTGTGAAATTGAAGATGAAGACCGATCGCCGGCAACCGGTGAGGCGGCCGATGCGAATGGAAATGATGGTTTAGGGTTTGAAAGGGTTGGGGGTATTTATAAGGTCATGGAGATGGAGAAATCGAGATTGGGCCACAAATTTAATTGCGGGTTGAAAGTTTCAAAGCCCAACAAAAATAGTATTTTATGCTAACAATTTTTATCTGGTAATTGTTTATTAGGTAAGAGTAACGACTCTTACTTATCTCGAGTAAGACTTTTAGCTCTTGTCATCCATCTCAGCTAGTAAGGGGTTGTTTACTTAACACTTACCCGGTAAGTGCTTATCGAGTGAATTTACTTTACGGTATGAACATGATGAAAACTAGAATCTTACCCGGTAAAATCGATGACATGAACCAAGAGTCTTACCTAGTAAGTGCGATTGATGAATCTTATTGGTAAGCACTTACCGGGTAAACAATATCACACGATACTATTTTGAGAGACTAAATATTGTCCGAGATGTGGTAGATGATAGTGTTCAATTTTACGGGTAAGTGCTTACCAGGTAGGTGTTTTAACTAAAATTCTATATTCTTGTCATGTTTCCAATAAGGTAAAATGGTTGAAAAGCACTTACTGGATAAACAGTTTATAAAATGGCCCCTTATGAAACATGACAAGAAGTTAACATAGAAAGAAATTTTCCATCAGCACTTACCTTAGTTGGTTGAGTTGGGAATATTTAGCAACCCAGAAAATTTCTATCTCTTCTAAAAGAAGTTAACTGAACTTGGTTAAGGTTGAATTGAGTTAGTTTGAACAAGTTTAACATAGAAATTAAACTCCGGAATTAAATTTCAAAATAAATGAAATATTTTAGAACACGTGAATAAGCAATGATAATGATATAAAGTATTACTATCAATATGTTTTAGACATCTATGCTACACATATGTACAGACACAAACATGTAATGTAGTGCAATACATTCTCTTTCTCGGCTCTTACAATTCTATTTGTGGATATGAATGGTTCACACACCCAAACATATATGTATGCATGTGTGTATGATCTTTTGTTAATTAACATGTTTTTTTGGAAAGGTGTCCGGGCTAAAGCCCAACTAATCCCCAACAATTTTAAGGGTTAAACATAGTCCCACTTAAATGTCCCCATGCATGTTTGTATCTATAAACTAAATCCAAGTTGACGACAAGACGTTAGCATTCCATGAGCCAAGTTGGTGCTAAAATGCATGTTTTGCAAGTATAAGTCTCAAAAAGCTAGTTTTGAGAGTGCATTTTCAAAATGAACTATAGCATCAATGAGTTTCTTCAACAATTAATCCTGGTGCCAGTTTGTACGGTATAACAATCTAGCTTGGGGCATATTGTCGCCTATGCTGCCACTGATTATTCAGACGTAGTGGGAAACAGTGTGTCTCTTAAACGTGGCACCGTTTGGTTAAAATGATATGAAACAAATCTGAGCGTATGGAGAAATAGTAAAAAATGCTTTTAGATGAAGTAATTGGTTCACGTATCAGATAAAATCATATTTGTAATGCTATTTTAGTTAAAATAAACAATTCTCTAAATTCGCCTTAGGCTGGAGTTCGTTGAGAAGCGCAACAAGGAATGTGAATTCTTAAGTTAAGCCTAACCGAAGATCATCACTAATAAAATACATGATGCATCGGATCAATTAATGCAAGGAGTACAATTCATATGGTGAGGGTGATATTAAGAGTGACCAAAGGTGCCATACATTTCTTATGCTTCTCAACTTAACCTTTTTTCCCACATGATCCTTCATCATTCAGCTAAAACCTACAATGAACTAGACAACTCAACCTATTTTTCTTATTTTATTAGAATCATATAACTTAATTAAATTGCATAAAAATAAATATTTTGTGCCACCGATGCAAACAACCGCACGAAATCCCAATCGACCCTACCAAGTGCCAACCCAACTCAAACCACTTGATACTCAGTCGAGCTGTAAAATTCTCAAACCTTACATACTTGGGTCAGAATTGAGCCAATATTATTTGACAATTCCGTAGTGTTCAATTCCTTTCAGCTTCATAGCTTTAGCAACATCCAACAACGAAAAAGAGAACCCCGTTTGCAATTGTTTCCGAGACAAAACCAAAACTTTTTATCAATCTCAAAGCCACAATTGTAAATCAATATATCTTATTGACCACAAAATAACAACCGTAAAAAGAGGTATGCAAAGCTTTAAGAAACCGAATTTGGTATCTCAACTCATTCTTAAAAAGATTTTGGAACAGTTTGCTATAGACCGACCCCGTTAAAAAAAATTAAAAAAGAAAAAGAAAAAAACCGGGCCGGGCCTTGGAGACCGATCCGGCTGGACCGGGTTCGGATGTAATGTAACTCGTGCGCTGCAAAGTGCAAACCAATCGAGGTATGGAAGGAGAAAATTCGATTTGCTTTTGGTTTCTTAATTTCTCTAAAAATGATACTAAATCGTATTCCTAAATATTTCACCGATGTGTTTGTGACTTTGTTTCTAAATTCAAATGAAAACCTAGATCAATTAGGGTTTGTTATTGAAGACGTGTTGATGAGATGAATCTCAGATAAAAATTATCATCGAAGCGTATTGTGTTGTTGATGAATTAGGGCTTTAAATCAACATATTGAGATTGAGCATCCAAGGAGATTGCTTAAATACCACAGGATAAGACTCATAAAAGAACAATGGGGAAACCAACCTAACCTACTATATTGGATGCAAAATATATGTTTTCTATGGTATACACTTTAAACGCTGCACAATAGAATTGCTTGATGATTAGGCTCTGACTTAAATGGAAACTCAAATTTGATTGCGCTGGGGAACAGCCGAGAGCCGGAGAGTGCGCCATGTGTCTTATTCGGCTCATATTCAGTCTGAATTCTTCACACCGAATATTATGCATTATTCAACATTATTCAGACCTTGGGGGTCGTTTGGTTGGGGGTATTGAGGGGTGAGGAATGAGAATGATAATGAATACTGCAGTTTGGTTTGATATAATATAATGGAATCATTCCTGTAGATCCATCAATTTCCATTCCTGACCAAATTAGGAGGAATGAAATTTTTATATCTACTTGGTTTTTTTTTTCCATAAATTGTTCCATCTATGGATGTTAAATGAATCATCTTTTGTATTTTCCAGTTAGAAAAACATCTTTTATATCTCCTTGGTTTTTTTTTTCCATAAATTGTTCCATCTATGGATGTTAAATGAATCATCTTTTGTATTTTCCAGTTAGAAAAACATATTTTTTTTAGTATGAATCAATTTGTCATTGATTATATTGGGTTAACCAAACAACATCAATGCAATGCTCATTCCTATTCTCATTCTCATGCATTCCCATTTTCATTTTCATTTTCATTCCCATTCCTTGAAATGAACCAAACGTCTTGTAAATAATACAACATTCAGTATTATTATTCAGTCTGGATAATGCATAATATTCGGTATGAATAATATAAGTGAATATGCCACGTGACGCGCTCTCGGTTGTCCTCACGTTCCCAATGAAAAATGGGTTTCCATTTTTCCTATATTTGCATACTTCTTATCTCTCTTTGTGCTTTACTGTAATTTTATATTACTTGGTGTGTTCTCAGGGGTAAAAGCTCGTGTGCAAGATGTGCGTCTTGAGCCTGATTTCAGCAGTGTTTATACCTGTGGCACCAAAGCTTTAAGGCACAGTCTTTTCAATAATGCAAGGTTAATGACTATTCCCTTTCTCATCTGCTTTAATCTATAAACATAGAAACCAATGCATATATCTTGTTGCTCTTCTTTACTAGTGAACTTCATTTGGTAATGGTAAGTATCAAAAACATTAAACATGTACTTAATTTTCTAATTAACCGATACAACAAATACTTTTAATTATTAGAATGAGGACATAGAAACACAAAATATGTTACAATTTAGGATTGTCAACTAGCTATGTTCTTCTTGCATCTCTTGTTCTGGGTCATCAATGTCAGCGTTGTACTCAAAGTTTTTCGCAGCAAGAAGGAAGAAAAGGAAGTTAACAAAGCTCAAAACCGCTAAAAACGCATAATAATAATCCAGGCGGGACATGTTGAGGTTGTCTAGGATCCAACCTTTGTGTCCATCCCTCTTCGTAACATTAGCAACAGTTGATAAGATGAAACCACTAAGAAAATATCCGACACCGGAACTAGTTGTGTAATAAGCCGTCCCAAGACTTTTCATTCCTTCGGGCGCTTGATCATAGAAAAACTCAAGTTTTGCGACTTCGAAGAAACTATCCGCGATGCCCGTGAACACGTATTGTGGGAGGAGAATGAATATGCTTAGAGGCACAATTTGCGTTTTTCCTACTATACCATGATCTCGAGCCACACTTAGTCGTCTCCTTTCCGTGAGACCAGCGATGATCATGGTAACGATAAAAAGGACCATCCCAGTTGCGAGTCGTTGCAACAAAGTTATTCCTCTCGGGTTTTTGGTGTATTTCCGAACCAACGGAACGAAGAAACGGTCGTAAACGGCAATGCATATAAGCACGGAGGACGTAACAAATACTCCCAAACAAGCCGGTGGGATTTCGAAATGCGTCCCCATGGATCGGATCAACGTGGTGCCTTGTTTGATGAAAAGCGTGTGAGTTTGGGCCAACAATGTGCTAGGAATGAATGTTGCACACAAGATCGGGATCATTTTGATCATTTGCTTTGTCTGCTCAACTTGAGTCACTGGACACAGCATCCACTCGGAAGCCGGTTCTTCAATCTTTACTGCGGCTTTGTCAAGGAACCTATATGCAACAATGTGTTCCTGGTTACACATTTATAGAATTATAGTCTTGTCGAAAAAAGAAAAAGAAAACAAAGAATGAGACTTTACCTTAATGAACATGAATGATTGGTTTTATACTTCCCGGGACTAGAGTACTCATCCAAAGTCAACTCATAAAGCTCTTTATGATCAGCAGGTACAATTGCATTCCACTTTCTTGCAGTGGCAACGAGTACTTTGGCCATTCTAGTAAATGGGCTTTCTGCCATTGGTTTGTGCCTATAAATTGGTGTCCCAAATATAAAGGTTATGATGGCCACAAATAGAGCCAAAGTAGGGATACCATATCCTAGGCTCCAACCTACATTATCTTGAATGTAAACTAGGAATGTATTTGAGAAAAGGGTGCCAAAAACGACACTAAAGATCCACCAGTTGAAGAAAGTGAACTTTTGGGCCCTTTCTGTGGGCTCAAAATCGTCAAACTGGTCTGCACCCATTGTCGAGATGTTGGGCTTCGTTCCACCCGTCCCAATTGCAATGATGTAAAGTGCACAATAGAAGATTCCAACTTGAAATGAAGAGGCTCTTTTATTGCAATCTAGATAACTCACATGTTCTCCACATGATGGTGGCTTTAGGGATGGTAGTGAAACCACAAGAGTCAATAAACACATACCCTGTTTAAAGAAAGAAATGTTGTTGTCATTAAGATGGCCATTTCCAACTTCTAGGTACATCATACTAATTTACAAAAAAAGGAGACTTGGCTTAAGGTCCATAACACAGAGCTTGGTCGTGTATAGGCTAAATAGAGATGGCCAAATGGGCCTAGCCCGATCCGTTCCGTTAACCAGTAAGCAGCCCGCCTCTTAATCGGTTACTTAACCGAAATCCTTAATCGGCTACGATTTTTTGTTTATTTTTGCATAACCGGTATATTTCAAAAAGATCTAGCCGTTAGATATGACCCTTTTTTTTCATACTTGACTTTTTTTCTTTTTTTGCATTTTAACACCCCCCCCCCCCCCCCCCCACCCCCCACACACACACTATAAATAAGTTGTGTGGTTTATGGGGTCAGATACCAAGTTACAAAACGCAAAAAACGCAAATGTAATGACAACACACTATAAATAAGCGATGTATTTTTTATATATAATTAATTTAATCAATTTGAAAGTATAATAAAACATATTTTAAAGTGCACTTGAGTGACCCCCATTTATTTTTTTCAAAGTTTATATAATTAATCATAAATTTTATTAAAAAAATTATTCTTAGCCGATTTGTAACCAGTCAAAATTAACCGGTAACAAACAACCTAACCCGGTTACTACCCTAAACCCCTCTAACCGTAACCGGGTTACGTTTTAACCGGTCAAGTCAAACATTATTAAGTTTTAACCGGCCCGATATTTGGCCACCACTATGGGCTAATGATATATTCATTAGAAAGTATATGTTAAAAGACCCATTCTTATTTGTCAATGTTCAGATTTTGGTAGAATCAAATATTTACCAGAAGGTAAATGATTGAAGCAATCATGAAAGCGCGGTATCGTCCAAGATATGTGTCAGCAATGAATGCACCCAAAAGAGGAGTCATCCACACAGTCCCCACCCAATTTGTGACATTGTTTGATGATTTCACAGTGCCTTCATGCAATTCCCTTGTTAAGTACAATACCAAATTTGTTGATATTCCATAGTATGCCATTCTTTCACATAGTTCATACCCTGAAAATGATACAATATTTGGTATAACAGGTGCTTCAATAGTCAAATATTGAAGATATAATTCAATAAGGGTTAATTTCATATATGATGGTATTATAAAATATAGAGAAATTAATATTTAAGCAATTTTTTAATACCACTAAGACCTTCTAGCCATTTTCTCCGATAAATAGGGAACTACGCTAAAACAACCTCCTCTAACAGCGGAGAAAGGTATAAAACATAAATTTTTTAAGTTTTCAAAAACCTAAGGTGTATGTCATTCAGGGACCAAAAGTGTATTTTTTTTTAAACTTCTCCACTATTAGCGCCTCGTTGTTTTAGTAGAGCTCCCTATTTAGTGGAGAAAATGGCTATTTTGACGATTTTAAGGAGAAAATTGGTTAAGAGGTGTTAGTGATTTTAAAAAATGGCTAAAACAATTAATTTCTCTAAAACATAACGATTGAAGTAGATATTAATCGTCTAATTGGAGTTTCTCTACTAATTCACTTCAAATGGATTCTTGGTCATATAAAATAGAAATGATACAGTGTCAAGGAAGAAGCTCGACTAACTTAGGCTGGAGTATGGTTGATGATTCATGATTTCATTTATTTACATTACAATTTACATCGCTAAAATATTAATTCAAGCTAGTACCAAAGAAACTGTCATATGTTTTATAGTATATAAAACAATGTCACGAACTCACGATAGGCTAGATCAACATAACGAGCAAAGTGGTCGTATATATAAAAATCTTACGACACTAACCTAGCATGAAGTAACAAGCTCTCCATCTCCCGGTATTTGATCTTAGGACAGGTCTACCCTTAAGATCTATAGTACCATCTTGTGTAAAATCTTCTCCAACTCCCTTCTCACATTCCATCAACCTCATTTTGCACAAAAACACAAGAAAGAAAAGAGAGTAATATGTATGTAAATGAATTAATGCTCTCCACTTATGGAACTTTGCCAAAGTATACAGAAACAATTTAATACAACATTGAAATCCTACTTTGGTATGACACGTATAAATATTTTTCAGTCCCTTAAATTTAATCTTATCTACACTTCCAATTCCATATCCCAAGGGTAAATTAGTAAATTACACCATTTGGTCATTTTCATTTGTAGAACATCAATGCATGTCTTTTAAGTTTGGGATCATATTGGCATGCTGAGTACTTCCATGAGCCAAAACTTGCTCAAACTTGGGCAACTTTTTACATTTTTGGTGACTAGAAAAACATCCAATAACAAATGCAGTACCCAAATTATACCAAAACAATTTGACATAGTACCAGAAATCCTAGTGTAAACCTACTACACCTAACAGCACTTTCACCCCCTTTATCTTATCCACCCTTCCTTTTTTTAATACATAATAAAGGTAATCCTCTGTCATTTTCATTGGTATCTTTAGTTGGAATTTAGTGAATCAGCATTGATGCATACCTTTGAGTTTTCAATCATTTGATTCATATCACTATCAGCAGGCAGGCAGGTCCATGAGGGAGACAAGCTGCATGCTACCATGAGCTAAGAGCCTAAGGCTATGTTTGGTAAACTAGCTGATAAGCTAGCTGATGACTGATAAGCTAGCTGATAGCTGAGAAGCTAGCTGGTGACTGATAAGCTAGCTGGTAGCTGATAATTTAGCTTATGAACAAGTTATGTTTGGTAAAAACTAGCTTATGAGTATGTAAAATGACCAAAGAAGACATCCTTAATAAATAATCAATTACAAGTATTTTATAATATAATTAAGATATTTTTTAATAATAAAATTAAAATAAATTTCTAATAATATAATATGTTAAATAATAAAAACAATAAAAAAATTATATAAATATAATATATAAAATAATATAGAGTTGATTATTATTATTATTATATATAGACAATATTGATTTAGAATTTGTTAAAACAAACTTTAGAAAAAAAATCTACATTAACTTATAATTTAAATTATTATTAAATATAATAAAAATAAAAATAAAATTGATCAATTTAACATATCTTAAATAATTAATAGTTCTAAAAAAATATAATTAAAAATTAAAGATAAATATTTTTTTATTAAAATATTTAACATGTTTTAGTTATATAACATTTTAACATTTAAAATATATAATATATAATTTAATTTAATTTAATTATATAAATAATATATAATATAATTAATAACATTTAAAATAAATAATATATGATTTAATTTAATTAGTAGTTAATTTTAATTATTAAAAACTAGTATTTATTAATAATCAATAATTATTAATAATTAATATATAATTTTAATTGATAATAGTTAATTATTAATAAAGGGTATAATTGGAAAAAGTCACAAAAAGCTTCTCATAAGCTACTCAAAGTAGCTTATCAAAAAGCTAGCTTATAAGCTACTTTTGGTCTTACCAAACATGTACACAGAAAATAAGCTAGCTTATAAGTCAGCTTATAAGCTAGCTTATTTTTACCAAACAATGCCTAGGACTTGCCCCGTTTATGGGGTGTTTTGATGTATGTGGTTGGTTAAAAAATGCGATTTTCGCCCTATGGTTTCTAATTCGTTGCTATTTTAGTCCTTACAATTTACAAGTTATTGTTGTTTCGGTCCTTGTGGTTTACATTTTTTTTAGTATTTTGGCCCCTTTGTCTGTCCTTAAAGGTAGGAATTAGCCCATAGATGAAAATAGAAATAGATTGCCAACTATAGGGGCGAAAATGGTAATTTCTAAACCATAGGGACGAAGATTGAAATTTGTAAAAAGCCATAGGGACTAAAATCACAATTTTCTCTTAAAAGTTACAAGTTATGAATAGCTAGGTATCTTTAATAGGAAATCTGAGTTTCTATGCTTAATGGGCACCCTTTAATCAAAAATATGCTCCATTGTTGCCTTACTTCAAAAACATCAAGTAATATTACATACATTGGATAACACATGTTCTATTATAATCACGAAAAACCAACTAGAAATGTCGATAAGCACCCGTCCTTGTGGACATAGCATAGTTTTAGAATAACCGGTCCCTTGTCGTGTTTGGTCCTAACAAGAAAAACCTATTACAAGTCAAAGGTCATCCAGCGACGTAGCTTTGTTCTGTAAATTTGCCGATGTCTTCTTTCAACTCTTTTTCCGTCTCATCAACTTCATTGTTGTAGTCAAAGTTTTTTGCTACCACAAGGAAGAAAAGGAAGTTCAAAAAGCTCAAAACCACTAAAAGCGCATAATAATAATCTAGGCGGGATTGGTTTAGGTTGTTCCGGATCCAACCTCCCTGCCCATTCTTCTTGGTAACGTTAGCGACAGTCGATAAGACGACACTACTGAGAAAAAACCCGACACCCAAACTAGTCGTAAAATAAGCCGTCCCAAGACTCTTCATTCCTTCAGGCGCTTGATCATAGAAAAACTCAAGTTTTGCAACTTCTAGGAAACAATCCACGATGCCCATTAAGATGAACTGAGGGAGGAGAATGAATATTCTTAGAGGCACAATTTGCTTTTCCCCGAATATACCATGATCTCGAGCCACGGTTAGTCGTCGCCTTTCTACGAAACTAGCGATGATCATGGTAAAGATATGGAGTACTATTCCAATCCCCATTCGTTGCAACAAAGTGATCCCTCTTGGGTTTTTTGTGTATTTTCGAACCAAAGGAACGAAGAGACGATCGTAAACTGCAATGCTGATAAGCATGGAGATCGTTAGAAATACACCTAGACACGCCGGTGGGATTTCAAAATGCGGCCCCATGGATCGAATCAACGTGGTGCCTTGTTTGATGAAAAATGTGTGACTTTGGGCAACCAATATGCTTGGAACGAATGTTGCACACAAGATTGGGATCATTTTGACCATTTGCTTTGTCTGCTCAACGTGAGTCACTGGACACAACTTCCACTCCGAAGCCGGTTCTTCAATCTTCACTGCAGCTTTGTCGAGGAACCTATACACAACAACGTGTTCAGGTTAGGTATTATTAGTCCCGTGTAAAAACCAAAGGGTCATTCGCCGAACACTACCCGGGTTACCGGTAGAGCCTATCCTCACAAAATATGAGGAATATAATCGAGTATTTGTTGTACATTATATACATATATACACACAAACGCACATAATATATATACAGGGCCGAGTGTCATTCATGTATTATTCATGATGAATAATGTATCATTCACAATGAATAATACATGATTCATGATGAATAATACATGGTTTGTGAATTTCATGTATTATTCATTTTGAGTAATGCATGAGTGTTCAACTTCGTTATCCATACTTAATGCTGACATCCGGGGACGTATGTGTGGCCTCGGTTGTCCCCCGGTTTACACTTTACAAGCGAAAAGCTAGTTGGCAAATGAACTTTTCCATGTATATATTGTTGGGTGTAATCTTGATTAAGCTAGTATTTAGTTTGTTTATTATTAAATTAGTTATGTTTTAATTAACATTTTAGTTAGTTTGATTTGGTAAATTGTGGTAGTTCTCTTCTTTGTATTGCACTTATGGGTATGTGCCTAGTTTTAGGCTAGTGGGAGTTGTTGGTTTTCTTTTCTTAGGTGGCTATATATGTAGTCTTTTATTATGAGTGTGGATGTGAGTTTTTTTGCATCAACTTTCACTTCTGTTTTTCACTTCTTTATTTTTCTTTCAACCCCATTATTATAATATTGGTGAATTTTGAGTGCTTATTGTAAGGCTTTAATCCAACATATATATATTGGAAGGGTGTCCGGGCAAAAGCCCGACTAATCCCTGATAATTTTGGGGGCTAAACATGGCCGCACTTAAATGTCTCCAGCCATGCACACGGGAAGGCTCGAACTCGGTTAGGACGCTATGTACCCCCCAAATGATAACCAATCCGCCACAACACTGGAAGACTATATATATATATATATATATATATTATATGCACACACATTATATATAAAAAGGGAAAACTAATTTACCTTAAAGAACATGAATGATCAACTTTATACTTCCCAGGAATAGAGTACTCATCCAAAGTCAACTCATAAAGCTCCTTAGGGTCAACAGGTACGACTACATTCCTCTTTCTTGCAGTGGCAACTAGTACTTTGGCCATTTTACTAAATGGGCTTTCTCCTCTTGGTTTGTGCCTGTAAGTTGGTGTCCCAAATATAAACGCTATTATGGCGACAAGTAGAGCCAATGTAGGGATACCATACCCTAAGCTCCAACCCACATTGTCTTGAATGTACACTAGGAATGTATTTGAGAAAAGGGTGCCAAAAAAGATGCTAAACATCCACCAATTGAAGAAAGTGAGCTTTTGGGCCCTTTCTTTGGGCTCAAAATCGTCAAACTGGTCTGCTCCCATTGTCGAGATGTTGGGCTTGGTTCCACCCGTCCCGATTGCGATGATGTAGAGTGCACAGTAGAAGATACCGATTTGAAATGGCGAAGCCCGTTTATCACAGTCTAGGTAACTCACATGTTTCCCACATGATGGTGGTTTTAAGGATGATAGCGAAACCACTAGAGTCAATAAGCATATACCCTGTTAAGAGAAGGAATAAAATGTTGTAATTAAGTAGGCCATTCCGAGACCGATAACATGATTTGGTCTTGACACCTATAACGCGAAGATTGATTATAATGGTAGAATTGTGCGTTTATTAAGAATATATGTCAACCGACCATGTTCATGCTCATGGTTCTAATTCGGTCTAAGCCCTAGAAATGTAACGAGATCCGAGACTTGGGCTCATTACTTCTATCATCCGACCCGTTGTCGGCCCTACTTAGGCCTTGTCTGTTAGTAGCTTAATGAGCTTAACGAGACTCACAACTTATTTTGTCAGTTGAGTTTGGTAGTGGTTTAATGATATAAAAATTTAGTAAGCTTCTTGAGGGGAAGATTTAATGCATAAAGCCAAGCTTTTTTTTCTTCCAAACCTGCCCCTCCCATTTAAAAAACATGCTCCTTTCATCTATGGAAAAACCCCTCAACAAAAACCTTCCTAATCCATTCAGACAGATTTTATGCATACAGGACTTAATGGAAAACAACCAAATAGCCCCTTAATTTTATAATATAAAAATGTTCAAAATAATATATTTTACCAGAAGATAAATGACCGAAGCAACCATGAAAGTCCAATATCGTCCCAGGTATGTATCGGCGATATATGCACCCAAAAGAGGAGTCATCCACACAGTTCCCACCCAATTTGTGACGTTGTTTGATGATTTCACAGTACCTTCATGCAATTCCCTTGTTAAGTACAATACCAAATTTGTCGATATTCCATAGTATGCCATTCTTTCACACACTTCATACCCTGAAAATTAAGTTCAAAGAAGAAAAATAAATCCTCTTACTGTCATAGGCTCATAATATGTGATTTAACAAGTACAAAATAAATTGTCATATGTTGTATAGTATATAAGAGCATCTCCAACAATTATGCTAAATTTTCTCTAAAACAGAGCTAACATTAACTCCAACACCTGATCTATTTTAGCAATTCTAACATTAACTTTATCTATATATTCGATACATTTGATAAAATATTATTTTCTCAATGCTAAACAATTATTTTCAATATCTTTTATTGGTGGAAAGTATTAAAATAATAATTCTCTTTCTATTAGTCTATTTAGAGATTTCTCTAAAAATATAGGTATTTTTACAATCTCTCTCATCTTTTCTCTATTTAGCATACAAGACGACATAGCTGTTGAAGCAAAAAAATTATTTAACACCCCTATTTTCCCGATGTCACGATATGCTAGATTAACATAGCCAGCAAGTGAATTGTAGCATGTATAAAATTCTTATGACACTGACCTAGCATGAAGTAACAAGCTCTCCATCTCCCGGTATTTGATCTTGAGACAGGTCTGCCCTTAAGATCTATAGTCCCATCTTGTGTAAAATCTTCTCCAACTCCCTTCTCGTATTCCATCAATCTGATCGTAGAGGAACACAAGAAAGCGAGAATAATATGGATGCTTATAATGAAGTTTCGGCATCCTATAAATCAGTACGTAATTTTGGAACTTTGCCAAATTATACCGAAACAACTTAACACAGCATCACAAGTCATAGTCTAGGAAGGCACCTAACAATATTTTCTGTCCTTTTCTCTTATCTAACCTTTCATTTGTACATTCCAAAGGTTAAATTTTTGTCATTTTCATTGTTTTTTGTGTGTGGAATTTACTAAGTTGTCTTGGAATATTAAGGCCTGCCTTTTTTCTTGGATCATATTGGCATCTAGGTGAAAAGTTTATCCATCTTCAATTACTGAAGTAGTTGTTGATCCATGAGATAAGTTTTTTTCCCCCAGATGAAATGGGTTCAGCCCTCTTGTTATTCGGTGTGTTTTTCTTTGAAGAAACCAACGAATTCGAAAGGTTGGCATCGACTGTTGTTTCTTGATTCCGATTCTCCTTTTGGTGATTGAGGTTCAATCGCAAAGTGGTGTTCCTTTTGATTTCAAAGCTTTCCATTGTGTAAGTCTAGGTCCCGGGTTTGAGTCTCTGTAGGGTCACTGGGGATTTTGGGTTGTTATTTTTAGGACCCTATATGATTAGTCGGTGTGCGTACAAGTTGGTCTGGACACTCACAGTTCCAAAGAAAAAGCACTTCTATGATTCTATCCTATGTCTCTACTCTTGATTCTGTTGATGGAACCCGAAGATCTTCATCTCATAATCTTCTTCATCTTCATCTTAGATGCTCTTGTACCAAAGATGTCATAGGGTAAAAAGACTGTTTTCATGAAGACCTACAGGGGTGTCAAAAATAACCGAAACCAAATAACCCACCCGAACCCAATGGCATTTGGGTTAAACGGTTCGGTTAACCGAATAAGTGCTATTCGGTTCAGTTTTCGGTTAATTTTTTCCTAATTCGGTTAAACCAAATACCTGAATAGTAGACAAGAAAAGTAGGAAACAATAAGACAACCTTTATATGATATAAGATACGTAAAAAAAAGGGTACACGCTACCCTCCGAGGCGCCTCCATCGCACCGGTCCCACGGTCATCATGGAGAGGTAAATCAGTGCATGCATTCCATTGACTGGGGAGTAGCGTCTAGAATCAAACCCCAAACCTCAAACCTCACACATATGGATTACACTTACACCGATACCGTCAGGACACATCAACAGGGACCGCAAGATATGTAATGTATCACTACAGAATGATTTACACCATGGTTCTTGGTATTTCTAAATTATTGTTAAGCTCAATTCTTTATACCCATTTTTCATCTAAATTCCATTGCTTCCATTTTAAGCCATCATAAGAATTATTAGGGTTCTTTGTTCAAGGGACACCTTGGTCATTGTTTGAATTTGTAGATCGTTCGGGCTATAAACCCTCTAATTAAGGTTTGATTTTCTTTTGATTTCGAGTCTTGTTTGATCATCCATTGTAGAAACATATCGGTTTCTCTAAATATCTTTATATAACAGTTTTTTAAAGGATTATCATTGTTGATATTCATTAAAATTACATTGTAAAAACATTAATTCAAGCCACTACAAAAGAAATGACATTGTCCTATTAGAATAGTAGTGTGATATGAAACACATAGCATCAAGCAACAAGCTCTCCATCTATTCCTATTTGTGCAAAGAAAGGTTTATAATTAACAACTCTTGAGCAGACCCATGTCTTTCTGCCTAAAGAACATCATGTGAACTAAAGAACATCATGTGAGAACAAGTTTTAAGTACATAACAATTCGCTTCCTTAAGCCAACCCGCCACAAGAATCATCAAATGAACCGTAACTCGTAACACCGTGGCTTAAAATTGAACGTTATTTGCTTGTGCAAGCATACACGATATATGTCTATTGTTGCAATATGCATTCCCCTCATGTACAATCTTTTCATCTTCGTTCATCCCCATTTTTGCAAAAATACAAGGAAGATAGACAAAAAAACTCAACCACTTGTAATCGTAAACATTTTTGGTATTTTACCAAATTATGCCAAAGCAGTTTGGCATAGTACCGAAAAGAAACACTATTTTGAACCTACACTTAACATGTTCCATCCCTCCTTTTGTAAAAATCACAAATGTTGTTTTGTCATTTTCGTTGGTTTCTTTTTGTTGGAAGTTAATTAAGTTCTCATTAACGTATGTACATGTTGTTAAGAAAATTGATGTATTTTATTGGTTGATTATTATACAATGAATAAAAATAGAATAACAAGGTGGAACATCTCATTTGTGTCTTATTCTACCGTCCATAACAATTGTGGCCACTAAATTAGGAAATAATGTCTTACAACTCTAATTTACTGGATTAGTTTAGAACTTTAGGCATAACCAACAACATCATTCCATAAAAAAAATAGAAGCAGAAATGAAATAAAAGAAACTAGTACACTTTCGTATTAAACAACCAATTGGTTGTATTTTACGCAAAACTAGATTAATTAATGAAATTTAATCATAATAGAAAAAAACATCATTTAATGAAAATAATAAGTCAAAATCGAAGAAATGCACCGTATAAGTTGTAAGCTAAAAAAATATATTTTGACATAAGATCGAAGAAATATTTGGTTTCAAATCCTTTTCCTCTTTTTGTTTCAATGAAAATGCTTATGAGAAGCTCTTTTTTTTTCTTTTTTTTTTTTCATTTCATTTTGCCTATTTCAATTATAATTTTTTTCAAGTATAATAAACCGTAAATGAAAAATAATGTATTACATTGCACTCCTTTAAATTAGTACATAGCTAATAAACATGGTTGATTATTGATAAAATGTCTAAAATACCCTTAATAAAAACAAAATAAACAAAACTTATGTATGAATATTGAATGCCACATGGTATAATGATATAACAGAAAATAACATCTAGATATATTCAAAAGAGCAACGCTTAGAGACGAAGGTCTAGTTTTGGGGTAAACTAGACTCTATTGGGTGATCCTAATTGTAAAAATTATTAGAGTTTAGAATCATCCAACAACGTAACCTTGTTCTGTGGACTTTCCAACATCTTCTTTCAACTCTTGTTCTGTTACATCAACTTCGGCATTGTAGTCAAAGTTCTTTGCAACAACGAGGAAGAAGATGAAGTTCAAAAAGCTCAAAATCGTGTAAAACGCATAATAGTAGTCGAGGTGAGATTGATTGAGGTTGTCTCGGATCCAACCTCCATGCCCATTCTTTTTCGTAACATTGGCCACAGTCGATAAGATGAAACTACTAAGAAAATACCCGACACCGAAACTGGTTGTAAAATAAGCCGTCCCAAGACTTTTCATTCCTTCAGGCGCCTGATCATAGAAAAACTCAAGTTTCGCAACTTCTAAGAAACAATCTGCGATACCCATTAATGCGAACTGAGGGAGGAGAATGAATATGCTTAGAGGCACGATTTCCTTTTTCCCTACGATACCATGATCTCGAGCCACACTGAGCCGTCGCCTTTCTACGAGACTAGCAGTGATCATGGTGATCATATGGAGGACCAATCCAATCGCCATTCTTTGCAACATAGTGATGCCTCTAGGGTTTTTTGTGTATTTTCGAATCAAAGGTACGAACAAACGATCATAAACTGCAAGGCTAATAAGCATGGAAAGCGTAAGAAATACGGCTAAACTAGCCGGTGGGATTTCAAAATGTGGTCCCATGGATCGGACCAGTGTCGTGCCTTGTTTAACGAAAAGTGTTTGACTTTGGGCAAACAACGTGCTAGGAATGAACACCGCACACAAAACAGGGACCATTTTGACCATTTGTTTTGTCTGCTCTACCTGGGTCACTGGACATAACTTCCACTTAGAAGTTGGTTCTTCTATCTTCACCGCAGCTTTGTCAAGAAACCTATATGAGATCACATGTTCAACTAGTTAGATGTTATCAAGGTTATGTGTCTTAAAAGACCGATTATGTCATAATGTATATCAACAAAACGAAAATGCAAAAAATAATTTACCTTAGTGAACATGAATGTTCAATTTTATATTTCCCCGGAGTAGAGTACTCATCCAAAGTCAACTCATAAAGCTCTTTAGGGTCGATGGGCACAATTGCATTCCTCTTTCTTAAAGTGGCAACTAGTACTTGGGCCATTCTAGTAAAAGGGCTTTCTCCTTTGAGCTTGTGCCTATAAATTGGTGTCCCAAATATAAAGGCTATTATGGCCACAAGTAGAGCCAATGTAGGGATACCATACCCTAAACCCCAACCTACATCATCTTGAATGTACACTAGGAATGTATTTGAGAAAAGGGTGCCAAAAAAGATGCTAAACATCCACCAATTAAAGAAAGTGAGCTTTTGGGCCCTTTCTTTGGGCTCAAAATCATCGAACTGGTCTGCACCCATTGTAGAGATGTTGGGCTTGGTTCCACCTGTCCCAATTGCAATAATGTAGAGTGCGCAGTAGAAGATACCGACTTGAAATGATGAAGCTCGTTTATCGCAATCTAGGTAACTCACATGGTTCCCACATGATGGTGGCTTTAGGGATGATAGGGAAACCACAAGAGTCAATAAGCACATGCCCTATTCGAAGAAAGAAAAAAACGTTGTAATTAGGAAGCTCATCACTTTAATTGGGCCTAAGGCCCAAACCAATAAAATGATTTGTGCTTAGCATCAATACCACAGAGATTAGATTTGTAGTTAACTAGTTACAATGGTTGTCGAATGCATTCAAATCTAACAACGTTTTTATTCAAAGTTTTTATCTAATGTAATGATAGATATTTTACCATTCAATTGTTTATAAATGGGTTTAATTTACGTTAATTGATATTAATGTGACAATATCTTGAACTACTATATAACTTGACCACAAAGTAATCTAGCCTTTTGAATCTTTTACAAATAAAATAGGGATAACCAATAATATGAATTCCATACTTTTGTTGTTAAAAAACGAAATCGTATTTATATTTGAAGAGACGTTACAATGTTTGTTGGAACAAATTAGATGTTGGATTGAACCAAAATATAAGCTTGCTTTGTTGCTTATCTATTACAATATTTATTGTCTTTTATCATCATGAGTATGACGTATATGAATATGGATAACATTTTTGTACTATAGACAATTTTACTTTTTATAACCGATTATTTTAAACTACTAATAAGGTAAAAAAACAAATAATATTCTTCAACCTGCTCCCAGCCAGCCCAAGTCAACAACTTATCCAGATGGTTTAGACTATTATATAAATATATAGGTGAAGATTCAAATATAAAAAGTTGAAAATGTAGGAAGAAATTATTTATATGTGAATTAGTGTTAAACTCTAGAGAAAATCTATTTAGAGATGCGTATGTGAATCATAATCGCTTACATATTTTCTTTTACCATAATTAATCACGTATAAAGATGCATATATAAACCACGTTCACTTACGTATCTTTTTACCAACTATTTACATGTGAAGATATGTATTCATGAACCCACGTTTTTACTAATACGATCTTAACTTTTTTGTCTTTTTTATTTGAAACTTTTGTATATAAATAATGTTAAAAATAAGATATATTTACCAGAAGATAAATGACTGAAGCAATCATGAAAGTCCAATATCTTCCTAGATATGTATCAGCAATGTATGCACCCAAAAGAGGAGTCATCCACACAGTTCCCACCCAATTGGTGACATTGTTTGATGATTTCACAGTGCCTTCGTGTAGTTCCCTTGTTAAATACAATACCAGATTTGTTGCTATTCCATAATATGCCATTCTTTCACATGCTTCATACCCTAAAAAACATTAAAAATGTTTAATTTAATACATAAACACATAAAATCTATTTGAGAATCAAAAATTTAAAAATCTATATATTTGACTCCAACACCTTTGTTTTAAGAATACAACATTGATTTTGTCATTAACTATTTCATACATTTGATGAGATATTGTTTCTCTCTGTTATTCAAGGTTTCTTATTTGTGGGACTTCAGAATATAATAAAAAAATATTTTTTTTTCTCATGGTAATCAGTTTTGGATAGTTTTTCAAAATTTGAGAATTTCAAACACACACACTCTCTTTATACTTTCTCCATTTTGTAGAAATGTTTTGAAAAATCTATTGAAGCAAAAAACATGCCAAAAATCTCTATTTTCGCTGTTGAAGGTAAGTGGTTGCACGTTGAAGAATGAAGATATAATTCAATAATAAACAGTACTTTGTAATATATAATGATTAAGCGTATATGTTAATTGAGTTTACTGATTTACTCTACTAATTCACTTCAACCATATCGGTATCAAACAGTTATGAAATTTTCAACAAATATAAATCTTAATCATATAAAAGAAAAGGATAAAACAAGAAATGTTGCAACTTGAGAAATCTCAATCTATAAATAATTCAACTAGTTAAAGTTGTGGATGATTATGTAAGTTTATATCAATCATTTATTCAACTCTTGATTATCCATATATGATCATTTTGTCCTTAAACATTCAAAAAATCATAATCATACTTTGATTATTTTGACTCAAAGTCATAATGATTAGTTTGAACATACATCCAAACACCTTTTATTCATTGTACATAGGGAGATCTAACGATACTCACCTAACATGAAGTAGCAAGCTCTCCATCTTCCGGTAGTTAATCTTGAGACAGGTTTACCCTTAAGATTTGTAGTTCCATCTTCTGTAAAGTTGTTCCCAACTCCCTTCTCGTATTCCATCGACCTTTTCGCACAAAAACACAAGAGGGAAAGAGAAGTTATAAATATTAGAAATTTTGGAACTTCTATTCCATAGATTATTACATCACAAACAATTTATCACAATATCAAAAATCCTAGTTTGTAACTAAATATAGCAACACTTTTTTTGTCATTTTCTCTTGTTTGTAGATGACAAGGACAACCTTTTATTCATTTTCATTGGTTTCTTTTGGTTGGAATTTAGCATGTTGTCCTTGGATATTATTGCCTGCCTAAAACTTTGGATAGTTGGAGGCTTGGGGTAATTTTGGCATATTTTGATTCTTTTTGTTATTAAAGAAACATCAAAAAGAATATATAAGAAATATAACTAAATGAAGCATTAAACATTTCAACGTCTCTTGTTAAATGTGTTTACTAGAATTGCTAGAAAGATTTAGGTATATGTAGTAATGGATAAATATACTTGTTAACAAATTTAAATTATAAAAGAAAATAATATAATTCAATGCTAAATATTGGATTCAATAAGAGTTTACTTGCTCCTCGAGGGATGCACGGATCTAACCAACACAACAATTAACAACATTTAGGTTGGGTTGGTTTACGATCTTTTATACTTCAAATATCAGATTGGATTGTTTAAATGCTTTTTTAAAACCAATCAACCTAGCTTGATATTTGCAGTTTGGGTTGGTCAAATATTGGTTTCAGATAAGAGTTTATTTGCTCCTCATAGGGTGTACAAAGATCCAACTAATTAGGCTAACCCAAACTGCAACATTAGGTTAGGTTGGGTTGATTTACGATTCTTCATATTTCAACCATCAAGTTGGGTTGTTTAAGTGTTTTTAGACAAACCAACTCAAAATCCTTTAAAAAAATTGATGGAATTTTTAAAATCTTTAAAATATATAAATGAGAAAACAAGAAAACCATGTGTACACAAATAAAAAAATGCCTTAATAATAAAAATTAACAATCAATAAATGTTTAAGGATAACAATATATGCTTTGGACTTTTAAGCTAGGATGAAATTTGAAAACTTTCAAATCATAAATATTGGATTGGTTATTCAAATCCTTTCAAACTAATCAACCTAACCCGTATTTATTCTTACATATCTTATCTTAGTATAAAAGACATTTTAGATTCTTAAGAGACATTTTAGATTCTTAAGAGACGGCCAAAATTTTTATTTAAGATTGTTTCTTAATATATCTATTTACTACACTCATGAAGTCTTTAGTGTTATTTGTATTTTTGCTAAATAAGTTGAATAATTTATTCATTCAGTCATTATGCAGTTTCGTTCTTTGACTTTTAAGCAATAGATAGAAAAAACTGAATTACATAAGATATCATGTGCCTAATATCTTATATTCATCTTATCTCAGATAGATTTTATAAATAAATAAGAAACCAAACACCCCATTGTTTTTTTACAAATATTTGTCAATTGTAAGCACGATATTAAGAACCGTATTTTGTTTTTTTGCTTATCAACCTTGATTTAATTAACTTATTTTGGTTCTATTACGTATTGATTACGACATATTCAGTATTGATAGTAACATTAATGTTTAATTAGGTTGTATTACGACGTAGATATTTAACATCTTCTAAATGAATACGATAAACATTATTGGATCTCTACTAAAAGCCGACATGAATACTCTTGTTTATATTTACAAAATATGACATTTGACCGTGGTAACAGAGATTCTACTCGCTTGCCTAAAAGAAACATGATTATACTACATGGTTGATGCAATTGATGCTTCAACAATGGCTTGCACTAATGTTTTAAGTAATTGTACAATAAAATTAAATAAGTTAGAAATAAATGTTTGAGATATCATATCACACCTCAGATATCAAGATAAATGTTTTGAAAATACAATATCAAAAATCAGGTAAGCAAAAGCCAAGCATTTTAACTGACCGTAAGTAACAGTTATCTCTTGAAAAAAAAGTAATTGATGTAACAAAATGTAACCTATGCCCAAAGCCCCGTCCTTTTAACCCTATTTTAATTATAATTAGATTTTTTCTTTTTTTAATAATTGTGTTTCAAAATAAACTTACATTTAAATATTTATTCTATATAACTTATTTCTAGAATACTTCTTTTATTCCATTTAAATATTGTATTTGTCCATTACAATTATGACTTCAAAAACATGAATGATTAAGAACACTGTGAAGATGTCATTTTAACTAAATAATCTTATTTGAAATAGCTTTTAATAAATATAAAAATAACACTTGGTTTCATTTTTCCAAATATTTGACAATTGTAAGCATAATAATTTGTTTTCTCGTTCTCCTTATCAACCCCTTATTAAAAATAAACTTTTGGTTTTGGTTTTATTATACATTTATTACGACTTAGTGACCATAACGTTGATAATATTTATTAAGGTCTATTATGAGGTAGATATTTGAAAATGTCTATAAGAAAACGATTGGCATTCAACCCCTACGTGAATATAGCAAGGATAACAAAATTTACCTGTTAAGAGAGAAAGTAATGACACAGACTTAAACCCGAACTATCCGCCCTACCTGAACTATCCGCCCGAAATCCGAACCGAACTTTAGGACTTAAACCGCAAACCGCAAACCTGAAGTCCGAACTACCCGAACCCGAGCTACCCGAATAAAGTTTGGGTTCGGGTAGGGTTGATATTTTCAAACCCGAACCCGCCCGAAACCCGAACTTATAAAAAACCTTTATTTTTAATTATATATATATATATAATAATCTATAAATAAATAAATAAATAAATAAATATAAAAATCTTTATTTATTTGTTTATGTTTGTAGTTTCTATTTCGGACTTTTGGTTTATATTTTGGACTTGTGGACTTTAGAACTTTATGGTTGGAACTTGGAAACTTGGAATTTGTTTATGTTTGTGGTTTACCGTTTACTTATGATTCTTATGTTTAATTGTTTATGGACTTTGTGGTTTACTTATATAAATTCTTTTTAAGTCTTTAGTATATATAAAATGCTGAAAATTTGGTTAAACATATATTTTGGGCTGAATTTTTAAAATCTAGTATGAAATGGGCTGAAAATGGGTTTTTCAGAAATTCGGGTAGGCCCAACCCGAACCCGAACCCGCCCGAACCCGACCTACCCGAAATTTTCGGGTACCCGAAATTTTCGGCCGGAGTACGGGTAAAGAAATCACAACCCGAAAATTTCGGGTACCCGAACTTTTTAACCCAAACCCGCCCGAACCGCCCGATGCACACCCCTAGTAATGACCCAAGAGTCTTATCTAGTAATTGAGGATAAAAATTCTTAAACATTTACGAGTACATTATTACATACAATACTGTTTGGTAGACTAAAATCTTACCTAACAAGAGAGACGTTTACCCTAACGCTTATCAGTAAATTCGACACTATAACTTACTTTATCGAATAAAATTATAGCCTATCAAGATGATGTCATTTGCAATAATTTACCAAGTAAGCACTTACTAGGTAAGAGTAGGTTACCGGGTAAGACTCTAGATCCTTGTTTTTCCTCTTACCAGGTAAGGGGTTGTTTGTTAACCTCTTACCGTTCCATTAAGAGACAACATCTGAATCGGTAAGGGGTAAATCTTACTTGACAGAAAAAATGAATGCCTCTTAATGGTTTTAAAATCCTCTAGATGATTTTGTATCTTGGGTCTCCCTTTAACTATTCAACATCCTGATTTCATTATCAACAATTACCAAACCATATTTCATTTTGCACTATACAATAAGAGTCTCTTAAACATTCTGACCACTTAATCACGCAACACCAAATCATTCAACAGCTGCCAAACAACCTAAGATTCTCAATCATTTTTATGTTCAACCCGTAAGCTAATTGAACAGGCAAGCACTTACCAGATAAGTGTTTAGTAAACAACTCTAAGTAATAATATTGAATTTTGACGGTAAGCAGCTACCCTGGTAGGGTAAGGGTTGATAAAAGGCAAGTTAGTTACAAAAACATGAGGCAATCAAGCTTCAAGAACTCAAAGGATTGTTTGGGATGGTGTAACACCCCAAAATTTGGAGTAAACAAATACCTTCATTTACGAAAGGTGTTAGTACAAATATACACCAAGGTGTGAGCTCTTCCCGAAAACAGGGGTATAAGTAGTGTATAATTACAATGTTTGTAATTGAATAAAAGATATGATAACCAACTAGTCTAGTTCCTACTAGGAAGAAGACTACAAAAAGGTTATCGTTCTACAGTCAATCTCACGGCCTAGAAGACCGGTCTCTCCAATGTCCCCCATGCTCACTCTAAGCCCGACACCTACTTTGTAACGGTGCCACTAGCACCTGAGAGACACATCGACACCAATCAAGTGTTAGGCCAAAGGAGCCTAGTGAGTTGTATCAACATAATATCATACATATAAAAGCATGTTAAGACATGTGAGATATACAAGAGTGTATTAACAACAAAATGTAGCATGTTAAACCGGTTTATTATTTATCTTCGGAAACAATGGGAGCGACCCATTTCCCCCAACCAATACCCCATCACTCGTTACTTCCAAACACCTCGATGTCCCGAATTTAGCATGGAAACATCATCCGAGGCCCGCGCACCAAGGAGCCACCCGAGGTGCCGACGACATAGGTAACCATCCGAGGGTCGCGCACTTCCATTATTATTTATAGAGTCGTATATCCGCCACCAGCCCCATCACTCTTTACTTCCAAACACCTCGATGCCGAATTTAGCATGGCACCATCCGAGGGCCGCGCACTTCGGAGCAACCCGAATGCCGACGACATAGGTACACACCCCAAGACTGTTTGGTGTGGAAACGTGGCGCGGAATATACTTAATTACACATACGTACTGTCTAGAAAGACTCATACAATTATCTTAACCTTTCATAGGTATTGATCGAGGGTCTCAAGCCCTTTATCCATTTCATATTCAACATGCTCGGGACTCTATCCCTTCACATAATTTCGTGGCACTCGTAATAACTCATGTTCCAAGTATGCATTTATCATATATTTCATGGAGTTAATTCATACCTTTCATGGCAACATAATAACACGTATTTCTCATAAATACATTCATCATATTTCATTTCATATAAGCCAACATGCTCGGGATTCAATTCCTTCGCATCATTCCGTGGCATGCATATTAACACGTATTTCTCATAAATACATTCATCATACAAACCCATGGATCTAACACGTACAATAGTAGCATACGATAATCTACCTCATGTATACAACAATAAAATCCAAGACATTTATGTAAGCATAGTTCATCATACATTTCATGGAAATCCTTAAACTTGACAATTTAAGTATTTCATCCAAAATCACATTTATCCACAATAATCAAGCAAGACATGTAAATCAACAAGATGATGTGCTCTCAGTTTTAACAAAAAGGGTTTAGCAACTCACTTTGAGGCTATTCAAGCCAAAAGCCCCAAATTTCACCAAGAACCCTAGCTTGAAGCTTGAGTGAACACCTAAATTGATAAGGAGTTAATATCTTGGATTAATTCTAGATCCACAACATATAAGACTAGATCTACACTTAAAACCCATAAATAGAACTTACTTCCTCAAGATCTTGGTGAAAACCCTAAGATGAAGAACCTCCAACAATGGTGGATGGATGGTGAAGAAGACGAAGCCATGGAGATCTCCACCCTATAAACTAATAGATCTAACCTCCAACACTTTCAATAACATGAAATCCACCTAAAACAACACCAAATCTAAGACAAGTATGGAAGAAAAGGGTTTGGAGATGAATAACCCCCAAATCTAAGCTTAAAACTCGAAAGAGATGATAAGATTACTTACACCAACGTTTTTGAACCATCAAATACTTGAAATCCATAGATGTATTCTTGAAGAGCTCGAAAAATCGAGAAAATAACAATTTGAATCACCAAAATCGGAGTTGTAGAGAGAAAGATATGAAGAAATGAAGAAGATGCCTTAAAATTGCGATTTTCAGGTCTGACCAGTGGTAACGGCGGGTCCGACCCGCGGATTGACCCGCGGCTGACCCGCCCTTACTCTGAAACCCGCCTGAAACCCATGTGGTTCACTGTTTTGGCCATAACTTCTTCGTTATAGCTCCGATTTCGATTCCGGAAGAACCGTTGGATTCGTATTTCAATTTCCCATCTAACAAGACCATAAAATCTAGGTTTTAATCAAAAGTCCTATTTTTCATATTTTCTTAAAAGATAAGTTTTACACAGATTCGGATTCGCATTTGTCCAAAAATCACGGGTGTTACAGATGGGTCTTGAAAATAAGTATATAAACCACTAACTAAAACGCCTATTTATACTCATTGAAATAGCAAAATGGTCCACAGAAAATGGTCATTCAACCGTTTAGTTGATATGACAAAAATGGTAATCAGACCCTAGTACTTTCAATAACCGATCTCCGGCTTCATACCCACTTCCCCACCTCCTCTAACACCAAGTAATGGTTACTAACACAAACAAGTAAATTTTGAGACAGTTGGGACCATCCCGTTATCCATATTCTTATATCGTGGCAACCCAAAGGGTATGATCTGGTGGTAGAAGTGGTGAGGTTGGCTTGCTAACGAAAAAGATGACTATTTGAGCAAAATGGTCGATTACTGGCAACCTGACCGGCACACATGGAACTATACCCTTAGAACATCTCCAGCAGTTATGCTATAATTTTTCTAAAATAAGTAGATTAAAATCTCTAAAAAAAGTACATCAAACTACAAAGTTACTCTTTTTTAGCAATTCTATTTTTTAACTATATTATTAAAATATTCAATGTATTAATATTTCTCACCGCTAAACATTTAACTTCAATGTCTCCTACCAATGAGAAATAATAAAATTGTTTATTTACATATAGACTTTTAGAGATTTTGGCAAAATCTACGTTCTCTCCCTGTCCTTTTCTCTATTCTAACATATGGTATAGCATAGATGTTGGAATCAAAATTTACCCAAAATCTTCAAATTTTCTAGTTTAGCAAAGTTATTGGAGATGCTCTTAGAACCACATGTGATAAGGCATTTTAGAGCTGACTCAACAGTTGAGGCTAGCGAAGGGTTTTCAAGCCCGCCTCCCACAAGATTCGAACTTACACCTGTTGTGTATTTGAGAAAAGTCGCTCCCACCCCTGTGACAACTGAATTGCACAAAATATATTTTGGCATAGAGATGATTAATCACAAGAAAATAAGCAAGCATGCTTCATTCATTTTACTATAGATGGAATCAAGAATCACTAATGGAACTCTAACCACAATCATGAAAATTAAGCAAAGATTTGAACCTTAAACAACGCATTGGCATACCCATTTGCTCAAATATTTGCCATATATGTGCGAAAATGGCATAAAACTCGAACGCCACCCAAGAATTCGGCTTTTTGTTGGCAATCGAGTTTCATAACTCCAATCTTCATCACCGCATCAAGTCCTGTAAAAACAAATAGAAGATAACCCAGAAATAAGCATGCCTCCCATGGTTAGCATGATCATTAGAGCCATAGCTTACTATTGAGACGCCACTAACACAATATATCCCACACAAAGGCTGGATCTAAAGAACATAGCCCGAGATAAAACCAAACCAGTATATCCCACATAGAGGCAGGGTCTAAAGAACATAACCGAGATCAAACCAAACCAACCCAACCCAATATATCCCACACACAGACGGGGTCAAAGCAAAAACCAAGCAAACCCAATACATCCCACACAGAGACAGGGCCTGAAGAACATAAATAAAAAAACAAACCCAGTATATCCCACACAGAGACAGGGTCCGAAGAACATAGTCAAAATAAAACCAAATAAACTGTATATCCCACACAGAGACGAGGTCTGAAGTACATAGCCGAAATAAAACCAAACTAACCCTGGATTATCCCACATAGAGACAAGGTCCGAAGAACATAAGTGATGAAATAAAACCAAACAAACCCAATATTTTCCACACCGAGTCGGAGTCTGAAGAACATACACGAAATTAAACCAAACAAACCCGGTATATCCCACTAAGAGGCGGATTCAGGGGTTCAAACCTGACCAAATGTGAGAATGACATGTAAGTCCATTTGTTGCATTTGGCGTATATAAATACTATATATTTCAGAAAAGAAGATAGAAGAAGAATTTAATGAGGGCAGAAAATCTCCAAATCAACTAAGACATACAACTACAGCAAACTTGAGTTAAGACACTACAACTTAAATGCAAAGAAGCTTATAATGCAAGTACAACTACTGAAAGTAAATTAGAGCAATAATAATAATGATGCTACCAAAATAGCTACTGGAACATAATACCAAGATTCAAGCAATCCAACCGGTTTTTGCGCTTCTCGTCATCAATCACCATGGACGACGTCTACACATGAAAGAATTATCGGAGCTCCGCCATCGATGCCGCCAATGAGAAACACCAAACACCATCCAATCACCGCCAAAGCTCCCGCCATGAGCTCAAGACTCTGATCTCCAACCTGCATTAGAGTAACCAGCCTGCCCATTATACGGACCCCCCATATAGCCACCACCACCACCGCCTTGTTGATCTCCACCGCTGATGCCACTTCCAGCCACAGATCGGCCACCACCACCACCTGCTCCATAGCCACCAGTATTTGTATTGTATCCATCATTAGCACCATAACCGCCATACCCATAACCTTGATTCCCATAACCGGACGCACCACTTGGAGACTGACCCACAGGGGCGGGAACACCACCACCACCACCTCCAGCGGCATTCCAAAGAACATTAGCCCCATACCCTGCATTTCCACCATAGCCTGCACCGCCATAGCCAGGAGTCTGACCACTCCATTGCGTTTTTAACGCACTTGGACTACCACCTACGTAACCGGAGTTTGCCGCACTTGGGTTCCCGTATGCTCCACCAGGACCACCATATCCAGCACTAGCACCGCCATAACCACCGACACCGTAACCTCCATAACCGCCATAACCAGCATTACCATTCGGCGCTCCAAAACCGTAACTCGGTTGTCCATATCCAGAATACGCAGGTACCCGCCACCTGAGTTTTGCGGCTGCCCGAATCTGTTGTCATCCACTTGACTATTGAACGAGCCAGCATTGTTACCTTGATAGCCTCCACCACGACCGCCACCACCGCCGCCGCCGCCGCCACCAGGATTCGCGTCTTTTGGGAGTGCTCGTTTTACCTCCACGAGCTTATTGTTGAGCTCATGGAACGTCTTCTGAAGGACTCGATCAACAGCGTCTTCTGTGTCGAAAGAGACAAACCCAAATCCACGAGGCCTGTTGGTGTTTTGGTCAAACATTATTACTACATCAGTCACATCTCCATAAGTTTCGAAATACTGACGGAATTGTTCCTCTGTCAAAGTGGAAGGCAATCCACCAACGAATATCTTTTTGGTTCTGTAATTTCCCGCTCCTCCGGAGCTTCTTCCGGCGTTACCTCCAGGCCTCGATGCTTGTTGTTCTTCTCTAGATAAAGCTCGTTTAGCTTCCACCTGCAAAGGGGAAGGTGGAGTTAGAGCTAAACATTAAAGCATATTCATGAAGCATTGCAGCAAGCCAACAATTTTATCTAGATTCAATAATCAGACCTTTGAAAGTAAAATACGACCACTTGGTTACTTAGTATGGACATAATTTTTCACAATGCGAATGGGTAATCAATCTCCAAATAGAACTTAATCATACTTGACAAAAAACAGCAATTTTAGTCCCCTAGCTGGTATAAGATGGAAACTAGTGTATCTACGATACATGATCATATTTACTTCCATACCCCTGTTGGTCAATGGGCCATTTACCCCAATGACCTTCTCCAGCAACTATGGGTGTAAACGAGCTCAGCTTGTTTCTCCAAAATTATGAGACTTTCAAATATCCAAAAAGCTTTGTGTCATGTAGCAGTAGAAATGGGGCAATAACGGAGAAAAACTAACTATTGGAAGCAAAATCCCATAAAACGAATTAGGACCAACATAAAAAAATCCTAAGCACTTATCATACGGATGAAGAATAATGGATGGAACCATCCGACTTCAAGTGTACGCTGAAAAATCAACAATGAACCATTAAACATATAACCATACATAGACCACAATCTTCAAAATAAGACAAAAGATGGTTATTCAATAGTTCAATTTTAGGCATAAACTTGTTCACATATAACATCATACCCAATATAGATTTACACATAAAACCTCCAACCATTAAAAGGAAAACACACTAAAAAAACATCAGATAATGCAATTCTAAGTTCCTACAATTAGTGGAAAACAGACAGCCGGGTTCAAATCCCAGCTGATGCCTTGAAGCCCCGGGCTTCAAACGGAAACTGGATGGCTAGGCTGGGGGTGGTTATTTTCCTTGGAGAGGTTTCGAACTCGGGTCATCGTCACTTGGTGCCATGGTGGCACGATGATACTCCGTTGAAAAAAAAGAAGTGGAAAACAGACAGCAATCCAAGTGGAAAACTTAGAGGTAAAAGTCCAAGTAGAAAATTGAGATGCTTCATGAAATGTAGGTTTTCACTTATTAGGATACTACTGATACAAATATGATTGCAAATTGGCAATTTTATCAGCCTAGTTGAATCAACTATTGTGCATAAAACGTAGATAATATGAAAAGAATTAGGATTTGGAGAGCTAAAAAAGGAATGATTGATTTCTTACATTCCGGCCATCGATGGTGTGCCTATCGTTGAGAACGGAATCCAAAAGAGAGGGATCTGAGAAGACAACGAATCCGAAGCCACGAGGACGGCCGGTGATCTTATCCCGCATGATTACCGTCTGAGAAACATCGCCATATTTGGAGAAGTAATCGGTTAGCCTTTCTTCGGTTGTGTCCCATGCTATTCCACCTAAGAAGAGCTTTCCTTCATCCGAATCCATTGCTGGTCAAACACAAACTCAAACACACACACACACACACACAAACAGGTGAGCTAGGTGAGAGCTGAGTGTGTTGAGTGTGTGATTTGGGAATGAATGAATCTAGCTAGGGTTTCAAATGGAATTTGGGATCGAATCGCGAAACAAGTATGTGTATACGTCATCATGGTATCGGCATCATAACACACTAGATGCTACGGCATCATTTTATTTTTATTTTATTACTCCTTTGTATCAATTCACAAAATGAAATGAATAATAAACATAACAAATGAAATACCATTTTCTTAAAATGAAATGAATACTAAACATATCAAATAAAATACCATTTTTCTTTCTATACTTTGATATTTAGAGTCTTTTTAGTCATTCTGTTTTATTTTTATTTTTATTTTTATAGGGTTTTTTAATTTCATTTTTATCCATCTATCCAAACTTTGTTAAGTTAAGTTGGTTAATTAATCTAAAGAATGTTTGATTAAACTACATATTTGGTTCTTAAAGTATATACCATCTTTATATTTTTTAATTCTCAAATTACATAATTCACATTTTCTTACATTTACTTTATTTGTTTATTTTATTACGATATTTTGTTTTATTGGTTAACTATAAACTATTATAACTTCAATAAAAATTTAATCAAGTATTTCATTAAACTATTTGATAAATACATGATATTTTTTCCAAAGCTTTAAATTAAAATTTCTTAAAATTAATATTTTTTATTTATTGATTAATTAAATCTTTTTATTTATTTTAAATAATCATTAACATATAATCCCCCCCCCCCTCAACATACACACATATCATCTACATGCTAACAGTAACATAAAATATACATCAGCTACACCATATATCTCTTTTTGATTGTAAGCATATAGTTAAATTCACAACATAATGCAGAAAAGTTCGTCATATAAATCCATATAAATCTATCTTACTACTTATAATAAAATCTATCACAGTTTATAACCCGAAACGAATCCCTGACTCTTAATAACTAGTTATTCTTCAATTCATGAAATGGAAACAAACAAAATATCTTAATTTCATTACATATAATTTGAAATATCATATTATATATACTTTAAACCTCTAATATAAAGAGTTAAAATCCTTTATTTTATCTTATATATATAGACACAATTTACAATTTTATTTATTTCAACCATAATATACAAATTCATAAACGCATAAATACTATATTGTACAATTTGGTACTGAACTATATATCGGTTCCAATCAGGTTTTTTACTATAAAACCGGGATCAGCATCTAAACCGGTATTACCTATACGGTCCGTTTCTCGGTCCTTCAAATCCCTCATTTTTTTTGTTCCGGTTCCAAACCGGGTTCGGACCGGTTCGAGCCCAACCTAGGTTAAAGCATCTTCAATGTAAGATTGTTATAAGCCAAAAATGTAATGTCTTCTAAGAAATAATATTGGAGGTAGTTCTTATAAGAACCTAAGGGGTCGTTTGGTTCGCAGAATTGGATGGAATTCGAAGGAATTGGAATGACAAATTCCATTGACCAAATTCCATGTTGCTGCTTGGTTCACAGAATGAAAACTAATGAATCATTTGAATTCCTTCAAATTCCTTAAATCAAGGAATTTGCCATTCCAAGCCATATCCCATGGAATTCATTGGAATCATCCCTCCTCCCTCTCGGTTTCTCTATCTATGACTTTCCCATCTCCATCCATCGTTCTCTCATTCCAAATCTTTTTACGGTTTGGTTCGGTCTTTGTTTTATTTATTTATTAAATAATCAAATTATATATATAATAAAAATAATATAATTTGAAGCGGTTCGGTCTTTGGGGAAACCAAGCATGTTCCTTGTTGGTTTTTCTCACTTCTTGATTTTTGATTGTTTTTAGTCGCATGTTTAGATAGTTAATTAAAATCCATCCATCCCCCTTTATTTTTGTTCGCAAAAAGTGTAAAAGTCGAATTATAACAACCAATCTCTGTGGATTCGACCCGACTTACTGCTATTACAAGTTATTTTGTAATTAGTCGTTTGTTGGAACTTTTATTATTTGATGGTTTCGACAGCCGTCACTTAGAATCAAAAGTTCACATTTGTTATGGTTTGAAAGCATATTCTTGTTTTAGAGATAAAAGAGTATTTAAGATTCATGCACTCAATATTAGATAATAAAAAGTCAATAATGTATGAAAAAATGAAGTACTTTTGAAATCTTAAAATATAGATATAATTTAGGTAGTTGAGTTATCTCACATAGTTGATAACTGTTTCAAAAGGTAACAGTTTTCTTAGATAATAACAAGAACTCTACTTTATTTAACACAAAAACAAATTTCATATGGAAGGAATAATCAAAAGTGTATTTGGAAGATGAGTAACGGAGTATATTGTTGGAATAGATGTCCAACGTCATAACTAATTACTCATGACTCTCCATTAATAGCAGGGCCCTTTTTGGGTTGCCCTCAATTGTCCAAGGTTATTAGAATGACCGAGAAAGAGAGAGATAAATAGTTTATTAATTATTATTTGATAATAATTAATTAGAAATTAATTTGTAAAGTTTATAGAATTAATTGGAATTAATTTAGATTTAATTTGTGCCAATTAAAGGTGCAAGGGCCAATTGGTTATTCTTTGAAAGATAAAGGTTATCTATAAAAGAATAACTTGTTGCTTTGGCCCTAAGCAAGGGCCAATGGGTTATTCTTTAAAAGTTAAAGGTTATATATGCAACTTGAGTAGTTGCTTTGGCCCTAAGCAACTCACCACTATAAATAGAAGTCCATGACTTCATTTTCAAACACACCAACTCAAGTTTCTTACTTGAGTTCTCTCTTCTCTCTTTGCTCCATTCCTTGTGGGTGCTCGTGCTACACTTGGGTGGATATTCGTAAGAATAATCTTGGAACTATTGGGTACAAACCATTAGAGGTAATCTACTTTGGTTACTACCTTCCTAAGCATCGTAGAATCGAAGTGTTCGAGTTCTTAACGGTTAGACGATCTTTTATTTTTCTTGTTGTTAATATCATCTACTATGATTCTTATCGGGTTTCGTTATATGATTATTGTCATTGTTTCCGCTGCCATGTTTATTTATAGTTCATATAAAACCCATCAGTGGTATCAGAGCCGTTAGTTTGGTTGATATTAGCACTTGTTTAAATCTTATTTGCCAAATTTTGATGTATATATATATATATATATGTTTGATTGAAAACTAGGAGCCATTATTTATTAAAATTGTTTTGGTAGTTTGGCTATTATCTCCTAACTTTTGATAAACATTTTTATATAGCAATTATACAATGTTCATCTAATAGTCAAGATTTCCGATATCTTGAGGATTACATGAAAGATTGGATAATTATGGCTATTTGGCAAATTAGAAGATTTAATAGGCTCATTTTAAAAGGTTTAAATTGAAAAGAGATTATATATGCATGTAATATATAACTTGTTTATTAATCATTATCATATGCCCTCATATGATTTAAGTTTAATTGCCTAGATTTAAATTGTCATATGATTTAATTTGATAATTAGGATTAATAGAATTGCAAATAGATTTTTCTGCATGTATTATTTATTGTTAATTATTAACATGTGCCCTCACATGATTAGAATGTTTAATTATGAATTAAAATTATCTTGTTCGGTTTCATGGTTAATTAGAATTAATCTGATTAAATAATTGGTAAGTTTTAAAATGTTTAAAATTACCTTATACTTATAAATTGTTTATATAGTATATAGTATAACCTGAAGTTTAACACATCGTAGTTGGATCACTACTAGACCCACCAAACTCTTAACACTATGAGAAGGTACAAGGAGTCTGCCTATAAAATGGCGGCAAATGAGAAGGTTTTTTAAAATGCTTTGCGTTTCCAACTCACCGACCTTTTGTGTGAAAGAGTGCGAGTTATCGAACAGATCCAATATTGTCGATGTTAAGATTAAAAGTATTAATCTATAACCTATCTCTAAAATAAATTCCCTTTTTAGATACACATAGGAAAATGTGAATATGTATGCAAATCCATGAAAACGCACATCACTTCTATATGGTCTATTAATGGAGCGTGTATGGATAACCGGCACACTAATTTGAGACTATGATAGGCAAGGTGATGTGGCAATTCGTTTTTATAGTTTATTGATGGAGCATGTGTGGATAACCGGCACGTCAATTTGAGAACTATAAATAGAATGAATATGCCAAAGCTGTTTTGCATGGTTAATTCACAATCTTAATTGTAGTCTTCGGCATCCCAGCCACAATAAGTAAGATGCATATCTGAGACTAAACATGCCCTTGATTGTACAAGGAGTCTCAAATGTTCTAGGAATTTCATAAAGATGAAATTGGCAAGTTGTATGCCTACCTAAATTAAATTCATATATAATTACGGCATCCCTCTTTATATAGTGAATGTTAGAAATTGGATCCTAGCCTTAATATATTAATTGGGTAAATAATTAAGGATTATTTAAATATCACTAACTGAAATCACTTGTCTCATAGATGTCTGGAATCAATAATGATCTTCCTCCTCCTCCTACTGCTCCTATCGGAAACTCCGGTTTCACTCTCCTTCCTATTCTGGCGAAGGAAAAGCTTGTGGGACCCAATTATCTTGATTGGATGCGTGCCCTAAGGTTGACCTTGCGCTATGAAAACAAGGAATATGTACTCGATGAACAAATCGTCGAAATCGACCATGACATTGCCTCTCCCGAAGAAATTAATGTTTACAGCAAGCATTGCACAGACTCTACCAAGGCATCTTGCATCATGGTGTCCACCATGTCCTCTGAACTTCAAAAGATGTTCGACGAGAGCTGGGCATATGAAATAAATGAGAAGCTTCGCGAAATGTTCGCTAAGGGACAAAGACAAGAGCGCTTGGAGGTTCTTAAGGCCCTGAAAAAGTGTCAACACAGGGATGGTGAGTCAGTATGTGCCCATGTGCAAAAGATGCAAAGGCTCATTGAAAGACTCGAGAAACTGGATGTGAAGTTCGACAAGAACTTGGCCATTGACATGGTTCTTGATTCACTTCCAGATTCTTATGATCCGTTCATTATGCAGTTTCATATGAATGATGGTGAGACCAATATGATGCAACTGCATAACCTTCTGCAAAGAGCTGAGCAAGGCATGAAGAAATCTCATGCCTTAGCAAGTTCGACTGATGTTGCACAGGTTAATGCCATTCGGACTGGAAAAGGGAATAAACGAAAAGCCACTGCTCAACCCGCATGGAAAGGGAAAGCCCATGTTGGAGAGTCCAACAAAGGGTCAAAGAGAACGGTTAATCGTGACATCCCTCCTTCTAGAGATCCGAAACAGGCAACGTGTTTTCACTGTGGACAAACAGGGCATTGGAGGAGAAACTGCCCAAAATACCTTCAAGAGTTGAAAGATAACAAGGGCAAATCGGTTGCCACTGTTTCAGGTATGTACTTAATCAAACACACTAATTTGAAATGTTCAAATTCTTGGGTCCTTGATACAGGATGTGGTGTTTACATCTGTTCTGTTTTACAGGGACTAAGTAAATGCAAAGAGTTGCAGCCAGGAAAGCTAAATCTCATCATGGGCAATAGGCGTTCATCACCTGTTACGAAGATGGGGATTTTTGAGCTTGTCTTGGATAGTGGGTTTAGATTAGAGTTAGTAGATTGCTGTTATTCATCTGATATGTCTCGGAATATCATTTCATTTCATGCGTTGTTTAAACAAGGATTCCATTATTATTTTGATACTCTGAATGGAAATATTTTGGTTTATAAAGATGACTTGTTTGTTTTTAAAGCTACTCCTTGCAATGGTGTTTATGAATCTGTTGTTTGTGATAATAACTTGAGTAATGTGCTAGCTATTGATTCTTCTAATGAGTTAGACGATGCATCTTTGTGGCATTGTCGTCTTGGCCATATAAACAAGAAACACATCGCCCAACTCCAAAAGGATGGAGTTTTGGAATCATTTGACTTAAAATCGAATGATGGATGTGGGTCTTGTTTACTTGGAAAAATGACCAAGTCACCATTCACCGGTTCTTTACAAAGAGGTGAAGGATTGTTAGACCTAATACATACAGATGTGTGTGGTCCATTTAGATCCACCACAAAAGATGGCAATCACTACTACGTGACTTTTATCGACGACTATAGTAGATATGGTTATGTTTACTTGATTAAACATAAGTCAGATACCTTTGAAAAGTTCAAAGAGTTTAAGCACGAAGTAGAGAATCAATTGGGTAGAAAGATTAAAATACTACATTCTGATAGGGGTGGTGAGTATCTTAGTCTTGAGTTCAATGGGTATCTTAAGGAATGTGGAATTGTTTCACAATTGTCACCTCCTAGAACACCACAACTTAATGGTGTTGCTGAGAGGCGCAATAGAACCCTGTTAGACATGGTTCGTTCCATGATGACTCGAGCTCCTCTTTCAATCTATTTCTGGGGATATGCCTTAGAGACAGCCGCCTATATCCTAAATCTTGTACCAACAAAGAAGGTTGAAAAGACACCTCATGAAATGTGGACTGGGAAGAAACCCTCACTCGCACATATCAAGGTTTGGGGTTGTGAGGTTTTCGTAAGACACGAGAGCCAAGATAAACTTGCCGACAAATCTGAGAAGTGTCTACTCATCGGTTACCCACAAAAGTCTTATGGTTATTTGTTTTACCGACCCACTGAAAATGTGGTGTTTGTAGCTCGAAGAGGAGTATTTCGAGAAAGAGAACTTATAGCTAAAGAAGTCGGTGGGAGTAACATTGATTTTGAAGAAGTTCAAGAATCAAATGATGAAATACCTGACGTTGGCACTAGCACTCAACCTGAGGTAGAAATACCTGTTGAGCCAGTTGACGAGTCATTACCTCTTCGTAGATCTACAAGAGTTAGCCGCCCTCCCGAGTTCTATGGTCTTCATATTACTGCGGAAGGGGATACGTTGATAAGTGATAGCACACTTGTTAACTTGGAAGAACCAACTAGCTATAAGGAAGCCATGGAAGGCCCTGAGGCTGCTAAATGGAAAGAGGCAATGGACAGCGAGATTCAGTCCATGCATGATAACCAAGTTTGGATTTTGGTTGATCAAATACCCAATCGTAAGACGATCGGTCGTAAGTGGATCTTCAAAAAGAAGACCGACATGGACGAGAATGTACACACATTCAAAGCTAGGTTGGTGGCCAAGGGTTATACTCAAACCCAAGGGGTTGACTATGATGAAACCTTTTCACCAGTAGCTAAGATCAAGTCTATTAGGATAATGCTTGCCATAGCCGCCTTCTATGATTATGAAGTATGGCAGATGGATGTCAAAACCGCTTTCCTTAACGGGAAACTTTCGGAGGATGTGTACATGACACAACCGGAAGGTTTTGTAGACATAAATCATCCTAATAGAGTGTGCAAGCTTGAGAAGTCTATTTATGGACTTAAATAAGCTTCTCGAAGTTGGAATCTTTGCTTCCATGAAAAGGTCAAAGCGTTTGGGAGTCTTGCGTATATGTCAAAGCTAGTGGGAGTATTGTAACTTTCCTAGTATTGTATGTGGATGACATACTCCTCATAGGAAACGATATCCTAACCATGAATGGTGTAAAATCCTGGCTTGGAAAATGTTTCGCTATGAAGGATCCAGGAGAAGCAACATACATATTAGGTATAAGGATCTATCGGGATAGAACAAAACGTCTAATAGGACTAAGCCAAAGTACATATGTGGATAAAGTATTGAAAAAGTTCAATATGGAAAATTCCAAGAAAGGGTCTTTACCCATTCATCAAGGCATAAAGCTTTGTAGAGCTCAATGTCCCGTCACTCGTGATCAGGTGGACAAAATGAGTCGAGTCCCATATGCTTCGGCTATAGGATCGATCATGTATGCCATGACATGTACTCGCCCTGATGTCTCATATGCTTTGAGTATGGTGAGTCGATATCAGGGTAATCCGGGCGAAAGTCATTGGATAGTTGTGAAGAACATTCTCAAGTATTTGAGAAATACGAGAGATATGTTCTTGGTGTTTGGTGGGAGTGAAGAACTTAGAGTTACTGGGTATACCGATGCCAGTTTCCAAACGGATGTGGATAACAGTTGTTCACAGTCCGGTTGGGTGTTTTTGTTGAATGAAGGTGCAGTTACATGGAAGAGTTCCAAGCAACCTACTGTGGCGGAATCTACTTGTGAATCCGAGTACATAGCAGCTTCTGAAGCTGCTAAGGAAGCTACATGGTTGCAAAACTTTATTGGTGATCTGGGAGTCGTTCCAACTATTAATGAACCCATAGAGATCTTTTGTGACAACACTGGTGCTGTCGCCCTTACGAAGGAACCAAAAGATCATGGAAAGTCCAGACACATCAAGAGGAAATTTCACTATGTACGACATAGAGTAAAGGATGGAGACATCTTAGTGAGTAGGATATCATCGGAAGAAAACCCGACTGATCCTTTCACAAAGGCGCTTAGCAAAACTAAGCACGACCTACATGCTAGGAGCATTGGCTTGAGACAAGATGTTAGTTTTAGTAGTTGAGTGATATTTGAAACATTGTAACAGTAATAAATTGTAACTGAATTGGTGATAAGTAATAGAGATTATTTATGTGTTAGTGAACTGCCATTTGAGTTATTTATTATTGTGTTTCTTTTTGCATGTTTAACTTCCCGAGTATTAAGTCGATGTTTATAGAGATAAACATAGCATGAAAATGCAACTGAATATTCAAACCTCTACAGTCGGTCATACTCTTGGGAGTAAGTATTGATTTAAGACTGTCATGGAGTGTTAGTTGATGTCTATAGAGATAGACATAGTATAGAGATGCATCTAACCCTCATGAGTACTTAAATAGAGATTTAAGTATTAGAGAAACCCGCACTTAGAGATTACTTCATGGATTAAAATCACAAGTAATTCTAAGATGATAATATCTGTTATTCTTCGAATAGAGATGCATGAGTTTAGGTTTATGATTCAGTTATGCATTGGTACATCTAAACGCTGCCGTAACTGGAAGTTATAAAAGATGTTGCCATGTATGGTTTGAAGAATAGATTTGGACTATGTAGTCAAAGTTCATTCGTTCCTTTTGCCTATTAATGGAAAAGCGATATCTGTGGGCCCCTCGGTGATTTGATGACGACATTATAGTGCTGGGCCCAGCCTAGACTAGATTGATGCGATCAATTCAATAGTCTAATAAAGTCCTCATAAATCGAAAACCGGGAAACAACCTTGAACTTGAGATTGATTCATATCCATGACTCAGTTCATACGATATCTTGAAGAACGAAGGAATAAGCTGATCACTTATCTAGGGCTGTCTCTTAATCAGAGTTCGGCAGTTGCTGAGGAAGCACTCTCTGCTGATTGTTTGGTTAGCTTATGAGTAATAGTAGTTTATGACTTGTCCAAGTGGGAGATTGTTGGAATAGATGTCCAACGTCATAACTAATTACTTATGACTCTCCATTAATAGCAGGGTCCTTTTTGGGTTGCCCTCAATTGTCTAAGGTTATTAGAATGACCGAGAAAGAGAGAGATAAATAGTTTATTAATTATTATTTGATAATAATTAATTAGAAATTAATTTGTAAAGTTTATAGAATTAATTGGAATTAATTTAGATTTAGTTTGTGCCAATTAAAGGTACAAGGGCCAATTGGTTATTCTTTGAAAGATAAAGGTTATCTATAAAAGAATAACTTGTTGCTTTGGCCCTAAGCAAGGGCCAATGGGTTATTCTTTAAAAGTTAAAGGTTATATATGCAACTTGAGTAGTTGCTTTGGCCCTAAGCAACTCACCACTATAAATAGAAGTCCATGACTTCATTTTCAAACACACCAACTCAAGTTTCTTACTTGAGTTCTCTCTTCTCTCTTTGCTCCATTCCTTGTGGGTGCTCGTGCTACACTTGGGTGGATATTCGTAAGAATAATCTTGGAACTATTGGGTACAAACCATTAGAGGTAATCTACTTTGGTTACTACCTTCCTAAGCATCGTAGAATCGAAGTGTTTGAGTTCTTAACGGTTAGACGATCTTTTATTTTTCTTGTTGTTAATATCATCTACTATGATTCTTATCGGGTTTCGTTATATGATTATTGTCATTGTTTCCGCTGCCATGTTTATTTATAGTTCATATAAAACCCATCATATATATCATGGTTTCTAGGAAAAAATAGTTTTATATATTACTACGAGATAAAAAGAATCTTAGAGAAACAATAAACAATATTATAAAAAGAAAGACCAATTAATTTTTTACAAATTTGTTGTCCGATAAAATTAATTAATACATGTATAGGCCCTTAATATGATGCTAATTTTTGTGGGTCTTGTTGGCTATTATATGCTAAATTTTTTTATTTACAATTTTTGTAAATTATTACTATATAATATATAGTATATACTAAAGAATTTTGGGCTCCCTATTTCGTTTGGGCTCTGGGCGCATGCTCGATCCGCCCTTCCAAAAACGGCCCTTCTTATGTTTATAATATTTAAGTTTTGTCAACTTTCATTTGGGCTCTGGGCGTACACTCATCCGCCCTCATAGAAACGGCCGTTCTTATGTTTATAACATTATGATAACAATATTTAAGTTATGTCAACTACTTGTTGTAATTACGAATCTAGCCTTTATGATTATAGAAACAATATAACTAAGGGATTGTTTGTTTTTTAAAAGTTACCTCTTAAAATTTCTAAGTCTGAAAATTGAGAAGTTTCGAGACTTAAAACCATTTGTTTTACTTTTAAGAAAATTTTTGAATTTTTTGTATCATTCTCTAAAATTATAAGAGGTACATCATTCACCTCCTATTTTTTAGACGTAAATTTAGATTTCGGACTTGGAAATTCTTAGGCCATCCACTATGGTGGTGCCACTGGTACCATATGGTACCATGTAACATCCAATTTTCAAAAACGGGATTTTTAAAGATTTTAAATAAAAACAATTTAATAAATAAATTTATTACGAAGTAAATACGTTTTCACGGCCAACCGGCCCAATAAATGTCAACTAAAAATAAGTAACTAAAAATCCCATTTATTTCTTAAGATAAACCCAAAACATAAGATGTCAAGGTGTCACCGGAACCGTCCTCCACCGAAAAATCTGTTGGGATTTTGTGGGATCCTCGTATCGAACTGACACGAGAAAAACTGTGATCTCAAACCTAACTGGATTGAGATACACGACAAAAAACCACATGAAACAAACTGTTTCAAAAGTTTAACAATCAAACCTAACTGGTTTGATTAAGCGGAAGCAATAACGATTAAAATCCCGAAAACATCACAGATCTTATTTGTTTATCTTATTACAGTTAATATGTAGGTTTAGGGTTATTACCTGGATTGCTTGAGATAGATCCACCCGTAAACGACCAAACGGAATTCCCTCTAGCTGGATCTAACCCCGGAACGCTTCACGAACAAACGGTACGCGAAGAACACGATCAATCAGAAACGAAACCAGATCTGGATTCTTTCTTGGTGAGATCGACGAAGAGAGAGAGAGAGGAGAGAGAAAGGTTTCTTGGTTGATTAAAATTAGTTGAATTAATAATCATAGCCTAGCACATCTATTTATATGGAAAAACTACCATATAGCTTTATTCTTTCTTTCTCTCTAAGAAAGAATAATTTCCATAATTATCTCATTCTTTCTTTCTTTCCAAGAAAGAATATTTACCAATTATTATATTTCCATATAATAATTAACTTAGATAATTATAAACTAATTAATTAACTTATATATTTATTTAACTAATAAATATATAACCTGTAATTAATTATCAGAAACCTTTAACTTTGGGGTTTATACAGAAAACACCCAACAGTTTTATAATTCACTATTATAAAACTAAACTCTCCAAACTGGGGTTAATTTACTATCCGAATTATAGGTCCTCACAGGTGTGACCCTCAAGTGACTTATAACGTTGGATGTGCGACCAAACGGTTTGTCAACTTATGCACATAATGCTAACAGACTCCCACTTGTGCAAGTTGGCAATACCAGATTGATGACACGGACCTAAGGAGGCCCCTAGACAGGCACTTAGGCTAACCAGGTTATAAGCACCATTATACCCAGGTAGGTGATAAAACGTTCCTAAAAGGAAACAACATTTATGAACAAACTGTCCACAAATCGGGTATAAACTAGGCTTTTCCTTTTGCATCACGATATTTCAATTTTGAGTATGAGCATGGATACAGTCAACTCTGAATACTCAAAGATTATGTTTCTCGACTATCCGACCTCTACTGATTGGTAAACGACAAAGAACAAATCAGTTCGTTTGGGCATGGCCATGCACTTCATCAGTCTTTTCAGTCAGTCAAGGGGCCCAGGAAATATCTCTCTTCGAAGAAGAGGTGCAAATCCCATCTTGCATATCTGCATTTGTCACCACGGCTTCCGCTGAATCTAGTTACGCCCCGTATGACCACCCTGTTACGGCGTGATGTTAGAACGTACTAAGTATCCAACAGTCCTCGCAATGCCAAACCAAATACCTCAGGTGCTAAGGACAACCTCTGGGAGTTTTACTCATGACTAAATCCATGGAGTAATCTCAACCGGCGGATCACATCCGATATTCGCTGCTCTATCGAATATCCGTGCAGTTTTTGGTCTACATCGCTTGTAGCTGTTATTCAACACTCTGTTTTATAACTACCCAAAAACTCACGATGACTTTAAAACCCTATCAGGTTCCCACCTTGATAAGTTGTCACGGATAATTTCAAATAAAACTTATACTAGTTTTATTCCCGGATCAAAAACATGCTAAGTATAAAAGAAACCAAGAAACTAATTTTGTATAGTCCATATTCCACTCTGTAATAATAACAAAATTAATAGCACTTCTAAGTTACTTTTACGGTGTCCATTCAATGTGTACTTTATACTTGGTTTAAATGAAGTATCACCTTCCTTCAATTTAAACCCTTCGATTAGTGTTTACCATCCTAATCAAAGAAATAACCAAAACAACGCAAGTTATTAAATAATAATTTTTTAACTTGGTTCTGCTAGTTTTGTTTTGCAAACACATTTAAACAAAATCTAGACTTTTCTTTACCATATTGCCTAAATCTTGGAGATACTGGAATAACTCCAAGTTTCTTGAATATGTAAAGTCAACTCCGCAACTTTCCTTAGTTGCTGTGTAGACAAAGATTTCTACCTGAAATCTGAGAAAATTTCCATTTACCAAACTGGTAAATTCCAGGAAATTTATCCTAGTGTTCTACAACACTTGATGGTCTAAAAGGATACTTGAATATCTTTATTACAACACATATAATTATTGATTTTCTTAAAGTCAAAACTTTGACTTTATTGTTTCGAGACTTTGAAACTCTTGATCTAACCTTTTTGACTTAAAAGAATAGATCATATTTCTCATGAATTCTTATCCTCTCTGGATTATGAATTCCTAGAAATACAAATCAATAATATAACTTTTATTCTTTATCGGAAGCATAGATAGAGAATAAATTGGGCTCCCACTAACCTATATGAAAACTGATTATTACTTAAATTTGATGCTTCATTGACTTAGTCAAGACTTGACTATTTAGTCAATTTTATTTTAAGTAATAAGTTTAATACTATAAACTTGAATTTTACTATTCATAAAACTTAACTGGATCTTATTAGATCCCTAATTCCAAAACTTGGAATTTACTAGTTTTATAAATACTGATATTATCAACGTCATCTGTGATAATATCCTAAATTCCCTTTTGAAACATATGAGTAATTTAAACTTGACTACAATATACTTGTTATAATCATATTACTCGTAAATGTTTTATTCCAAAACACATTCCTATAAAATAGTACTTCGTGTGTTTTTGACAGTTTTCATATATTACTTCGAATTACTAAATTTTGAAGTATATTTGTTAGTGTGGTAGACAATATCTAGGATCAACAAATTGAATCAAGTCTATCTTGACTTAGGTTCAAAGCAAAATTAGATATATATAAATCAAGACAATAATTTTAAATTTAAAATACCAAAATCGATAAATTTAAATCAACCAACATTTCAAAATATCCAAAATAAAATGTCTTAAAATAAGTTTAAAAAGTCTTGATAATATCTAAAAGAAATCTTGTTTGATCCTCAGGACCCGGGCACTTCATTTCTCCTGATCACCTGCAATCATACATTTGCTCTAGGTGTCAGTTAACTTGTAAACTAACAAGTAGTAATGATAAACTGAAGCGGTCATAAAACGTCCTAGGTGTTTATACCTGTTTCATGACGCTTCGGGCAATTGTGTCTCCAATGTCCGACCTCATGACACGTAAAGCATCGATTCTCGGCCTTCGCCTTTTTGACCTTTTTGCCCTTGCCCTTGCCCTTTCTATTGTCAACGGCCTTTGGTACACTCTGGCTGACCTGAACCTGGTCCTTGCCCTTGCTGGTGTTCCTTTGCCCTCTTTTCTTCTTCACTCCACCATCCCTGACCATCAGAACATCTTTGGTTTTGGTCCCCGTTCCCATACTTTGTTCAGCAGTTTTTAACATGGAGTGCAATTCAGCTATGCTCCTTTCCATGTTGTTCATATTAAAATTCATCACAAACTGCTTGTAATCATCGGACAATGAATTAAGTATGGTATCCGTTGCCAACTGCAACGGAACTGGGTGACCTAACCTCTCTAGGTGGTCAAGTAGCCTCTTCATTTTCATAACGTGGGCACTGACAGAGGTCCCCTTGGCCATTTTGCACGCGTTTAGAGCCCTCGTGGCATCATAACGCTCTGTGCGAGCTTGCGTTTGAAACATGTCCCTCAGCTGGCGGATCATGTCGTAAGCATTAGTGTTCATGAGCCCTGTTTGTAGTTCTGGGCTCATAGTCGCAAGCATCAAGCAGCCAACATCCAGCAAATCATCCGAACGCTTTTGATAAGCATTTCTGATTGCCGTACTGGCATTTGCTGGTGGGGCCTCACCTAGAGGTTCTTCTAGGACATACCACTTTCTCTCGTGCCTGAGCACAATCTGGAGATTGCGCTCCCAGTCGAGAAAATTCGGACCAGTGAGTTTGTCCTTTTCTAGGATCGAGCGAAGAGAAAGGTTATTGGTGTTGGTAACCGTGTTTGCCATCTACACATTTAAAAACTTGGTTTTAGTACCTTTGAATAAACGGTTCCGAATAAATATCAATAAACCCTAAAATGATAATTATCGGACTAGGATCCTTATTTCATACGTCCTGATGCGCGGTTTGCTCACGCCCCACCAGGCCCGTACTATTTCGGTAGGTAAGGACTTTTACCAATCATATCTAACTGACATGACTCCTAGATCTTTTCGGGACATCGGATAAAACCGTACATGTTTTAGTCCCTCTTAGTGCTCTTTGGCCCGGTACCACCCGGTGAGTTGTAACAACTACCAAAATAGATCTCACCATTTTGAACTGGATGTACTCTGGTCGGTACCACCCGATATCGCAGAGTCTTTTCATCCCCTTCAGTTTGGGGTTTGAACGTGGGTGCTAAAGGTTCGACTCCTTCGAGCTCCAACGTACCTTACGCCAAAGGTGTCCACAAATGGGTTGCACTACTGATCTATGATTTTCGGGGTTTTTAACTAAGTTCTGAGAAACCTTTTATTTTCCAGTATTTTTAGAAAACTTTGCAATTTTAAAACTGGCTGTTTTAAAAGGCAACCAATGTTTAAAACTAACTGTTATTAAACATACACGCTATTTAAAACTAACTTGTTTTAAAAGCACCTGCTAATTAAAACTAACTGTTTTAATAGCATGACTGCTAACCAAAAACTAACTGTTTTGAAAGCCTTCTTGCTGACCAAAACTAACTGTTTTGTCAACATGCCTTTATAAGAAAACAATCTTATAAATATAAGGTTTTAAAATAAAATTTACCGTTTAAAAAAGGTTTGGAAAAACTGGCAATTTTAATTTTTAAAACCTAACAGATTTCATGATTGTAAAGTTTTAAAACTCTCTCTATATTTTAAAACGTTTGATAAAATAAACATGCAATAATTATCAACCAATCATGAGCAGGCAGTTAAACACATCTACGCAGTTAAAGATTAACAACTACGCATTTAAAACATCTAATTACAGATTTGCCAATGACCTATTATAAATTTTTCTCTCGTAGCTCCCACTGGCCTTGGCATGTCTGATGGAACTCCGGGAAAAAGAAAATATTGAAAAATATCCTAAGGTCATTTTCATTATGAAGGGGTTGCAAGTAGCATACAGGCCTTAATGTACTAAGTCGGCAATTACTGTAATAGATACAACCAATATACACAACAGGTATAATTCATGCAATCATATAAAGCATTTAAGCAAGCAGAGAACAATCCTAGATCCGTTAAAGATTATCTCGTTTGGTTTATCGTAAAACATGGTTTTTACTGATTTATAAAACAAACTGTTCTACAAACCGAAAACTAATATTTTAATCTGAAATCGGTTTTACTATAAATTTATTATAAAAAACCAATTTTCTAAAATATTTGTTTTTATCCAAAACATATCACACCGGACATTCCGAACCAACTGTCCGAAATTATAGACACTGGCCTAAAAACTGTATTGTGGTTTGACCAACTGGTCAAACATGACACCTGGCCCATTTGACCAAGACTGAGTCAAATACTGGTTTGATAATCACATGTTTAATAGAGATAATTATTAATTAATAAAATCTATTAAAACAATTTTATAAGATAATAAACTTATAAAATTAATTCGGATAAAAGCCTAAAACCATCAAACCCTTTTGGGCCTCAAACTGGGTCCAAAATTTCTGGGTCTTGGGCCTCGGATAGGTTAGGCCCAATAAAACGAAAAACCCAAAAACACGATCTCGTGATCGATTGACATCTCGTCGTTGATCACGTAATCATCGCCTTTGGTGATGATAACAACAAACGGTTGCTACCACCACCGCGATCACCACACCACTATAAACCGGCGACGACGGTAGCCAAGAAAACGCCACCGCCGTCACCAACGGTTACAAAACAAACATCGTCGCCGCGACGATCGACGCCACCATCACCGGTGACGCTCGACGAATTGATCGGCTTCGGCCGATTCTAACGACCGTCGATGATAACGCCAAGGCGCCACCGCCATTACCGGCGGTTAATAACGGAACCACCGTCATCGCCGTTCTCGTCGATTGGCAACAATCGCTACCACCACCGCTTGGTGGCTTCGCGATTTTAAGACTGACCACCGCCGCCACCTTGGCGTGGCCGCAAGGCAGCCGGCGGCCTGGCGGGTGGTCCGCGGTGTACGCGCCGCCGCTTACTCCACCTGGCGACGACGATAACTCCCAAGCGCTACCGCCGCCACCAATCGTCACGATTGGCGATGAAAAAACACCGGCCACCACCGACGTCACGATCTTGATCGGGAACCGCCAGCCACCACCGAATCGGTGGTTCGGTCTCGGCCTCGGTGTGGTCCGGCCATGGCTCAGCCGTGGTTGGGCGATCGTACGACCACCCTCCATTCGTGACTGCCGTCAACCACCACCACCACCATCGGTGGTTTCTGGTGGTCGTATGCGGCCTACGGCCCGGTGGTTCGGTCGACTTTGGCCGCCGTTCCGCCGCCATAGTGGTTTGACCGGCGATCGGTGGGATGGTTCGGTTGCCATGTGCCACCGTTCCGCCACCGATCTCGTTACTGTGTGTGATTTCGTGTTTTTAGTTTTTAATGAGATAAACGATAAACAAAAACTGATAAAATAAATTTTTTACACAACTGATAAACCTTTATCTAACTGATAAAGATTAAACCTTTACCTAACTGATAAAGTTTTAGTTTTTATTGAAAAACTGATAATTACCCAAAATCTTTATCAAACCGATAAAGATAATCAAATCTTTACCAAACTGATAAAGATCAAATAAAATCAAATCTTTACCAAACTGATAAAGATTATGTTTTATTCAAAAACTGATAATTATCAAACTGATTAAATCTTTACCAAACTGATAAAGATAAAATCCAAACTTTATTCATAAGAAACAATTTTAACGGATCTAATAAACAAATAATTAAAACCGTGGCTCTGATACCACTGTTGGGATTTTGTGGGATCCTCGTATCGAACTGACACGAGAAAAACTGTGATCTCAAACCTAACTGGATTGAGATACACGACAAAAAACCACATGAAACAAACTGTTTCAAAAGTTTAACAATCAAACCTAACTGGTTTGATTAAGCGGAAGCAATAACGATTAAAATCCCGAAAACATCACAGATCTTATTTGTTTATCTTATTACAGTTAATATGTAGGTTTAGGGTTATTACCTGGATTGCTTGAGATAGATCCACCCGTAAACGACCAAACGGAATTCCCTCTAGCTGGATCTAACCCCGGAACGCTTCACGAACAAACGGTACGCGAAGAACACGATCAATCAGAAACGAAACCAGATCTGGATTCTTTCTTGGTGAGATCGACGAAGAGAGAGAGAGAGGAGAGAGAAAGGTTTCTTGGTTGATTAAAATTAGTTGAATTAATAATCATAGCCTAGCACATCTATTTATATGGAAAAACTACCATATAGCTTTATTCTTTCTTTCTCTCTAAGAAAGAATAATTTCCATAATTATCTCATTCTTTCTTTCTTTCCAAGAAAGAATATTTACCAATTATTATATTTCCATATAATAATTAACTTAGATAATTATAAACTAATTAATTAACTTATATATTTATTTAACTAATAAATATATAACCTGTAATTAATTATCAGAAACCTTTAACTTTGGGGTTTATACAGAAAACACCCAACAGTTTTATAATTCACTATTATAAAACTAAACTCTCCAAACTGGGGTTAATTTACTATCCGAATTATAGGTCCTCACAGGTGTGACCCTCAAGTGACTTATAACGTTGGATGTGCGACCAAACGGTTTGTCAACTTATGCACATAATGCTAACAAAATCAAGCTGGGGCCTTGCCCTTATCCACCTGAGCCAGATCCTGGAAAAAAGGTAAAACAACGAAAGGGTAAGCGAAAACGCTTAGTGAGCTAGCACTATACCTATTTCACACTACCACGTGGGCACATATCACAACCGGTGTCATCACAATCACACATACCAATCACCTCATATCAACATCTTAACGGTTTCCCGCTCTTCGGACCGCCCCGCAGTCCGGCCTTAGTGGTTGCCCACTCTTCGAGTCGTCCCACGACCCGACCTTAGCGTTACTCGCTCTTCGGATCGTCCCACGACCCGGCCCTAGTGGTTACCCACTCTTCGGATCGTCCCACGACCCGGCCTTAGCGATTACTCGCTCTTCGGATCGTCCCACGACCCGGCCTTAGCGATTACTCGCTCTTCGGATAGCCCCGCAATCCGGCCTCATCAAACGCATCAACTTACATACATATAAGCAAGCTATAATACGATGAACGTAAAACCCAATCACAATTATAAAAGTGACTCAACCAAATCATGCATACATACACACGAAACAATATAAAACAAGCACAGTGTAACTCACCTGGACCACAAAGACATCAAAAGCACGCAACTTGCACGGTCCTTCAAACCGACATCCTGTGTTTGTAAAAATTTACAACTAAAGTTAGGACCTTGAAACAGCCCTAAAAGTTGCCTAAATAAGTTCGTAAGAAGTCCCATAAGTTACCTCGACCAAACGGTTTAAAACGGACTCAAAACGGAAGTCGCAGGTTGTGACTACCAACGAGGGTTTTTACCTACAACTCCAATTTCGACCGAAACCATCGAACTCAAGTTCATAGAACGTCCTATAACGATTATACACAATCACATGACATTAATTACACCAAACACTAATCAATTACACCCAAATCCGTGTTCATGCAATTACCTCCCCAAAACTTAACCCTAACTCTCATAACTCGACCCAAATCGTGATGACTACACCATCCAACGATTAAAGAGGGGTTTAGAATTCATACCTTGAGATCTATTAACAAACTACACTTGATTCTCCGTCGTTTGCCTTCGAGAATCGCTTACACACACCGCTTAAATCCCCAAATTACCGAATTCACTTCCTTGGAAAATCAGCCAACTTCGACTGGTTGCTGCTCCTTACTGAAGCCTCCGATGCTCGATCCCTCCGGTCAGATTGAATAACAATGAGTCGTGAAGCCTCTGTCCAAATTTCACGACGATCCGACGGTTAACGAAGGAGAACGAGCCGATCTCCCACGACTGCGCAATCCTGACGGGAATTTCGAAAAAAACCCCAAATTCATTATAATCAATTTCAAAGCAAAACCCCAACAATATTTAGTCCTAGATGCGATTTACATCGAAAACCCAACCATAAACAAACCCGAAACCTCAACAAATCAAAACCCTAACTTACGAATCGATTAATAACGAGATTAGAACTACCTTACGCGATCGTAACCCGAACTCTACGCCGCTTCTTTCCGACTCCGATCTCTCTCTCCTTCTCAGCTGATCCCTCTCGGTTTCTCTCTCTCTCTCTCTCTCTCTCTCTCTCTCTCTCTTCTCTCCAAGAAATTAATGTGAATAATGAGGTAAAGAGAGGGGATTAAGGTTTATATACTAATCGGGCCGGACTTTTCTTTTAGCCTAAGTCTAACTAAATTAAGCCCACCACTAATCCTAACCCAATTTTTTTTCCTAATTAGTAACAATTATAAACTACTAATTAAATTAAATAAATACGGTACCGTCTCCTCATCGCGACTGAACAGAACGTCGTCTTGGTTCGCTCTCTTTCGCCGTACACGACCAACTATCCCTCCCCCACTTGGGCCTTGGGTACGAACCAACTGGCCTCCTGGATCTTCTCGGTTATAAACTCTATAAACGACAAACACTGGTCTCTAAGCAGCCACCTAGAATAACCTCGAGTTGAGGATGCTAACCCATCCAAACGCGGCTCCAAGCTCCTCTTATCCTTATCTATTCTTCCAAGAAGAAATTAACAACTACCTTCAAAACCCATATTGGCGTAGGGAGCGTCCTCCGCTCCTGGTATTTAACACGTAGACAATCACCAGTCCTTCTTTCCCTTAGGCAGGGCATTTGGGAATGCTTCGACGTCAACGTAGCTGCATCTTCGGTCCCGTCTCTGCTGCAGACCTTGGCCTCCAGATTCCTAACCACTAGATCTGTCTCGATCTTCAAGTCTATCATCCGACAACATCTCTCTCCAACTAAAAAGTCTAACCTACCCACAACTACTGGAGTGTCTCTCCAACCTTAACATAAACATCTATCCTTGAGTGAGGGCTTATTGTCTCTAGGTAAGACCCCCTCCCTCTATTGACCACCAAAAACTATATCCAACAAGATATTCACCTAGAACCATGCCCTACGACATGCACTAACGTATTCTCAACCGTACTGCTCTAAGATCATAGTCAACCGACTGAGTGTTCTAACGAGCCCACTGCTCTCCACACTGACTCTACAGGTCTACAGGTTTAACTAACCTATAGCGCAATCCGACTCCAAACCAACTCTTTAGGCTAAACTCAACCCATAGTGAACCCAAACCACGCAACCAACCCTTTTACAAAACCTCAGGATGCCTCAACATCCTGTCAAGAATCGAATCCGAACGAAAACTATAACACGGCTTTTAGAAATCGAGACGTACAATTTTTTAGCATTTAACAAGTTTAGAGATCGAACAGTTTAACATGTTTACAATAGGCTTTAGAAAAACATACCTAAATGAAAGTTTTAGATCAGCGTGTTAGGATTCCAACGAATCAAGAATGGACTGAATCGGGCTTAAAACGAGTCTTGTGCGAATTTTTGAAAATGGTTGCGCTATTTTCGTCTAAAACAGGAGCTGTTTCGGAAAAACTCAAATTTTGGACACTTTAGCATAAAAATTACAGGTCGTTCGTGTGACAGTAAATCGTAGTAGACGTCTTAGGGTTTTTAAAAACATATCGTATGTATAAATCCGATAAACGAGCGATTAGTTATGATTTTTACAAGCAACACAAAATTTTCAGAAAAATTTCCAGCAACTTATAACTATAAATCATGTTTCTATATGTAAATTCGAAAGAAGACGCCCAACCAAACGAACAACTAAATTAATAGAAACACTCAATAACCTTGATCAACAAAGCACATTAAGCACGAACGAATAGATCGAATGACACAAATGAAAACATAAGGAGCCCGTACACGTATCAAATAAACGCAACGAAAATTTAGCAACTCTCACCAGTTGAGGAATCCGTAACGAAGAAACAAGGAATCCGTACCGGTGCTCATAATCCACCGAGTGTAAATAAGCAGTCTAAACAACTCTCACCAGTTGAGTGCTCCTAAAGTCACCCTTCTAAACGTTTAACAAAGTAATTTAGGAACAGTACTACTTGAAGTCATTCCACTATCCACATCTAGAGTGTCCTACTACACTCTCCTTTAATCATAGCAAAAGCTCACGCAGTACTTAACAATAGTCATTAGTGCACATGCAATCCTAACGACTAGATCACGCCCCCACACATATAAGTGTATAACACATACGTTTAAACCTCAAACAGTCATTCTCATGCAGTATCATAAGCAACAAATAACCTCATCAAATTGTATTTACAGCTCAAGCATTCATCGGTCCCCTAACTGTCGTCAATCAAATTGAGATTCCCAAGATTTAATCAAATTCAAATCTACACCGGTGTTTATAGTAGTACTATTATTTGGGCCCGTACTACTATAACCAACCGAAAATCGATAACCGACTTGAGATCACTAGACAACAATCAAACAAGAACATGTCCAGTAACCCCTTACCGACTTCTCGAGGTGTTTACATTTGAGTTTGATACCATCCTAAATCAATCTCAATCCTATCGACTAAGTAGGTAGTCCACAAACATAAATTACCAACATACCCCAAGAAGGGTTGCCAAAAATCACAATTTAAACGTTAACACATAATCACTTTGATGGCACAAATAAACAAATACAGATAGTGCTACTCACCCCCATCTTGAAGTTCCGTTGACAGTTCCGAACCTTGACCATTTTCTTTTTCCCAAAATCTCCTAGTTTAAGTCCAACCACACACACACCCGCAAGCGTGTGTGCTGATTCTCTTAAACCTAGGCTCTGATACCAAGTTGTAACATCCAATTTTCAAAAACGGGATTTTTAAAGATTTTAAATAAAAACAATTTAATAAATAAATTTATTACGAAGTAAATACGTTTTCACGGCCAACCGGCTCAATAAATGTCAACTAAAAATAAGTAACTAAAAATCCCATTTATTTCTTAAGATAAAACCCAAAACATAAGATGTCAAGGTGTCACCGGAACCGTCCTCCACCGAAAAATCAAGCTGGGGCCTTGCCCTTATCCACCTGAGCCAGATCCTGGAAAAAAAGGTAAACAACGAAAGGGTAAGCGAAAACGCTTAGTGAGCTAGCACTATACCTATTTCACACTACCACGTGGGCACATATCACAACCGGTGTCATCACAATCACACATACCAATCACCTCATATCAACATCTTAACGGTTTCCCGCTCTTCGGACCGCCCCGCAGTCCGGCCTTAGTGGTTGCCCACTCTTCGAGTCGTCCCACGACCCGGCCTTAGCGTTACTCGCTCTTCGGATCGTCCCACGACCCGGCCCTAGTGGTTACCCACTCTTCGGATCGTCCCACGACCCGGCCTTAGCGATTACTCGCTCTTCGGATCGCCCCGCAATCCGGCCTTATCAAACGCATCAACTTACATACATATAAGCAAGCTATAATACGACGAACGTAAAACCCACTCACAATTATAAAAGTGACTCAACCAAATCATGCATACATACACACGAAACAATATAAAACAAGCACAGTGTAACTCACCTGGACCACAAAGACATCAAAAGCACGCAACTTGCACGGTCCTTCAAACCGACATCCTGTGTTTGTAAAAATTTACAACTAAAGTTAGGACCTTGAAACAGCCCTAAAAGTTGCCTAAATAAGTTCGTAAGAAGTCCCATAAGCTACCTCGACCAAACGGTTTAAAACGGACTCAAAACGGAAGTCGCGGGTTGTGACTACCAACGAGGGTTTTTACCTACAACTCCAATTTCGACCGAAACCATCGAACTCAAGTTCATAGAACGTCCTATAACGATTATACACAATCACATGACATTAATTACACCAAAACACTAATCAATTACACCCAAATCCGTGTTCATGCAATTACCTCCCCAAAACTTAACCCTAACTCTCATACTCGACCCAAATCGTGATGACTACACCATCCAACGATTAAAGAGGGGTTTAGAATTCATACCTTGAGATCTATTAACAAACTACACTTGATTCTCCGTCGTTTGCCTTCGAGAATCGCTTACACACACCGCTTAAATCCCCAAATTACCGAATTCACTTCCTTGGAAAATCAGCCAACTTCGACTGGTTGCTGCTCCTTACTGGAGCCTCCGATGCTCGATCCCTCCGGTCAGATTGAAGAAGAATGAGTCGTGAAGCCTCTGTCCAAATTTCACGACGATCCGACGGTTAACGAAGGAGAACGAGCCGATCTCCCACGACTGCGCAATCCTGACGGGAATTTCGAAAAAAAACCCCAAATTCATTATAATCAATTTCAAAGCAAAACCCCAACAATATTTAGTCCTAGATGCGATTTACATCGAAAACCCAACCATAAACAAACCCGAAACCTCAACAAATCAAAACCCTAACTTACGAATCGATTAATAACGAGATTAGAACCTTACCTTACGCGATCGTAACCCGAACTCTACGCCGCTT